>CM074727.1:115334680-116534680 GCA_037306005.1 Rhinophrynus dorsalis | reverse complement strand
CATTGAATCATTCATGAAAACGCATCAATGTACTTCTCATGAATGAATCTAGTGACAGGGTTCACTTCAAGCGCTTCTACTGGAGCAGACTTATACAGCCTCTCCAGTAGTAAGAAAGGAAGGCAGAAAATGCCTTCCTTGTTGCCCCATGGATCACCTATACTTCTGGATGGGTTATCTATGCTTGGTGTACTATTTTTGTTTATGTTAACCCTTTGAGTGCCACAGGGTGAGCAATCCACATTCCTATGGCACTCAATGATGGTGATGAGTGAAGGGAGGAAATCCCTTCCACACATACAACAGGTCACAACCCTTCCTGCTGTTCCTGCATAGGAAAGTACAGGGAGATCCCAACTTCGACAACCTGAGGTAGGTAAAGTTGCGACTGTGAACTCCGACAGCAGAGGCTGCTATTAGAGTATAGTAAATGTGTTGAAGTGTCACATTAACATCTCAACTCACCCCCTTGCATACGAAAGTGTCTCATTATGCCTCATTTCCATAAGGAAATAGGCCATTGTTGATATGATGAATGAAAATTCGTAAACCTGTTGGATTGATGTTGATGTGAGCATATTTTTGTCAGAGTGCAGGTGATGTGATGTCATAGACACTTTAGTGAATACTGTCGATGTGCCTGCGACACTGATCCGACAGGACATTGACATTTTTAGTCATCTTCAAATTTTAGTGCATCTAGGCCAAGGTATTTAAACTCTTGAATGGTAGAAAGGTCAAATCTCCAATACTTTGGGAAGCTGAGAGTTGGAGTGGTCGCTACCATTCATGGGGTCAAAAGACCCATTTATATATGGGAGGGGTGTGTGGTGTTATTTCCCCCCATATGGCAGTTGTTTGGTTTGTTCCAGATTTGTCCCCGTTTTCCTTAATACATATGGCACAAGTGGCCTTTTCTGAAGCAAAACCACTGCATTACAATGCATTAGAGACTCTCTAACATTCAAGGGGTTAAAACACTCAATTTAAATCAATGGAAATGTACTGAATTTTCATTTCAACACTATGGTGCAGTGGGGTTGCGTCAGGATTGCACCTCATTAGCTTGATAAATAAGACGTGCAGTGTATTGATAGGAAGTGATATGTTCATCGTGGGTTAGTCCCTCCTTGGTATGGTTCAGTCAGTCCTTTCTAGGGCCAAGGTGCCTTAATAGCAAGGACATGTTAATGGGTCAGACCTTTCTAAGTCCAAAATGTAAAATGGTAATATAATACCACTATTACACTTGGGTCCTAGGAGGGACTGACTCATAGACATGTCACAACTCACAACCTAGCTTGGAGTAGTATAGGAAACAAGAAAAAAGAGAAACCAGAAGCGCTTCCTGGTGTAATATTCTTATAATTGATGGACACCACACCACCACCTGTAAAAATGGTACTCACAAAATTATAGGCTGGAAATACACTTATGTGCAAACCAGCTATAAATCCTATGGATATTCAAGCTGTCCCTTAACCAGCTTTCTCCACCTCAGAGTATGGCTGCCACTCTTCACCTCCACTCTCGAAGGAACCGGATACCCAAAAGACAAAAAACGCACATAGAGGGCACCAATAGTGCTTACAACTGATAGACAGAGTGTCAATGACAAGTCAAAATAAATTACACTCACATTCAAGAATGGCTGTATGTATACTTATGTACACGCACAGCTAAACACACTTGCTGGGATATCTTACCGCCCTTGCTCGGTATTCTTTCATCAGCTCTCACCGGATCCACTATCCACTTTCAATCCAAAAATATTTCATTTTATGTATAGCCTGCATTACTGATGAAGCAGCATTGTAGCGCTGCGAAACACGTTTTTTAGTGGGTATTTTATATTTTTGACCACATTTTGTGAATATTTGTCATCTTTGTGAATAAATCTCTTTTTTGGGATTTTTTGTTGGAGCGGCTATTTATCTTTTTGGATTGAAAGTGGATAGTGGATCCGGTGAGAGCTGATGAAAGAATACCGAGCAAGGGCGGTAAGATATCCCTGCAAGTGCGTTTATCTGTGCGTGTATATAAGTATACATACAGCCATTCTTGAATGTGAGTGTAATTTATTTTGACTTGTCATTGACACTCTGTCTATCAGTTGTAAGCACTATTGGTGCCCTCTATGTGCGTTTTTTGTCTTTTAGCTTGGAACAGTATTTACTTATACGTTACAACTGTTATGGTATCAAAATGTTTAAATAACATTACGATTTAACCTGTTATATAATAATTTAAATCAAGAATCAAACAAACTGGTTTATTACGTTCGTTTTAACCCTTTGAGTGTCAGAGGGGGACGAAGCAATGCATTGTGTACCCCTATGGTACTCAAAGGGTTAACAGTCTGAAAAGTTTCTCAACTAAATTAGATATGTGGTGTGGGAGTAAGGGGGTCCCTTATGAATTTTTATTAAGGGCCCCCAAAGCCTAGAGTCGCCCCTGCACCCTCCCCTTCCCAGCTCTTAAGTCCGTGCTAGAAGCCCAACATGCATCATTATGCAGCTGGGAGCTTGAAAACCCACCAAACAAAGGTGGTGGCTGCTGCTGTGGGCTTCACCTTGGTTCCTGCAGGGGGCTCTATGTGGTGCACAAAGTCCCCAGAAAACGCTTCCCCAGGGTTCCTTATGCTTCTCTTCTTATATTAAGGTGACAGGGACACCTTTGTATATAGGTGTTAGGGTCCATTTAAGCACACACACACACACGAGAGTCTATAAACTTTACTCTTTTAAATTTCTCTTGTACCTCTAGCACATAGGAATTAATTATGGCAAAATTGTTCTTCCCTCCTCAAAATCGTAAGTTCTGGCTTCTGCCGACCACCTAATACCCTGGCACAGTCCCTTCCAGACATAGCCCACCTCCTCAATTAGACTGCCACTCAAAACAAGGAACGCAAGTTGTTGGTTTTTGGAGACTTTAAAGGGATAGTAATGTTTCATAATAAAAGCAGTTCTAATTAATCATCATAGTATTTGGACTTTGGAGAATGTTATTTCAATTCTGTCAGAGTTGTATTTCAAGAGTAATTCAATGACAAAGTATCCCCCTCCCGCCCCTTTTACTGATGTAACAGTGTTCAGCCAGATCAGAAGGGAGGTGCCCAGGTAGACTGCAGAGAGGGACAATCTTCAATTGAGATAAGCGAAAAACCTGAAAAACTTGTCAAGGGGGGCAGGGCTTTCATTGTTCTCATACAAAGAAGATTGTCCCCTTCTGTTATCTGTCTGGTCTATGGACTGGATTCCACATCTGAGAAGAGATGGCTTACACTAGGTAAAAGGGGCGGGAGGGGAAATTTTGCTTGTGAATATCTCTCAAACTATAAAGGTTTGAGAGATAAGACTTATGTCGTTCTTCATGTTTTTTAATGCCTACAAAATAAAATAAAGATAAAACAAATTATTACTATCCCTTTAATGTTGATTATCTGGACCCAAGTAATGACAGGTTCTGTTCATTGTTTAAGACATTGAACTTATAGTAAATAACTAATCTCCTCCCCTACTCATATAAATCAAAAATATCCAACCATAGTCTCCTGAACTGGATCCTTTCAGGATGTCGTCATATTCAGTACATTCTGCTTTTAGTAATGTGGTCAGCATTTGAATCTCATTGGGAGTTTTATCTGGATGTCACGTGTGATGTAATCAGCAAAGCCTATGGGAGAGGAGAGTTATCCTGTATTTCCCAGCTTTTGTGCGTTTGAGTGAGAACTTAAGTATGGCGTTAGTGGTGTTAGTGAAAGCTTTTTGCCATTGAATTTCTATAATTAATATTCAGATGTTAAAATTGGTGCAGTTTGTTTGCTCCAGAATTGCACCGGTTTTCCTAAAGTTGAGCAATTCTGGAGCAAGGCAGCTGAACCATAGGGATCATATAAACTGTCCTAGTGCTTTTAACCCATTACATGATAAAACTTTCTCACAGTAGGACAATGTATGTTGGGCTCAATGAACAGTGAAACAAGGCTGGGATGACAGCAGTTTATGTTCGGATCTATGAGAGCAAGAAAATGTATATATAGATATCACAAAAACCATCTACACACATTATGATCCATGAATCCTCTCTCTGAGGTAGACGTACAAATGTGACATTGTATGAAGGATGCAGCAGCACTCCCATACTTGAGATGTGCTTAGGGAACAAGCACCAAGGGCTAAATTCTATTACAGGTGATAAATGTTAATACCCATTCTATCAAATATTTTCCTATTGAAGTCTATTGGGAAACCCGGAGATAAAAGCAGTGATATAATTAGTACCTTTAATAGAATCCAGCCCCAAATTGGTTAAAATGTAAACTTCAATTTAGTATTGTTAAAAAAGACATATATCAACATTGGAAGGGCATGGAATATGGAACCCCAAAATTGACAAGTATGACGGGACTCATATATATTGTCTTACATGTTTAGCACTAAAATAGCGCTTAATTATGGACTGCCCGAGATCCAAGATAATCCGGTTATGGAGAAAACAGAACAATTCCATCGGTTAAGAACAATTTAAAAACAAATGAAACTCTCCCTCAACCCCATCAATTAGCTTTATCGATCTAGATACATATACACATTGAAAATTAAAGTGACAGATGTGCACACAAAGAATCCCATTGGTATATGGGACATCTTCCAAAAAGATACAAAAAAAAATAAAAATAAACAGGGGTTATACCAAAACACCCATAACACCACAAAACCAGAACACATTGAATTAAATCGTTAGGAGTACCCAGACAAAAAGAAAAGAAGAGGGAGGTATGCAACATCAGTGGGCTCTAATTGAATAGAGTACGCAAAACAGGGAGCGGCACAAAAGACAGAAAGGGAAAAGACCAATCCACCAAACCATATAATAAAACTGGACTAAAATATGTGGCTGATGTCCCACTCGGAATTTAATCAGTGGGAGATTCTCATCATTAACTTAAAAATCCAGAATGCCTCTCACCTGTTTATTAACCCAATAATGTTACCCCTCCCCCTCCAAGGAAGCCTTAAAGGCAAAAGATGATAAATTTCCCACATGAGATTCCAGTATGTGCTTTGCCACTGCAGACTCCCTTTTTCCGTTCTCAGTCTGATTCACATGTTCCCTTATCCTATGCTTAAGGGGACAAATAATCCACCAATGTATTGAATAGGTTGATTACATATTCTGAGCTACAGCTGATATAAATCCTTATACCATCAACATTGCTATTAAAGTGGTCTGATACACTGGCAATTTTGCAACATTTGCAAATGTGAGCACCACATCTGAAAAAACCTTTGTAGTTTAACAATGTAGTATCTGACCTTCTTGTCAAAATAGACTTGGTGATACGTGGTTGTCAATGTTGGCTCCCCTTTTGGCCACAAATTGGCAATCCCCATCCAAAATATTTGAAATCTTCTCATCTGTTCTCAGTAGTGGTAAATTGCACCTAATAAAAACACAAATCTTTTTATATTGGGGACTATATGTTTTGATGAATCTAATACAATTTTCATTTTTCATCTTAAGATTCTTCTCTTCTCCAACAATTCCTCTCGCTTCTTGTCTTTTGCAAAAGTATACACTTGGGCAAGTAGAGAAGTATCATAACCCCTAGCACAAAAACTTTTAGTCAGATCACCAGATGCCACATCAAAATCCATCTCCAAGGAGCAGTTTCTCCGTAAACGCAGAAATTGCCCCTTGGGGATATTGTGTTTCTGGAAACGGGAATGTGCAGAACCAGCATGTGTCAGGCTATTGCCTGCCGTTGGCTTTCTATACACTCCAGTCTAAACTTTATTGACCACAATATCAGCCATAAGAGTAAGATCCAAAACAACGTGGTGTCAGGATGGTGGGTATAAGTAAAATTCAAATTGCAGGTATTATTATTTAAAACCACCGTGAAAGAACCCACCTCATCCTCTGTTCCAGACCAAACAAATAGAACATCATCTATGCATCTCCAGTACCACAAAATCCTATCGCAATGGGGGTTCCCCTCCCCAAAGATGTGGGTGGACTCCCACCAACCCATATAAAGGTTGGCGAAAGAGGGAGCAAAACTTGTCCCCATTGCCACACCGCACTTCTGGAGATAGAACACCCCATCAAATGCCTGAAGTAAAACGTGATTAATTGGAGAAACACTCCAATTGAACACAAAGTGCACAAAGACCCAAAGAATGAGGATGGATGAATAGAGCAAAACATCTGCTGTAATGACACCACAAAACACAATTTCTTTAGGAGCGCTCTACCAGGAATCATACAGGAGTATAGATTTTCAAAATATATTGAGGGTGTCTATATCAGGGATCTCTTCGGCAGTGCAGCTTCTCCTTAACTGAGGGTAGTACTATCCCTCACAAATCGAATCTAGAGATGCAAACAAACAACAAGAGGAGAGAGTGTAGACTGCCTCTAAGTGCAATACCACAGGTCAGCAGGACAAGCACACACGTGGCAATGTACACATTAGACGTGGAGGCCATCTCCTGCCTCCCAGGGATATTCGCAGGCACTGGTTTTGCTGCAAGCTGGCAAGATGTCTGTATATGCTCCAGTGACAGAACGCCGGTTCAATGTGATATTGTAACTGTTTTATGGACACTCAGATACAGTAGGTTTCGATAAAACACAGAAAAGAATAACCCTCGCGGGTCCAGTAATATATGTACACAATATAGTACTGACACAGGTCAGGTTACAGTATTCAATACCCACAGGGGTCCATTATATATATATAACAACAATAAAATAATACTGACAAAGGTCAGGTATGGTTCGTGTGATTCCCAAACGAGACAGCAGTGAAATGGTTACTATTAGGCCAGGAAGACTGACAGTCCCTAATACAGTGTTTCTCAACCAGGGTGCCGTGGCACTTTGGTGTGCCATGGACATCCACTTAGGGTGCCCCATTTCATCTATAAGGCTTTGACAAAAATGTGAATGTAGACTTTCAACTGTATATTTAAAGCTATTACCATGCACAATGTGTTTATTTTAGTTGTGAGGTCTAACAATAAATCTATATTTATGTATTTGTAGCCTTCATTATACCCTTGACAAATGGCATAAAATGATAGGGGTGCCCCGAAAATGCCAGACTGCGTGTTAGGGGTGCCTTGAGCAAAAAAAGCTTGAGAACCACTGCCCTAATAGCACGAGGCCCACAAGACACTCACTATACAGAGACTGACACAATAGCGAGTAATGCCACAGGAGTAAACGGAGGCACAGGACAAGCAGTAGACCGCTGTAGCAGTAATGGAGGACTGCAACTGTAGGCACAGAGGAACACCCAACTGGGACTGTAATGACTGTGACCCGATGGAATATGGCACCAACCCCGAAGGGGTTAACGAATGCTCAGACCTAGAGTCGACTGCCAGAAAGTGAGAGCAGCCTGAGGCACCCAGGAATAGACCAACCTCAGCTTGCAGCAGTAAGACGTCAAGCGTACCGTGGTGCAACCAGATGGATCTACCACACCGGGCTACCTGAGCAGCAATGAGGCAACAGAGGATCTGTCCATAGACAGAGAGGACACCGTATGACAGCCCCTAGCCAGATACCGGATGGGGCAGCAGGCTGGACCTGAGATACACAGAACAGGAATGTTCACCAAAACCGGATTGGTACCCACAGCAGGAAAGTCAGCCAGTCTGGGTCGGTACACAGAGTAGGAACGTCAGCCAGGCCAGGACGGTACACAGAGCAGGAACGTCAGCCAATCCAGGTCGGTACACAGAGCAGGAACATCAGCTAGGCCGGGTCAGTACACAGAACAGGAACATCAGCCAGGCCGGGTCGGTACACAGAGCAGGAACATATTCAGCAGAGTAGTCAGGCAGTCCGGGTCAAACACAGGAATCACACGAAATACTGGAACAAGCGCTAGCAATGGAAAAACCATGAAAGGGCACAGGAGAAGTGACAGGGCTCAGTATTTAAGGGCAAATAATGGGCAGAGCCAAGCTACACCAACCAATAAGAGGCATCAGGAAGTAGAACTGACAGAATGTCGCCAGCAATAGCACGGCACCGTGATAAATATCTGAGAAGTGTGGGGTGGTGGTGACCAGAGAATATTCTCCTCTGTCTCCCTTCCTCTCTCTCCTCTGTCTCCATTTCTCTCTCCCCTGTCTCATTTCCTCTCTCTATCCTCCTCTGGCTCCTTTCCTCTCACTCATTTGTCTCCTTTCCTCTCTCTATCTCTCCTCTATCTCCTTTCCCCTCTCTCTCTTTCTCTAACTCTCTCTCTGTCTCCTTTTCTCTCTAGTCTCTCAGTCTTCTTCCCCCTCTTCTGTGTCTCCTTTCATCTATATCCTCCTCTGTCCCCTTTCCTTTCCATCCTCCTCTGTCTCCTTTCCTCTCTATCCTCCTTTGTCTCCATTCCTCTCTATCCTCCTCTTTCTCCTTTCCTTTCTCATCTCTGTCTCCTTTCTTCTCTCTCCTCTGTCTCCTTTCCTCTTTCTCCTCTTCCTCATTTCCTCTCTTTCCTCTATCTCCTTTCCTCTGTCTCTGGTCTATTTCCTTTCCTCTCCACCTCTCTCCTCTATCTCCTTTCCTCTCCTCTGTCTCCTTTCCTCTCCCCTCTGTCACCTTTTCTTTCTCTTTCCTCTGTCTCCTTTTCGCTCTCTCTCCTCTCTCTCTCCTTCTCTGTCTCCTTTCTTCTCTCTCCTCTGTCTCCTTTCCCCTCTCTCTCTTTCTCTAACACTCTCTCTGTCTCCTTTTCTCTCTAGTCTCTCAGTCTTCTTCCCCCTCTTCTGTGTCTCCTTTCATCTATATCCTCCTCTGTCCCCTTTCCTTTCCATCCTCCTCTGTCTCCTTTTCTCTCTATCCTCCTTTGTCTCCATTCCTCTGTATCCTCCTCTTTCTCCTTTCCTTTCTCTCCTTTGTCTCCTTTCTTCTCTCTCCTCTGTCTCCTTTATTTTCTATCCTGCTCTGTCTCCTTTCCTCTCTATCCTCCTTTGTCTCTCTTCCTCTGTCACCTCCTCTGTCTCCTTTTGTCTCTTTCCTTTGCTCTTTCTCACCTCTCTTTCCTTTCCTCTCTCTCCTCTCTCTCCTTTCCTCTCTCTCCTCTGTCTCCTTTCCTCTCACTCCTCTGTCTCCTTTCCTCTTTCTCATTTAATCTCTTTCCTCTATCTCCTTTCCTCTGTCTCTGGTCTATCTCCTTCAGGGCCGGCGCTGCCATTAAGGCAGAACAGGCAGCTGCCTTAGGGCGCCGCAATGGAGGGGCGCCGAAAAGAGGGAAGTTGTGTTTTTTTTTTCCTGCGGTGTGTCACATAGACGCCGCGAGGGAGCGCTTGGTAGTGTAAATCAGCGCTCCCTCGTAGCGTCTATGTTACACACCGCAGAGAGACCCAGGCTCTGTAGTAATACAGAGCGCTGAGAGATGACATCATCTCCCAGCGCTCTGCATTACTGAGAGCAGCGCGCGGGAGCCTCAGCTCTGTGCCGAAGGAGGCACAGAGCTCTAAGCTGTGGCACGCCGCTAGACCACCAGGGACTCAAGGTAGGGAGATGAAGGGGAATTATGGAGATGAAGAGGCATTGTGCAAGGGAAATTATGGAGATGAGGGGGCATTGTGGAAGGGGAATTATGGAGTTGAGGGGGCATTGTGGAAGGGGAATTATGGAGATGAGGGGGCATTGTGGAAGGGGAATTATGGAGATGAAGAGGCATTGTGGAAGGGAAATTATGGAGATGATGGGGCATTGTGGAAGGGGAATTATGGAGTTGAGGGGGCGTTGTGGAAGGGGAATTATGGAGATGAGGGGGCATTGTGGAAGGGGAATTATGGAGATGAGGGGGCATTGTGGAAGGGGAATTATGGAGATGAAGAGGCATTGTGGAAGGGAAATTATGGAGATGATGGGGCATTGTGGAAGGGGAATTATGGAGTTGAGGGGGCGTTGTGGAAGGGGAATTATGGAGATGAGGGGGCATTGTGGAAGGGGAATTATGGAGTTGAGGGGGCATTGTGGAAGGGGAATTATGGAGTTGAGGGGGCATTGTGTAAGGGGAATTATGGATTTGAGGGGGCATTGTGGAAGGGGAATTATGGAGCTGAGGGGAGCATTGTGGAAGGGGCATTGTGGAGATGAAGGGAGCATTGTGGAAGGGGCATTGTGGAGATGAAGGGAGCATTGTGGAAGGGGCATTGTGGAGGTGGGGAGAGTGTGCACCTTCGCCTGTGTATACAAAAATCCTTGCACCGGCCCTGATCTCCTTTCCTCTCCACCTCTCTCCTCTATCTCCTTTCCTCTCCCCTCTGTCACTTTTTCTTTCGCTTTCCTCTGTCTCCTTTTCGCTCTCTCTCCTTCTCTGTCTCCTTTCTTCTCTCTCCTCTGTCTCCTTTCCTCTCTCTCTCCTCTATCTACTTTCCTCTCTCTGTCCTCTGTCTCCCTCTTTGAGACTCAAATCCCTCTTTCCCATCCTGGTGTCCCTCTGTTTAGGAGATCAGAGTGTGGTGTGTATACAAGTGAATCACATTGCTCAACAGCAACAAATCTCACTTTAATGTTTGTTTAAACTTCCGTATTTGTGTTTAGAAAATAGCCTGTGTAAATAGAATTATTTGATCTGGCTCTAAATTATTTATTTAGTTACACAAAGAGGTGTCAGTAGGTCATGAAATAACCAGAAAATTCTCTGTCATACCCTGTTCACAAGCCCCACCCCTTCATTGGTTATTTGAAATGTTGGGAGGTATAATAATTGTAGCACTTTCTTTGAAAATAAGCCCAACTGAGTCTACTACCAGAGTGTTTGCCTAAGAGAATCTGGCAACTAAAAAAGTAATACATTTTAAGGTGGCCTCATATCGTTTCAAATCAGGGATGCTTATAAAAACAAACTCTGCAGGGTTACACTGATTCCTTCGCAGTCCTACAAAATTACATTTTCTTAAGCATCCCTGAGTTAACACCTTAACTGCAAAGCCTTTTCATTCCCCGGTGCTAAGCATATTTTCAATTTATACTTTTGTTGCAGTTTGCAGTCAAATAATTATTTGGCGATTTTTTTTGTGAATAACCCACACATGTAATACAATGGGCTTTTTTTCAACAGACCCTGCTCTTTCAAATGATTCCATTGGTTTGTGGATACCTCCCTCCTAATATAGCCAAAATATTTTACCCAGAATGCAAAAAAAATTGTTTTTTTATGCATTTCCAATAAAGAGAATGTCCTGAAGTATATGGTTTCTATGGTCCACTAGGAAATGTCTGTGATTCTAAATTCAGTATTATTTCATCTTTCTAAAACACCAAAATTCCTAATTTTATGCAAGCTATTCCTATAAAATATCATCAATTGAAAAGAAAAAATGTAAATTATGTTTCCATTTTACACCATTTTTCAATTCAGACACAAAATGCAATATAAAAGCAAAATACATTGCACCGAAGTATTTAATTGTAGTATCGCTGGGTAATTGGAACGAGTATTTATATGCAAATTAAACGTGCTGAAGAGAATCACTGCTAGCTCCAAAGAGATGGATCGAATTGTGCAAAATAAACGGAAAAAATGGTACTAATGTTGGTGGTATCTCTCAGGCGCAGTCATACAGTGGCGGCTAAACTATTATCCACAATAAGCTCAGGGGCATGTGATGGTGGATTGGCTTCTTGAAGTGACAGAGGATCAATTCAATAGGTAATGGAGATGTTACATGTGAGGTGATAGTTCACTAATAAATCACTCAGGCTTCTAACTGTTTATGCCCTAATAGTGATGCATTCAAGTGACAATATAGAAGCGTGAAATCACTTAACTCCATTAAATGATCTGGACCTTGAAATAGTGGTATCACTCATCACTGGTCTCTTTGGTTCCACTCTAGGAGTCCTTATTCCTCTCACAGTCCCTTCTCACGCACATGGTTCTGTTTGGAGCCTTGATTCCCACCAATGTTCTTGGTACCCACTGTTGCTGGTGTGTTTCTTTTCTTGATAAGTAAATGCCGGTGTTGTAACCATCCACTGCAGCTAGTACAGTATTATCTCATGAGCTAGATCTCACAAAATATGCAGAAAGCAATGTACTTGAAATATTTATTCGTACCTGGTATACAAATAAAATAGGAGGAAGGGACAGAGTGATCCCAAAATGCGTTAATCCAAATCTTTTAGTCCTTTTATATTTCTTTTTATGCTATCTTCTTCTGTTTTATTATATTTTATATCTATACCCAGTACAAATAAATATTTTAAATACATGAAGGGGTGACATTACTCATATGCTGAATACCTTCATTTGGATGGTGACTAGCTAAGAGGTGAGTTTACTCTAGGGCATGTTCTGTGCCCTGTGTAACCCCACTTCCCAGCGAAGGGGAGCATGGGCAAGGATTTGAACAGGGACTGACCATTTTAAAGACAATCCATTTTTAATTTATTCTCACACACTGAATCGAGAGTCAAGCAAGACTGGGTTTGCAAGTTTTTTTAAATTATTTATTTATATACTAGTTGAAGAGCAGGTTACACAGGCCACAATGCCGCTGTAAGCAGGTGGCGGTGCAGTCATCCACAGTAGAGACTGCCCACGTGGTGGCTGATACACTTTCGGAGCGCCCCGCTCTGCATCAGCCTCATCATGGACAGTATCTACTGCGCATGACTGCAGCACGCACTGCAGTCTCTACTGCGCATGACTATGTTGTTACAAACTTTCTAGCGAATTAGTATATAGGATTTATTTTTACTTTTACATTGCTGATGGTGGCAGATGGTTGTCAAGGTTTTTTGTTTACTTTTACCTAAACTGTGGAGGAAGCTGCAGCAGAAGACCAGAGCATTGTGGCCACTGCTGGTCCACCAACATCAAGCTAAGTAGTTCACATGGGGAAACACATGGGGTAGGTTCAGTATTGAACATGCTGGTTATCCTTGTGGAAAGTGGGGGGAACGAGGCATTCTTTGTTAGACATGATGGTTTTCTTTGGGGTTGGTGGGGGAAACTGGGCTTTTTTTTGGGAATTCTTGATTTGTTGTGAGCGGAGGTAATGGTTGTCTATTATTTTCACTGTTGAGTTTTTTGGGGGGAACAGTGGCTTCATTTTTGTGTGTTTTTTTATTTTATTTTAATATTTTTAAAACTGTGAGGACCAGAGTGTTACAGTGAATATGCAGGGGACCCTGGGACTAATTTCTTGGTTGTTTGAATTAATATGGGGGCACCAGGACCCATATTAATTTATTTATATTTTATTGAACTTAAAAATGCTCTCCATTGTGATGTTATTAGGTTAGAGAGTTAGGAGAAGAGTGTTGTCTTTCCAGGTTTTACAAGACTCATTTTGACCTTTATTTTATTTTAGTTGATTAACCACTGCATTGCCAGTAAAGCTAATTGTAAAAGCACTTTAAATAGAGGGTTTAATTATAGGTTTGGATGGAATAGGATGCTTTTTTAAACATGTTGTTTAACCACGCCATTGCTGGTGCAAAGAAATCCCAACAATTCAGCAACTGGTGTGGATATGAGGAGTTTGTTCAGGAACTTTCAAGATCAGACAGGAGACAGGGAAAACTATTGTCCCCTGGTTCCCCTGCCTGAACCAGCCTAAGGGTAGCAGCAAGCCCCATCCAGCCACTTCCCTTGGGTGTTTTATAGCTTCCTTTTAGAATAATTTTGGAGCAGCTTGTTTTAATCCCTTAACCTGTTAAGAACCCTTGACGATCTTGACACTTCATGGGTTGGTAAGCCATCCAAGGACACATGACGTGCCAGGACCATCATGGAATTCAGGGCTGCACGCCGTTCGAGGAGCTCTGAATCGGATTAAAAAAACAAAAACAAAAAAGGTCCGTGGTCCTTAAAGGGATAGTAATGTCCCTGAACTACTGAACTACATGAACTACCTGAACTACTACAGTGATTCAGTAGTTCAGGTGTTCAGTAGTACTTAAAAAGTGGAGTTTAATGCAAAAAAAGTATCTCTCAAACCGCAATGGTTTGAGAGATATCTTCTTTCAAAGTTTGACGTCTCCTGCTGTCAGCTGTAAAGCTGTCAGCAGGAGATCTGTGTCAGCTGAAACAGAATCTCTGCAGCAGACCCGGAATTGCGTTTTTTTAAACAGAATGACTGCATTGCAGTGATCTACTAAGTTTGCTTGCAAGCCAGGTACACTTGGTAGATCATTGCAATGCAGTCATTCTGTTTAAAAAATGCTATTCTGGCTCTGCTGCAGAGCCTCCGTGTCGGCCAACAAGGATCTCCTGCTGACAGCTTTACAGCTGACAGCAGGAGACGTCAAACTTTGAACGATGATATCTCTCAAGCCATATTGGTTTGAGAGATACTTTTTCTGCATTAAACTCCACTTTTTAAGCACTACAATATTAGAAAAACATATTCAGGGACATTACTATACTTTAAGTGCCGGCCGCGTACATGCCCAGATGGTTCTTAAGGGGTTAAGGACCCATAATTGTCCTGGCACATCATGGGTTGGCGTGTGTTAAGGACTCATGATGTGTCAGGACCATTATGGATTTCAGGGCTCCCCTCGCGGCTGCACTTAGGGTTGCCACCTTTTCTTCAAAAAAATACCGGCCATGGCATTCCCTCCATAGACTTAACACTGTACAGAGGCCACTTTATTACCAGCCTGCTGGTAAAATACAGGCTGGGTGGCAACCCTAGCCAGGGCCGGACTGGGAATAGAAACCATCCCTGGAAAAAATTGCTGACCAGCCCCATAGCATTACGTCATTATACCAACCCCATAGCATAATGCCATTTTTTTTCTTGTTTATAAAAGGGGAAAACATGCATTTTAAAAGACATCTGAATGCCACCACCAGAACAAGAGAGAGTTTATATATATATATATATATATATATATATATATATATATATATATATATACACACACACACCACCTCTTGACTCTCGATTCCCCTCTTTTGCCTCTTTCCCACTCTTCATTCCCACCTTTTGCTTCATTCTCCCCCTCTTGAACCCCCTCCGTTTGCCTTTTTATCTCCCTTTTGATCCCCCTTTCACCCCTTCCTTGACTCTTGATCCCCCCTTTTGCCTCGCTCCCCTTCTTGCCTCTTTCTCCCCCTCCTGATCCCCCCTTCTTTTGCCTCTTGGTCCCCCGCTCCTTTTGCCTCTTGATTGCCCCTCCTTTTGCCTCATGATCCCCCCTCCACTTGCCTCTTTTTTCACACTCTTGACCCCCCTCTGTCTCTTTCACCTGGTCTTGATTCCCCCTCTTGTCAAGTTGCCTCTCTTTACCCCTCTTGATTTTTCTTTCGCCATTCTCCTCCTCTTGATCCCCCTCTTTGCCTCTTCCCCCCTCTTGCCTTAATCCAGTCTTGACTCTTGTCTTCATCCCCCTTTTTCTCTCCCTCTTGCCTCTCTCTCCCCCTTTCCTGATTTCCCCCTTTTGCCTTTCTCCCCTCTTGACCCCCTTCCTTTTGCCTTTTTCTCCCCTCACCCCACTTTTCTCTCTTTTGATCTCCCCTTTGCCTCTTTCTCCCCCTCATTAACTCTTGACCCCCCCTTTTGCCTCTCTCTCTCCCCTTCTTGAGTCTTGATCCCAACCTTTTGCCGCTTTCTCCCCTCCCGATCCCCCCTCCTTTTGCCTTTTTTTCTTCCTTTTGACCCCCCTCTGCCTCTTTTACCTGCTATTGATCCCCCTTTTGCCTGTCTCCTCCACTTACATCTGTCTGTCTCCGCAAACTACAAGTCTTTAAGGTAGGAGCTGCCAGCCTACCCGGTGTGCAGACGCAGTGCTTACAGCGCTGCGTCTGACGTCACTGGTCTAGGCCTGGCTTGCCTCCACTCAGTAGACGGGCCGGCGGTTGTTCATATCTCGCGGCCGCCTGTTACCTTGCGGCCGCGGATGATCGGAAAGGATCAAACTTTCATTTAAAAAGCCCCGGCCGGCCCCTGGGAAGCCCAGTGCTGGCGGCCTACCGGGATTTTTCCCGTTATCCCGGTAGGCCAGTCCGGCCCTGGTGATGGCTTGGCTCTGAGAGGACCCAGTCCAGAAGCAGGCAGAGTGACCTGCTTTTCACCCCACCATCACATGCTCCCTCTCTCCTACCTCATTCTGAATGGTGCCATCCCAGGGGGGCCCCCTCTTGCCCCCCCTGCAGACACATGTGTATGTGCCATGGGGGGAATACAATGGATTGGGAGATTCAAGCTTTTTTCCCCAGTATATTTTATTTAGGACCAGTCCTGATGCCCTCCCCCACAATGTCTGAATAAAGTAATGATGAAAAAAAATATTTTGTCTTTCTAAAGGGTGTAAATGCATTGGACCCCCTTGTGGCACTCGTATAATTCATGTTTTTAATTATTTTTTATTCATACTTACTTGGGTGGAATCAGTACCCCTCCTGATACCCCCAACAAGGTCTGAATAAAAACTATAATGAAAAAAGTGTGCATGCCACAGGGGGTCCAACACATTGCAAGGGAATGCATTAGACTAGTGATGAGCGAGCACCCCAATGCTCGGGTGTTCGGGTGCTCTGACCGAGCACCCCCTGAGGCTCGAGTGCTCGGCCGAGCACCCGAGCCCCATTGAAGTCAATGGGAGGACTCGAGCATTACACCAGGCACCCCCTGCTCTGATGAGGGGAGGGTGCCTGGTCCATAGGAAAAGGGCAGAAAAGGATGGAAACACCACAGAAATGGTTCAGGGACAGCATAGGGAGGATGTCTGGATGCATCTTGGACTCCAACATCGCTGCTGGGAACGATCTTTCGCCCGTAGTACGCCATTTTTACAGACTCACCGTAAAACACACAAAAAGGAAAATAAAAACGACTTTAGGCGAAAAATTGTTACCAAACAATATTTGCTGTATATTTACTTGTATATCATCTGCAAATTCTCCCAAAAATTTCCTTGATTTTCTGAAGTGAGACCATGATTAAGAGGGAAACGTGCGCAGAGGCAAATTATCCCAAAAATTTCCTTGATTTTCTGAAGTGAGGCCATGATTAAGAGGGAAACGTGCGCAGAGGCAAATTATCACAAAAATTTCCTTGATTTTCTGAACTGAGGCCATGATTAAGAGGGAAACGTGCGCAGAGGCAAATTCTCCCAAAAATTTCCTTGATTTTCTTAACTGAGGCCATGATTAAGAGGGAAACGTGCGCAGAGGCAAATTCTCCCAAAAATTTCCTTGATTTTATTGAACTGAGGCCATGATTAAGAGGGAAACGTGCGCTGAGCTGACCATCTAAAACATTATGGGTGAGGGTCTGCTGCAGAGCTGACCATCCTAAACATTATATGCGAAGGCCCGCTAGTGAGCTGACGCTATAAAACATTATATGCGAAGGCCCGCTAGTGAGCTGACGCTATAAAACATTATATGCGAAGGCCCGCTAGTGAGCTGACGCTATAAAACATTATATGAGAAGGCCCGCTGGTGAGCTGACCTATATAAAAATTGTCAAACAGGGCCCGCTGGTGAGCTGGCCCTATATAAAAATTATATCACAGGGCCCGCTGGTGAGCTGGACCTATATAAAAATTATAGCACAGGGCATATGGAAGAGGAGGAGGAGGATGAGAAGATTAAGAGTCAACCATATACCCGTTTTTTGGGTGGAAGGGGTGAATGGGAATACAGAGTATTCCCATCATTGTAAATAACATATATAAAGTGAGTTTATGTTCCCCCGGGGCTTTCCTCCAGTGGAGTGGAGAAGTCAGGGGAAATCCAGGCCTTGTTCATTTTTATAAGTGTCAACCTATCAGCATTGTCGGTGGAAAGGCGGATACGCTTATCTGTTATGATGCCACCAGCAGCACTAAATACCCGCTCAGACAGAACGCTGGCGGCAGGGCAGGCCAGCACCTCCAAGGCGTAGAGTGCCAGTTCATACCACGTGTCCAGCTTGGACACCCAGTAGTTGTAAGGCACAGAGGGATCATTGAGGACGCTGACACGGTCTGCTACGTACTCCTTCACCATCTTCCAAAACTTTTCCCTCCTTGTGACACTAGGCTGCGCATCAGGGTGAGGGTGCTGGCGGGGTGTCATGAAGGTGTCCCACGCCTTGGAGAGTGTTGCCCTGCCTTTGTCGGAATTGCTGTGTGCTCCCCTTTTCTCCCCTTCTCGGTTGGCCAAGGTAGCACGTACTCTGCCGCCAGCGTTGTCAGATGGAAAATTTTGGAGCAATTTTTCAACAAGAACCTTCTGGTATTGCACCATTTTGCTTGTCCTCTCCACCGGAGGAATGAGAGATGAGAAATTCTCTTTGTAGCGGGGGTCCAGAAGGGTGAACACCCAGTAATCCGTGTTGTCTAAAATGCGTACAACGCGTGGGTCACGGGAAAGGCAGCCTAACATAAAGTCAGCCATGTGTGCCAGAGTACCAACAGTCAAAATTTCGCTGTCCTCACCAGGAGGATGACTCTCAATCTCCTCATCCTCTTCCTCCTCTTCTGCCCACCCACGCTGAAGAGATGGAACTAAAGTTCCATGGCTACCCTCTGTACCGGAGGCAACCGTGTCTTCCTCCTCCTCCTCCTCCTCCTCCTCCTCCGCCTCCTCCAATTGTCGCTGAGAAGACGAAGTGAGGGTGCTCTGGCTATCACCTTGTGTAAGCTCTTCCTCCCCCATTTCCACCTCTTCCACATGCAAAGCGTCGGTTTTAATTGTGAGCAGCGAGCGTTTCAGTAGACACAGAAGTGGGATGGTTACACTGATAATAGCGTTATCGCCGCTCACCATCTGTGTCGATTCCTCAAAATTGCGGAAAACCTCGCAGAGTTCTGACATCCATTCCCACTCCTCACTTCTGATTAGAGGAAGTTGAACGGAGAGGCGACGACCGTGTAACAGCTGGTACTCCACTACTACCCTCTGCTGCTCACAAAGCCGGGCCAACATGTGGAAGGTGGAGTTCCAGCGCGTGCTAACGTCACACAGCAGCCGGTGAGCTGGTAATTGTAAGCGCTGCTGCAGCTTCAACAGGCCGGCCGAAGCTGTAGATGACTTACGGAAATGTGCACACACGCGGCGCACCTTGGTCAAGAGATCATGCACATTGGGGTAGGTTTTTAGAAATCGCTGAACCACTAAATTAAATACATGCGCTAGGCATGGTACGTGTGTGAGCTTGCCGAGCTCCAAAGCCGCCACCAAGTTACGCCCATTATCACACACAACCATGCCTGGTTGCAGGTTGAGTGGCGAGAGCCACTGCTCGGTCTGGTGACTAATCCCCTGCAACAGCTCTGAGGCCGTGTGCTGTTTGTCCCCAAGGCAGATCAGCTTCAGCACGGCCTGTTGACGCTTCCCCACTGCAGTGCTACACTGCTTCCAGCTACTGGCTGATGGGGGAGTGGCGCTGTGTGTAGAGAATTCGGAGGTGGAAACGGAGGAGGAGGAGCCAATAACGTAGGTGCTGGCGGAAACCCTGATGGAGGTAGGGCCCGCAATCCTCGGCGTGGGTAGCACCCGTGCCATCCCAGGGTCCGAGTCGCTCCCAGCCTCCACGACATTCACCCAGTGTGCCGTCAGGGAAATGTAGCGTCCCTGGCCACAAGCACTTGTCCATGTGTCAGTCGTTAAGTGGACCTTCCCAGTAACTGCGTTGGTCAGGGCACGGGTGATGTTACGGGACACATGGTGGTGTAACGCGGGGATGGCACACCGGGAAAAGTAGTGGCGGCTGGGGACCGCGTACCGAGGGACAGCTGCTGCCATCAGGCTGCGGAAGGACTCAGTGTCCACAAGCCTAAATGGCAGCATTTCGATGGCCAGTAATTTGGAAAGGTGTGAGGTTAGTGCTATGGCCTGTGGGTGGGTGGCTGGGTATTTTCTCTTGCGTTCAAATGCCTGGGGTAACGACATTTGGACGCTGTGCTGGGACAGGGAAGTGGATGTGGTCGCTGATGGTGCTTCAGATGCTACAGGTGCAGGGCGGGAGGTATGCGGGCCTGCGCCTTCGACAGGCGATTGGCCGGCACCGAAAACAGGGGAAGAGGAGGCAGTGGTGTGGCCTGCAGACACAGATGGGCGATCCAGGCGTTCCTCCCACTTATTACGATGCTTGGATGCCATGTGTCGGATCATGCTGGTGGTGGTGAGGTTTCTAGTGTTCATGCCTCGGCTCATTCTGGTGTGGCACAGGTTGCAAACTACAATTCTTTTGTCGTCCGCACTTTCCTTAAAAAAACGCCATACCGCGGAACACCTACCCTTTGGCAAGGTAGATTTACGCAAGGGGGTGCTCCGTGGAACATTTGCGGGCCGGTTTGGTGCGGTCCGCCTTCTTTCTGTAGCCACACCACTGCCTCTTCCAGCCTGTTGCGGTGCTGCAGATGGCTCACCCTCAGGACTGCTGTCATCGCTCGGCTCTCCACCTTCCCAGGTGGGGTCAGTCACCTCATCGTCCACCAAGTCCTCCTCCACTTCCTCACTCTGATCATCCTCCTCATGTCTTGATCCCACCACATACTCAGTCATTGACAACTGTATAACATTCTCCTCAACAAGGTCTTGAGACGGAAATAGTGGTTGATTTAATGGCAACTGTGTCTCATCATCATCATCATCCACTACTTCCTTTGACCTTAAATGCCGTTCACATCTGTCATCTTCTTGTGATTGGGTACCCTCTAGAGGTTGTGAATCAGGGCACAAGATGTCATGTTCCTCTGCAAGCATGCTTGGAGAGAGGGTCAAATGAAGGATTGGTGATGAGACGAGCTCCTCACTATATCCCAGTGTGGGATCACTTCTTTGACCAGACCGTGTATGGTGGGAGGAAGGATGATCAGAGTGAGGATTATGTTGACCAGACTCTTGGCTACTGAGAGTGGACTTGGTGGAAGACAGGGTGGTGCTTAACCGACTGGAAGCAGTATCAGCTGACATCCAACCGACCACCTGTTCGCAGTGGTCGGACCTCGAGAGTGATGTCCTGCGATGCCCTGTGAAATGAGACATGAAGCTAGGTATGGTGGATGTCTTTCTTTCTTGTGCTCTGGCACCAGGCACAGTTTCTCCGCGTCCTGACCCGCGCCCTGAACTATCAGGATCACGTCCACTTCCCCGTCCCTTTTTACCCGCCTTCTTCATCTTACACGGAATATGTGACTTTAATATTTGAGTTTGAAAACTTAACAGTATTTCTTCCTATTCTGCAACTGTGCAGAGTACACAGAATAGGCTGCTAAACTGCGGTGACACACACTGAATGGAATATGTGACTTTAATATTTGAGTTTGAAAACTTAACAGTATTTCTTCCTATTCTGCAACTGTGCAGAGTACACAGAATAGGCTGCAAAACTGCGGTGACGAACACAGAATGGAATATGTGACTTTAATATTTGAGTTTGAAAACTTAACAGTATTTCTTCCTATTCTGCAACTGTGCAGAGTACACAGAATAGGCTGCTAAACGGCGGTGACACACACTGAATGGAATATGTGACTTTAATATTTGAGTTTGAAAACTTAACAGTATTTCTTCCTATTCTGCAACTGTGCAGAGTACACAGAATAGGCTGCTAAACGGCGGTGACACACACTGAATGGAATATGTGACTTTAATATTTGAGTTTGAAAACTTAACAGTATTTCTTCCTATTCTGCAACTGTGCAGAGTACACAGAATAGGCTGCTAAACGGCGGTGACACACACTGAATGGAATATGTGACTTTAATATTTGAGTTTGAAAACTTAACAGTATTTCTTCCTATTCTGCAACTGTGCAGAGTACACAGAATAGGCTGCTAAACGGCGGTGACACACACTGAATGGAATATGTGACTTTAATATTTGAGTTTGAAAACTTAACAGTATTTCTTCCTATTCTGCAACTGTGCAGAGTACACAGAATAGGCTGCTAAACGGCGGTGACACACACTGAATGGAATATGTGACTTTAATATTTGAGTTTGAAAACTTAACAGTATTTCTTCCTATTCTGCAACTGTGCAGAGTACACAGAATAGGCTGCTAAACGGCGGTGACACACACTGAATGGAATATGTGACTTTAATATTTGAGTTTGAAAACTTAACAGTATTTCTTCCTATTCTGCAACTGTGCAGAGTACACAGAATAGGCTGCTAAACGGCGGTGACACACACTGAATGGAATATGTGACTTTAATATTTGAGTTTGAAAACTTAACAGTATTTCTTCCTATTCTGCAACTGTGCAGAGTACACAGAATAGGCTGCTAAACGGCGGTGACACACACTGAATGGAATATGTGACTTTAATATTTGAGTTTGAAAACTTAACAGTATTTCTTCCTATTCTGCAACTGTGCAGAGTACACAGAATAGGCTGCTAAACGGCGGTGACACACACTGAATGGAATATGTGACTTTAATATTTGAGTTTGAAAACTTAACAGTATTTCTTCCTATTCTGCAACTGTGCAGAGTACACAGAATAGGCTGCTAAACTGCGGTGACGAACACAGAATGGAATATGTGACTTTAATATTTGAGTTTGAAAACTTAACAGTATTTCTTCCTATTCTGCAACTGTGCAGAGTACACAGAATAGGCTGCTAAACGGCGGTGATACACACTGAATGGAATATGTGACTTTAATATTTGAGTTTGAAAACTTAACAGTATTTCTTCCTATTCTGCAACTGTGCAGAGAACACAGAATAGGCTGCTAAACGGCGGTGACACACACTGAATGGAATATGTGACTTTAATATTTGAGTTTGAAAACTTAACAGTATTTCTTCCTATTCTGCAACTGTGCAGAGTACACAGAATAGGCTGCTAAACGGCGGTGACACACACTGAATGGAATATGTGACTTTAATATTTGAGTTTGAAAACTTAACAGTATTTCTTCCTATTCTGCAACTGTGCAGAGTACACAGAATAGGCTGCTAAACTGCGGTGACGAACACAGAATGGAATATGTGACTTTAATATTTGAGTTTGAAAACTTAACAGTATTTCTTCCTATTCTGCAACTGTGCAGAGTACACAGAATAGGCTGCTAAACGGCGGTGACACACACTGAATGGAATATGTGACTTTAATATTTGAGTTTGAAAACTTAACAGTATTTCTTCCTATTCTGCAACTGTGCAGAGTACACAGAATAGGCTGCTAAACGGCGGTGACACACACTGAATGGAATATGTGACTTTAATATTTGAGTTTGAAAACTTAACAGTATTTCTTCCTATTCTGCAACTGTGCAGAGTACACAGAATAGGCTGCTAAATGGCGGTGACACACACTGAATGGAATATGTGACTTTAATATTTGAGTTTGAAAACTTAACAGTATTTCTTCCTATTCTGCAACTGTGCAGAGTACACAGAATAGGCTGCTAAACGGCGGTGACACACACTGAATGGAATATGTGACTTTAATATTTGAGTTTGAAAACTTAACAGTATTTCTTCCTATTCTGCAACTCTGCACAGTACACAGAATGTGCTGCTAAACTGCGGCGAAGCACACTGAATGGAATATGTGACTTTGATATTTTAGTTTGAAGACTTAACAGTATTTCTTCCTATTCTGCAACTCTGCACAGTACACAGAATGTGCTGCTAAACTGCGGAGAAGCACACTGAATGGAATATGTGACTTTGATATTTTAGTTTGAAGACTTAACAGTATTTCTTCCTATTCTGCAACTCTGCACAGTACACAGAATGTGCTGCTAAACTGCGGCGACGCACACTGAATGGAATATGTGACTTTGATATTTTAGTTTGAAGACTTAACAGAATGTGCTCTAATCTGCAACTTGGCACACTAAACAGAATGTGCTCTAATCTGCAACTTTGCACACTAAACAGAATGTGCTCTAATCTGCAACTTTGCACACTAAACAGAATGTGCTCTAATCTGCAACTGTGCACACTAAACAGAATGTGCTCTAATCTGCAACTTTGCACACTAAACAGAATATATTTTTTTTTTTTTTTTTCCCCCCACACAAAATAACCTGCTGCCCCCACACACAGTAGTCCTAAAAAGGACTTTTGGTTCTTTTTTTTCACAATTTTGGTTTTTTTCCTCCCTACACTGACTTTCCCTTCCTATCCTCAGCTCTCCCTGGCTAAGACTGAGCCGAACTCGCTGGTCAGGTGCTATACAGCACCCGACCACGGGTTCTGGCCAGCCAATCAGTGTAATGCCAGCAGCCAACATGGCTGCTGGCATTACACCGATGTCAGAGCCTCCCTGCACGTTTATTGGCTGCGCAGCAGCCGCAAAACGTGCGGGGAGGAGACCCGAACATGGCGGGCGAGCACATGCGGTACTCGTACGAGTACCGCCATGTGCCGAGCAGAGCGATGCTCGAGCCGATCCGAGCATCGGCCGAGCATGCTCGCTCAACACTACATTAGACCACTCTGTGGCATACACAGGACTTTTTTATTTAGACCTCAATTGGAGGCATCAAGACCCTTCCTGATGCCCTTTCCACAATGAGGTCTGAATAAAATAATAATGAAAAATATAATAGTCCTGTGTATCTCACTGTGGTGTCCAATGCATTGCAACGCAATGCACTGGGTACCCTGTGGCACACATAGGATTAATTTGTTTTTTTAATTAATATGTTTTATGCACATCTCATTGATGGCATCAGTCCCCTCCTCATGCCTTCCAACAAGGTCTGAATTAAAAAAAATGTATGTGTGCCATAGGGAGGTGGGCGGCGGGGGGGTCAAACGCATTGCAAGGCCCCTTGTGGCACACAGAAGGTTTTTGGATTTTTTTCCAATATTTTTTATTTGGACCTTGATGGGGGCATCAGAAACCCTATTGATGCCCCCCATGAAGTCTGAATAAAATAATAATGAAGAATAATAATAATAATGAATAATAATAATCCTATGTATGCCACTGTGGTGTCTAATGCATTGCAAAGCAATACACTGGACCCCTGCGGCACAAAGAGGATTCATTTATTTATTTTTTTTTAATTAAAATGTTTATGCATATCTCATTGGGGGTATCTGGCACCTCCTGATGCCCCTCAACAAGTTGCAATTAAAAATGTATTTTAAAAAATGTGTCCCTGTGGCGCACACACAAGATTTTTTTTATTTTTTTATAATTTTTTTTATTTAAACCTTGTTGGGGCCATCAATACCCCTCCTAATGCTCCCCCCAATGAGGTCTGAATAAAATAATAATGAATAATTATATGTCTTGCATAGGGGTGCCCAATGCATTGCAAAGTGATGCACTGGACTCCCTGTGGCACACATAGGATTAATTTGTTTTTTTAATTAATATGTTTTATGCATAACTCATTGATGGCATCAGGCCCCTCCTGATGCCTTCCAACAAGGTCTGAATAAAAAAAATGTATGTTCCATGGGGAGGTGTGTGTGTGTGTGTGTGGAGTGGGGTCAAACACATTGCAAGGCCCCCCATGGCACACACAAGGTTTTTGGATTTTTTTCCAATACTTTTTATTTGGACCTTGATGGGGGGCATCAGGAACCCTGCTGATGCCCCCCATGATGTCTGAATGAAATTATAATGAATAATAATAATCCTGTCTATTCCACTGTGGTGTCTAATGCATTGCAAAGCAATGCACTGGACCCCCTGTGGCACAAAGAGGATTCATTTGTTTTTTTTAAATTAAATGTTTATGCATATCTCATTGGGGGTATCTGGCCCCTCCCGATGCACCCCAACAAGTTCCAAATAAAAATATATTTAAATAAATGTGCCCCTGTGGCATACACACAAGATTTTTGGATATTTTTTTTCATTTTTTTATTTAAACCTTGTTGGGTGCATAAAGACCCCTCCTAATGCTCCCCCAATGAGATCTGAATAAAATAATAATGAATAATTGTAATAATAATAAACCTTTGTCTTTCATAGGGGTGCCCAATGCATTGCAAAGTGATGCTCTGGACAACCTGTGGCACACAGAGGGTTTATGTTTTTAATGGTAAGACCCCACCTAGAATATGCTGTTCAATTCTGGGCGCCCTTTCTGAAGAAGGACATTATGGAACTAGAGAGAGTGCAGAGGAGGGCTACAAAACTAGTAAGGGGAATGGAATGTTTTAGTTATGAAGAGAGGCTAGAAAAGTTAAACTTGTACACACTAGAAAAACGGCGTCTTAGAGGGGATATGATAACACTATATAAATATGTTCAAGGCCCATATAAAGGGCTTTCAAAAGACCTGTTCATTAACAGAACAGTACACAGGACAAGGGGCCACCCGCTTAGACTTGAGGAAAGGAGATTTAGTCTACAACAGCGGAAGGGTTTCTTTACAGTAAGGACAATAAAGGTATGGAATGCACTTCCGGAGGAGGTGGTCCTATCAAATACATTAGATGCCTTTAAAAGGGGCCTGGATACTTATTTAAAAGAGCATAATATAGAGGGCTATGCACGTTAGTATTGGGATTAATATTTAGTTAGGGCTTGTTGATCCAGGGAGAAATCTGATTGCCATTTGGAGTCAGATGCCTTCTTTTGGGTCAGCGATGGTAAACAGGAATAGGAAAAGGGTTGAACTGGATGGACGCAAGTCTTTTTTCAACCTAAATTACTATGTAACTATGTAACTATGTAATTATTTATTCTTTAATTATTATTTTATTGATTGACTAGTTGAAGAGCCTATTACACGGGTCACAGTGCCACTGCCAGCCGGTCACGGGGCAGTCATGCACAGTAGAGACTGCACACTCCTCGGCTGATAGAGTGCCAGCTGGTCGTGGTGCAGTCATGCTCAGTGGAAACTACCCTCGCTGTGGCTGATACCGCACGGGAGGCTCCTTCAGAGCTCCTCACTCTGTATCAGCCCCATCATGGGCAGTCTCTACTGTGCATGACTGCAGCACGCGCAGCAGTCTCTACTGCGCATGACTGTGTTGTTACAAAATTTCTAGCAAATTATTATATAGGATTGAAAGGGAAAATATTTGCTTCTGCAAGGCCTACAGATTAGTGATGAGCGAGCATGCTCGGCCGAAGCTCGGTTCGGCTCGAGCATCGCTCTGCTCGGCACATGGCGGTACTCGTACGAGTACCGCATGTGCTCGCCCGCCATGTTCGGGTCTCCTCCCCGCACGTTTCGCGGCTGCTGCGCAGCCAATAAACGTGCGGGGAGGCTCTGACATCAGTGTAATGCCAGCAGCCATGTTGGCTGCTGGCATTACACTGATTGGCTGGCCAGAACCCGTGATCGGGTGCTGTATAGCACCTGACCAGCGAGTTCGGCTCAGTCTTAGCCAGGGAGAGATGAGGATAGGAAGGGAAAGTCAGTGTAGGCAGAAAAAAAGTGCGTTTGAACAACAAAAAGACCCAAAAGTCCTTTTTAGGACTATTGTGTGTGGGGGCAGCAGATATATTTTGTTTTGGGGGGCAGAGTTTAAAAAAAAAACGTCACATATTCCGTTCACGGTGCCTAGCCGCAGATTAGCAGCACATTCTGTTTAATGTGCAAAGTTTCAGATTAGCAGCACATTCTGTTTAGTGTGCAAAGTTGGAGATTAGCAGCACATTCTTTTTAGTGTGCAAAGTTGCAGATTAGCAGCACATTCTGTTTAGTGTGCAAAGTTGCAGATTAGCAGCACATTCTTTTTAGTGTGCAAAGTTGCAGATTAGCAGCACATTCTGTTTAGTGTGCAAAGTTGCAGATTAGCAGTACATTCTTTTTAGTGTGCAAAGTTGCAGATTAGCAGCACATTCTGTTTAGTGTGCAAAGTGTAAAAAATAAAAGTCACTTATTCCGTTCACTGTGCCTAGACGCAGATAAGCAGCACATTCTGTTTAGTGTGCAAAGTTGCAGATTAGCAGAACATTCTGTTTAGTGTGCAAAGTGTAAAAAATAAAAGTCACATATTCCATTCACTGTGCCTAGCCGCAGATAAGCAGCACATTCTGTTTAGTGTGCAAAGTTGCAGATTAGCAGAACATTCTGTTTAGTGTGCAAAGTGTAAAAAATAAAAGTCACATATTCCATTCACTGTGCCTAGCCGCAGATAAGCAGCACATTCTGTTTAGTGTGCAAAGTTGCAGATTAGCAGAACATTCTGTTTAGTGTGCAAAGTGTAAAAAATAAAAGTCACATATTCCATTCACTGTGCCTAGCCGCAGATAAGCAGCACATTCTGTTTAGTGTGCAAAGTTGCAGATTAGCAGAACATTCTGTTTAGTGTGCAAAGTGTAAAAAATAAAAGTCACATATTCCATTCACTGTGCCTAGCCGCAGATAAGCAGCACATTCTGTTTAGTGTGCAAAGTTGCAGATTAGCAGAACATTCTGTTTAGTGTGCAAAGTGTAAAAAATAAAAGTCACATATTCCATTCACTGTGCCTAGCCGCAGATAAGCAGCACATTCTGTTTAGTGTGCAAAGTTGCAGATTAGCAGAACATTCTGTTTAGTGTGCAAAGTGTAAAAAATAAAAGTCACATATTCCATTAACTGTGCCTAGCCGCAGATAAGCAGCACATTCTGTTTAGTGTGCAAAGTTGCAGATTAGCAGAACATTCTGTTTAGTGTGCAAAGTGTAAAAAATAAAAGTCACATATTCTGTTCACTGTGCCTAGCCGCAGATAAGCAGCACATTCTGTTTAGTGTGCAAAGTTGCAGATTAGCAGCACATTCTGTTTAGTGTGCAAAGTGTAAAAAATAAAAGTCACTTATTCCGTTCACTGTGCCTAGCCGCAGATAAGCAGCACATTCTGTTTAGTGTGCAAAGTTGCAGATTAGCAGCACATTCTGTTTAGTGTGCAAAGTGTAAAAAATAAAAGTCACTTATTCCGTTCACTGTGCCTAGCCGCAGATAAGCAGCACATTCTGTTTAGTGTGCAAAGTTGCAGATTAGCAGAACATTCTGTTTAGTGTGCAAAGTGTAAAAAATAAAAGTCACTTATTCCGTTCACTGTGCCTAGCCGCAGATAAGCAGCACATTCTGTTTAGTGTGCAAAGTTGCAGATTAGCAGCACATTCTGTTTAGTGTGCAAAGTGTAAAAAATAAAAGTCACTTATTCCGTTCACTGTGCCTAGCCGCAGATAAGCAGCACATTCTGTTTAGTGTGCAAAGTTGCAGATTAGCAGAACATTCTGTTTAGTGTGCAAAGTGTAAAAAATAAAAGTCACTTATTCCGTTCACTGTGCCTAGCCGCAGATAAGCAGCACATTCTGTTTAGTGTGCAAAGTTGCAGATTAGCAGCACATTCTGTTTAGTGTGCAAAGTGTAAAAAATAAAAGTCACTTATTCCGTTCACTGTGCCTAGCCGCAGATAAGCAGCACATTCTGTTTAGTGTGCAAAGTTGCAGATTAGCAGAACATTCTGTTTAGTGTGCAAAGTGTAAAAAATAAAAGTCACTTATTCCGTTCACTGTGCCTAGCCGCAGATAAGCAGCACATTCTGTTTAGTGCGCAAAGTTGCAGATTAGCAGAACATTCTGTTTAGTGTGCAAAGTGTAAAAAATAAAAGTCACATATTCCATTCACTGTGCCTAGCCGCAGATAAGCAGCACATTCTGTTTAGTGTGCAAAGTTGCAGATTAGCAGAACATTCTGTTTAGTGTGCAAAGTGTAAAAAATAAAAGTCACATATTCCATTCACTGTGCCTAGCCGCAGATAAGCAGCACATTCTGTTTAGTGTGCAAAGTTGCAGATTAGCAGCACATTCTGTTTAGTGTGCAAAGTTGCAGATTTGCAGCACATATTCCGTGTAATATGAAGAAGGCTGGTAAAAAGGGACGGGGAAGTGGACGTGATCCTGATAGTTCAGGGCACGGGTCAGGACGCGTAGAAACTGTGCCTGGTGCCAGAGCACAAGAAAGAAAGACATTCACCATACCTAGCTTCATGTCTCAGTTTACAGGTCGTCGCAGGACATCACTCTCGAGGTCAGACCACTGCGAACAGGTGGTCGGTTGGATTTCAGGTGATACTGCTTCCAGTCGGTTAAGCACCACCCTGTCTTCCACCAAGTCCACTCTCAGTAGCCAAGAGTCTGGTCAACATAATCCTCACCCTGATCATCCTTCCTCCCACCATAGAGGGTCTGGTCAAAGAAGTGATCCCACACTGGGATATAGTGAGGAGCTCATCTCATCACCAATCCTTAATTTGAACCTCTCTCCAAGCACGCTTGCAGAGGAACATGAAATCTTGTGCCCTGATTCACAACCTCTAGAGGGTACCCAATCACAAGAAGATGACAGAGGTGAACGGCATTTAAGGTCAAAGGAACTGGATGATGATGATGATGAGACACAGTTGCCATCAAATCAACCACTATTACTGTCTCAAGACCTTGATGAGGAGGATGATATACAGTTGTCAATGACTGAGTATGTGGTGGGATCAAGAAATGAGGAGGATGATCAGAGTGAGGAAGTGGAGGAGGACTTGGTGGACGATGAGGTGACTGACCCCACCTGGGAAGGTGGAGAGCCGAGCAATGACAGCAGTCCTGAGGGTGAGCCATCTGCAGCACCGCAACAGGCTGGAAGAGGCAGTGGTGTGGCTACAGAAAGAAGGCGGACCGCACCAAACCGGCCCGCAAATGTTCCACGGAGCACCCCCTTGCGTAAATCTCCCTTGCCAAGGGCTAGGTGTTCCGCGGTATGGCGTTTTTTTAAGGAAAGTGCGGACGACAAAAAAATTGTAGTTTGCAACCTGTGCCACACCAGAATGAGCCGAGGCATGAACACTAGAAACCTCACCACCACCAGCATGATCCGACACATTTCATCCAAGCACCGTAATAAGTGGGAGGAACGCCCGGATCGCCAATCTGTGTCTGCAGGCCACACCACTGCCTCCTCTTCCCCTGTTTTCGGTGCCGGCCAATCGCCTGTCGAAGGCGCAGGCCCGCATACCTCCCGCCCTGCACCTGTACCATCTGAAGCACCATCAGCGACCACATCCACTTCCCTGTCCCAGCGCTGCGTCCAAATGTCGTTACCCCAGGCATTTGAGCGCAAGCGAAAATACCCAGCCACCCACCCACAGGCCATAGCACTAACCTCACACCTTTCCAAATTACTGGCCATCGAAATGCTGCCATTTAGGCTTGTGGAGACTGAGTCCTTCCGCAGCCTGATGGCAGCAGCTGTCCCTCGGTACGCAGTCCCCAGCCGCCACTACTTTTCCCGGTGTGCCGTCCCCGCCTTACACCACCATGTGTCCCTTAACATCACCAGTGCCCTGACCAACGCAGTTACTGGGAAGGTCCACTTAACGACTGACACATGGACAAGTGCTTGTGGCCAGGGACGCTACATTTCCCTGACGGCACACTGGGTGAACGTCGTGGAGGCTGGGAGCGACTCGGACCCTGGGATGGCACAGGTGCTACCCACGCCGAGGATTGCGGGCCCTACCTCCATCAGGGTTTCCGCCAGCACCTACGTTATTGGCTCCTCCTCCTCCGTTTCCACCTCCGAATTCTCTGCGCGCAGCGCCACTCACCCATCAGCCGGTAGCTGGAAGCAGTGTAGCACTGCAGTGGGGAAGCGTCAACAGGCCGTGCTGAAGCTGATCTGCCTTGGGGACAAACAGCACACGGCCTCAGAGCTGTTGCAGGGGATTAGTCACCAGACCGAGCAGTGGCTCTCGCCACTCAACCTGCAACCAGGCATGGTTGTGTGTGATAATGGGCGTAACTTGGTGGCGGCTTTGGAGCTCGGCTAGCTCACACACGTACCATGCCTAGCGCATGTATTTAATTTAGTGGTTCAGCGATTTCTAAAAACCTACCCCAATTTGCATGATCTCTTGACCAAGGTGCGCCGCGTGTGTGCACATTTCCGTAAGTCATCAACAGCTTCAGCCGGCCTGTTGAAGCTGCAGCAGCGCTTACAATTGCCAGCTCACCGGCTGCTGTGTGATGTGAGCACGCGCTGGAACTCCACCTTCCACATGTTGGCCCGGCTTTGTGAGCAGCAGAGGGCAGTAGTGGAGTACCAGCTGTTACACGGTCGTCGCCTCTCCGTTCAACTTCCTCTAATCAGAAGTGAGGAGTGGGAATGGATGTCAGACCTCTGTGAGGTTTTACGCAATTTTAAGGAATCGACACAGATGGTGAGCGGCGATAACGCTATTATCAGTGTAACCATCCCACTTCTGTGTCTACTGAAACGCTCGCTGCTCACAATTAAAACCGACGCTTTGCATGTGGAAGAGGTGGAAATGCGGAAGGAAGAGCTTACACAAGGTGATAGCCAGAGCACCCTCACTTCGTCTTCTCAGCGACAATTGGAGGAGGCGGAGGAGGAGGAGGAGGAGGAAGACACGGTTGCCTCCGCTACAGAGGGTAGCCATGGAACTTTAGTTCCATCTCTTCAGCGTGGGTGGGCAGAAGAGGAGGAAGAGGATGAGGAGATTGAGAGTCATCCTCCTGGTGAGGACAGCGAAATCTTGCCTGTTGGTACTCTGGCACACATGGCTGACTTTATGTTAGGCTGCCTTTCCCGTGACCCACGCGTTATACGCATTTTAGACAACACGGATTACTGGGTGTTCACCCTTCTGGACCCCCGCTACAAAGAGAATTTCTCATCTCTCATTCCTCCGGTGGAGAGGACAAGCAAAATGGTGCAATACCAGAAGGTTCTTGTCGAAAAATTGCTCCAAAATTTTCCATCTGACAACGCTGGCGGCAGAGTACGTGCTACCTTGGCCAACCGAGAAGGGGAGAAAAGGGGAGCACACAGCAATTCCGACAAAGGCAGGGCAACACTCTCCAAGGCGTGGGACACCTTCATGACACCCCGCCAGCACCCTCACCCTGATGCGCAGCCTAGTGTCACAAGGAGGGAAAAGTTTTGGAAGATGGTGAAGGAGTACGTAGCAGACCGTGTCAGCGTCCTCAATGATCCCTCTGTGTCTTACAACTACTGGGTGTCCAAGCTGGACACGTGGTATGAACTGGCACTCTACGCCTTGGAGGTGCTGGCCTGCCGCCAGCGTTCTGTCTGAGCGGGTATTTAGTGCTGCTGGTGGCATCATAACAGATAAGCGTATCCGCCTTTCCACCGAAAATGCTGATAGGTTGACACTTATAAAAATGAACAAGGCCTGGATTTCCCCTGACTTCTCCACTCCACTGGAGGAAAGCCCCGGGGGAACATAAAGTCACTTTAGATATGTTATTTACAATGATGGGAATACTCTGTATTCCCATTCACCCCTTCCACCCAAAAAATGGGTATATGGTTGACTCTCTTCCATATACCCTGGGATATAATTTTTATATAGGGCCAGCTCACCAGCGGGCCCTGTGATATAATTTTTATATAGGGCCAGCTCACCAGCGGGCGCTGTTTGACAATTTTTGTATAGGTCAGCTCACCAGCGGGCCTTCTCATATAATGTTTTATTGGGCCAGCTCTCTAGCGGGCCCTCTCATATAATGTTTTATAGCGTCAGCTCACTAGCGGGCCTTCGCATATAATGTTTAGGATGGTCAGCTCCGCAGCAGACCCTCACCCATAATGTTTTAGACGGTCGGCTCAGCGCACGTTTCCCTGTTAATCATGGCCCCAGTTCAGAAAAATCGAGGACATTTTTGGGAGAATTTGCCTCTGCGCACGTTTCCCTCTTAATCATGGCCCCAGTTCAGAAAAATCGAGGAAATTTTTTGCAGAATTTGCCTCTGCGCAGGTTTCCCTCTTAATCATGGCCCCAGTTCAGAAAAATCGAGGAAATTTTTGGGAGAATTTGCCTCTGCGCACATTTCCCTCTTAATCATGGCCCCAGTTCCGAAAAATCGATGAAATTTTTTGCAGAATTTGCAGATGATATACAAGTAAATATACAGCAAATACTGTTTGGTAACAATTTTTCGCCTAAAGTCGTTTTTATCTTCCTTTTTGTGTGTTTTACGGTCAGTCTGTAAAAATGGCGTACTACGGGCGAAACATCGTTCCCAGCAGCGAAGTTGGAGTCCAAGATGCATCCAGACATCGTCCCTATGCTGTCCCTGAACCATTTCTGTGGTGTTTCCATCATTTTCTGCCCTTTTCCTATGGACCAGGCACCCTCCCCTCATCAGAGCAGGGGGTGCCTGGTGTAATGCTCGAGTCCTCCCATTGACTTCAATGGGGCTCGGGTGCTCGGCCGAGCACTCGAGCCTCCGGGGGCGCTCGGTCAGAGCACCCGAACACCCGAGCATTGGGGTGCTCGATCATCACTACTACAGATGCCCATTGGCTATACTCTGCTAAAATGTAATATTTCTAGCTATGGTTTGTTCTAACAGTTATAGTTTGATAAGAGCTAATTAAGTAAATGATATCAACTTGTGACATTTGAATTTGTGAACAACATGTCCAGAACAATTCTTTTTATAACTTGTTTTGTCTTATTGCGGTAAGGGGCATTCTGCCAAATGATGAAGTAATTTACAGGTGTGAATGTGTCCGAAGTTTTTAACTATTGATCTCCCTCTGTCTTCCCATTGGTTAAATGACCGACAATGTCCATATCTGTTCATGTATCCTGGCAGGGGAAATCTCTCCCCTTAATTAACATGCCTACCACCCACTGATTTTGCATTATATAAACTGGTGAATTTCGCTTAATAAATTGGATAAGAAGTTATAGCACAAGATTCGTGTCTGCGTGTATTCATTTCTTATCCCCAGTCCTGCGACTTAGGATATCTCGGAGGAACAGTGTGGGAGTCCAAGGTCCCCGGGGAAAATATTATACAGAGTATACAGAAGACAGAGACAGTTATCTACAACATTTTTGGCTGTAGTCGGCAGCATCTTCACAGATGGTGAGTTGACTATATTTTTTTTTATATATATGTGTTTTCATGTATATGCTGTTATACGTATGGTCTGCTCACTTGTCTCTGAGGATATTATTATTTGTGGATGACTGGTCTTTATTGAAGTTGGGTAACCAGGCCCAACTTCATCAGGTGACACACATGATTTTAGGATTTTTTTTAGTGTTTTAAAGTGTCATGTGTGGGTTAATAGGGTAGTTTTAGGCACCTGATTGCTCTGTATTGGAGTTGGGAAACCAGGCCCAACATAACCAGGTGATTTAGGCACCTGGTTGGGAGGCTGGTTCGAGTCCTGGCCTCAGTAAATATTGGAGTTGGGTAACCAGGCCCAATATAACCAGGTGATTTAGGCACCTGGTTGGAAGGCAGGTTCGAGTCCTGACCTCAATATAGTGATTACAGGATAACCAGGCTCCTGTAAAGTATGGACACACACCCTTCCTCGAGACTGAATAAGTCATATTGTTATACTAACAGAATTATATGTATTTCAGTCCTTGTTTGTTATATGACTGTTACTAACCATTTTTCATGTTATGTACATGGCATTACATTTCCCTGTATTTTCATATAACACTTATTAATGTAACTTGAATGCATGTGTTTAAGTAATAATGTCTGGATACTATGCCGTTATAATAATTTTTATTCACTAATAATTCTTCTGTACAGAATGTACCTGATAATTTGCCCATAAGTAAATTGTTTGTTTCACAAAAATAATAATTACAATACTTTGTCTCTAGATGATTTACGGGGTTAGACCACATAGTTCACTCAAATTTGTCCCCTTGATATATGTACGGGACAGAGTAGATAATCTGTCCGGGTCTATCCCTGAGATATATATATATATGCGGGTATGAGTAGATAATCTGCCCTATGGAGGCAAGTACCTCGTGATTTTTAGGGGCAGCGTACATGAACACCCTATTGACCAGAAGGAAAATGAGTTAATCTAAAAGAAAAAACGCAAACACCCAAACACACAAACAAGGGACTTGTAATGCCTTAATTTGTGATATTGTTCTGTTGTCTGTCCTTGTATTTTTGTCTGTTAAGACTAAACATTTGCATGATATTATTTTTATTGCTCTGTTGACCTTGGTAAGTGGTCTCGCTGTAAATTTATATACGGATACCATTTAAACTTAAATTATAATTGTGTTGTTCATGTGTATATGTATGTATGTATTTGTATATCACTCTATACTGACCTGACGGACATTGTTTATTTTGGACTGAGACTTTGATATTATTACTGTGGGAATTAATCAATCTAAGGCTAGAAATTCTATAATAACCATTAAGAAGTGTAATGCTGGTAAGACAATTAAAGAGTTAAATACTGTGTGCAACATAAAAACACCACCTCCCCCACATCAGTAATATATATATATATATATCATTACTAGAGTCCAAATAGTTAAGTGAGTAAGAAAAAGGTTTACTTTTAAAAGGAGTTAGAAGAGAAATTGTTGAATTTGAGACAGAAGTTAAGACTGAGAAAAAAAAAAAAAAAAAAAAAAATTTTTCCTGGTCCTAGAAATGCCGCTCATGACTGTGGGAGACCAGGTTGTTAATAAGACCCAGATATGTTAGTAAAGACTGTATGGACTAAATATTGTCTTAATCCCATTTAAATCCCCTAAAATCACAATACTGATTACAAAATATATATATTAAGAGACAACAATTGACTACTTCTGATTACAGATTTTTGTTAGTATAATTACAGAAGTTAATTGTGATAATTTGAGTGAGAAAGATGATTTCCCTTTTTGACTGACGTAGGAGGTGATATATATTATGAGAAAAAAAAAGAGAGAGACAGCATTCAGATAGAAGGAACTGGAAAGTGAATGTTTGTGGAAAAGTTTTGATAATGGTTGGGAAAATGCATGTGGACTTATTAAGGTAGACGATTTGGGACCACTTTGTTATGAAGTGGCTCAAGTAGTCAGAATGTGTATTGATAATTTGCATAGCTGAGAACGTGAAGCATTGGAAATGGCAATAAGAATAATGAGTGTGATGGGTTGTTTTAAGAAAGATACAGAGAATGTGGAAATATAATTTCAGTGTGAGGCAGAGGGAAATGCAGAGGTAGATGGAATTAGGGTGCTAGAGAACCAGAAATAGGCTTTTATTCACACGATGATGGCAGAGAAGAGGTTAAGGACGCCATACTTGTAAAATTTTCGCTCTATGAGAAGTCGGCTTTTCTGTCTCCGCAGCTGCTACCCCTCCCTCACTCCTTTCACTATCTCTTTGTTCAGAGTGTACTAGTTTCAAGATCACGCAGCTGCTTTTGCTGTGTTAAATATTTATTGTTTTGTGAACTGGGAAATTGGATGAAAGATGACTGGATGTGGTTGAGGGATATGTAGATAGGCACAGATGCCGAGGGGTGTAAATGTTGTAAAATTGTTTTGTTTTTGGACTTCAAATGAATCATGCTTATAGTTTTAGATTGTGTTACAGACTGTAATATTTTTTTTCTAAATTAATCACACTTGTCCAGTTAACCTGCTGCTTATCAACACATAACTACGTAAATGACTAACCCTATAATACCTGTATGTTCTTTATAATTGAACTTGGATGTTAACATATTATTGATAAGAATATTTTCTTGTAATGTGCCCTCACCGCTAGGGTTAGTGGTTTGTTTTAGATCTCAGTGTATATGCATTGTATCAGCATTGTATGGAATAATGCTTTAATTTAAGGTATATGGTTGACCCCTACTCATTGTACCATTGTTGCAAATGCTGGAATGTTTTTATGGATCTGTGGGGAAAATCTGGTTCAAGCATCAGTGTTCATATCCTTAGACTCAATTTACGCTATGGTATCTATAACACATTTTACCTGACACATTGCACACACTTCCCAATTATTTGCTGGTTGAAAGTTCTACATACAAGGGCAGTGAAATGAGCTAATTCAGCACTCTGCACTCCTAGTGCCTGATGCAAACTATATGTTGTTTGCAGTACCATCATTTGCCACTTGCTTTCTTTGTGCAGCACTGTTTTTAGTATTCCAGGGTGCCCTGACATGCAACTACTGTTTGCTTTCACGTATAAAGGGAATCAGTATGCGTGAAATAGATTGTGTGATCAATTCCCCCATTGTCTATTTTGCTGTAGTCAGGAAAATCCTAGAGTCTTGGTCACCTGATTGTGGCTCCACATTGTTTCCGTATGTGGATGATTTGTGGTTGATGTGTAGCCCAGATGAAGAGTCCTGTGTGAAAGATACATCTTCTTTGTTGTAACATCTGGTCATAAGGTATCACCTGCTAAACTACAGTATTGTCAAGAGACTGTGAACTACCTAGGATTCGTACTGTCACATGGACAGTGGCTGCTGGCTCCTGAATGAGTAAAAGTCATTATCTTGCTCCCAAAGCCAAAGACTAAAATCTGCAATGTTATTTTTCCTAGGCATGGTATTTACTGTAGACAATGGATTTCAGACTGTTCTCACCACGACTACACATTGAGACAGGATACCTTGAGAGATGCTCATGATGTAATACAATGGATTATGGACATGGCATATAAAGTGCCAAAAGTCTACAGCCTTATGTTTTGTTTCTGTTCTGGGACTGCCCAACTACTCTCTCCAGTTCATCTGTACTGTAAGGAGGGAGGTCCCACTGTTTCAGGATGTCCTTACAAAGGAAAATAAATGACTACACTGTAGATTGGTGGTTTATTATTTAAAGCAATATCATCAGTGGTTCAGGGCCTGTCTGAATGCTTAGGAGCAGTAGCAGTCTGATGGTAGCGGCGGTTCAGACACATGAGTGCACAGAAAGGATTTGGTTATGACACTATTTATACCTTCAATATTACCTTTCACACTCAGTATTCTTTGTGACCTTACATACATTACTTTTATATTCTCCCTCTGACATATCAGAGGTTGAGGCACATAATTAATTATAGATCATTCATTCCCTATTGTACAAGCACTGAGGAATTAGTTGGTGCTATATATATATGTATATATGTACATATGAAGAATAATAACAATAGATACCTCATTATGACCTGACCTGTAGTCTGTTCCCTTTGAATGCAGTGAGACAATATATGTGGATGGGTCATGAGCAAAACCAGCTGATGGGGTGCATATACTTGGCAGTATTTTCTGTAGTCCAATTACCTGATAAGGTATTAATGGCTAACTCTTTCCCTTTTCTATCTGTCCAAGCTGCTAACTAACAGCTGTAACACAAGCATGCTCATTATTAGTAAACAGAGATGTGCCTATAGTGACAGATTTCAGGTATGCTTTTGGTGTGGTGCATAGTGTTGGAATTATATAGAAAAATAGAGGATTTGTGACAGCTGACAGAAACTATTTTTTTTACATCATCAAGTGGTTAATAATCTGTTGGATTTTATATTATTGCCATAAACCATAGCAGTAATCACATGCAAGGGCCATGGTACAGTTGACAACAGTGACCCTAGTGTGAATGCGTTTGTAAATGACATTGCTAAAGACCCAGCCTTACATGGTCCACCCCACCCAGTTTATAATACTACCACAGACATTCAGTTCCACATGGTAATGATACCTCCATTTTCATACCCAATATATACTCATTGCGAGTATTAGTCTCTAAGGATGACCTACAGTTTTGGTAAAAGGAGGGTCTGACACTAGACCATAATGGTCTATGGTCAGACAAGGAGGGTAGAATGGGGATACCTTAAAAGACCTGATAAGAAACAGACGTATAACTCCATACAGACTAGGTTTGTAATTATGAAAAATAGAACTAGTAAAATATATAGATGTCTCATATACATAATAAATAATTTACAAAAAATAGAACTAGTAGAGAATTAAATATATAGATGTCTCATATACATAATAAATAATTTACAAAAAAAAAAATGCATAGTGCGCATGACCAGCTGCCACCCCCTGAGGGACCAATGCAACAGTTACAAATAGATTTTACACACATGCCCAAATCAGGAAGCATCCAATACCTGTTGGTTATATGTGATTGGATTTTCAAATGGGTCAATGTCACGGTTTTTGAAGACTCTCAGACTTAAGGTTTGGTAAAATAACTTAACTTTATTAAAAGTTAAAGGCAGTCCCCGTAGGGTAAACATACATAACAATACAACAGTAATATAACATATAATAGGTTCTACCAGCCTTGCCTAAATACCGGGCAAGGCAACACAAGTGACAGTTTTAATGACAGGCTCTACCGGCCTTGCCTATACCGGGTAAGGCAACCGTGAGATGACATATACCGGTTCTACCGGCCTTACCAATACCGGGCAAGGCAGCCCCCACGGAATGCTGAATGTAGGCTCTACTGGCCCTGCCAATACCGGGTAAGGCAACCTTAAAGATGGTGAATTACAAGGTTCTACCGGCCTTACCAATACCGGGCAGGGCAGCCCAAAGGAGTACTGGAGTAGGCTCTACCGGCCCTGCCAATACCGGGTGAGGCAACCTACAGGATGGTATCGTTAAGGTTCTACCGGCCTCACCAATACCGGCAGGGCAGCCTGAGCAAGTAGACCAGCTGTCAGGTGACTAAGACAGCATAGAGCATAAGTATAGAGGTCTTACTCAGCAGGAGTCTATTGCCAGGGATACTCAGACAACTGCAAGGAAGTGGACAGCGACTGACCACAGTACTGGATGTTCAGGAGCAAACCAACGTCCGCACGTTGGGACTAATGGTAATAGCGCCACCAGGTTTAATGGAGCAAACCAGCGACCTCACGCTGGAACCAACAATGTATATCGCAACCAGGTTTAGTGGAGTAAACCAGCGTCCGCACGCTGGGACCAACAACGTATATTGCAACCAGGTTTATTGGAGCAAACCAGTGTCCGCACGCTGGAGCCAATAATGTATCTCGCAACCAGTTTAGTGGAGTAAACCAACGTCCGCACGCTGGGACCAACAATGTATATCGCGACCAGGTTTAGTGGAGTAAACCAGCGTCCGCACGCTGGGACCAACAATGTATATCGCAACCAGGTTTAGTGGAGTAAACCAGCGTCCGCACGCTGGGACCAACAATGTATATCGCAACCAGGTTTAGTGGAGTAAACCAGCGTCCGCACGCTGGGACCAAAAATGTATATCGCAACCAGGTTTAGTGGAGTAAACCAGCGTCCGCACGCTGGGACCAACAATGTATATCGCAACCAGGTTTAATGGAGCAAACCAGCGACCTCACGCTGGAACCAACAATGTATATCGCAACCAGGTTTAGTGGAGTAAACCAGCGTCCGCACACTGGGACCAACAACTTATATTGCAACCAGGTTTAGTGGAGCAAACCAGTGTCCGCACGCTGGAGCCAATAATGTATCTCGCAACCAGTTTAGTGGAGTAAACCAACGTCCGCACGCTGGGACCAACAATGTATATCGCAACCAGGTTTAGTGGAGTAAACCAGCGTCCGCACGCTGGGACCAACAATGTATATCGCAACCAGGTTTAGTGGAGTAAACCAGCGTCTGCACGCTGGGACCAAAAATGTATATCGCAACCAGGTTTAGTGGAGTAAACCAACGTCCGCACGCTGGGACCAACAATGTATATCGCATCCAGGTTTAGTGGAGTAAACCAGCGGCCGCATGCTGGGACCAACAATGTATATCGCAACCATGTTTAGTGGAGTAAACCAACGTCCGCACGCTGGAACCAACAAAGTATGATCAGCAGCGAGAAGAACAATGTCGCCAGAGCGACGGCTGGAGCAGGAGATTCAGGAACTCAGTAAGATTAACCCGCGAGGTGCTGGAACACAGGAACACTGGAACTCTGTAAGATTAACCCACGATGTGCTGGAACACAGGAACACTGAAACTCTGGAACACAGGAACACTAGCATACAGGAACACTGGAACACAGGATCAGCAAGTACAGCAGGAACAGGCCCAGAAGCCTGACAAGCAGGTCAGGCAGAGTGAAGTCAGAAACACCACGAAAGGGCAACCTGGAAGTGCTCAGCCTGGGTTTAAAAAGGCTGTGTGAGGAGGGCTAATCACAGACAGCCAATCATGATACTCAGCAAGTGACTGACACTGAACAGCACCAATCACGGGCACTGTGATAGTCAAAGCCTTTTCCTGTGGCCAGGGAAAATGCCAAAACCATTGCAAAAGTACTGTGTACAGAAATAATTCCCGGATTTGGATGCCATCTGATGATCAATAGGACAATAGTTTAATTAAGGATAAATTGAGGAAAGGTACTAGGCAAAGTCACATAAGTGCCCCAAGTCTTTAGGTGACTTGGAATGTATTAAATATGACTATGTATCACAATCTATTGATAAATTGAATGGCATCTATGGTGATGTTAGTCTTTTTCCTTCCCTTACCTACAGGCAAGTCAGTGCACCCATTCCAACCAGGCGACTCCGTATTAGTCAAATAACTCGTCTGAAACAAGACTTTGGACCCCCCATTTGGTGAACGAACTACCGTCCTCCAGGAACCCGAACAGCTGTATTGACTGAGAATAGCCCAATATGGATACACACATGTAGCGTCAAGAAGGCTCCCCTGATGAAATAACACCCTCTCTTGATGAACAGTTCGTTGATGAATTTCTTACTCTCTATCTGCCACTAACCCATCAAGAACAATCTCCCCAAGAATACTCTGACAATGACTCTGTTGGTGGGAGGAGCTACATCTGATTTGGGTTATGTACCCCAGATCCACCATATAGAAACTTTGAATGTGTTTATATGATCATTTTGAATGTTGTAATGCTCATTAATATGATTATTATGCTTTGCTATGTGCATCATTCTGAAACCATGCTGATTCGTAATGAGACTAGATCCATCCTCCTTAGGGCCCGCAGACATTTTGGGGAAATGGAGACTCCAAATGTATGGTCATATATGGCTTTAGACATAATGCAGACCCCCAATTTTTGTCGGATTTGGATCAACTTTATCCCTGCTAACAGTTTGTGGCCAAATATGACATCCATACGTACCATATATATTGCCCCAGCAGACTATTGTGTGTATTTTTCCGGGTTCCCTAGTAATTTTTTCGGTCCAGGAGGACAGATAACTGGTAGGTGGCATCAAGCCCCTCTACCACAGGTGCTCCGCAATAGAATGACCTGTAATTTTACAGTTACCACCCAAACTGCCTATTACTCTGTCAAGCTATCCAAAGGATGGTTTCTTTCATGTGGGAATACTTCCTACTCCTATATTCCAGGGAACACCACAGGTGGCCCATGTGCTATTAGTAGGATTGCCATATCAGTACCCTCTAGATCTGACCCACCAACAAGAACACCCATCCCAGATATAGGGCGGGTCAAACGGCAGGCCTTACAATTGCCAGAGGATTGTGATTCCAGTATCAGGCTAATGAGTGATGCAGAAATTTTATCTCTAGGCATTTCAGTCATTGGGGCCCCTGGTTTGGCAGTAGGCACTGCAAAGACCGTTAGAAAACTCACCAGTGCTATGGTCAAGGCTATTAACCACACCTCTATTGCTATGGAAGAACTCTTGGCTGATGTTAAGAGCTTGAGGGGCATGACACTCCAAAACAGGGCCGCCGTTGACTATCTGTTATTGAAGCATAACCATGGGTGCGAGGAATTTGAGGGAATGTGTTGCTTCAATCTATCTGACCATTCTAAGTCAATCCATGATCATATCCAGGGATTGCATGACATAGTTAACAATATTAAACAGAGTACAATAGGAAATGAGTGGTGGGATTAGTTGTGGTCATGGCTTCCTAATTTTGCCTGGCTCAAGACAATGGTGATAGGTTTTCTCCTTTGTGTTTCCATCCTTCTCATGGCCTGCTGTTTCGCCCAGTGCTGCCCATTCCTTATTAGTTGTGCCCGCTTCACTATGCCCTCAGTTGGTAAAGTCAGTTTCCCTTTTGTTCACGCTCCCACAAACCGGTCAAGCAAGGAGTGTAGCTGTGAAGACATTCCCATCAAAAAGTTAGACCCCACTTATGATGTTCCTTTCCAAGCACTAGTACTGAGTGATGTCTATGAAAAGGCACGCCCCCTTCCACCATTACCAGTACCCCCCTCCTACTAAGATGATTGACAGAATAATTACCAAACAACCTGGGAGGGGGGAGTTCTTTGTATAACAATTAAGGGTTGATTTATTGTTCTTTTAATAAGAACAAAAGAGGGGACTGAAAGGGAAAATATTTGCTTCTGCAAGGCCTACAGATGCGCATTGGCTATACTCTGCTAAAATGTAATATTTCTAGCTATGGTTTGTTCTAACAGTTATAGTTTGATAAGAGCTAATTAAGTAAATGATATCAACTTGTGACATTTGAATTTGTGAACAACATGTCCAGAACAATTCTTTTTATAACTTGTTTTGTCTTATTGCGGTAAGGGGCATTCTGCCAAATGATGAAGTAATTTGCAGGTGTGAATGTGTCCGAAGTTTTTAACTATTGATCTCCCTCTGTCTTCCCATTGGTTAAATGACCGACAATGTCCATATCTGTTCATGTATCCTGGGAGGGGAAATCTCTCCCCTTAATTAACATGCCTACCACCCACTGATTTTGCATTATATAAACTGGTGAATTTCGCTTAATAAATTGGATAAGAAGTTATAGCACAAGATTCGTGTCTGCGTGTATTCATTTCTTATCCCCAGGCCTGCGACTTAGGATATCTCGGAGGAACAGTGTGGGAGTCCAAGGTCCCCGGGGAAAATATAAAACAGAGTATACAGAAGATAGAGACAGTTATCTACAACAAGGATGATACCTCATTGGGATTGCATCAGGATCCAGGCATCAGGGTCAGAATAAGAATACTGGAATAAAAACTAATCCTGTGTGTGCCGCAGGGGGGTTTGCGTTTCTTTTTCTTTCAACTTTTTAATGCAGACCTATCTGGGGGGCATCAGAACCCCGTCCTGATGCCCCCAGTCAGGTCTGAATAAAAGGAAAAAGGCTCCAAAAATATATCCTGTGTGTGCCACACACTGGACACCCCTATGACACACAGTGTTATTTTTTTTATAATTATTTTATTAATTTTTAATCAGATCTTGTGGGGGACATGAAGACCCCTCCTGATGCCCACCCAGTTATTGATCTACCAGGTAATAGTGCTGGGAGATCAATAATGGTTAATCAGGAGAGCTACATGGTCTACTGCTTCACTCCTTCTCCTACTGGTAAGATTGAATGGGATTGAGGAAAGTCTTGTCACGTCACCGCCTTTATCAGTGACTGCAATTCGGGGGTGTGGCATATGGGCTTGGCACAGCAGAATCAGCTTTGCATGCCCATATGCCGTACTGCCCCGGAACTCTGGGGGTTAAACCACTATTATATCTTGTTTTTTAATTAGATCTATGTATGAAATGAAATGCTCCACTTTTATATATATATAGCTACAATTCTGATTTAAGTTGCTTCTTTTTGTAACATGTTGTGTCTCAGTGCTGCCCTAAGTTCTGTATGTTATAGCAATGTCATAGGGTCTCTTTCGGACGCTTTCCTATAACATGAGAATAATATTCTGGAGTACAGAAAACATCAGTGGAAGAATTACCTGCATGGTTCATTAACCCCTTTGCAATGCCTCAGAGATGTCACAGCAATCAAGGATTTAGTATGCCGATATGCAACATGACCCAGATGGGACTTTTTATTGTGGAATGGGCTAATAATGGCATTGCTACAAAAAGTACATGGTCTATGACTGATCTTGTCACTTTCATGACACAAGCCTCCCTGTCACTAATTGTCATATCTCTAGTTAAATGTTTTGAAGTTGTTTAAAGACACACCCCAATTGTGACACCTTTCTGTCCTTAAAGACGACAAATTATTACATTTCTTACTTAATTTTCAATTCCTTTATTTACCCATTTAAGACAAATGGACTAAGAATAACTTAGACAGTTATTGTTCCTTCATATTCTTAAAATCAAAATGAGTCAATAAAAAAGATGACATGATCTCTTGGTGGCAGACTGATGGATGTTCTAGCGTGGGGCATACTCTCTCATGTTGCTGAGCCCAGAGACAACACAGCAGCTTAGCCCTCTGTAGCCGGTTCTCATTTTCTTGTGGCAGTGCCACTCATTTGAATCAAAGAATTCATCATAAAGATTGTTATAAGAGTTATTAAGGCCGCCAACTAGGAACAGATGGTCATCCACTACTTCCATGCCAAAGTGATTGCGTGGAGTCAACATGTCAGGGATGGAAGTCCAAGTGTTGGATACAGGGCAGTAACATTCTGCACTGCTGAGACATGTCTCCCCATCATAGCCTCCTACCTGTAATGAAGAAGAAACATCATGAACCTCATACTTTCCTGGTGAGCACTAGTAACACAATTGGTAAAGTCAGGCCAAACAGAGTTACGAATTCAGAGCAGAAATGTACAGTCTCAAATGGTGCCAGAACAACTATTCTGAGGTATCAGTTTCAAAGACTTTTCTAAAGTGTACAAGAACATAAAGCCATTTAACATTTATCACATAACTAATATCTAGAAGAATAAACATGTTTTTATTTCATTTATCTTCTTCTAGCACACGGTACAAACCAGTATGATGGTTAACCTCTAGGAGACTTGAAGTGTCATAGTGTGTTGTTGACATCTCTCGTCTCCAAAAGTTTAAATGATAATTTATGGTTGCTCAAATTCCAACTGTATAGATCTTTGTCTAATTCTATGTAATATTGATGCTACAACATTCACAAGAACAATGATTCAGTGGTCTGACGAAGGCCTGAATGTTCAGCTACATCATCCAACAACAGTTTCTGTATTTTGTCTAGCACCACCTAAGTTATATCTAAACAAATATGGAGTAAACTAGTTTTAAAGCCGTGTATAAGTGCCAACACTAGCAGAGCTGCAGTCATGCATAGTACCGACTGCCCAAACGTTCCAGGGCTGATACGGAGTGGGGCGCTCTGAATTCAGACCGTGGTCCTCTGTGCGCACCTGACTGGGTCCCACAAAGGTGTGCAGAGAGAACTCTGGACTGAATTCACAGCACCCCGCACTGTATCAGCCGTGGCGCGGGCAGTATCTACTGAGCATAACTGCAGCACACGCAGCAGTCTCTGCTGTGCATGACGGCTTCTGAGAAACATCCTAGCAGATTATAATATAGCATAGTGATAAAATGTCAGCTTTACATACCGCATATATTTTGTTTCTGTAAGAAATAACGCAATGTCCACTGCGTCTAGTCATCATGGGGGCAATTGTGGTCCATCGGTTGGTCTCGGGATTGTACACTTCTGCTGTGTTCAGGTGTTCTCCTTCATCACTGATGCCACCGCATACATAGACCTTTGTAAAGAAAAGGATCCATTTATAAAGACACATGCATAGCACATATGAATATATCAATGGTTGGATCTTCAAATGAAGAACATTCTCTGCAACTTGCTTCAGTTCACTAGCTGGTTATGCTCAATATTTATCTAAGTCTGTGGATCTGATGAATAGTTATGAATACAGTTATTATATCTGGCTTATGATCTGATGGAGAATCCAGGAAGATGTGGGATTAATTCTAGAGGTTCTAGAATTTTCCAAACCGTCTCCATATCCCTCCTGCTATTCACCATCAAGTCTTCTATTCTGCACTATAGTAGGCTAGTTATTGTGTGCAGTGCTCTAAGGGCTTGGAAATTATTGCTCTACATGAGACAACAGGGATGATAACTATATTCCAAGTAATGAAATAAAATAACCTCCCAACTCCTTGAAACTAGATATTGTTAAAGAATAACAATAAAGCGGCTCTTAATTTGTTTAACAGAGACACGTAGGTCATTAGGAATATTTCATACTGCCATCTCGACAGTAAATATAATATCTGACTTATTCACTAAGCTAAGCTCCCTTTCTGCGATTAACTCACATGTCCTCACAAAAAGCAGACACATTCCTAAAGAGAAATCCAACAGAGAAAAGCCCCACACATGGTTTTTAGCATTAAGTCATAGAATTAGATTGAATAAAATGTACATGACTGGTTGTAGACTAGGACAGAGTTTCGCTGTAAGATACTGCTGCATGAAGGTAACCAATCTAGGTTAACCATTTGAGTTCCAGAGGGGTAAGCAGTGCATTGCTTAGCCACTTATACATGAACAGTGGTTAAAAAAAATACAAAGATACTTATAAATGATCTTGCTCCCCCATAGTTATTGTTCTTTCCTATTGTTAAAATCAAAATGAGTATATAAAAAAATTAAACAAAAAATTTACTTTTCATATACATTAAGATCCAATTAAATACTGACACAGTAAAGACTACTGGTTTTAAAATGAATTTCCTTAACACTTTGAGTGCTAGAAAGGGATCCAGCACATTGCAGCTCAGTGTATTGGAGCCCTCTCTGGCACTCAGTGAGTTAAAGAACAGATGGGTGTGCAAGACATTGCATCTCACCCCTCTGTTCTTTAAAGAATTACATAGAAATGGATATAAACTTTGAGTAATTGTTTTACAATTATTGCTAAAAGCAGCACAGCCAGGAATCTTTATAGCAAGACTTACTTCTACAAGTGATAACAATATAGTTTTTTGTTCTCTATTTTTCCCCTTCCCGTATAAGACAAATCATGTATGAGCTACTGAGCGTAATCACAGGTAAAGATTAGTGTTCTTCTGGGTTCAAACAAAAACATAGTTTCTCTCTATATAGCTTGTTTTCTGGACAGTAAACTCTTATCAGTCAAAGGACTGTTGATTTATCTAGAGGGAATTGTGTCCAAGAACTGAGAAGAACCTATCTTACCTATCCCAAGAGTAACGCAAGCCATCTATCATAGTTAACTTGGATCAATTTTTTAAAGGGATAGTAATACTTGAATATAATTTTATTTTATATTGTAGCCCTTAAAAAACATAACAATGATATCAGTCTTATCTCCCAATCCTTTATGGTTTGGGAGATATTAGCAAGTAAAGTTTCCCCTGGAGTGACGTCACTGCTCTAACTGTCAGATTTGAAATCCGGTCCGTAGACCGGCCGTGGCTCTTCAGAGGTGCCAAGATCACAATGTTTCAAAAATAATTTCTTCATTGGAATGGTCTACAAAGTGGTCTACAAGCCAGGCCCACTTTGTAGACAGTTCCAATGAAGTAGTTATTTTTAAAGATCATGATCTCGGCACTGCTGAAGAACTGCCAGTTGATCTGTGGACCGGTTTCCAAATCTGTCCACTAGATGGCAGACTTAGATAAAAAAAGCCAGGAAAAGGGAAATTTACCTTACTTTACTTGCTAATATCTCCCAAACCATAAAGGTTTGGGAGATAAGACTTATATTATTTTTAATGTGTATTTAAGGGCTACAATATAAAATAAAATTATTTTCAAGTATTACCATCCCTTTAATGCTACCTTGGTAGTATCTTACCTTTCCAAACAATGTGGCAGCACTGGCACAAGATCGCTGCTCCTGCATGGGCTCAATGAAGGTCCACTGATTGGTCTCTGGCTTATATCTCTCTGCTGACCTTAGGGGTTCCCGGCCATCACATCCCCCTATGGCATAGATGGTGTTGTCTAGCACAGTCACACTGACATAAGATCTTTTGTGGTGCATGGATCCCACTTGGTGGATTGTTTTTGTCTCAGGATCAAATCTTTTTACACTTCTTGATTGCATCCCATTTACTACTCCACCAACGATATACACAGAGCCATTCAGGTGTGCTGCTCCATGAAATTCCCGGGAGCCCTCCTCTATTTTTGCAATGGAGTTCCATTGATCAGTCTTGATATCATATGCACTGATATCAGTTTTCTGGCTTCTGCCACTGCATCCACCAATGGCAAGCATGATGGAAAATGGTAGTCGTGGCCTAGCAAGAGGATTCATGGACTTAGCATGACACAGTCCACTAACACTTATTTCCTCCATGGCAGCAAGAGCACTTTGGATTACTGCCTGACAGTTCACGTTGTCAGTCACGTAGCTGTTGGTTTGCACGTTGCTGATGAAATATTCTTTGCTTATTAAAGCAAGTCGGACCTGGTAGAGAGAGGCATAGTACTTTAAGTAAGATTGATGAAAGCTGTTTCTTTCCTTCATTTGACATTATGGGACACATGTATAACAACAGAAGTTGAGTAATTCAGGGTAAATAAATTACACCATATCTATCTAATAACTCCCATTTGAAAGGGACTTTGGATGCTCTGAAGATTTATCTACAACCTACTACGCAACTGCTTAGGCCCAGATTTACTAGAATTGTATTTTTGTCTTTGAAGCTCTTAATCTAATAAAACAAAATACTCTACTAAGCATGTTGTGTTGCTGTAGCAACAGTGAGAGCTTTTGCTCTCAGTCTTTCCTGATCTACTCAAATACCATCTACCCTGTCAGTTCATGATGCTCCTTAATCCTTTAAGGACCAGACAGGAGTGCAAACCATTGCTTCCTACTGCTTTTCAAATCCCTTTCTGTCCATAAAGAGTTAAAATGTTGGTCAGTCTACTTTTCTTTGATCATTAGTGAGAGATTTGAAGGGGGACTTTATATTGTATTGTATTGTATATTTTTATTTATATAGCGCCAACCGGTGTACTTGGCACTTTACAGATTACATTTAATACAGCAGGGGTGCAATAAGTGCGGTGATTAAGTGCTTATGTAGGCAGTCATAAGGGGAATGACAGGTGAGTATACATTAGGATAAGAGGTCCCTGCCCCGTAGAACTTACAATCTACAGCTACATATTCCTTTATACCAGGAATATGTAGCTCTTAATTAGTTTAACAGAAGTACTTGTCTATGTAAGAATCTTCAAACAGCAATCACTGTTACCTAAATATTTTAGGAGCATTTGATCTGTCTTGTAGTTCACTGCTTTCTCAGTGTACCCTGATGAAGACTAGTGACCTTTACTTGTCATTCATGTCTATTTGAACCCACTATTTGTTGTCAGAAGGTTTGACCTTGAGGCAGACTTCAATAGAGAGATCACTACATCCACAAAAATGAAGACATAATGACAACATAAAGTGAGAGGTACACCTGATTGCTGTGTGATTGGATCCATACTTAGTTAACTTTAACTTTAAGAAATGTAACAGTTGTTTTTAAACAATACTTTGTCTTTTAGACTGAGGAAAGGAGTTTTCAACTTCAGAAGAGGAAGAGGTTGCTTACTGTAAGGGCTGTTATAGTGTAGAATTATCTTGCTATTTATATGTTGATGAGAGTATATATGTTTATTCAGGATTACATGCATTTTAGTAGAAGGGAGGCATACAAGGTTCCAAAATATTTCAAAACATCAGAACCACTTATTACTCTGGCAGCGTTAATTAAATGCTGAGCCTCCCACAGCTGGGGACTAAAATTCCCATAATCCCTTACCAGGCAGTAGGTGAGGATGAGAATTGTAGTTCACAACAGTTGCAGGTTCAACAATTGGCAATCCGTGAGCTAGAATTTAGTTCAGATTGAAAGGAAAAAAACAGTAGCAGGAAAAGGAGACAAGATGGCTTTAGCAGATTTGGAGGAATTCACAGAAGGATGAAAAAATCAAAAATTGCCAACACATTTATAGAATGTGTGAGCCCAATAAGGACTGGCAGGGACAAGCTTCTCAGTGCTGTATTTATTAACTACTAGGATGCTAACAACACTTCATTTTAATGTGTTGAAGACATCTCTAGGATACAAATGACTAAAACAATGTTGTTGTTTTTTTTCTTTCCGACATGTGGACGCTGCACCTTTTAAGTAGCGTATTGTGACATAACATGTAAGGGTATTTAAAGCGGAACTTTCATCTGCTATAAAGGCGCCCTGCTATAATTAAGCAGGTAGTGACTAGCTTCAGAATATATTTTTTACCTTTGAAAAGTAGCCCGTTCTAAAGAAATAAGTCATTGTAGGAGACTGACGGCCGGGTAAGCGCAGTCTGCATGCCTGTGCCGTTAGTCCGTTCCGGTAACCACATGGTATGCTGCAGTCTACTAAATGGAAACCGGGACTGACAGCGCAGGCGTCCAGACAAGATGTCTGCACTGTAGCCTGGGTTCCGGCCTCCTACAATGATTGATTTCTTTAGAACGGGCTACTTTTCAAAGGTAAAATATATATTCTAAAGCTAGTCGCTACCTGCTTAATTATAGCAGGGCGACTTTATAGAGGATGAAAGTTCTGTTTTAATTCATCCTGAGGTGCTGTTTACTTACAAAGAACATAAATCAAGCAACAATGATCTCATGGGTTCTTATATATGTCCAAAATAGATCGACTATAATGACAATAATTATGTGGAACTGAATCACTAAAAATATCATGATACAAAATAAAAAAAAGGCAGTGAGGACAGCAATAAGTAATAACATAAAGAAGATAAATAGTGAGCATGGGCTGAATTTCCATTGGTGAGCGGGTGCCAAGAACCAGGGCCCAGTTATTTGTTTGTACAAGAGCCTTCATTCAGGTCTTTCTGGTGCCATGTCAGTGGACTGGTGCAAAATCTGCACTAACTGCTAATGTAGTGATCTCGGCTATTGATTATTTATACTCATTTAATTACTTACAAATTCAGGCTGTTCTCTCTATTTGAATGACTCTGAACTGTGTTGCTAGTAAATTGATGCACACAAATGTGATGCTTTTGAAAAATGAATGATAAAAAAATAAGAAATAGTGTATAGGCTGTATGTTGGCATCTGTATCTAAAAGCCACCACACAGAAGTGGCATGGATAGCAGGGATGGTTATAACTTTCCCCAAAAAATGTCAGAGACTTCTGAATTGTATTGTGGGAGTTGCTGCTCATGACAGGAAGATGACAAAGATATGATTGTGAAAGTCACAAAGTACATGTAAAATCTACTTATCTGGGATTTCATTTCTGAGCCCAATTGTCCTTGTTACTGTGTTAAAGAAGGCACATAATAACATGCAGCGAACAGATTATCAGTATTGTTTCTGTACTAAGATGTCGTTCTCTGCTTGCATCTCGAATTAAAGCTTATATAGGAGATCGGGTGAATGTTACAATTGTTCACCTTACCTTAGGGAGCAGTAGAGAAATGTGTTCCTTCCGCTTCTCTGGACTATGGTCAATCCACTTTACAATGGTTTGAAACACTGTGTCCTCCTGTTTGCTGTTTAGATCGTCCTTTTCTATTAATTCACAAAGTTCCATTGCTGATAGGTCCAGGAACTCAGTGGAGACCTTCACAATATCTTCAAACTTATGAAGGATGAACAGCAAGGACTTCTGGCGCAGCTCTGGGCAGTGGTGATAAGTTGCAAATTTCCACGTGCTAATGCAGTTTTCCAAACAAAGCTGCCCCTCTAGAAATTGGCAGCACTCGTTGACAACGCCCAGGATACCAAAATGTTTGGCTGCAACTAACAGTTTATGGACATTGTTTGGTGTAATGGTCACAGTCTTGGTATATACATAGTCCAGAATTAAGCTCAGGGTCGCAGCAGAAACTCCAGGGATGTTATAAAAGTTTCTGTGTTTATTATTGCAGCCGTCGGTAAGTAATTTCCTGTTTGCAGAAAAAAACAACAAAGAATGGTATTAGATGACTGGGTTTTTCTGGTGTGAGGCACATAATTATCTAGACTTGCTGTAATTCAGGCAAACTAATACTTTTTCAGATAAGAAACAAAGAGAGGGATTTCTAAAAAAAAAGTGTAATAGTGTAATGCAAACTTCTCTATACCAATCTAAAGTTAAACATCACTCTCTTAATAAGAGATATACATTAGAGACCTATGGAGGCTGCTGAAATATACTTAACCCTTTGAGTGCTGAACAATGCATCATGTACCCCTCTGGCATTCAAAGGGTTAATTATGCAATCTTTGAAACATGGACAACCTTGAACTGTAATATACACTTTATCGGAGAACTTTGAAACACACATATTTGGAGAAATATGCCAATCCTTCCAATGTGCTCCAGTTATGTGAGAGTGAGCGTACAACACATCTCTTTACAATGACTTGCACCCCCTCTGGCCCTTCAGGTGTTAAATCAAATCTAAGGTTCACACAGATATCTATGGCTAAATCCACATTTTGTCAGACTTAGACAGATAGAAAAATTTGATTCTGTGAGTTCTGACGCTGTCTCCAGCTCTTGTACCATAGTGCATACGGCAAATATTCACTACGATATAAAACATACCATCAAAAACATGAAAATACCTCATTAAGTAGAATTAAATTATTCAAAGAAACCACTAGATAAGGAGACACTGACACTTCTGAACTGTGACAAAGGCACTGTGAAGGCATGGCACTATAACTGTATTTGAGGCCTTTATCACAGGGATAAAATAGGGCGGACAGCTTAGGGTGACCACATTTCCATTCTGCCATTCCGGGACATATGGTCACCCTAATATGACAACTCTCTGCCTGGAGCACTGTGGATCTCTCAGTCCCTGTCCAAGTAAGCACCGACGGGTATAGAGAGCTGTCACCAGGGCTGGAGCCTGCCTACGGTGCAGTAAGTAACACTTTGCGATAAATATTTGTATGAGGATCAATCTAATCTTTTACCTTCATGGGTCAGGGTCGGAGATCCGAGAGATGCACAGTAATCAGCAGCTACACATGCTGCTCACTCACAGTCACTCAGATTCAGACATCACATGGCATGCTGCTGCATTGGTCTGTGTCACCATCAGTGTATCACACGTACACACAGACCAGCCAGCCAGAGCCAATGAGGAGAGGAACACTGTGCAAATCCTCTCTTCATTGGCTAGTGGTGTGGTGCATGCAGCATGCATGTTATTGTTCAGTGGTTACTGGTGAGTGACTCTACTGGACCAGAATCCGGGACTCTATATTGTCCCGGAGGGGTATCATTTGGGACACGGGACACCAAGCAAAATTAAGGGACAGTCCCGGGCATTCTGGGACATGTGGTCACCCTAGGACGGCTTAATCAATACAACAAGATGGTATTGGGTCTAATTGCGTCTATACTACCAAACAGAACCATTATTGAAGATTAATGCATCTCCCCACAAGACAAACATTTCTCTAATTATTCCATCAAACTCTGTGCCAGAACACTGAGATCAGCCAATCAGATGACCGGATCCTTCCCAATACTGCATTATTCATTAAGAAGGGTCATATCCTATATAATAATCGCTAGGATGTTTGTAAGAAGCCATCATGAGCTGTAGAGACTGCCCGAATGCACAGAATGCTGGGAGTTGTATGCTGGGAGCATTCTGTGCTTTCAGGCAGTTTCTACAGTGCATGACTGCGTCGGCGGCAGGACGCAGAGCATGACTGCCCTCTTAACCCTTTGAGTTCCAGAGGGGTATGCAACACATTGCAAAGCAATGTGTTGTGCACCCCTGTGGCACTCAAATGGTTAACATCGCCCCGGACCTTGGCCCTTGTACACGGACTTTTACACTAGTTCAGAAATAAAGAGGAACAATTGTGGAGCAAACTAATTGTTCTAACGGGGACAAATAAAATGCAAGAGAGATTTAAATTGTGAAGTAATCCACTCAAATGTACCAAAATTGTGAAGTAATGCATGAAACTGTCTCAAGCACTTAAACAGTTACAAGCCCCATATAAATTAAAGGAAATTTGTTTTTTTTTCTATTTGTCCTCTATGGCACAGTAGATGTGCTCCAGAGTTGCTCCTCTATTTGTTTATCAGGGGATTGAATTGTCTTGTGACTTTGAACTCTATTGAACGTAAAGCAGCATATTGGTACCAACCAGAGAAAGAGGTTCTGAATGTCGTATAGACAAACCTTGTGTGTGTCTATAAGTAGATATGGATAGAGAGGCAATTACATGTGAGCAGAAACAGACCCTATGTTCTGACTGTTTAGAGAAGAAAGTATTCATCTTATACAGATTCCCATATGTACTATACTTTAAAATAACATTGTATTGTGGAAATACATGTACAAACTAGACTGGGTAAGGCAACCTTTTACCCTCTAGTTTTTGTAGGACAACATCACTCATAATTCTCTGCCATCAAATATCACCAGCAAAAACTGAGGACTGAGTGCAAGAACCACAGGAGAGCCAACCCTGTTCTTAAAGGAACATCTGCACCCCCTATTTATAACCTTTATCTTACTTCATTATATTAAGAACATCCTAATGGGGGTTATTATTAGTATGTGTTGCTGCTCCTTTAACCCTTTGAGTGCCAGAGGTTATGCACCATACCTCCCAAGTGTCCCTCTTTAGGAGGGACATGCCCTCTTTGAGACCCAAATCCCTCTGTGCCTCTTTTCTACCCTTTTGTCCCTCTTTTTAGGACATCAGAATGAGTGGTGTGTATTACAATGCTCTACAGCAATAAAACATACATAAATGTGTTGTTAATTGTCAGTGTATGTGTTTATACATTAATATGGGCTATTAAAATACTTTGGTCTTGCTCTAAGTCATTTATCAGTTACACAAAGAGGTGCAGATGGGTCAAGAATTTAACTTAAAAATTCTTGGAAACGCCCCGCCTACCAGCCACGCCCCCAGAAATGCCACCTAAAACAGAAGTGTCCCTCTTTCGCCATTGGAATTGTTGTGAGGTATGATGCACACATTGCTTTGCAAATGTGTTGAGTACCCCTCTGGCACTGAAAGGGTTAAGCAGCATGCCTGATTTCAACACATGCTGCCCAAAATCTCTCCCTTGAGTTCTACATGTGATTTTAATACATAGAGGTTAGTGGTCTGATCCTCACACTTACCGAAAATACGGGCTACAACTACAGAGAATGATCTTATGAGCACTGAAATTAGTGCCATTCGCTCTGATCACTACATCGCAGAGCTTTCCCTCCAGCCTAAGCTGATTGAAGATGCTGAAATCCATGGTGCGCAAAATACACTTGTCTCACTCAGATACAAGATTCAAACTGGCAAAGTCTGTTTACTTTCCTCTATTACTAGAGTCTGAAGGTTCTATCAGTGTCAGTATCAGAAACTGCATACTTACTGGTCTGTCTTCTGTGACATCATCTTTTGAAATATTGCCACTGTTCATCCTCAACTGCCAGTAGGAATTGTAGTCCAACAAAATCTTAAAGGAGCAGTAAACTTTTTTATGAAAAAAATATATATTGTAGGGAGTTTCCTGTTGAGTAAAATAAGTGCACTCCCACTGCTGATAGATACATATTTCCAAAGTTATTACTGTTTAAACCTGTGTTTTCTTACATTATCAGTACTGTTTGGTGCCCAGATGTAACAGATGTATATCCTGAGGTTTGTGTATTGGGGGAAATGTTTACACCGTGCTGTGAAACAGAAGGAGATTTATACATTCTTTTGTCTATGTAACAGGAATACATCCTGATGTCTGCATGATAGGCAGAGAAGTTCACATCTTCATTTCTGCTTAAAAGGCAGAAAGGTGTACAATGCTCTGTCTATGCATTAGCAGGAGGGTATACGTTCCGCAGCATGTGTAGTAGCAGTAGAGATATACATCCTGCTCCCTGAATATTAGGAGTAGACCTATACCTCTTGATGTCTGTGAAATAAAAGGAATACAACAAGATGTATGTGTATTAGGAGCAGTGGTATACATTCTACTGTATGTGTACTAGAAGCAAATGTATATATCCTGCTGTCTTTGTAATAGGAGAAAAGGTATATACAATGGACAGGCATCACTACCCACACTTTTCTCCAAAACCACCAAATCCAGCCCCCCCCCCAAACAATTATAACTCAGTTTACTGCAAAGAAAACATGAACACAGCAACTGGTTGGTGGGAATAAAGTGGTCCCAACAATAATAAAGTTGGTTTGATATATATACCCGTGGCGAAACCCCCCATGTAATGCATGGCCCCCAGGCCAACATCTGGCATGGTTTCTATGTCCAGCCCTGGCAGCTTGAGCCCTCGCATCCAGCTGCCTGCCACCCTGTAGGTATGTAGGGGGTTCTAAGGTACTCATGGCCTTCCCTGGACGTCTGTGATGGCCACTCGTTTCCAAACCTTGAGGCCCTGTGGATGCAGGTCCGCACCAACACCTCCTCTAGCCCTCCCCTTACCTCAGTGCCCCCTGGCATTACAAAAACAAAACTTGTGGCGCTTAGAAAATCAGAAAATAATCTACAAAATGAATAAAAGGCAATAGGTAATGCTAATCGTCAATATTGCATTATGGCGGTAAATAAAATCAATATAAGCTCTTTAATATATTAAATATTGCAGAAATAATACGTGGTTCATTTGACGAGTAGTCCACCTCTAGATATCTAAATTTTGAGATGATTGATCCGCTATATATTCCAAAATAGATCTTCTATCATATATTCATAGACGTTACAGCCCTGTAGGACACTTGTGGCAGATGTCAGCAAATAGCTAAAAGACAAAAAAGAAAGAGAAAGGGCGCTGAGCCATCTAAGTGTATATCTGCAAGGTGGGTATATAAAATAGCCCCCCCAAAATAGTGGTGCTTACCAAATAGCAATATTGTAAGTAGTGTGTAGGAGCCAGATGATCAGCTATATGGATCTCTTCCCAAGGGTCATCCACTATTTCTCATCAATGAGGCTCAGTATCCAGGATACGAATTGAACTATTTATTAAATCACTTTACAAATGGTATAAAATGTAATTATAAATGCCCAAAAACACCCAACGCATGTCGTATACCTTCTGTATACTTTCTCAAGGGCCAGATAAAAATTATCATCGCTGATTATTTTTATCTGGCCCTTAAAAAAGTGTACAGAAGGTATACGAAACGCGTTGGGTGTTTTTGGGCATGTATAATTACATTTTTATACCATTTGTAAAGTGATTCAATAAATAGTTCAATTCCTAACCTGGATACTGAGCCTCATTGACGAGAAATAGTGGTGAGCACCACTATTTTGGGGGGCTATTTCTTTTTTGTCTTTTAGCCCCCTGGCATTAGCCTGCCCTGTTAACAAAGGGCCACCGTGAATTCAGCCCCAAAGCCAACCTGAACCTTCATTGGGCAGGATCCGGCTCCCTGTCAGCCAGGACCTCTGGAAACTGAACTTTCTGAGGCTAAGCCACACTGAGGAGGCCTGTGGACCCACATTATGGTCCTAACATGACCTACATTCTGCAGTCTTGTGACCTAAGCACAGCCTTTTCTGTAGCTGCTGCTAATCTACTTCGATCCGCTGTAGCAGAGGCAGTTCGAAAGGGTGGTAGGGAGGGAAAACAAAAAGGTCAGTTACTGTACCTACTTACCAACACACCTTTTTATGCAACTAGTCCCACCTCTCCACTACTCCCACCACCCTACAGGCTCTCCCGCCTTGCCTTTAGGTGATTGGCCCTTCAAACCCCACCTAGAGTACTGGGGAAGGGAGCGTATCCCCCAGCCCATGGGGGTGGAGGGCTGCCGGCCATCTTAATGCCCATTCAAGGGCATATTACCCCTTCAGGCTTCCATAAGACTGCCAGGCATCATTACCCACCTTTTTCCCTCAAAACCAACAAACACAGCCCTCCCAAAACAATTAAAACACAACACACTAAAAAGAAACACACAAACACAGACATTGTTGAGAATAAAGAGGTCACAGCTTTATTAAAGTGGGTTTCACCTATTTACCCATGGTGGACCCCACTTCTAATGTAGAACCCCCAGGGACAACAGCCTTCATGGATGCCATGTGAGGGCCACTACTTTCAAACCATGAGTTCCTGTGTATACAAGTGTGCACTGAAACACTGAAACCTCCCCAAACCCTACCCTTACCCCAGTGCGCGACGGCATTAGCCCACCCTGTTAAAAACAGGCCGCCATGCACCCAGCCCCAAAGCCAACCGGAACTTTCATTGGGCGGCTCCCTGTCAGCCAGGTCCTCTGGAAACAATACCTTCTGAGGCCAAGCCATACTGAGGCAGCCTGGGGAACCCACATTCCACCAGTCGAAGAGGGGCCTCTAAGCTGTCCCTCTGCTCCCTCCCTATTGCATAGACCCAGCCTAGAGACTAGTGCTATGTTAAACAACTGCAACCCCTCAATATTTCGGTGCACACCATCTCAAGAATCTTGATATGCATGATAGTGTACTCCACACAGGAAGGCAAAAATTTGTCAAGCTCTGTTAATGGTGTGGGCGGGAAATTTGGCCCCCTGCTACAACAACCTGTGCACCATTTCTGACAAGATGAGGGGGCAGGTGGGCAGGTGTCCCAGATCCTCTGGCATGTGTACTTTACAGTAGCTCGGTTGTTACCATCAGCATGGATCACCACGACTTGCGGCTGGCCCCAAGTAAACAATGCCGCCAGCCACAAATCCCACACCTGTCCTCATTTTAGGCCCTTTTTACCTAGCCAGAAAGCCTACAAGCATTCCTATGGGATGCCTAACTGTCTGCCTCCCTCTGATGTGGCTTCTTGTCTCTCCACCCAATGCACATCGAGTGCCCCAAGATGAATGCTTTACCCAGCGGATCCACTAACTCTGAGGGAGACAAAAATTGACATGTTAATCAGCATCAAGTGAGCATACATATCTTTTGTATGCCCCAGATTTTCACCTGCCTATATATATATATATATATTTAAAAGAAGACTTCTGTGTGCCTGCTGTACACAAAATGCTACGTGCAATAGGCACAACGCTATACTATATGCCAAACACTAAAAGTACAACACACAACTATATACGCAATACCCAAATACCAAACGCTTTGCACAAAATGCATCCTGTACATTATATGCCAAGCGTTATAAGCCAAACGCTATACGCAAAGCTCTATATACCAAACGATATATACCAAAAGCAGGACTCAAAACCGCAAATGTTATACGCTAAATAGTATACGCAATATGCAAAAAGCTATACGCAATACGGCAACAGCTATACGCATTATTCCAAACGCTCTTTGTCATACGATATAAGCCAAATGCTCTATGCAATTTGCCAAAAGCTATACGCCAAATGAAATCTGCAATATGCAAAATGCTATATGCAATATGCCAAATGCAATACGCTATACACAATTCATCAAACGGTATATGGCAGACGGTATATGCTAAATGCAATACCCAAACGCTATATGCACTTCTCCAAACGCAATACGCCAAATGCTATACCCAATTCGCTAACCGCTGTATGCCAAATTCTATATGCAATACGCAAAAAGCTATACCCCAAATGCTATACACTGTCTGCCAAATGCTATAAGCATAACACTATACACCAAACGTAATATGCAATTCATGAGAGAGTTTATGGCAGACGATATACTCCAAATGTGATACACAATTCATCAAGAGCAATATGCCATGTGCAATTCCCCAAACGCAATAAGCAATTTGCAAAACGCTATACGCCAAGCCCTATATACAAAACATTAGCCACAATTCGCCAAACGCTATATGCAAAGTGCTATATGATATAAGTCAGGTGCAATATGCGGTACATCAAAAGCAAAATGTCAAATGCTATACACAATACGATATACGCCAAACAGTATAACAAAATGCTAAATGCCAAATGCTGTATGAAATAGGAAAACTGCTATACTCAGTAGGCAAAACTCAATATACTGTACGCAATAGGCAAAATGGTATATGCAATCTGCAATACACAAAATGCTATTACGCAATATCCTATACGCAATGCACTATACACAAAACACTATACATTATACTCTCATGCTGTTGCTCACACATGCGCACTGATAATTCAACAAGCCACTCATTAAAGGGACAGTAATGTCCCAGAAAAAATATTTAGCATTTTGTAGTGCTTAAAAAGTTGAACTGAATGCAAAAAAACCTTATATCTCAAACCGCTATGGTTTGAGAGATATCTGCATTCAAAGTTTGACGTTTCCTGCTGTCAGCTTTACAGTCGGCTGACACGAGGAGGCTCTTAAGCAGAGCCACAATCACATTATTTAAAACAAATTACTACATTGGCATGGTCTACAAAGTATGCTTGCAAACCAGGCACACGTTGTAGACCTTTCCAATGAAGTCATTCTTTTTAAATAACATGATTGCGGCTCTGCTGCAGAGCCTTTAGTTGGTCCCCGGACAGGACTCACCTGCAGTCAGCACAGCGCTGACATCAGGGAAAAGGGAGGGAAGGGGGAACTTTGAACAGGAATATCTCTCAAACCATAGCTGTTTGAAAGATAGGGTTTTTTGCATTCAATTCAACTTTTTAAGCACTACAAAATGCTAAATATTTTTTTACTGTCCCTTTAAAGCAGTCCTTCTTAACAGCACGGACAATGTAGTGCCAATATTGCTAGTATATATATAAATGAGTGAGTACCATCTGGTGTTGGGTCTAATCCGACCAAGGCCAGTGCTCTGTGCAGCATCTCTCTGATCTGGAAAATCGACAGGGTGGAACAGTCAGCATGCTTTAAAAACGACCTTCCCACTGGTGATCTAATGCTCTTAAAGTCACTTACCGCTGCAGTTGAGCAGGCTGCCCCCCTTATGGGGGCATGCGTACCTAACTGCTTATACCTTCCTGGGCAGTTTTTGAAGTCCGCTGCAGACGATGCACCCCCGCTCTGATAATTCAACATGCCCTGCGTTCAACCCCCCACTCCCTTTACTGGCGCCACCATATCTCTTAGTCAGAATGTCCCACATAAGGCCATCACAAAGGCGCATTTAAACAAAGAGGCCTCAAAAGGAGAGTTTCATATCTTAGGGAGTACCTTTAATATTGATGCAAACCATTCACCATCTATGGGCCTCCTCGAGTCAGGGGTAGGACCTGCTTCCTTCCCCCACTTCTTCATTATACAGCAGACGACAACCTGTCAGGCACATTTCTTATCCTTCTTAGTCGAGAGAAAAAAGATATGCCAGCCAGTGTTGTGGCCACCTTTGCCCTGGAGGCACCCCCCCCCCCTTTCTCATGTGCCTAATGTACCTGAGTATGCAAGCCTGCCTGTCTCTATCACTATTTGCACCCCTTTCCCTTACAAACTTACTCTAAACTGAAAACGCTGTACACTATGTGTGTCCAAGTCTTATGAGACAAGAGCTTTCTGACCAACACATCTAGATCATCATCACCAAGTGCAATAGATGTGGTGGACAAACACAACCAACAGTGTTCGCATCTGAGACCGGGCTAAGAAATGTTTCCTACTACCCCCTAGATAATGCATCTACCACACAGTTGTCCACCCCTGGAATGTACCTGGCCTAGAAATGTACATTACACTACATACACAGCAACACCAAGTAGCGTAGCAAACTGAGCACTGGTTGGCAATGGGATGATAGATTATTGATGGCATGCACTACACTCATGTTATCCATCCAAAAGATTACTGTGCAATTAGCAAAATGTTCCTCCCAGGATTCTATGGCCACTACAATAGGAAAAAATCTGCTGGGGCTGTTCTCCACAGCCTTACCCCATTGAAGTCGATACACTTAAGTACTCCTTCAGATGTCTAGTGCGCTGAATGTAAAGAAAGGGCTTCCTCACATTAACTGTAGCCATCTTCTGAAAACCATTCCCATTGGGATCACTCTAGAGGCAAAATTTAAAGTACCCAGAATTGACTACAACTCTGTCAATGTCACCTTCTCCACCCCCAGCGCCTTCCCCACATTCATTTGTGCCTGCCTGACTTTGTCCTGTGGTAACCTGACTTCCCTGCCTTCTTCTTTCCACAAGAGGTGCCTGGGTAACCCCCAGCATTTCGCACAGGCGTGTCTGCACTGACATGCAAAACCTTTCTTTGTATGGGAAACAGTGATCTCGACTGTGCTGTCCTTGCAAGGTGTTTTTCTGCGGCCCTGGTGTAGGCATCGCCCCCAATGTGTGACTAGCTTGGACCACAGGTTCATATCTTTGCTACCATAATAAGGACCTCACTATGTGCCATCTTCCTTTGGAATGCACAATCATAATCCAACCATGCGCTTCCTCCATAAGCCACATGTGTATCTACAATTAAGTCATGGTATTTGAACAAATTCAAACCCTAGTCTGGGTTATGAACCATATAGAAGATTGTGTAAGCTGCAAAGCACCTGATTCCTATCCATAATATGTTTGTCTGTGTATACCTTTTTCCTTCTTAACCCCGTCCTCCTTATCCTCTACTGCCTGGTAAGTTAATTTTAAGACGCCCACAAACTTTCTGGCTATGATGAGCCTGCGCACTTTGATGGGGATGTGATCAAATGGGGTAGATAAGCCGCAAACGTGAGTGTCCCCATCCCTGGTGAACTTAAAATTCTTCCCTACTTGCTCCTCCAACCTACCCTTCCTTACTCATTTTTTACCAATTCCCCACAGCTTCTTCAAACTTTTTTTAAACAAGAACCACCACTTTGTTGCTGTCATCTGAGTCAGAGTCTTAGTCTTGTGAGTCAGTGTCTCAGTCAGAGGTGCTGGTAGACTCCTCTGAGTCAACCTTACTGTAACAATCATCAGAATCATTTGTGTTGTCATTATCTTGTTCATCTGAGACAGACAGTTCCTGTACCTCTGTACTTTGTCTCAGTTGGGGCTGATGTCTTCTTTTTCTCCATGAATCTCCTCTCTGCTGTTGGCATCTGTATTTCCCCCACCCCCCATGGAGCCATGCTCCCTCCTGCCTGTACGTGGAAAGTGCCTCCCTGAATACGGGACTCCTGGGTGCCCCTGATGCCCTTAATAGCAGCCCACATCAAATTCCTGCAGCTGTGTAGTGCCTGACCCCCCGCTGAAGTACCCTGGTGTGTAGTAATAATGCCCCCGGGTGCTACAGGTTGAGCCGCCCTGTCTTGTGTGTCTGAGGGAATGTGGGTGATTGATAGAGCCATGAGCAGCTGATTGAATGAAGGGGGAAGTATGGGGATGCTGGCAGTGTGAGGAAGTAATAAAGTGGGGCTATGGTCTGTGGGAGGGGGTAGCGAAGTAATGCTGATATGAGTGGGTGGCCAAAAGAATACCCAGGGGGATAAGTTGGTGCTGTAACTGCTGCCCAGGGGTAAGTGTTCTTCGTTTCTGGATCAATAATGCTAATTTCTAGAGTTAATATAGCCCTATGAGCCCAGCATGATGTCCTGAGGAGGCTTGTACCCCTGGTGTTTACTTTTGGCCTAGGAGACGGAGGGTGTGTAACGGTTTGTTCAACACTCAGACACAGTGGGTTAGGATAAAACACAGTTTTATTAAAACAAACACAATGAGAATTACCTTTGACGGGCTATAGCGTATCTCAGCAGAATAGACAGGTGCAATACAGGACTTAGACTTATGCCCACACAGGCCCAGTATAATAGTAAGTGAGAGAGTTCATATACTGTCACAGGTCAGGCATGACAGGGTGAAAACCCAGCACAGCATGGGTTAAAGTCCCAACAGATATAATCAGTCTCTGATGTGGTGTGTTCTCAGTAACGCCCAGTATGATGGAATAAAAGCGATAAGGAGATTGTAGTGCTAGAAAGGAGATAGAGCACTATAGATCTGCCAGAGCAGAGCTGAGAATTATACCCCCTGCCATAGCAGTAAACGGAGGCCACACAATACTCTGCAAGAGCTGTACGGAATAGAGCCAAGGGCACCCTGCCGGTGCAGTAACGGAGGCAACAGTACTCTGCACAAGCTGAACGGAATAGAGCCAAGAGCACCCTGCCCGTGCAGTAACGGAGGCAACAGTACTCTGCTAGAGCTGAACGGAATAGCCAAGGGTACCCTACCAGTGCAGTAACGGAGGCAATAGTACTCTGCAAGAGCTGAACGGAAACGCAAACACAGGCACACTGCCACAGCAGTAACGGAGGCAACAGTAAGCTCTGCAAGAGTTAACGGAAGGCTCAGCAATTGGTACACTGCCGTAGCAGTAACGGAGGCAACAGTTGCTCTGCAAGAGTTAACAGAAGGCTCAGCAATAGGTACAATGCTGTAGCAGTAATGGAGGCAACAGTAGCTCTGCAAGAGTTAACGGATGGCTCATCGATAGGTACACTGCTGTAGCAGTAACGGAGACAGCACGGACACACTGTCTGGTAGGCCCAGACAAGCGGAAGTCAGAATGTTGCCCAAGCGAAACCACGAAGCAGGAACTGGAGAGCCGGGCCGGATCACGGAGCAGGAACGTCAGGCAAGCCGGGTCAGGTCAAGGAGCAGGAAGTCAGCCAGGCCGGGTCGAATCACGGAGCAGGAACGTCAGAAAAGCCGGGTCAGGTCACGGAGCAGGAAAGTCAGCCAGGCCGGGTCGGATCACGGAGCAGGAACCAGAAGCGGAGTAATCAAATGGGCCAAGTTGGTACACGGGAACACAGCAACTCAAGTCAGCACTGGTACAGGAATACCACGAAAGGGCACCAGACAGGTGCCAGAGTCCAGTATAAAAAGGCCATACTGGGCGGGCCAAACATAGCTCAGCCAATAGGAGCGCAACACACAGAGACTGACAGAAAGAACGGGCACCATGATAGTACCCCCCTCTCAAAGACCCCCTCTCCTGGAAGAGGGTCTTGGTTGCTGGGGATATTTAGAGTTAAAATTGCCCAATAACCTAGGGGCATGAAGGTCCTTCTGATCAACCCATGAACGTTCTTCAGGGCCATAGCCCTTCCAATTGACCAAATATTGCAATTTTCCTCTAAATCTCCGTGAATCAATTATGCTTTGAACTTCGTACTCTTCTTGGCCCTGAGCATCCACAGAACCAGGAACCACCGGAGTGGAAGTGTAGCGGTTGCATACCAGAGGTTTTAACAGGGACACATGGAACACATTATGTATGAGCATAGATGCTGTGAGTTCCAAGGCATATGAGACAGGATTAACCTTACAGATCACCCTGAAGGGACCAATGAAACGGGGAGCCAGCTTATTGGATGGAACTTGTAGATTAAGGTTTCTGGAGGAGAGCCATACCCTGTCCCCAAACTGAAAGCAGACCGCTGGCAGCCGTCTACGGTTGGCATGTCGCTGGTGACGCTGAAATGACTGTCTGAGGGTCCTTTGAACCTGTGCCCAAGTGGAGCGGAGTTGCTCAATATGCTCGTCCAGAACTGGAATCTGCTGCGACTGGAATGAGTCCGGGAGTAGTTGATGAGGAAGGGGGAGCTCCCAGATGATGAATTAACTGCACAATTACTGGCGAACTCTGCCCATGGCTACAGGTCAGCCCAACTGTTGTGATGATCAGTCACAAAACAGAGCAGGAACTGCTCCAGTCCCTGATTGGCACGCTCAGCGGCCCCATTGGTCTGGGGATGGTAGGCGGAAGAAAAGGACAATTGAATGCCCATCTGGCTACAGAATGCCCTCCAAAATCTAGACACGAATTGGCTCCCCCGGTCAGACACCATGACTCTAGGAACCCCATGCAAGCGGAAGACCTCTCTAGCAAAGACCACTGCCAGCTCCTGGGCTGAATGAAGACCAGAAAGGGGTACGAAATTAGCCATCTTTGAAAATCTGTCAACCACCATTAAAATAAACGAATACCCCCTGGACGCAGGCAGTTCTCCCAGGAAATCAATGGATATGTGGGATCACGGGCATTTGCCATTAGGTACAGGTTGAAGTAAGCCCACTGGGAGGTGTCTGGGGGTTTTGGCACAAGCTCAGGTGGTACAGGCTGCAGTGAATGCGGAGCAATCGGCTCTAAGGGAGGGCCACCAAAATACTTATGAGAGAGACCATATTAATTGATCCCTCTCAATATGCCCAGCAGCCTTAGATGAGTGATATGTCGCAAGTAGACGGGTACGGAATGGCTCATCAACAAAACACTTGCCTACTGGGGTTTCTGGAGGTGTCGTAGCCTGGGTAGCCAAAATCTCTTCCCCCAGTGGCAAAGTGATACTAGTACTTACTGTAGCCAGAATACGATCAGGCTGAATGATAGGCATGGGAGGCTCATCCTTCTCTACCTCTGGCCCAAATTGTCTAGACAGGGCATCAGCCCTAACGCTTTTAGAGCACGGCAGGTAGGATACTACAAAGTTAAATCGGGATAGAAACAGTGCCCATCTGGCCTGACGAGAGGACAACCTTTTCGCTTCTGAGAGATAAGTCAGGTTCTTGTGGTCAGTTAAAATTAGTACGGAGTTCTAGTACACTCCAGTAGGTGACGCCATTCCTTCAAAGCGAGAATAATAGCCAGGAGTTCTCTGTCACCAATTTCATAGTGGCTTTGTGCACTAGAAAGTTTCTTTGAGAAGAACCCACAAGGTCTCAAGGTGTCTCCCTCAACTGGGCGCTGAGACAGTACTGCCCCTACCCCTATTTCGGAGGCATCAACTTCCAATGTAAATGGCAGAGCAGGGTTGGGGTGGGATAGTACAGGAGCGGATGCGAAAGCAGACTTCAATGTCTCAAAAGCATTTTCAGCTGCCTCAGACCATTGGGATGGATTAGCACTCTTGTGCGTAAGGTCAGACAGAGGTTTAACAATCGTGGAAAAGTTCTGGATAAATTTCCTATAATAATTGGCAAATCCAAGAAAGCGCTGAATAGCTTTTAACCCCTTGGTCGTGGCCATTGTAACACAGCTGCGAGTTTCTCCTGGTCCATGGCAATGCCATCTTTAGAGATCACGAAACCCAGGAAAGGCACTTTGAACCAATTTACAGAATAGTTTATTCTTGCTTAAGCAAAGCAAGACCTCAGACACATCCTTGATGTGTTGGGATAGATTAGCTGAATGTATAAGTATGTCATCAATGTATACAACAACACAGGACTGAAGCATGTCACGGAGGATGTCATTAATAAATTCTTGAAATACCGCAGGTGCATTACAGAGGCCAATTGGCATAACTAGGTATTCATAATGCCCAGATCTGGTATTAAATGCCGTTTTCCACTCATCCCCAGCCTTTATTCTGATCAGGTTATAAGCGGCCCATAGATCAAGTTTCGTAAAAATGGAGAAACCTTTTAACCTGTCAAATAGTTCCGTAATAAGTGGTATGAGGTAGGCATTTTTGGACATGAGTTTATTCAGTCCAAGGTAGTCAATGCAAGGTCTTAATTCGCCATTTTTCTTTTTCACAAAAAAGAAACCAGCACCAGCCGGTGAAGTAGACTTGCGTATAATCCACCTTTTAAGGGCGTCATCAATGTAGTCTTCCATAGCCTTATTCTCATTGCACGACAGTGGGTACGTGCGACCCCTGGGAGGCACTACGCCCGGAGGCAAATCAATAGTGCAATCATAAGTTCTGTGCTGAGGCAATACGCTAGCCTCTCCCTTACTGAATACGTCACTTAATTTGTGGTATTCAGCTGGCACAGAGGGAGGTACATAAAATCTTACCTGGGTGCGACATACAATGCTCCATGCAATACTCGGACCAAGATGTGACCTCACATCTCTGCCAATCAAACTGAGGGTTATGCAGATGTAGCCATGGGAACCCCAGAATGACCACATGATGAGGGAAATGAATTATCTGAAATCATAATTCCTCCTTGTGGAGGGCCCCAATAGTCATTGCAATAGGAATAGTTTCCATAGTAATCAGCGCCGGTTCCAATGGTCTGCCGTCAATGGCTATGGGAGAGTCCCTCATGACCAAAGGAATCTTATGTAACTCGGCAAATGAACAATCCATGAAGTAACCGGCTGCGCCGGAATCCACCAAGGCCAGAACCTCAACTGGCTGTTCTGCCCATGAAAATACCATCTGGATAGTGGGTTTCTGTGTACTTGGAACTAGGGACTGCTGAACACCACCTAGGGCCTGTCCCCCAAGGTACCCTAGGTGTGTTAATTTCCCGGAAGTACCGTACAAGTGCGTAATAGGTGCCCAGCCTTGCCACAGGATAAACATAGGCCCTGCCTCCTGCGGTGTGCCCGTTCCTCCTTTGTGAGTTTGGTGAACCCGAGTTGCATTGTGTCACTCCCTGTCAAGAAGAAAAGAGAGTGTAAGCACCCTGGAAACTACTCTGCACAAATGGAGGAGTACAGAGGTTGGCAGGGTGCTAAATAGATAATATGAAAGAAGAAAAATAAGAAAAACCCGCAAAAAAAAGAAACAAAGAAAACCCCCGAAAAAACGCCACAAAAAAAAACCAAAAGTAACTCAGAAGGAATGAGGAGAGAGAGAGCAAAGAAACTAAAAAACAAGAACCCTAACTATGGCCAGGGACACGCAGGTATGGGAGAAAAAAGAGAGGCTGGGACTGGAACTGAGACGGAGACTGGGACTGGGACTGGGACTGGGAGTGGGAGTGGGACTGGGACTGGAAGTAGGCCAGAACGCTGCAGACGCAAAGGGATGAAGGGCACTCAATAACTGAGCGCCGAGGCACCGTCGGACGAGGCGTCTTATGGTCTAGCGTGCGTCCTACGTCACGACGCTCGATGTAATAAAAAAAAAGGAGGAGGAACCCGGAAACGGCCGAAGGAAGACCGCGTCAGTCGAACACCCGCGGCTGCCGGGTAAAAGGTATGGGCGTGACAGTTGCCCCACCCCGAACGGACGCCCTCCGGGTGGACAAGGAGGATGGGCGATCAGGGTGCGCCGTGTGAAAGACGCGTAGACATTCGGGAGCGTGCACGTTGGCGGAAGGTTCCCAGGACCGTTCCTCGGGCCCATAACCTTTCCAATGGACTAGATATTCCAAATGACCCCGGCGTATGCGGGAGTCTAAGATGTGTTGCACTTTGTATTCCTCAAAGGTATCCACAATCACAGGTGGAGGACAGGAAGGATGACGGCCCGGATAAGGGCTAGGGGTCCAAGGTTTTAATTGGGACACATGAAAAGTGGGATGAATCTTGTAAGAACGTGGTAGTTCCAGTCGGTATGCTGTTGGACTGATGACTTTGGAAATTGAAAAAGGGCCCAGGAAACGGGGACCTAACTTCCTGGTCGGGCAGGAGAGGCGTATGTGTGCTGATGACAACCAGACCTTATCTCCTATTGGGCCGGGTGAGCGATGTTTGTCTGCTTGATTCTTGTAGGATTCTTGTGTCCGTGTAAGGGTCTTCTTTAATTTGGAGTGCAGTTGTTGCAATTCCCGAACAAGGTGATTGGCATCAGGCACGGTGGAGGATGGAGGTAGATCTGGTAAAGTGTTGGGATGGATCCCTGAGGCAGCATAAAAAGGGGACATCTTAATGGAACTGTGGTACTGGTTGTTGTATGTGAATTCAGCTAAAGGTAACAATCGATACCAGTTGTCTTGGAGATGGGAGGAGAAACAACGTACGTATTGCTCTAAGGTCTGTTTTGTCCTCTCAGTCTGTCCATTTGTCTGGGGATGGTACCCCGAAGAGAGATGACTCTTGATCTGTAAGTTGGAACACAGGGCCCTCTAGAAACCAGACGTGAACTGGGTACCGCGGTCTGAAACAACTGTGGATGGTAGACCATGTAAGCGATAGATGTGGTGGAGAAAAGCCTCTGCCGTTGTTTTAGCTGTAGGCAGACCTGTTAAGGGTATGAAATGGGCCATCTTGGTGAAACGGTCCTCCACTACCATGATGGTGTTATGTTGGTTGGAAAGTGGAAGATTCACAATGAAGTCGATGGTCACTTCTCTCCAAGGTCCGGAAGGTGTTGGCAGTGGCTGAAGGAGGCCAGGGGGTCTTGTGTGACGGCTCTTAGCTCTGTGGCACACGTCACAAGAAGCCACATACTGTTCTACGTCTGCTCTTATACTGGGCCACCAAAAATGCCGTTGCACACACTCTAGGGTCTTAGTTATACCTCCATGGCCTGCTGAGGGAAGGTCATGGCAATGGTGGATTACTTCCTGACGTAGCGGGACAGGTACGAAAACAAGACCCTGACGGAAAAGAAGACCATCGGTATATGTCAGGGCATGACGTTGAACCAGGAGAGGTAATGTCTTGGTCTCCTGACGGAGTTTGTTGACTAAGTCACTAGTAATAAGCAGGAAATGGTGGGGTTGTAATATGGTGTCTGGAGATTCTGGTGTAGAGTCCAGAGGGGGATGCATACGGGACAGGGCATCCGCTTTCCCATTTTTGGCACCTGGTCGATAGGTAATTTGGAGTGGAAAACGAGAAAAGAATAGAGCCCAGCGGGCTTGTCTGGGGCGCAGTCTGCGGGCAGTACGTAGGTACTCAAGGTTGCGGTGATCCGTGTACACTGTGATCGGATTCTCTTCTCCCTCCAGTAGATGACGCCATTCCTCCAAAGCCTGTTTTATGGCCAGTAGCTCTCTATCACTGACGTCATAATTTTGTTCCGCTGGGGTAAGACGATTGGAAAAATAGGCCACTGGGTGAAGTGTCCCCTCTAGCTCTGAACGTTGGGAAAGCACGGCACCTGTGGCGGTATTCGAGGCGTCGACCTCCAGGAAGAAGGGGTAAGAAGAATTGGGTTGATGCAGTATCAGTGCTTGTGTGAAGGCTGCCTTTAGTTGGTTGAACGCTTCCTCTGCCTCCTTAGACCATTGAAATCTCTTCTCCTTCTTAGTAAGCCTAGTAAGAGGTGCGATCAGACGTGAGAAGTTTCGTACAAACCATCTATAAAAGTTAGAGAAACCGATGAATCGTTGAATGGCCTTTTTATCAGAAGGTGTGGGCCAATCTAAGACCGCTGATATCTTTTGCGGGTTCATTCTGATACACCCAGCCGAAATGTTGAAACCAAGAAAATCGATCTCGTGAACCTTGAAGACACATTTCTCGATCTTGGCGTATAGGCCGTGCTTGCGGAGTCTGGACAGCACGGTAGCTACGTGTTGTCTGTGTTCTGGCAAGGACTTTGAGAAGATTAGAATGTCATCAAGGTAGATGATGTGGAAGTGGTCTAGGAGATCCCTGAAGATGTCATTCACGAAGCACTGAAACGTGGCCGGTGCATTGCATAGTCCAAAAGGCATCACTGGATATTCATAATGACCATACCGAGTACGAAAAGCAGTCTTCCACTCATCCCCCTCCCTAACACGCACCAGATTGTAAGCGCTCCTTAGGTCGATCTTAGTGAATATACTGGCGACTGAGATACGTTCTAATAATTCCGCAATGAGTGGGAGTGGGTAGCGGTTCTTTACCGTTATCTTGTTTAACTCTCGGTAGTCCACACAGGGCCGTAGCCCGCCGTCCTTCTTAGGGACAAAAAAGATCCCTGCTCCTGCTGGTGAAGTGGAGGGCCGGATAAAACCTCGTTGAAGGTTCTCAGAGATGTATGCTTTTAGGTGTTGGGCCTCTGGTCCAGAGAGCGGGTAAATGCGTCCGTAAGGAATTGCTGCTCCGGGTAGTAGGTCTATTGGGCAATTGAATGGTCGATGAGGAGGCAGAGAGGCAGCTTGAGCTTCATCAAACACATCGGCGAATGCTTGATAAGGTTCTGGAAGCAGCGGTGAACAAGGTAGGGACAGGAGAGTTGAACTCATGGTAGGTAGGCAGTTCTTTGCACAGAAAGCAGACGGAAAAGTAACATCTGGGGAGGACCAACTTATCCTGGGGTTATGGGTACATAACCATGGAAAACCCAGCACAACAGGGTACAGAAGAGATGGCAGTACATCAAAGCGTAGGCTCTCCTGGTGACCAGTGGAGAAGGAGAGGATGATAGGTATGGTCTCCAGGAGAATGGGACCAGAGTGTAACGGACTCTGATCCGCCATCCGAACTGCCAGCTGCTGGCTCTTCTTTAGGAGTGGGATACCCAGGGTGGTGGCGTAGTCCTGGTTGATAAAGCATCCACTCTCCCCAGAGTCCACCATGGCGCTAGTCTTGCTCTGCTGGTCACTCCACTGTAAAGAAACAGGCACAAACAGGTGAGGCGAGGTGGATTCGGAGATGGAGTTGAGTATGGATTTAGAAGCATAAAAGGTACCTGGCCTGGGAGGTGGGCGTACAGGGCAGGTCCTAAGGAGATGATTATTGCTCCCACAGTATAGGCATAGTCCAAGAAGCCTGCGCCGTTCTTTCTCAGACTTAGAGAGCGGACCTCGCACAGCTCCCACCTGCATGGGTTCCTCCTGGGATGCTTGGGATGCTGTGAGGTTCTCGAGAGTGGGCACCGAAACAGGGTTTGGACGTCGTACCGGAACCGACGGAGATGCGAGAAGCTCGCGACGCCGTTCTCTCAAACGTCGGTCGATCTGGATGACCAGAAGAACAAGATCCTCCAGCCTGGAGGGTAGACTGATTCTAGCCAACTCGTCCTTTAGGGACTCTGATAGACCGTACCGAAACTGGTCAAACAGGGCTGCCTCGTTCCAGTGGGAGTCACTAGCCAGGCGATGGAACTCAGTGGCATACTCCTCCACTGGTCTTCGACCCTGGGTAAGGGCTCGCAAGGAGGACTGCGCGGAGGTCGTTCTAAAAGGATCATCATACAAAGCCTCCATGGCTTGTTGGAACGACGACCAGGAATTAAGTATAGGGCTATTAGTTTGCAGTAGGTGGTACCCCCAGGCTTGGGGTTCTCCCGCCAGCAGGGTAATAGCCGTGCGTACACGGATAAAATAGTTGGCATACGTGCGAGGATTTAAAGTAAACAATAGTTGACAGGCTGTAATGAAGGATCGGTATTTGGCCCTGTCACCATCAAACCGGTCCGGTAGCGGAACCCTGGGTTCTGAGAGGTGCTGTTCGGCTGCTGCAGGTCCAGAGGGTCCACTGGGACCAGGTGCGGTGGGAGGGAGAGAGACTACCGGTTGCAGGTCATGCAGCTGTTGCTGCAACTGCCCCTGATTGACCTGTAAGTCACGCACAGACTGTGTGAGAGAGGAGATCTGGTCCCCTAGGGAGGTGAGAAACTCCATTAGTTTGGCGGGTTCCATCTTCTTCTGAAGTGGCTCAGTTATTCTGTCACTCCCTGTCAAGAAGAAAAGAGAGTGTAAGCACCCTGGAAACTACTCTGCACAAATGGAGGAGTACAGAGGTTGGCAGGGTGCTAAATAGATAATATGAAAGAAGAAAAATAAGAAAAACCCGCAAAAAAAAGAAACAAAGAAAACCTCCGAAAAAACGCCACAAAAAAAAACAAAAGTAACTCAGAAGGAATGAGGAGAGAGAGCAAAGAAACTAAAAAACAAGAACCCTAACTACGGCCAAGGACACGCAGGTATGGTAGAAAAAAGAGAGGCTGGGACTGGAACTGAGATGGAGACTGGGACTGGGACTGGGACTGGGACTGGGAGTAGGCCAGACCGCTGCAGACGCAAAGGGATGAAGGGCAATCAATAACTGAGCGCCGATGCACCGTCGGACGAGGCATCTTATGGTCTAGCGTGCGTCCTACGTCACGACGCTCGATGTAATAAAAAAAAAGGAGGAGGAACCCGGAAACAGCCGAAGGAAGACCGCGTCAGTCGAACACCCACGGCCGTCGGGTAAAAGGTACGGACGTGACACATTGGTTCGCTGGATTCAGGTAAATGATCAGGAGGCATGGGAGGCGAGGGAGGCATGGGTGGGTTCAAAAGGCTGCTTTGCCCGTAGTTTGTAGGCTGTGGCCTACGGTCTTTAGCCATGCGTCTTTCACGAATAAGGGAATCAATTAGAATGACATAATCAATGTATTCGTCCAAGTCATTGGGTACTTCTCTCGCAGCTATTTCATCTTTGATATGATCGGTAAGACCTTGAGCAAAAGCTGCCACTAACGCCTCGTTATTCCATCCTACCTCTGCTGCCAATGTACGAAATTCTATAGCATAATCGCCCACGGTACGATTACCCTGTTGTGCCTCCATCAATCTCTTGGCAGCAAAGGCGGCTCTACCAGGGACCTCAAACACTCTCCGGAACATTCGTACGAACTCCCTGAAGTCCTGAGTGCAGGGTTTGGCATTCTCCCACAGAGGATTGGCCTAAGCCAGGGCTCTGCCCGTTAGTAATGATATCATGAACCCAACCTTGCTCCGGTCTTTGGGGAAGGCAAAAAGAATATCTCTAATTGATTAATAAACCCTCTGCATAGGGTAGGTTCACCATCACATCTGAGCGGTAATGGCGCTGCCGACGTTAACCCTCTAGTAGGTGCAGCAATAGTCACGGAATGATTCCCCGGTGTCAAAACTGGGGGAACCACCGGATTCTGACTTGGTTTATCAAGGTGTATCGTATGTTCAAGTAATGTCTGCAAGGCCAGTGCCAACTGGTCCAGGCGCTGCTCGTGCACATCCATCCTTCAGTGGATGTTCTGTGAATTACCTTCACCTTTACTCTCTGAGGTCATGGCCTTTTCATACTGTAACGGTTTATTCAACACTCAGACACAGTGGGTTAGGATAAAACACAGTTTTATTAAAACAAACACAATGAGAATTACCCTTGACGGGCTATAGCGTATCTCAGCAAAATAGACAGGTGCAATACAGGACTTAGACTTATGCCTACACAGTCCCAGTATAATAGTAAGTGAGAGAGTTCATATACTGTCACAGTTCAGTCATGACAGGGTGAAAACCCAGCATGGCATGGGTTAAAGTCCCAACAGATATAATCAGTCTCTGATGTGGTGTGTTCTCAGTAACGCCCAGTATGATGGAATAAAAGAGATAAGGAGATTGTAGTGCTAGAATGGAGATAGAGCACTATAGATCTGCCAGAGGAGAGCTGAGACTTATACCCCCTGCCATAGCAGTAAACGGAGGCCACACAATGCTCTGCAAGAGCTGTACGGAATAGAGCCAAGGGCACCCTGCCGGTGCAGTAATGGAGGCAACAGTACTCTGCACAAGCTGAACGGAATAGAGCCAAGGGCACCCTGCTGGTGCAGTAACGGAGGCAACAGTACTCTGCTAGAGCTGAACGGAATAGCCAAGGGCACCCTGCCGGTGCAGTAACGCAGGCAACAGGACTCTGCAAAAGCTGAATGGAAACGCAACCACAGGCACACTGCCACAGCAGTAACGGAGGCAACAGTAAGCTCTGCAAGGCTCAGCAATTGGTACACTGCCGTAGCAGTAACGGAGGCAACAGTAGCTCTGCAAGAGTTAGCAGAAGGCTCAGCAATAGGTACACTGCCGTAGCAGTAACGGAGGCAACCATAACTTTGCAAGAGTTAACGGGATGATCAGCGATAGGTACACTGCCGGAGCAGTAATGGAGGCAGCACGGACACACTGTCTGGTACGCCCAGACAAGCGGAAGTCAGAATGTCGCACCAGCGACACAAAGAAGCAGGAACTGGAGAGCCGGGCCGGGTCATGGAGCAGGAACGTCAGGCAAGCCGGGTCAGGTCACGGACCAGGAAGTCAGCCAGGCCGGGTTGAATCACGGAGCAGGATCGTCAGACAAGCCGGGTCAGGTCACGGAGCAGGAACATCAGCCAGGCCGGGTCGGATCACGGAGCAGGAACCAGAAGCGGAGTAGTCAAACTGGCCAAGTCGGTACAAGGGAACACAGCAACTCAAGTCAGTACTGGTACAGGAACACCACGAAAGGGCACTAGACAGGTGCCAGTGCCCAGTATAAAAAGGCCATACTTGGCGGGCCAAACATAGCTCAGCCAATAGGAGCGCAACACACAGAGACTGACAGAAAGAATGGACACCATGATAGTGTGGCCACGAGAACCAATGGCATCCTTGTATGCCACCTGAATTCCCGCCCCACACCTACTGGAGGAGAAGCAGGTCTGGATGATGCCATCACAGAGTGTGATAGCGCAGAGGATGAGGCAGGACACTGAGGATCCTGCCTCTTCCTTCTTGTTAGAGATGGCTCAGCTGAATGGGGCTAAGGTGAGGGCTGGTGGAGGGGGCTACCAGGGGGTTGCTCTAAAGAGAACTCAGTGTACTGCTCACATGGGGCAACGTTAAAGGTCTGAGAAGGGCAATCTGCCATATCTATCTCCAGGGGCTGCAGTAGCGAACTGGAGAGGGAGAACAAAGGTGGACTAGATGGTAGGGAATGGAAAGGAGGATGATAAGGCTGGCCACACAGGGGAAAAGATGAAGGCATGGCAGTGGATGGATGAGAAGAGGTGGGGAAAGATAGAAAAGCAGGGGAAGGAGAAGGAGGAATAGGGGCAGAAAAGGAGGAAGCAGGATTAGATGGAAGCAGACAAGATGGAGGGGAGACAAATGGAGAGAGGAGGAAGCAGGAGGATAACTTGCATATATTTATTTTGCAGTAGGTGTTCTGGTCCTGGAACCTCCCTTGGATCCCTGAAGATGTCTTGGTGCACCATCATCCTCCTGGAAGAACTTGGGGTGTCCAGCTGCTCTAGTCGGACTTCTCTTCTGGCTTGCTTTCTGTGTCACCTAAAACAAAACGTAAATTACTGTACCTACTTACATACACACCTTTTTATGCAACTAGTCCCTCCATTCTCCTCCTCCCACCCCCCCCAGGCCCTTCCCCTCACCCCCAGGAAATTGGCCACTCTCTGCACCCTCCCCCAGCCCCCACCAGTAGCATTGGACAAGGAAGGAGGGAATGCAGCCCATAGCCCAGGAGAGAGGACAGAGAAGTAGGACTGCTGCCCATCTTAATGGACTTTCAGAGGCATACTGCCCCCTCAGGCTTCCATACATGCTGCTTTCTTTGTAATAGGAGGAGAGGTATACATCCTGATGTCTGTGTAACCGTAAGACAGATATACATCAAGATATCTGCGTATTAGGAGGAGAGGTATACAGTTTGTTGTGTATTAGGAGTAGGGGTGGGCGAAAGGTCCCGTTATGTTCCTGCGAAAACCATGGGGTTTTCTACCTTTTCGAGGGAAAATCAGCTTTAAGTAAAGCCCTTAAAATCATCACCAATTTTACCCATTGTCAAAAATGTTTTCAATGGCTACAGTCTTTTCGCCCCTATTATGTACATGTTCTTCTCGTTTTTTGCTATAAAAACATGACGTTGTGAAACACAATACTAACAGCTAGAGAGAGAGAAAGAGAGGGTGCTAGGTTGTTGTGCTGGGATTTATTTAGCACGATTCAAGCAGGAGAGGCTCATACTGTGTGCTATCACTATGTGCAACTGGATTACAAACAAAAGGAGGAGCTGGAAGGACTGTGATGCGTCCACTGAGTCTGAGGAGGAGGAAGTGACCACTGTCAACCTTGAAGGGTCTAGATGCCCTGATTCCCCAGGCCCAATGATGGCCAGTCTCCCTATATCTCTCTTAGGGATATTGTGGAAAATAATGTCACAGGAAGAGGAAGTAGGGGATAGCAGTGTGAGCAGAACAGGTCAGCTACCTGTGCCTGCTGCTAGTGCTGCCAGTGTGCCTTGTGATCCTGTCTCCCAGCACCATCCTCTTCAATACATGCAGAATGCTGCAGCACAAATTACCCTACTGCCACCTAGGTTTGTCTCTGCTCCCTACTCCTCAAATCTATCCAATGGCTGATTCTCTCACTCAAAACTCTTCTCTTCCCCTTCCTACATTTCCACTTTGATCTCCCACTATACTTCATCCCATCACTTACAATCAGCCAATAACAATCTTCTTTCGGCTACTTTTGTGTCTACAGCTCTCTCACATATCAAAACTTTTTCTCTCATTGCTCCTTATCTACGGAATGCTCTTCCTCCCACCCTCCGCCACTGCACCTCTCTAATGGGCTTCAAGTTATGATTGAAACTACATCTCCTTAACAAAATTTAAACATGCTAGAAGGCACTGACTTTATACAACTTAGGCTATTTATAAATTATTTACTTTATTTATGTCCCCTATCCTGACCAGAACTCTGGCACTGTATTCAGCACTTAACCGTTATGTACTCTGTATTTATCCCATGAAAACTTTACGTTGTAAGCTTTCAGGCAGGCACGTCATTCCAGTGTTTCACTTTGCAAAGCACTTGTAACCCTGTGTTGTCTAAACCCTTGAATTGTAAAGTGCTGCTTACACTTGTGGCGCTATACAAATAAACATATTCATTCATTCGTTTTCAGGAGGGGATGATGAAAAAATGATGCCAAGTATGACAGCATCTTGGCACAACCACCCTCATCAGACATATTAAACACAGACATCATGACATTAATGTAAAGTATGTTAAAGCCAACTGCCCAATAAAGAAACCGGCCACAGCTCTTGCTGTTCCCCCTAACTCTCCACAAAGGCAACAAGAGGTGAGGTGTAAATCAAAGAGGAAGAAGAATAGAGAAACCCAGCCAGAGCTTTGATGTTTGATGGCGAGCCAAACACCTGACTCGCCATCACTTTCTTTCTGTAGGGTCCGGCCGTGGGAAGATGTAACTATGTCTTCTGGCCATCCACCTCATACATCATTACCTCTCTCACCAGCTGATAGCCATTTTGCAAATGTCAATATGTGGCAGTTTGTGTCCACCCATTGCACACTATGTGGTGCTCTGATCACACATGTCAATCCTGCAGAATATGCAAAGCTGGTGGCAGGGAGGGTTCATCAATACTATTAATTCTACAAGTTGTCACATGTCCTTGGCAGGGAGTGGAGAAGGGACATAGTGACTGCAACATTACTTGGTTTCTGGTGGTTGGATTTCACATTGGGGACCCTAAGCGTCACAGTGTTTGGTTAGAGTGGTGCCAGGTGTTTGATATGAGTGCAGATGTGCACATTGTTCGCAGTCCTTCCCTTATTTATTTCACACACAGTGCACATTGAAGTTGCTGATGAGAAGAACAGTTCCTTCCTGCTCTCAATGGAAACATTATATTCCAACAATACACCCATGATTTTGGCCAACTTCTTTTTCCACATATAAGTGAAGTGGTGGGGCCTAATTGTCGTGCTGCTACTTCCTCAGACACATCACTGAAGCTAATAGTGGCAAGTCAAATCTTGATGATCACCACTCATATCACTGCTCTTGTTGATATCATTCCCTTGGGGCTGCCTAATTTTCTGGCTGTTCAAATAACTCTACAGCAGCAGCAAGAACACCAGTCACAAATGCCACAATGACACTGCGGATGTTTGCCAATGGCCACTGGCCACCATAAAATGATATGCTGGCACTATATCAGTAGGGTATTTTTTTTTCATTAGGGCTTTTTCTGTGAACACAAACCAGAGGCGTAAAATAAAATAATATTTGATGGGCTTATTTCTAACAAGCCTATGTCCTTCAAATCACTGCTTCCTCAGAGCCTGTGACATTAATAAGCCTGAGTGATAAAACTGATCTCTGATGTGATTCCTCAGAGCTTGTGACACTAACAAGCCTGAGTGATAAAAATGATATCTTGTGTGATTCCTCAGGACTTGTGATGATAACAAGCGTAAGTGATAAATATTTTCTCTTATGTGACATTTCCCCAGACACTCCCCTCTTGTGCTATGTGGTTCCCACACTGCTCAGGAATTGGTCCTTGTCTAGGTATAAGGTACCAGAAAGTAAATAAGACAGAAAACACAGATGTAGGTTTTAAACTGGTCACAGCTTTATTGACTAAAACCGAACATCACATAAATGTTCTTGACAGTTTGAGATATAAATAAAATTTGTAATATATACATTTTGTCAAGTCATGGTCATAACTTATAACCTTCAACTGCATCCCACAGTGACTGGCTACAAGAAACCCAGTGCGTATGGCAACATACAGCCTGTGGCTGGTAGTCAGACAAAACGTCATTTTCGTGTAGCTGGCCTCCACAATGGTCCTCCACAGATTAAGGACCTTCCCACGTTTCCAATTTTCTGTATGGCAAGGGCATGGCCACCACAAACCCAACTGATTACCACCCTAATCACCTGGATACACCACAGTGCAATAACGCTATAACCCATCCAATGGCACTAATTATTTTGAAGTTAAAGAAATCAAGTCCAATCTTGTTACAGTGAACGCAATCATCCAGACACAAGACATGGTTGATTTCTTCAATGGTCCTGTGCCTAAATGACAACCCCACATGCAAAACCACAAATTTAGAAATCCTCCTATTAAGACAAATTCTGGGTTTATACAGAGCTTTAAGATCCCTGGCACGCCTCAAGAAATGACTGACACTGCCAAAAGGATTGTCCATTGTAAGCATTCAAGAATGTAGCCCACAAATACTTATTCTCGCACAGGGAAGTGATGTGGCTTACATACTCTGGAAGTAGCCTGAGACAACTGTTGGGAAAAAAACTGTCCCATTGGCAAGGTCCAGCATGCAATATTGAGCTTATACATCAAAGACTGGAGAACTTCATAAGCAATAAGTAATACAGAACTGCCATTTTCAAATTAGACAACTTCTGCGGAAGCAAACAACATTCCATATCTGTGGAATCTAACTTGATACATGAAAAAGGCAGGTAACTGGCTCCTCTGTTTTTCCTGAGGCCAAAGGGACTCAAAATGAATTGGCAAACTTTTGGAGAGTCCAAAAGAAGGTGGCACAAAAATCAAGATTGCCTGAGCCCACACAGATAAAATTGCACAGGTAATGGATTATGTAGCAAAAAACAGAATACCACTAAACAACTACTCAAGAAAGGAGCTAAATGTCTTGAACAGAGCACAGGACAAGGAACATCCCAGGGATAACACACATCTACATAACACTGCCCCCCCAAGCCAACATCCCAAAAGATGGGGGCAATCAGTATGGACAGGTAAGTGGCCTCAATATCTGCTTTAGCCAACAATACCCCTGGACCAGCAGCCGCCATAAGATGCCATAAGACAGATTGCTTTGTCAAAGGAAGTGTAAGAGACTCGGCACATGACCGGGTCAGTACCATTATTTACTGAGTGCTGAGAAGGATGCAACGAGTGATGGATTAAGCAGAATTTTCCAGGATCCTTCTTACTGACACCCAAAGAGGTGACACCCAAAGATAAGATTGAAAGGGTCTTGCCATACACTTCAAAGCCAGCTTTTTAGCCAAGTTCTACTGTGCCATGCCTGGAAATTCTGACATTGATCCAAGATTACTCAAGATGGAACCACACACCATTAAAAAAAAGGGGGTATGAAAACCCCACATAAACCTCTCCGCTAAAAAGACGCCCTGCTTGCTGGATTTATAGAGTTTTAGGACATAGACTTGTTGTTAGAAGCCCAAGCCCTGATGAAACATTGATTTGTAGGACTTTGGCTTGTTTGAATCACAAGCCCTGAGGAATAAGTAATGAGTTTTGCACTCAGGCTTGTTAGCAGCACAAGCTCTGAGGATCCAGTGAACATTTTTGACATTCAGGCTTAATAGAGTCACAAGCCCTGAGGAAACAGTGATGTGTAGGAATTAGTCTTGTTAGAAACAAGCCCCCCAAAAAATTATTTTTGTAGGCATCTGGTTTATGTTTAAAGAACAAAAAAATGCGCTACTGGTCTAGTACCAGAAGGTCATTTAATAGTGTGATGATGATCATGGTCCCACTTGCCACTAATAGCTCCACTGATGCAACTGAGGCAGTAGCAGCACCACAACTAGTCCCCACCACTTCAGGTATATGTGGAGAAAAGAAGTTGGCCCAATATACTTCCCCTCCTGCCCCTCAGAAGGAAGGAACCGTGCCTTTCATTTGCAACTGAATGTTCACAGTGTGTGTAGGAAAGTTGTGAAATAGGGGAAGGACTGAGAACACTTGGCACAACTATAACCAAACACCATGACACTTAGGCCTGCAATGTCAAATCATCCCCACAGAAAAAAATACTACTATGTCACTATGCCCCTTGTCCTCTCTGCTAAAGACACCTGATAACTAGCACACTTAATAATAATAATGTACTCACCCTGCCACCAACTTACGGATGGAATCTCCTCAGATGCCGCTTGATGCCCTGGTTGAGATTGTCTTCTCTTCCGGCACTCAAAGTGTTAACTGTGGCATCTCTTGGGGGCATAATTTTATTTTAAAATCAACTCTCATTGGATTATATTATTAAACACATTTTACAGAAGAAAAAAGATGGAAACAAGAAGACAGAAGAGAGAACATTCAAGAAGAAGGCAGACAGTGGATGACTGGAAAGTGTTACAATTCTGGGTGTCAGGATAGTGATAGGGGTAGTACTGTTTAAGTGTCATGTTAGTGGTAGTGTAGGTAGGGTTAGTGTATGGGAGGGTGACTGTGTTTTGAGCTAATTCTTGTTGACGCAGTGTCAAACAATGATGGTTGGCTTTTTTCCTTTGATCTTCCCACAATTCACACTATTTAGCATGAGTTGTAGGAACAAAAATCAGCAACGAACGTTTGGCTACAACATGGATTTTGGCCATCAATGCTTGTTGGTATATGTACCTGTCCAGCTATAGAATAGCTGCTGTACACAAGTGAGATTCTCACTCTGTGTTTTTTTTACTTACTCTGTTTTACCAGAGAGAATAGTATCGAGTCCTAATGTCTACACAACAGGAAGAATACAATGTAATGTCTGCGTAATAGGAGGAGAGGTCTACATCTTGATGGACTTGTATTAGGAGGATATACTGTACATCCTGTTGTCTGAGTATTAGAAGGCGAGATATACATTAGGGAGACCACATTTCAATTCTGCTATTCAGGGACACTGCAGAGAGAAATGCATACCACAGAGATCTAAACACAAGAAAGAGAACTGTCCATGGACTGCTGTGACAAAAGTGGTGTCTGTGGTGGGCTACAAGAAAATGTACATGAAGCCCAAAGCCTTAGATTAGTATTACAGCCTTAGATTAGTATTACACTACAACAAAATTGCACTGCAGGTCATGATTGATGTCAGTATCAAGGCTCAGTTCTCTCTAGTGTTTAGAGCTCTGCCCAGAAGCCATTTTTCTGTAGCCCAGCAGAGACTTTGGTTTTGTTACAGTAGTCTATGAGCCATTCTTCTTCTTCTAGTGTTTAGACCTCTGAATTCAGGAATCTTCATTCCAGGACATTGTACTGTCCCAGAAGGGGGCTGCCCGGGACAAGAGACAAACATTTAAAATCCAGAAGTGTCCTGGGAAATCTGGGACATGTGGTCACCCTAGTATACATCCTTCTGTCTGTGTACTAGGGGAGAGATCTACATCCTTATGTCTGTGTATTAAGAGGAGAGATCTGCATCATTATGTCTGTGAATTAGGAGGAGAGGTATACATTATACTGTCTGTGTATTAGGGGGAGAGGTATACATCCTGCTCTCTGTATATTAGGAGGAGAGGTATACATCCTGCTGTCTGTGTACTAGAAGGATAGGTATACATCCATATTTCTGTGTATTAGGAGGAGAGGTATACATCCTTATTTCTGTGTATTAGGAGGAGATGTAAACATCTGGATGTCTGTGTAATAGGAGAGTTATGCATCCTGATGTCTGTATATTAGGAGGAGATGTATACTTACTGATGTCTTTGTATCAAGAGGAGAGATATACATCCTGCTGTCTGTGTATTAGGAGGAGATGTAAACATCCTGATGTCTGTGTATTAGGAGGACAGGTACACATACTGATGTGACTGATGCTCAATATGAAGGAGAGGTCTGCATAATGGGAGGAGAGGCATCCATCTTGATGGACTTTTTATTAGGAGGACATATATAATTCCTGATGTCTGAGTATTAGGAGGAGAGATATACAGCTTTCTGTCTGTGTACTAGGAGGAGAGGTATATATCCTTATTTCTGTGTATTAGGAGGAGAGATATACAGCCTTCTGTCTGTATACTAGGAGGAGACGAAAACATCCGGATGTCTGTGTAATAAGAGAGTTATATATCCTGCTGTCTGTGTATTAGGAGGACAGGTACACATACTGATGTGACTGATGCTCAATACGAAGGAGAGGTCTGCATAATGGGAGGAGGTATATTAGGTGGAAAGGTACACAACTGTTGTATGTGTACTAGGAGGAGAGGTATAATCCTTATTTCTGTGTATTAGGAGGAGAAGTATACATCCTAATCTCAGTGTATTAGGAAGAGACATATACATCTGCTGTCCACATAGTAGGAGGACATGTATACATTAATCCGGATGTCTGTGTCATAGGAGAGGTATAAATCTTGCTGTCTATGTTTTGGATGGAGAGGTATACTTCGTGCTCTCTGTGTATTAGGAGGAGTGGCATACATCCTGCTGTCCGCATATTAGGAGGACATGCATACATCCGGATGTCTGTGTTATAGGAGAGGTATAATTCCTGCTGTCTGCATATTGTGTGGAGATGTATACATCGTGCTGTCTGTGAATTAGGAGGAGAGATGTATATCCAAATGTCTTTTTAATATAAGTAAGTATATCTTTATTTATATGGCGCCACCCAGTGTATGCAGCCACACTCTGCACTCCCCTCTCATCCTCCTGATGTCTGCACACAAGAGGTAGAAGCACAGACAAGGTACAGAATAGTGCAGTAGATCATTGGGATTAAGGGCTCAAACCAAATGTTGGAGAATGCTGTATTCTCTGACAACGGCATTTTTTTAAGCACAGTAAGCTAGTCAAATGCCTGTGCTGTGAAAAATATATTGGCAAAAAAGAAGCCGTTATGTGATTAAGTTAAGAGGTGTTTTCCCCCATAGCAAATGATGAAAACACCGTAATTTTAAATTCAAATATCTGCATTAGACATTAAGATCCGATAAGGGACTCATGTTATCGCAAAAAAGTGGTTTGAGTCCCTTATGGGATCTTCAAACAGCCGACGCAGAACCTGAAAGTAAAATAAAGTCCACAGTGGATGTATTGATATGGAGCCCTAAGCCCCATTTCAATACATCCAAAGTATGAAAAATGTGTCAAAAGTTAGTAGAATTAACCCTTTGATTGCCAGTAGGGTATAATTACCCTGCTACCATTCATAGTGCTAGCCCAACTAAGTTAAAAAACAACATCCCAATAAAATTAACACTTACCATTAATCCTAATGTCCAGTGGAGTCCTCAGCATGCTGGTCATCTTCTGTCCTTCTCTTCACTCTTCTTGTATCTGTAAAACAAAAAAAAAATGCAATCAGAAACATATAATACATAGCTTAACCCCTTGAGTGCCAGAGGGGTACGCAACGCATCGGAAAGCAATGCGTTGAGGACATCTCTGGGGCTCAAAGAGTTAAGCAATGTATTAGTGCTCAGGTTCATAGAAATATGCCACCATTATTATTTGAAGAAATAAGCCATTATAGTAAAGTTGTGCCAATATAATATTTCCAGAAAACATAATAATAATATACTTAATAATGTCTCCGCCACTGTGAGCGGCCGCAGAGGTGGTAGCAGAGACATTGCTGTGTGCCACAGATCCCCCCCCTTCTTCTGCCTCATGGGCCAATGCCCATTCCACAATGAGAGAATTTGAGCAGAGACTGCCTTTATTTATGGGCAGTCTCTGAACCAATTCCCTCACAGACATTGGCTGAGATGTGCTTACTCACATCCCAGCCAATCACATTCAAGCAACTGTGCTTTAAATTGCTTGGCTGGGATGTGCTATCTCAGCCAATGGTTGTGAGGGAATTGGGTTAGCAAATGTCCATATATAAAGGCAGTCTCTGCTCAAATTCCTTTATTGCGGAAGAAGGGGGGATCAGTGGCAGACAACAATGTCTCTGCCACTGCCACCTCTGTGGCCGCACACAGCAGCAGAGACATTATTAAGCTAACTATATTATTATTATGTTTTTTGGAAATATCAGATTGGCGCATTTTTACTATAATGGCTTGTTTATTCATATAATAATGACTGCATATTCCTACGAACCTGGGCACTAATATATTGCTTAACTCTTTGAGCCCCTGACAGGTCCGCAATGCATTGCTTTGTAATGCATTGCATACCCCTCTGCACTCAAGGTGTTAAGCTATGTATTATATTATTCTGCTTTGTATTTGTTTTTTGTTTTACAGATACAAGAAGAGTAAAGAGAAGAAAGTAGATCAAGACAGAAGAATGAAGAGAAGGCAGAATGGAGACAGAAGGAGACAGACAGTGGATGGCAGGTAAGTGTAAGACATATGAGTTAACGATCGGTGCTTGGCAGTATATCAGTAGCCGATTCTTAGTTTTTACTGTTAAGTTCCCAATACTGCTGCTATTTAGAGGCATTTGGGAATTTAATGTGCAAAACAGATGCTTGGCCATAAGACCATTTTTGTGACCTGTTGTGTGTTTAGCCCGTTGTGCTTTTAGCCAGAAAGACATTTGAATACCGACTTAGACATTTTCTTTTGTGTTTGTCTGCAGCCCTCTATTCTGAAAGCTAGTGAATGAGCTGGCAGCATCAGATTTGGTACATCCACCCATTTGAAGGTCTGCAGTGACTGAGTAGGTGACCTTCAGGATCACAGGTTATTGTATGATTTTTTTTCAGGGCTGAACAACCTGTGGATCTTTTTATGATTTTGCAATACAACTCCCATCATCCTTAGCGCCAGCAGATGGGTGAGGATTATGGGAGCTGCAGTAGATAACAAATGGAGGGGCACAGGCATCAAACATTTAGAGTTATATGAAGTGTATATATAATTTTGAGATGTATTCAGGGGCATGATGTGGGAGTGGGGAGTGGGACTCAGATCCAGCCCGTCACAGTGGACCAGATGTCAGTCACATGACCACCTAGCCCGCCAACTCGCCAAGAGGTACACGCAGCAGGAGTCAGACTGGGGAGGGCATAAGTGACAGACAGTCACATTGAGATTGAGTGACGGACCGCAGCAGAAGACCTACCACCATGCAGCGCACACAGCACAAGTAGGGAGGTACTGGATGGCCTTGGGGGTGTTGGATTGCTGTGGCATACTGGATGGCTAGGGTGGGGGGTACTGGATGGCTTGGAGGGAGTTACTGGATGGCTTGTGGGGAATAATGGATGGCTTAGGGGGGTACTGGATGGACTGGGGGGGTATGGCCTGGGGAGTACTGGATGACTTGTGGGAGTAATTGATGGCCTGGGGATACTGGATGGCTAGTGCGGATATGGCTTGTGTGGAGACTGGATGGCTTGTAAGGTACTGGATGACTTGTGGGGGTAATGGATGCTGTGGGGGTAATGGATGGCCTGGTGGGTTACTGGATGGCTTGTGAGGGTAATGGATGGCTTGGGGGGTACTGTATGGCCTGGTGGGGTAATGGATGGCTTGTGGGGGTATTGGATTACTTGGGAGGGGTACTAGATGGCTTGTGGGGGTAATGAATGGCTTGTAGGGGTACTGAATGGCCTGTGTGGGTATGGCTTGTGGGGGTACTGGATGGCTTGTGGTGATACTGGATGGCTTGTGGGGGTAATAGGTGGCTTGTGGGGTACTGGGTGACTTGTGGGGGTACTGGATGACTTGTGCAGATACTGGATGGCTTGTGAGGGTACTGGATAGCCTGGTGGGGTTATAGATGGCTTTTGGGGTACTGGATAGCCTGGTGGGGTTATAGATGGCTTGTGGGGTACTGGATGGCCTGGTGGGGTAATGGATGGCTTGTGGGGGTATTGGGTGGCTTGGGAGGGGTACTAGATGGCTTGTGGTGGTAATGAGTGGCTTGTAGGGGTACTGAATGGCCTGTGTGGGTATGGCTTGTGGGGGTACTGGATGGCTTGTGGGGGTAATAGATGGCTTGTGGGGTACTGGGTGGCTTGAGGGGGTACTGGATGACTTGTGCAGATACTGGATGGCTTGTGAGGGTACTGGATAGCCTGGTGGGGTTATAGATGGCTTGTGGGGTACTGGATAGCCTGGTGGGGTATTGGATAGCTGTGGAGGTAGTGAATGGCTTTTGGGGTACTGGATGGCTTGTGGGGGTATTGGATGGCATAGTGGGGTAATGGATGGCTTTTGGGGGTACTGGATTGTCTGGGTGGGTATGGCTTGTGTAGGTAATGGATGGCCTGGTGGGGGTAATTGATGGCTTGTGGGGGTACTGGACGACTTGTGGGGGTAATGGATTGTATTGGGGGTACTTGGTGGCTTGAGGGGGAAATGGCTTGTGGGGGTACTGCATGGCCTGGTGGGGTCATGGATGGCTTATGGGGGTATTTGATGGCTGGGTAGGTATGGCATGGGGGTATTGTAAGGCTTGTGGGGGTACTGGATCTCTTGTAGGGGTACTGGATGGCTTGTGGGGTACTGGATGGCCTGGGTGGGTATGGCTTGTGGGGTACTGGGTGGCTTGTGGGGTAATGGATGGCTTTTGGGGGTAATGGATCGATAGTGGGGGTACTGGATGGCCTGCTGGGGTACTGGATGGCCTGGGTGGGTATGGCTTGTGGGGGTACTGGATGGCTTGTGCGGATACTGTATGGCTTGTGGGGATACTGCATGGCTTGTGAGGATACTGCATGGCTTTTGGGGGTATGTATGGCTTGTGGGGGTACTGGATGGCTTGGTAGTGGTATTAGATGGCTTGGTGGGTGTACTGGATGGCTTGTGGGAATACTGGATGGCTTGAGGGGGTATTGGATGGCGTGTGTGTATGACCAGGAGGGGTACTGGATGGCTTGTTGGGGTAACGGATGGCTTGTGGGTGTAAGGGATGGCTTGTGGGGGTAATGGATGGCCTGGTGGGGGTAATGGATGGATTGTGGGGGTACTGGATGGCTTGTGGGGGTACTGGATGGATTGTGGGGGTATGGCCTGGAGGGGTACTGGATGGCTTGTTGGGGTAACGGATGGCTTGTGGGGTTACTGGATGGCTTGTGGGGATGCTGAATGACTTGTGGGTCTAATGGATGGCTTCTGGGGTTAATGGATGGCTTGGTGGGGATAATGTATGCTTTGTGGGGGTATTGGATGGCATGGTAGGGTAATGGATGGCTTGTGGGGGTACTGGATTGTATGGGTGGGTATGGCTTGTGGGGGTACTGGATGGATTGTGGGTGTAATGCATCGTGTGGGGGTACTGGGTGGCTTGTGGGGGAAATGACTTGTGGGGGTACTGAATGGCCTGGGGGCGTCATGGATGGCTTATGGGGGTTTTGGATGGTCTGGGTAGGTATAGCCTGGGAGGGTGCTGGACGGCTTGTGGGGGTGCTGGATCTCTTGTCGGGGTAATGGATGGCTTGTGGGGGTATTGTATGGCCTGGGTGGGTATTGCTTGTGGGGGTACTGGATGGACTGGGTGGGTATGGCTTGTGAGGGTACTGGATGGCTTGTGGGGATACTGGATGGCTTGTGTGGGTATAATGGATGGTTTGTGGGGGTATTGGATGGCATGGTGGGGTAATGGATGGCTTGTGGGGGTACTGGATTGTCTGGATGGGTATGGCTTGTGGGGATACTGGATGGCTTATGGGGGGAATGGATCGTGTGGGGGTACTGGGTGGCTTGTGGGGGAAATGGCTTGTGAGAGTACTGAATGGCCTGGTGGGGTCATGGAAGGCTTATGGGGTTTTGGATGGCCTGGGTAGGTATGGCCTGGGGGGGTACTGGACGGCTTGTGGGGGTGCTGGATCTCTTGTTAGGGTAATGGATGGCTTGTGGGGGTACTGTATGGCCAGGGTGGGTATGGCTTGTGGGGATACTGGATGGCTTGTGGGGGTAATTGATGGCTTGTGGGGTACTGGATGGCTTGTGGGGGTACTAGATGGCCTGATAGGCAAATGGATGGTTTGTGGAGGTAATGGATCGATAGTGGGGGTACTGGATGGCCTGGTGGGGTACTGGATGGCCTGGGTGGGTATGTCTTGTGGGGGTACTGGATGGCTTGTGGGGATACTGCATGGCTTGTAAGGGTACTGGATGGCTTGTGGGGGTAATGGATGGTTAGTGGGGGTAATGGATGGCCTTGTGGAGTACTGGATGGTTTGTGGGGGTACTGTATGGCTTGGTGGTGGTACTGGATGGCTTGGTGGTGGTACTGGATGGCTTGTGGGGATACTGGATGGCTTGTGGAGGTAATGGATGGCCTGGTGGGGGTAATGGATGGCTTGTGGGTGTAATGGATGTCTTGTGGGGGTAAATAATAGCTTGTGGGGTACTGGATGGCTTGTGGGAGTACTGGATGGCCTGGAAGGGTAATGGATGGTTTGTGGGGATAATGTAACGATAGTAGGGGTACTGGATGGCCTGATAATGTAACAATAGTGGGGGTACTGGATTGCTTTGTGGGGTACTGGATGGCCTGTGTGAGTATGGCTTGTGGGGGGTAACGGATGGCTTGTGGGGGTAATGGATGGCTTGTGGGTGTAAGGGATGGCTTGTGGGGGTAGTGGATGGCTTGTGGGGGTAATTGATGGCTTATGGGGTACTGGATGGCTTGTGGGGGTACTAGATGGCCTGGTAGGCAAATGGATGGTTTGTGGAGGTAATGGATCGATAGTGGGGGTACTGGATGGCCTGGTGGGGTACTGGATGGCCTGGGTGGGTATGTCTTGTGGGGGTACTGGATGGCTTGTGGGGATACTGCATGGCTTGTAAGGGTACTGGATGGTTTGTGGGGGTACTGTATGGCTTGGTGGTGGTACTGGATGGCTTGGTGGTGGTACTGTATGGCTTGTGGGGATACTGGATGGCTTGTGGGGGTAATGGATGGCCTGGTGGGGGTAATGGATGGCTTGTGGGTGTACTAGATGGCTTGTGGGGGTAAATGGTAGCTTGTGGGGTACTGGATGGCTTGTGGGGGTACTGGATGGCCTGGTAGGGTAATGGATGGTTTGTGGGGATAATGGAACGATAGTAGGGGTACTGGATGGCCTGATAATGTAACAATAGTGGGGGTACTGGATTGCCTGGTGGGGTACTGGATGGCCTGTGTGGGTATGGCTTGTGGGGGGTAACGGATGGCTTGTGGGGATAATGGATGGCTTGTGGGTGTAAGGGATGGCTTGTGGGGGTAATGGATGGCCTGGTGGGGGTAATGGATGAATGGATTGTGGGGGTACTGGATGGCTTGTGGGGGTATTGCATGGCTTGTGGGGGTATGGCCTGGAGGGGTACTAGATGGCTTGTTGGGGTAATGGATGGCTTGTGGGGGTACTGGATGGCTTGTGGGTGTAATGGATGGCTTTTGGGTCTAATGGATGGATTGTGGGGGTAATGGATGGCTCGGTAGGGATAATGGATGGTTTGTGGGGGTATTGGATGGCATGCTGGGGCAATAGATGGGTTGTGGGGGTTCTGGAATATCTGGGTGGGTATGGCTTGTGGGGGTACTGGATGGCTTGTGGGGGTAATGGATCGTATGGATATACTGGGTGGCTTGAGGGGCTTGAGGCCTGGTGGGGTCATGAATGGCCTATGTGGGTATTGAATGGCCTGGGTAGGTATGGCCTTGGGGGGTACTGGACGGCTTGTGGGTGTAATGGATGACTTGTGGAGGTACTGGATGGCTTGTGGGGATACTGGATGGCTTGTGGAGGTAATTGATGGCTTGTCGGGTATTGGATGGCTTGTGGGGGTACTGGAATGCCTGGTAGGGTAATGGAGGGGTAATGGAGGGTCATGGATGGCCTGGTTGGGTACTGGATGGCCTCGGTGTGTATGGCTTGTGCAGATACTGGATGGCTTGTGGGGATACTGCATGGCTTGTGAGGGTACTGGATGGTTTGTGGGGGTAATGGATGGCTAGTGGCGGTACTAGATGGCCTTGTGGAGTACTGGATGGCTTGTGGGGGTACTGGATGGCTTGTGGGGATACTGGATGGCCTGTGGGGGTAATGGATGGCTTGTGCGGGTAATGGATGGCCTGATGGGGGTAATGGATGGCTTGTGGGGGTACTGGATGACTTGTGCGGGTAATGGATCTTGTGGGGGTACTGGGTGGCTTGAGGGGGAAATGGCTTGTGGGGGTACTGCATGGCCTGGTGGGGTCATGAATGGCTTATGGAGGCATTGGATGGCCTGGGTAGGTATGGCATGGGGGTACTGGAAGGCTTCTGGGGGTACAGGATCTCTTGTAGGGGTAATGGATGGCTTGTGGGGATACTGGATGGCTTTTGGGGTAATGGATAGTTGGTGGGGGTGCTGGATGGCCTTTTGGAGTACTGGAAGGCTTGTGGGGGTACTGGATGGCTTGGTGGTGTAACGAATGGGTTGTGGAGGAACAGGATGGCTTGCGGGGATACTGGGTGGCTTGTGAATCTAATGGATGGCTTGTGGGGATAACGAATGGCTTGGTGGGGATAATCGATGGTTTGTGGGGGTATTGGATGGCTTGGGTGGGTATGGCCTTGAGGGGTACTGGATGGCTTGTGGGGCTAATGGATGGCTTGTAGGGAAATGGATGGCCTGGGTGGGTATGGATTGTGGGGGCACTGGATGGCTTGTGGGGGTATTGGATGGCCTGTGGGGGAAATGGATGGCCAATTATGTCATGGGGAGGGGGCAATGATGTCATTGGGGAGGGGGCCCAGACCTCTTTTTGGACCAGGGACCCTCGGTCCTGTCAGTCCGCCCCTGATACAGATATTAGATAAATCATAGACTAATGGTCTATGACTTGACACAATAGAAAGCTGTAGATTTCCCTAATTTATATGTATGCAGAGACATATAAAAGGGTTCACTGCATACAATTACCTTGGGCTCTATGAACATACATTTGTTGTTTTTAATTTGCCAGCTTTTAAATCAATAATAAAGGTTAATTTTTAAAGCTGAATCTTCTTCCACCTTCTAGTTTTGAACCTACAAGAATATGCCTACATTAGTCTGTACAAGGGTGGGTCTGGTGCCGCTTTACGATTTCTTTTGTCTTTTATTTTGTGTATTACACATTATCCTGAGCACATTCCCTTTTGCTTATATCAGCACCTGACATATGCAAATTTGGTGGTGCATCATTTATTATTATTATGAAATATTTCAAATTACCTAAGCTTCTCTGTTAAACAAATGAAGAGACACTTTATGGTTATTGTTTAACAATATGTAGGTTCAATGAATTGGGTGGCTATTTTGTTTCTTTACTTGGAATATAGTTATCATCCCTGTTGCCTCATGTAGAGCGATAATTTGCAAGCCCTTAGAGCACTGCACATAATAACTAGCCTACTATAGTGCAGAATAGGAAACTTAATGGTGAAGAGCAGGAGGGATGTGGAGAAGGTCTGGAAAGTTTTAGAACCTCTAGAAAGAATCCCACATCTTCCTGGATTCTTCATCAGATCATAGGCCAGATCTAATAACTTCATTCATAACTATTCACCTGATCCACCGACTTAGATAAATATTGAGCATAACCAGCTAGTGAACTGAGGCAAGTGGCAGAAAAAGTTCTTCATTTCAAGATCCAACCTTTGATATATTCATATGTGCTATGCATTTGTCTTTATAAATGAATCCTTTTCTTTACCAAGGTCTATGTATGTGGTGGCTACAATGAATAAGACAAATACCTCAACATAGCAGAAGTTTACAATTCTGTGACCAACCGATGGACCATGATTGCCCCCATGATGACCAGGCGCAGTGGACATCAGGTTATCTCCTACAGAAAGAAAATCTATGCGATATGTAAAACTGAGATTTTATCACTATTTTCTCCATTGGAGAAATGTTGCAGTTAAAAGAAAATGGTTAGATATAAATTAGGTGGTGAAGGACAAAACATTGTAACTGTTGGATGATGTGACTGAATATACAGGCCTTCGTCAGAGCAAGGAATCATTGCTTTTGTGAATGTTGTAACATCAGTATTACATATAATTAAAGAAAGACTAATAATGTTGGCTTCTGAGCAGCCATAAATTATCATTTAAACTTTTGGAGATGAGAGATGTCAACAACACAGTATGACACCTAAAGTCTCCTAGAGTTTACACATCATACTGGTTTGTACTATGTGCTAGAAATAGATAAATGAAATGAAAACGTGTTTATTCTTCTAGATGTGTGATGTGATAAATGTTAAATGCCTTAATGGTCTTGTACACTTTATCAAAGACATTGAAACTGATACCTCAGAATAGTTTTTCTTGCACTGTTTGAGACTGTGAATCTCTGTCCTGCCTTCATAACTCTGTTTCACCCAACTTTAGTTATTGTGTTACTAGTGTTCACCAGCAAAGTATGAGGTTCATGAAGTTTCTTCTTCATTACAAGTAAGAGGCTATGATGGGTAATGTGTCTCAGCAGTGCAGAATGTTGCTACCCTGAATCCAACACCTGGACTTCCATCCCAGACATGCTGACTCCATGAAACCACTTTGGCATGGAGGTAGTGGATTACCATCTGTTGCTGGTGGGATGCGTTAATACCTCCTCTAACCATCTTCACAAGAAAATGAGAACCGGACACCAAGGACTAAGCTGCTGTGTTGTGTCTGGGCTCAGCAATGAAAGAGATTATACCCCATACTAGAAGCACTTCCATCAGTCTGTCACGAAGTGATAATGCCACCTTCTCTCTTTACAGCACATTAGTTTGTTACATATAAGTTAGATACAAGTTAGGTATAAGTTTGGTATAAGTTAAGTTTAGAATAATTTAGTGATTCCTCTCACTCTTCCCCTTCATGATTGCTCTCCCCTGTTCCTTCTGTATGCCCCCTATTTCTATTTAAAAAAAGGACCTAAAACTTATAAGTAATAAGTGTCTAAGTTATTCTTTGTTCCATTTGTCTTATATGGGTAAATAAAGGAAGGGAAGCTGAAGTGGGAAATGTAATTATTTGTCCTGTTTAAGGACAGAAAGATGTCACAATTGGGGTGTGTCTAGAAACACCAGGATGATAAAATGAACTTTAAAACATATAACTAGAGATATGACAATTACTGACAGAGAGGCATGTGTCATGAAAGTGACACGATCAGTCATGGACCATGTACTTTTTGTAGGTTCTTGTAGCAATGCCATTTCTAGCCCATTCCATAATAAAAGGTCCCATCTGGGACATGTTGCATCTCGGCATGCTAAATCCTTGGTTGCTGTGACATCTCTAATGCATTGCACAGGGGCTAATAAAGCATGCAGGTAATTATTTCATTGATATTTTCTGTACTCATGAATATTATTCTCATGTTATAGGAAAGTCTCCCAAAAGGACCATATGAAATTACTAAAACGTATGACACTTAGGGCAGCACTGAGAAAAATATGCTACAAAAAGAAGCAATTTATGTAAACTAATCAGAATTGTAGCTGTATATAAAAGTGGAGCATTTAATTTCATACATAGCTGTAATAAAAAAAACTGTAGGTCCTTCTGTTCCAAGCCATACGGTGCACCACAGAATTGCGTTCACTGATAAAAGTGGTGACATGAGAAGACTTTCCCCAATCCCATTCAATCCTACTTGTAGAGGTAATAGTGAAGCAGCAGAGCAAGTAGCTCTCCTGAATCTTCATTATTGATCTCCCAGCACATTATAGGAATTTGATATTACATACTAATCAGTAGTGTTGAGCGAGCATGCTCGGCCGATGCTCGGATCGGCTCGAGCATCGCTCTGCTCGGCACATGGCGATACTCGTACGAGTACCGCCATGTGCTCGCCCGGCATGTTCGGGTGGCGGGGATCTGTGCCGAAGGAGGCACAGATCTGAAGACGCTCCGCTGGACCACCAGGGACTGGAGGTAGGGGGCATTGCGGAGATGAAGGGGGCATTGCGGAGATGAAGGGGGACATTGCGGAGATGAAGGGGGCATTGCGGAGATGAAGGGGGACATTGTGGAAGGGGGGCATTGTGGAGATGAAGGGGGTATAGCGGAGATGAAGGGGGACATTGCGGAGATGAAGGGGGCATTGCGGAGATGAAGGGGGTATAGCGGAGATGAAGGGGGACATTGTGGAGATGAAGGGGGCATTGCGGAGATGAAGGGGTCATAGCGGAGATGAAGGGGGACATTGCGGAGATGAAGGGGGCATTGCGGAGATGAAGGGGGCATAGCGGAGATGAAGGGGGACATTGCGGAGATGAAGGGGGACATTGTGGAAGAGGGGCATTGTGGAGATGAAGGGGGGCATTGACAAGGCACCCTCCCCTCATCAGAGCAGGGGGTGCCTGGTGTAATGCTCGTGTCGCCCCATTCAATTCAATGGGGCTCGGGTGCTCGGCCGAGCACTCGAGCCTCCGGCGGTGCTCGATCAGAGCACCCGAGCACCCGAGCATCGGGGTGCTCGCTCAACACTACTAATCAGTCTTGTTTGTTAGAGTATCTGAAACCCTGATCTGTCTGCTACTGATTTTATTGGGGTACAATTACTCATTATATACTTTTTATTTGCATGAGTCCATGCACAGAAAAATTATCTCAGAACGCATGTTCAGATATGATCAGAGTTGTAGACAGTTACTGTGGTCAGTCATTTGTCTAGTTTTTAGGGGGGGCAAAGGTGTAAGCAGTGAACGTTGTACTTCTGCTTATCAGAGGCCCAGAGATAAGTGTGATAACTGTCTAAATGTCTTACTTCTCCTCTCTAGGAGTCAGAGGAAATGCTTGGCGATTATTAGTAAGGATAAACTGATTGTCTGTTTAGAAACTAAATCGTTGCTAGCAATCTGTCTCATGGCCAAGAGGCAAATGTATAGATTTAACCCCGGTGTTGCCAGTTAAAATTAGATATATGCATAATCCAGTAGGTTTATAGTGAGAAAGCACATAAATCATATAAACTTATAGGGAAGAGTTAATTACCCAACGACTCCCCCAACTGACCCATGACTGCACAGCCCACTGGGTGATCCCTGTTAGGAACATCTGCCCAGAAATCATAGGACCTGTTACTAGTGCAAGAGTCAGGGACCACACTATAGGTACAATACACTACTCACTCTCTCCTATATTTAAATGGGACTTTTAATCCCTAGAATGATAGAGAGGTGTTTTACTCCACATTACACACTATGAGATAGGCATAGCGGAGAAACAAGGGCGCAATGGGGAAAAGGCATAAGAGAACAAAGATGGATAATACAGTGGCATATGGGCAATTGATTGGCAAAATAGGAGAAACAGATACACAAAAAGGACAATGGGGATCAGAGAGTTAAATGTGTGGAAAAATATAGGTACCAGAGAAGCAAATGGAGAGTAAAGAGCGCAGAGGGGGCTAATATGCAACAAAGAAGAAAGTGACATAATAATCACACTACTTGATCTGGGAGTAAACACTTACTGGAGTGGAGCGGAGGAGGAGATGACTGGAAGAACATGTGTGATGTCAGGTCCTCACCAGGTCACTTGACTCACAGCAGAGTTGATCCTCCTATCGGAATCCAGGCATCTAGGGCAGGAAGTGGAAAGGCAAGGAGAAATAAGCAGTGCTCAGCAGCCCTCAACTCACCACTGAACATACAGCTAAACAGTGAGTACAGGCATCTCTGCAACATATCAAATGCTTGACACAGCTAGCTACTCTTTAACTGAGGTAAGGTCTCCTCTGGTGCCTGTGTCTCCCCTTTCATTACCTGTATTCGGCACTCCCACATTTCTCCCTGTCCCCCTTAACTTAATTTTTTTTAGAAAGTGTCCTGCTCTCTGTGCAGGCAGCTCTCCACTCAGTGCTTCAGTGCTTGCATGGGGAGGGGAGTCTGTCATGTAACTGCAAGCTAATCAGTCTGGCAGACAGACTCCATGCAAGTATAGAAGGACTGAGCAGGGAGCTGCAGATGCAAATGTTCTACTAATAGACAGCAGCATACTAGTACCTGTCTCTATGACTCTCTCTCTCTGGTATCTATCCAGACCAGAGGAATTCTTCTACTCCTCCTCTGCTCTGCTGCAATGTGTCCTCACTCTTCTCCTGCTCTGATCTCTACGTGATGGCCAGGGCCGGACTGGGAATAAAAACCAGCCCTGGAAAAATTCGCTGACCAGCCCCATAGCATTGCGTCATTATACCAACCCCATAGCATAATGGCATTTTTTTTCTTGTTTATAAAAGGGGAAAACATGCATTTTAAAAGACATCTGAATGCCACCACCAGAACAAGAGAGAGTTTATATATATATATATATATATATATATATATATATATATATATATATATACACACACACCACCTCTTGACTCTTGATTCCCCTCTTTTGCCTCTTTCCCACTCTTCATTCCCACCTTTTGCTTCGTTCTCCCCCTCTTGAACCCCCTCCTTTTGCTTTTTTCTCTCCCTTTTGATCCCCCTTTCACCCCTTCCTTGACTCTTGATCCCCCCTTTTGCCTCGCTCCCCTTCTTGCCTCTTTCTCCCCCTCCTGATCCCCCCTTCTTTTGCCTCTTGGTCCCCCCTCCTTTTGCCTCTTGATTGCCCCTCCTATCGCCTCATGATCCCCCCTCCACTTGCCTCTTTTTTCCCACTCTTGACCCCCCTCTGCCTCTTTCACCCGGTCTTGATTCCCCCTCTTGTCAAGTTGCCTCTCTTTACCCCTCTTGATTTTTCTTTCGCCATTCTCCTCCTCTTGATCCCCCTCTTTGCCTCTTCCCCCCTCTTGCCTTAATCCAGTCTTGACTCTTGTCTTCATCCCCCTTTTTCTCTCCCTCTTGCCTCTCTCTCCCCCTTTCCTGATTCCCCCCTTTTGCCTCTTTCTCCCCCTCTTGAGCCCCCTCCTTTTGCCTTTTTCTCCCCTCACCCCACTTTTCTCTCTTTTGATCTCCCCTTTGCCTCTTTCTCCCCCTCATTAACTCTTGACCCCCCCTTTTGCCTCTCTCTCTCTCCCCTTCTTGACTCTTGATCCCAACCTTTTGCCGCTTTCTCCCCTCCCGATCCCCCCTCCTTTTGCCTTTTTTTCTCCGTTTTCACCCCCCTCTGCCTCTTTTACCTGCTATTGATCCCCCTTTTGCCTGTCTCCTCCACTTACATCTGTCTGTCTCCGCAAACTACAAGTCTTTAAGGTAGGAGCTGCCAGCCTACCCGGTGTGCAGACACGGTGCTTACCGCGCTGCGTCTGATGTCACTGGGTCTAGGCCTGGCCTGCCTCCACTCAGTAGACTGGCCGGCGGTTGTTCATATCTCGCGGCCGCCTGTTATCTTGCGACCGCGGATGATCGGAAAGGATCAAACTTTCATTTAAAAAGCCCCGGCCGGCCCCTGGGAAGCCCAGTGCTGGCGGCCTACCGGGATTTTTCCCGGTATCCCGGTAGGCCAGTCCGGCCCTGACCCTAGCTGCACACCATTCAGGGAGCCCTGAGTCGGATCGCTAAAAAAAAACAGGTATGTGGTCCTTAAGTGGTCTGATCAGAATGTGACAGCAGAACTGACCATCTGAAAATATTTGCAGATGCAGGAAATAGCACTCAGCATTTTTTTTATGATAAAATGTAATGTCAAATAGACGATGGATTGCAAAGATCTACAAACAGGTGGTGGTGGTGGGATGCTGCTGCTTATAACTGTTATATCTTGAACTCTTATGTTACAAGTTCATCAAAATCTTGTAAGGACATGTAAGAGGATGTTTTTTTCTCTAAAACTTATCTATCTTACATGTAAACACAAAGGGACAGTCGTATAGCTGCTCTGTAATTTGGTATTTATTAATTGTAAGCCAAAACAAATCCCTATGGTTCAATAAGCTAGTTTTTCTTTTATTCCAGAACACATCCCAAATCAAACTTTATAGAGACTATTAGAAGAGAAATGTAGGTCTAGGACAGTGGTTCCCAACTACAATTCTCATAACACATCAGTAATACAGGTGTTCAGTTTCACCTGACAAGAGCACAGCTGAATATTATCAGCACAGGAAGATTGGTCACAATGACTCATCCACTGATGGATCCATCTGTCTTACTATGAGGAGATCCTGAAAACCTGTCCTGTTGGTGAGTTCTGAGGACTGAATTTTGGTACCACTGCTCTAGGAAGTATAATAAAGCAGTGAAGTAAAAGCCATGGTGTAACGTGACAGGATGAATGAACATGAAATCAATAATTATTGTAGCTTTCAGAAAAGGACATTGCCAGGTACTTTTATCAATATTATGACAAAGATGTCCATGCTTTTTTCCTAAAGGATTTTTCCCTTTCATTATTTATTTATTGTCAGTGATCAATCATGTAGTTATAGCATGTGTTCATGTAACTGCTGTTTAATTCTATATTTACATTGTAGTTTTGACCTCATACATAATGATAGCTTTCTGTTTCTTTCAAAATGGTCTCATTTTCAATACCCACCTGAGCTCTGTGTTGTGATTTGTCACTGTTTAACATACCATTGAGCTCTGAGTATAGGTTGGGCTACCTACACCACCACTGCCAGGGTCTGTAAATATGTATGTTTTTACATCCAGAATGTATAAGGCTATTGTAGTTGCATGCTCTTTGCTTTTGGATTTTTGTTTTTAGAAATATTTAAGGATCAGCGGGGTACCCCATACAATATGATGCACAGCACTATGGTCCTTAGAGCATTAGATCACTTAAAAAGATTTTGTAAACATTTGAATGATACTCTGTGTCCTTGTTTTAATAGGCAGTGATAGCCCATCCTTTTCTTATCTATTCAATTTGAAGGAGCAAACTGCTTGTAAAACTGTTCCCTGATGGCAGAGACAAGATGAGAGTCTTTACTAAATCCTGTCATATTACATGGAGGTGTTCTTAGAGTCACCCTTCTTTTGTACTTGTCCTGAGATAAAACGGGGAATATGCACTAAGGCGTGATATAGAGGTGATAAAGTGAAGATAACTTCTTCAGTGATATCAGTTCTCCAGTTCCAATGTTATTCTGTGGAGCCTATGCACTAAGATTCCTCCAACTTTGGAGATCTTAGTGCATAGACTCTATATAATGACAGAGGAACTGGACAGGTGATATCACTAGAGAAGTTATCTGTGCTTTATCACACTTTACTGAATATCTAACAACAGGTTCTACTTAATACGTTGTAAGAAAGTCAAATTGACCAATATGACTTATAACAGGGGTTTGTCTGTGGATATATAGATATGTGTTTATGTATGCATACATGTCTGTATCTATATGGATATAGACATGTAGGTGTGTATATATATATATATATATATATATATATATCTTCCCAAACTCCAGGGGAACAAACCATGAAATGTATAAAAAGGGGATCCAAAGGGTTTGATAGGATGTCCTTCCTTAGTTAGGTATTTGAGAAATCAAAGAAAGGTCACTCCTAGTTAAATATGAAAGGAGTGAGGACAGATGTCCAAACAGTCTTTTTGTTTGTCAACAAAGAGTTCAGATAGGGAAACAAATGCTTCTGATAAACCTGTTCCTTGAGTTTTCCCCCATCACTACTATCTTTTTGAAGCGAGCATGACATTGCAGTTGGGTGTGGTGAGAAATGGCCAGTTGAGATCCCCCTTTTTAATGATGAGCTGACCAGTTACCTCCAGACCTGACTGATAGAAAAATGGTATAAAGGAGGAGTAGTCTTGGGTGAAACCAGAACAGCATGAGGTAAGAGTGAACAGCAAGAGAACAGCAGCATGTGAGAGGAAGAGGAGCTGGGAGTGCAGCAGTCCTGATTCCTGTCCAGATGTGAGCCCAGCAGAGAAGCAGACCAGACACCAAGACTTGTGCTGGAGAGTGTGAGGAGACTGTCATCAAATTATTTACTGGTATCCAATTTAATTCCATCTTTTCCATTTCTGTTACTCTTGATTTTGTTTGATTCATGTATATACCATCCAGATTGTAGCAGTATTTTGATTTTGTACATAATACAATCATTTTTACCATTATCACTTGTCTGTGTGTTGTTCTCAGTCACATCGCCCCGAAAGAATAATTGTTCCCTTGGTAAGAGGGCTATATAGGATTTCTTACAATGTGTTTACCCAATATGCTACATTTTCAGATGCAGTAAGCTAGAAAATGGCATTGTTGATAAAGAAAAAGCCAATTTGCTCCAAATTTGACAAAATGCCCCTCTGTCATGTATGTAAGCCATGTGTATGTGTGCATGTGTGTATGTATGTGAGCTATTTGTTTTACAGGCTCATTTTCGACCCCTTGGGGGAGATTCACTAAGCGGTGATAAAGAGGCGAGAAAGTGGTGATGACTTCTCCAGTTTATCACTTCTCCAATTCCATGTTAATCTATGGAGAAAATTCACTAACATTTCATGAAGCGGAACTATCACCCAATAAAATCTTTAGCTTAACTAAGTCCCCATCTGGCGACTAGCAGCTTAGTAGCTCTAGTCGCCAAGATAATTAACTTATTTATAGATTTCTGCTCTTTTCCATGAGTGACAGGCAGGACGGAGCGTGGACATCTTGTCATTGTGACGTCCACCTTATGCGCTGTCAGTCCCAGCCAGAGTCCCAGCCAGATCCAAATGGGACAGACAGCGCAGGAGCGCAGACGTCACAAGAGCTACTAAGCAGCTAGTCGCCAGATGGGGACTTAGTTAAGCTAAAGATTTTTTTGGGTGGTAGTTCCACTTTAAGTTTTGGAGATCTTAGTGCATAGACTCTATAGAATAACATAGGTACTAAAGAAGTGATATCACTGGAGAAGTCATCTCCACTTCATCACCTCTTCATCACCGTTTAGTGCATCTCGTACCCTGTGTTTATTCCACACAAAGACGCTGATGTACAAAGATTAACTGGAGAAAGTCTGGCCAAACCAGCTGCACCATAGGAACATACAATAATTCTGCAAACCTCAATTTATTTAAATGAGGCTTAACCCCTTGAATGTTAAAAAGGTTTCAGACATGTAACTTTCCCACTTTTCCAGAATCCTTCAGCTTCTGTGTCCAGCTGACACCCTTTTGTGATTAAACAAGGTAAATAATCATATTTACACTTGCCTGCTTTTATTTTCCTGTAATAAAACAAGTGGAACAAAGAAGAGCTGAGAGCCTTATATCCTATCCTATTTACATATTTACAGTTTATTATTAGATCACAAGTCACATCAGCATCATAGGGTGACAGGCTGATGGGTACTTTATGGACGTGCAGCGTATGATGGAAGGTTTATATTGCCAGGCACCACGCAGCAGCTTAGTGCAGAAGTGAATTCCCTTGTGTAGTTTCCATCATATAACTGGTTGGTTTCCAGGTCAAGGAATTCATCGCATAAGTTGGAATTGTGGCTATTGAGGCCACCCATGATGACTAGAAGGTCTTCCACCACTCCAACACCAAATAAGCTACGTGGGTTTATCATGCATGGCAATGTTGTCCAGAGGTTGGTGTAAGGACAGTAACATTCGACACTGCTCAGATGATTTTGTCCATCAAATCCTCCTACCTGTAATGAATTACAAACAACATAAATTATAAACCACACTGACTGCATAGACTTTTCCACTGAGCACTAGTAGAACACAATTATTAACCCTTTGAGTGTCGGAGGGGTAAGCAACGCATTGCAAAGCAATGCACTGCATACCCTTCTGCAACTCAAAGGTTAAGGTCAGGATACACTAATGTAGATAATGGTAACAGCAATGTCTGGTCCTTTATGATGCAAATGGAGTAAATTTAGGTAATGAAAACGCTTAAGACATTTGTAGGGTTTTGGCAATGGTGATGCAGATTGTCTTTAACAGTTTTTGGGCTGGATTCTATTGCAGGTGCTGATTTTATCACTGCTTTTATCTCCAGTTTTCCCCATAGACGTTAATAGAAAACTGTTTGCTAAAACGGGTGTTAACATTTAGCACCTGTAATAGAATCTAGCCCTCTGTGTCCTTGATTTATGCAATGGAGCTGGTTCTGATTAGAAATAGGTGTGCCTTTGCACCTTACTATGCTTGTTTCTCCTCGATAGGAGCTATCTATAAAGTGTCTCTTCAATGCTAGTGCAATCAGGAATGTATTAGCTAAAGCGTGTGTAATGCCGCAAAATGCTCAGTAGACACTGCTGCGCGTGCTGCAGTCATGCGCAGTAGAGATTGCCCGCACCTCCGCTGATATAGAGCTGGGAGCTCCGAAGGAGCGTCCAGCTCTGTAACAACCGTGGCGCTGGTAGTTTCTACTGTGCTGACTACCCCGCGACAGGGTGGCAGTGGCACTGTGGCCCGTGTAACGGGCTGTTCAAGTAGTTGAGTAATAAATGATAAAATCTAAGTTCCCCGTACCGCATAGATTTTTCCTTTGTAGTTGAAAACTCCATGTCCACAGCGTCTGTTGAACATGGGTGCAATCATGGTCCATTCGTTGGTCTCTGGACTGTACACCTCTGCTGTGCGGAGAAATTTATCTTCAGATAGTCCTCCACATACACAGATCTGTGCAAAGACAAAGGATACATATATAAATACAAATGAAAAGCACATATAGACTTACTTAGGTTAAATACATCAATGGTAAGATCTAGTAATTAAGAATGAGGTGAAGAACGAGGAACATTGTTTCACTAAGATACTTTATAGCATCTGGCACTATGTAATTGGCTAGCAGGGCTATTGTACATATATTGAGAGGATACCAGTATTGACACTCTGTGTTGCACTTGCCACAAATTAAGCTGCTAGTAATGCTGGTGCCCATTTAGGGATCACCCATAAGGTAACTGTATTTATTGCCCTTTGTGATAGATGCAGTGCCTGTCTGGTATTCTAATCCCAGTACAGCAAGGGCTTTTGGTTCTGGTCACCATCCTTATTTTACCACTCAGGGATGTACGATTTTCAAAATTCCAACCAATTCTTATTGGCCCTTATACACACTTGTCTATAGACCCTTTGAGGGCCAGAGGGGTACAAAACGCAATGTGTTGAGTACCTTTCTAGCACTGAAATGGTTTATCACCACATTTATTTTGTTTTCTCTTTGATTTTCTTGAGCAAAAATCTACACTTCTTCATGTTCATGAATAAATATATTTATATAGCGCCACAGTGAGTGCAGATCATTACAGTGTAATGGTTGAGACAATACAGGATAACACAAGTGCTTTTGTTCTTGGTGTTTTTGGATTGTCCTTTTTCTGTTTTTGGATTGTCCTTTTTCTGTTTTTGGATTGTCAGTTACTGTTGGATATAATCATGTTATTTTTGTGTTACTAATATTATTATTCTTTATTAATATAGCACCAACTTATTACGCAGTGGAGTAGAATAGGGAATAGACATACAGAGATATTAAGTAGTATAAATGGAACAAGGAAAACAAAAGGATCAGGGCGCCCTACTTGTGAGAACTTACAGTGTAGAGGAAGGTAGGTGGGACACAGAAGGAGTAAGTGCTATGGGGTGTAAGTGCCTCCTGCCACAGTGAGTGAGAGAAAGAAGTGCTGCTGAATGCAGTTTCTAAGGAAGCAGTGTTCTGTTTGAGAGAAACGACTATTTGAACAAAGAAGTTGTGATGGAGTTGTAGGTGAGAGAGTGATTTTAGAAGGAAATAAGGGTGATCAGTAGGACAGGCTGTTGGTCAGGCCTTGCTCATAACTGTTATGGATGTAATTGATAGACTTCCCCGAAGAGGAGCATCTGAAGTCTGGGGGAAAGTCTGATGGGACGAGGGAGGGAATTCCAGAGTTCATGTTACAGAGGGGAAGGTGGCATGAGATGGAGATTGACTGGGAAATGAAGGATCGGGTGGAGTCAAAGGTGACCCTCAGGCAGCAAGATGTAGGAGTTGGTGTGATGGTGGTGCTTTTAACATGATGGCAATATCTGGGGTAAGGATGATTGGAGAGGGAGGGAAAATTCCGAGTTTGGTTTTGCTAAAATTAGGTTGGAGATGACGGAAGGACCTCCAGGAAGACACAGCAGACAGACAATTAGTTACCTGGTACAGGAGGTCTGGGGAGGAAAGATAGGTTTGAGTGTTATCAGCACAGAGATGATGGTGAAACCTAAAGAATTTTATTGTGTTAGTATGAATATTAGTTTTTTGGGGAGAATATACAGATGTGCCCCCGCAGCACATTTTCATCTAAATGGAATCTGATAACTGCAGTATAAACAGTGATTATTAAATAAAAATATTGATACATTTACCCTTTGAGTACAAGAGAGGTACACAATGCATTGCTTACCCCTTTCGCTCTCTAAGGGTTAAAAGCAGCTGAACCAGGAATGTTCATTACATGTTACTTCCACCAGTGATAACAATACATTTCTTTTTTGCTTGTTAACCAATCCTTCGACCTCTACAAGAAATGTAATATGCTGGATGACTGGTGAGCATTAGATTTCTTCTGCTGACCAGTCAGGGCTGGATTTACATACAAGACACACCTTGGCAAGTCATCTTAGACCTCCTTCACTCTGTCCATGGTAACAATCCCCCCCACATAATTATTTTACACTAACAACAGTCTCAACAACTGCTCCCTAGCATAGAAAGTACCTTAGCCTATAAAATGCAAGTAAAAAAAAAAGCCTTTAAGCCCATATTTGCTATAGATACCATCTAACAGGTTAAATATCAGCTAGTTTAAGGGCACAGAAACTGTACAGGGACACTGGAATTGCACTGGCCACATCCACAATACAAAATATAGATATCACCAGGGCAGCTGAGATGTCCCTCAAAATCTGGAGCTCTAGACAGTTTCCTACAACCTATCCTATTCATTCCATGAGCAGAGTGAGTCATGACTAAATTGGATCTAATGGTACCTTGGAAATATCTCACCTTTCCAAACAGAGTGGTGACACGGGCAAACTGTCTGCTCTCATTCATGGGTGCTACCAAAGTCCACTCATTAGTTTCTGGATCATAACGTTCCACGGTGTTGACTGTTCCTGATCCATCAATTCCACCAATAGCATATATGAATTTGTCCAGCACAGAAACACTATGGAATGCTCTGTCATGGTGCATGGGTGCCACTTCTTGAAACGTTTTTGTTTCAAGGTTGAATCTTGTTACCTTGTTTGTGCACTGTGTGTCTTCAGCACCACCAATGATGTAGACAGAGCCTTTGAAGTGTGCTGAACCATGACCATTCCTGGGGATTTCCTCAGAAGTAGCAATAGTCTCCCATTGGTCTGCTCTTATGTTGTATGCCAGAATATTTGTTGATGGACTATCATCACTACTACCAGTCACACTGATCATGATGGAATGGGGGAGGCGTGGTCTGGTCAGTGGGTTCACCCAGTCATCACTATTTAGTCCTCTCCTATTGATTGTACAGCTGGCTTTGAGCGCAGCTCTCATTATATCTTTGCATTCCTTATTTCTTTTTATATACTTGTTGTTCTTTAAATTGTAAACAATGTTAGATCTGTTTACTCTTGCTAGTCGGACCTGGGAAAAAGAGAGAAGCAATAGTTTTATTGAAGAGAGTTGCTACCTTCAATGGAATTAAATAACACATTAATGTTAGAATAAAAAAAACAAACAAACAACGTAACACTGTGATGATATCATAATCTGCTTACTGTTTCTGTGACGTGATGGCAGAATGAGAAGGGAAGATGCACAATGAGGTTTCTCACTTTGTAGCTGAATGTTTGTAATGATATAGTCTTAGCCCCTCCCCTAATATACCCACTTATGTAATATTAATGTAATATGTGCCCAGGCAGTTCAGTACAATACTAAACCAGATATACGTGCAACCGCTTATTGGGATTATACAGTGTAGTCTGGACCTGCTGAACTGCCCAAAATCCACCAAACTATAGCTTAAATTTGTAAACTTTGGCATAACCTGTTAAAGTAATACCTCCTCATAATACCCCCAATCATGTGCACACATAAGTACACTTATTTCACTATGACTTACAATCCGAATGGCCCCTATGAAGTTTTCCTTTCTCCCTTTGTTCAAGAAATAAAGGGGGAGATGCACCAATATTTGATAAGGTGGTGATAAAGTGGAGATAACTTCTCCAGTGATATCACATCTCCAATTCCTATGTTATTCTATGAAGCCAATGCACTAAGGTTTGTCCAGCTTTGGATAGGCTCTATAGAATAACATACAGTCTGGAGAAGTGATATCACTGGAGAAGTCATCTCCTCTTTATCACCTCTTTTTCACTGCTTAGTGCATAACCGCCAACATATTTAATCAGTCTTGGATGTTATGCACATGAAGGAGGACATGACAGCTGCTTGCAGTTTTTTTCAAACTGAATCAGGCAAAGTGCATGAGCCTATGAAGCCAATCAGGGACCAGGGAGATGTCAAGCACATTGTGAAGCCTAGTGCTGCCCACCCCTCTGCACTGTAACCTGTTATCATTACCATTTGCAGTGGGCAGAGTTTGTTTCCTGTGGTCCTGTTAACAACTGTCATGGCCGCCACCACTGACAAAGTAACAAGGGCAAACTTCATAGGAGCCATTAGGATTTTATGACCACAGTAAGATAAGTGGAGGTTATTATTATGAGGTGTTACGTCTCTTTTAAACATATTAATATGCACAAGCCTAATTTGCTTTAAAAAAATATACATACATCAGCAAGTACCTCATGGGCACTTATGTTCAAAATAATAATGGAAAAAGGATGATGGACTTTAATCACCTTAACCATTTGAGTGCCAGAAGGGTGAGCAACGCATTGTTTCACAATATGTTGCATGCCCCTCTGGTACTCAAAAAGTTAAGCATTGTGACACAACACAAGAACAACACACACAGTAGTCAGGACAGTGACATGTTACAGGTGAAACTAGAAAGTAAGTGGACTTGTGTATTGTCCAGACATTGGGCACTTACGTGCCAGAGATTGCACTCAAAGGGTTAATCTGCACCTAAGTGTACATGTGCCACGGCAATGTGTTGCACACCCCTCTAACACTCAAAGGGTTAATAGGTTACTTAAACATGTACACTAAAATAAAAGGTAGAAATGACCATAAACCACAATGATGGATATTCACTTCCCACCCCAGTAAATGGATAAAGAGTGGTACAGTGTTAGACACAGAAAAAGTAGGGGACATAGAGTCTCCTGCACCCTAGATGAGCCAGAGGGCACTGTAATGCATCCTGCCAGTGACAGGAGGAAGACATCGTAATGTTTGTGATTATCTTAACCAACTGAATACCAGGTGGGTGCTCAACTCAATGTGAAGCAATTCATTGGACACCCCTCTGGCACCCAAAGAGGACAAAAAAAACAAACCTTTCTATATAAAATTTCTGATCTGCAGAATACAGACTATTAATACAATTTCTATACCAAGTCATGGTCCTCATCTTGCCCTTCTTTTAAACACTATATATTCTGGGCATCCAACAAGCAGCAGATTTTTAACCCTCTGAGTGTCATAGGGGTAGCCAACGTATTGCATCGCAATGTTTTCGATACCCCTCTCACATTCAAAGTGTTAGCAAACATTTTTGTAGATAATTATTTAGCACAAATGAACTAGAAGCCAAGTAAGGCCTCACCACCTGTCTGCTGCTACCTACAGTTAAATAATAGCTGTCTGTTAAAGCGGAACTTTCATCAATATTATACATAGCCCCAAATCCTTAATAGGGTAGCGATATATATATAAATAATTTCCATTTGCAGTATCAGTGCGGCATAAGTAAGAGAGAGAACGTTTTCTGCAGGCAGCAGCGGGGAACAGAGTAGACATCTTGCAGAGATGGCATATCTGCTTCTGATCTGTCTGTCCCCTTCAACTCCACGATTGGCAAAATGGAAGCCTTGTGCTTTAAGGCACCAGAAGGGACTGACAGCACAGGCGCAAAGAGCGCCTCCTGCAAGATCCCAGCCGTGCTTGCCTGCCGAACACGTTCTCCCTCTTATTTATGCCATACTTATACTGCAAATGGAAAGTATTTCAATGTATATCGCTAACCTATTAAGGATTAGGGGCTAAGTAAAAATGTTGATGAAAGTTCTGTCTTAAATACGTGTTCTCACTGACTGGATAATAAAAGCACTAAGCCTATAACTGCAATTTTTATACGAATAAAGTAATCAAACTTTTTAATACACTGCTTTTGTATTATTGCAAATAAAACACATATTTATAAATAGCGGACAGGGTATAATTGACAATTGTTATCCATAAAAATGAATGAAGCCCTTACAGCTATATGTTTCTGATCATGTGGCTCATGAGACAAAAGCCTTGGCTGTCCCTACCATATGCTATCCTATATAATGATTCGCTAGAATGTTTGTCAGAAGCCGTCATGCGCAGAAGAGACTGCCCGAACACACAGAATGCTGGGAGTTTTGTGCTGGGAGCACAGAATGCTGGGAGTACAGAGTGCTGGGAGTTCTGTGAGCACTCTGTGCTTTTGGGCAGTCCCTACAGTGCATGACTGCATTGGCGGCTGGACACAGAGCAGGACCGGCCTCTTAACCCTTTCAGTGCCAGGGGGTATGCAACGCATTGCAAAGCAATGCTTTGCATACCCTCCTGGCACTCGAAGGGTTAACATCACCTGGACCTTGGCCCGTTTACATAGACTTTTACACTAGTATAGTTAAATATGATCACCCTACCTTAGGAAGAAGTTGTGAAATGCACTGCTTCCGTGCAGATGGATAATGATCAATCCACTGCAGAACTGCCTCAAACACGATGTCCTCATGCTTACAGTTTAGTTCATCTTTCTCTATTACTTCAGTAAGCTCTGTTGCTGTTAGTTCCAGGAACTCAGCCGAGTCCTTCACTATCTCCTCAAATTGCTGAAGTATAAAGATGAACGCCTTCTGGCGCAGCTCGGGCAAGTGGTAAATTTGTGTGAACTTCCACATGCTAATGCAGTTGTCCACGGTGAGCTGGCCCTCCAAAAACTGGCAGCATGTACTGACAATGCCCATGACATTGAACTGGTCAGCGGCAACCAAAAGTTCGATGACATTTACTGTCGTTATGGGCACTGCCCCGGTGTAGGCATAATCTATGATGAACTGCATCATTGCAGGAGAAACGTTCGGGATGTTATAAACGTTCTTCTCTGCAGAACTCCAAGCACCGGTGAATAATTCCCTGTTCACAGAAGGAAAAACACAGAGGGGTATTAGATGTGTATCTGGGTTTTTCTGGTGTTATACAATTTTTCATCTAGAATTTCATTGACTTACAAAACCTGACAACATTTCACATAAGACTAAAAGTATTGCTCTCTCTCTCTCTCTCTCTCTCAAACACTTGGGGTTTATGCTCCAATGTGAGATAAATATGAGACAACATGAGAGAAACTCTATAACTCCCAAGTAATTCTGTGGCGCAACATTGTGTAAGATGGTGAGATCTTAGGGCTGTAATCAATAAGATGAAGAGGTGTCATTCTGGATTAAACCAACCACACCATAGGGGTCAAATATATATTACCAAAATAGTTTTAGCTCCTGGAATGCTAGAGAGGTATGCAATGCTATGGAGATTTCTCTAGCAGTAATGGGTTTAAAAGCCCTATCTAAATCATTGGGAATTTCCCCCATGTTGCAGTTGGATTTTTCCAGAATTGCACTTCTTTTTCTTACAGAATACAGCCCATATTAGTGCCTAGGTCTCCTATAGTAACATAGGGATTAGAGAGTGTCTGTCACCAGAGAGTGTATCCACCTTAGTGCATTTCCCTCTATATAGGGAGACAATTAAATGTAAGTATATACATAGGTCTATAGTGGGATGGTCTATATTATACAGGCATCCAGGTGCACAACACTTCAACCTTGTGGGTGCCAAAAGACTGTCCAATGGACTACTTTTTTAACCATTTGAGTGCCAGAGGAAAACAAAATGCATTGCTTTCCAATGCATTCAGTACCCCTCTGGCACTCAGAGGGTTAATGTGTTGAACACCCCTCTGGCACTCAAAGGGTTAAGGTAAAACAGTAAAATGTATGTATACCCCAGATTAGACTGCACAGCCTATCCAGCTGTTGTTAGACTGTAAGTTCCTTCATCATTTTCTATCCTATCGATTCTACACTATACAGGAAAATTAGTCCTAAACACTGGAGAGCCATATGTTGCTGAGTCTTATACATAATAATCATATTAATAGTATTGTGTCTGATATTTTGCACATGTTCCCTGAAGTGTTTCCCTGGGTCCTGAATGGTTGATCTCTGTCTAAGGTGATCAGTGGGCTGGTCTCCAAACTTACCGAAAATAAGTGCTACAGTTACAGAGAATGATCTTATGAGCATTAAAAGTAATGCCATTCACATTTATAATCACGTCACAGAACAGGCCTTGCAGCCTCAGCTCATTGAAGACGCTTAAATCCATGTCACTCAGATTGCAACTGTCTCAGTCGTGTAAAAAAGTGAAAATGACAGTTTGTTCACCTTCCACTGTTAACAGAGTCTGTAAAACCCAATCAATGTCATTATAAGAGTTTGTGTTCTGTGACATCATATGTTGGAATGTTGGGCATTATCTGTCAATGGTGAGTAAACTGACATATTTCAAATCCCAACTGTCACCATTTTCACCTGCATTAGGTACTGTAGTCGAAGAAATCCAAAAAGTCACAAGTCTCACACTTTCAGTCTATATTAGAAGGCAACCTGAGGCCCTCCAGGTGTTCAGAACTACAATTTCCATTATCCCCAACCAGCCAGAAGATGATTGAGGGATGGCAGGGAATTTAGTCCTGAACAGCTGGAGGGCTTCAGTATACTCAGCCATGATCCTGAATAAATAGAACTACAGACAAAAGGTTCAGAAACTGGAAGACTAATCAATTTTGCAGTGCAATGACAGTGGCCATAAAGGGCCATATATGTAAATTCAAAAGTGGCACAATTCTGAAGCAAAAATCCCATTGATATGCATGTTTTTAATCCCTTGAATGCTGTACTGGTATCTGATAAACAGTGACACAATAAGCTGAAGATCTCACTGGCAGTCAAGGTGTTGAATAGTCTTGAAATCAATAGAGATTTGGGGGATGCTGATATGCTCTCTATCGGATCATTATAGAGCAGACAAATAATCACCTCGGGCACTATAGTTAGCGCCCATTTGACCTCAGAATCATACTCCAAATGGCGAAAGTCTCAATTCAGTTGAATGCGTTAGACAGTAAGATGCTCTAATCTGGGAAAATGCGCACCCAGTCTTTTGGGTGCAGAGTCCCTTAATGAAACTTTAAATAGCCAATGCATCAAATGAATGTTCAAAAAAGTAAAAAAAAAAACCTAAGTCCCCAGTGAATGTATTGATTTGGGGCCCTAAACTCCATATCAAGACATTCAAAGCACACCCAAAATGTGTCCAATATTAGTAACATTAACCCTATGAGTGTTAGTAGGGAATGCTTACCCCACTGGCACTCAAACGGTTAATACAACTTAGTTTCAAAGCAACAGCCCCTGAAAAGAAACACTTATCATTAATCCTGATGTCCAATGGGGTCTTCAGCACAGTGGTCTGCTACTGTCCATCTTCATATATCTTCTCTCTTCTTCCTCTCCATCTTCTTTCTTTTACTGTTCTGTGTTTTTCTTCTGTCTTCCATTCAGAGTCCTGTAAAATAAAGTGAAATATTAATGATGTGCCACAAAAGAACTCACACATATATACATAGTTTAAGCACTGCACATATGTGCAAGTAAATATAGTAAAAGATGCACATCCCAGTGTGATGGAATTTTAAACAGGTCTGGTCAATGTGTAGGTAGTCATGTACGGGATCTCTAGCAAATACCTATCCCGAATCACGGCCACAGACACAGAACCTGCGCACCAGTCAGCTATGCCAATATCCAAGCAGGGAAAAAAATACACACAAGTTCACACTAATGATAGTTCATTCGTACTTAACGCCAAAATATGATGTTATTAGTATAGATACCGATGAATGAAATGTAAGATGAAATGATGAATTGATGAGATGAAAAATATGAGATGATCGATGGTATCTTTCACACTATATTGCCACAATTCATAGATCTATAATACTTGGGTTTCCCCCTGATGCCTTCCAATGCTGCATCCCCTCAGAGAACCTTATCTCTTGGTCACCAAATATCTACAAAAGAGGAGCGCAAAGGAAAGCATCTAAGAGCATCAATCATTAATAATAGTGATCCAGTGCAAGGAATACTCTACACACTCACCAGAAACCTCATGAATATATGCCCGTCAACTCCCGGTTGTTCCACCTCCCACAGTTCACCCGGACAGCTCTGATGTTGTAGACGCTTATACATTTTTCAAATAGTCCTCCAACTCCTATGATATCCAAATGCAGAGGACTTAGTTTCACCAAGACAAATCCAAACGTTCGTTTCTCTCCACTATTGTGTTCACCATCCACCGTTCGCGTCTTCTTTCTCCGAGTACCGGTATCCACTGGGGGCATGACCGGGAGTTCCAAAGCGAGGTCTGGAATCAAAATCAAAATCACCCAACGCGTATCGTGGCTATACTCGCCACTTCCTCAGGGGTTACAGTCTATAGTCCTGACCCATCTTAAATAGACTTGACATCCCTCTCTACCAATAGCATGGCTTGACCTTGATACTGATTGATACAATATCTAAAACTTCTACATAATAATACATCTATCATAAATCTATAACTTTATTTGTGGTCAGGGCTTCCAGCGATTTCGGACAAGTAATGTATGCCAAACCCCGAGCTTACCGCCAGCTCGGGTGCCGTTCGACGAGGTAGGCCTGAATGGAGGCCTCCTCTAGATTTAAAAATGGGGGTGCTGGAGGGGGGCCACGCTGATGGCGCGTCCCATGGGAGAGACTGCTGGCTGCTTATGAACCTGCAGCCCCTCCCACAATTGCAGGCCCAGCCTTTTATTTGTGGTCAGGGCTTCCAGCGATTTCGGACAAGTAATGTATGCCAAACCCCGATCTTACCGCCAGCTCGGGTGCCGTTCGACGAGGTAGGCCTGAATGGAGGCAAAAAAGACAGTTTGATACAAGCAGTTTATTACATTAATACAGAAAAATACATTACTTTGCTAATTCAGTAATAGCTTTCCGAATTTCTTCTGATGGATTATGGACATAGCGTGAGTAACAAGAAGACTGGCACCTGCCTAAGCGTTGAATGATGTGGACCGGGACACCGTTCTTAGAGGCTGAGGAAGCTGCCCCTATCCTGAAGGAGTGCCCAGAAAATTTGTTCGGGTTTAACCCTAGGCGGGTAAGGATAGTGCGAACATATGACATGAATTCAGGTGTGGTGAGAGGGCCCGAGTGTAGAGGAAGAAGGGGACTGTCCGCGGCTTCATGCTGATGAAGAGTAGTGAGATCAACCAAGGCTTGGTAGGGACACCAGGGATCGTGAGTTGCAAAGTATGGAATGTGGACGCCTTCTTGAGCTTGGTCAGTTTTGGAATGGGCCAAAAAGAGGGTGAAGTGACTAGTGTGCCGAACGAGTTGATCCCGGCGCACAAAGACATCAGACTTAGAGCGGCAGGAGAACTCGCCCGGCCTTAGAAAGCCGAAGAAGGCAAGGCAGATAGCAGCTAGGATTGTGGTATTAGTATGGTGTGAAAAAGGTGCTAATTTCAACAGGTTATACATATCCTTAAATATCTCTCCCGTAATAGGCAGCCTAGTACGAGTAGCCGAAGGTTGCAGGCGGGCCAAGCCTCTAAGAAAAAGCTTCACGCTATACAGTGAGAGAATAGAAGGAGACAAGGGGTGCATTAGTGCGTGATGGTGCTGAATACCTGCTAAATATGTTTTGATAGTGGTTGGTGACAACTTAAGACCTACATGACAGTGAGACGCGAAAGCTAGAATAGTGGATTGTGAGAAGGAGAGCGGTGAATTGGTGAAGATTAAGAAAGATTGAAAGGTTTTCCAGGCTTTGTCATAGGACCTCCTAGTATTGGGGGCTAGGCCATACTGCATAACAGAAGAGGCTTCGGCAAGCAGGAAACTTAAATTGTAGTTAGTTCCGTAAATGACAGAGGAATTGTAGCCTTCTGATGAGATTCGAAGGGGTTCTGCAATTGAAGTTGGGAAAGGTAATTAGAGGCTGCGTTTTCTTGACTAGAGGTATATGAGGGATGTATAGTAAATTTGTTTATGAGAGACAGCCAATTTAATTTCTTTAACAATTTATTGATGGTAGGAGATGGGGATCTACCTTTTTGAATAAGTTTAACAATGTCAGAAGAGGTATAGAACCTTACCGCCTGTCCTACCCATAAGTGGGACCAAGAGGCTGCCGCAGCTACCATGGGGTAAATGTCAGATAGACCTACGGTGGTCAATAAGTCGGCCGAAGAACTAATTTCTTCTGGCCACCTGTTGCACAACCATTTATTATCCCAGGAAGCGGCAAAGCCAAGATTGACTTTGGCCACCGTAAATACCGCTGGACTAGATGAGGAGGGGTAGGGGGGGAACATGGTCCTGCCATTCCAGTTAGACAGGAATTTAGCCCACATAGATAATTCCTCTCTGGCTTCATCGTGGATCTGAATGCGTGAATCAGACTTTGGGGCGGAAGGGAGAAGAGAGATTAATTGGGAAAGGAATGCCCTACCTTGGGGCAAGATTCTCATGGCGAAACTTAAATACCCAATCAATGATTGCAGTTCTGTTTTGGTCAAGGATTCAGAATTAGCCCCATAACTTATAATAGGGATAATTCTATCCAATTTTGCTTTAGGGATCCTGGCCTCCAATAGTACCGTATCTAGAATGATTCCCAGAAACTCTAACTCTTTGGTAGGGCCGAATGACTTACCCGGGGATAATGGGATATTGAGATATTCAAACAATTCCTGGAGTTTGCGAAGGCTATTAGGAATAGAAAATCATCCAAGTAGTGAAGAACTCCTGGACAATGGCAATAATTCAATAATAGCCAACACAAAATTTCTGCGAAACTGTCAAAAATTTTTGGGCTGCTACGGGATCCAAATGTCAAAGAAGTGGCGAAGTAATACTGCCCTGCCCATTTCAAGCCTTGTAGATGCCAGAGCGATGGGTGAACGGGAAGTAACTTAAAGTCATCCTTAATATCAGATTTGGAGAGCCAGCAGTAAGGGAGTGATTGTTGGATAAGGCAAATAGCGTCATCAATCGTAGCATACTGGAGAGAATACGATTCGGGTGGAATTAGGGAGTTTATGCTTGGCAAGAGCGTAGAGTGGGGAGCTGATAGGTCAAGGATCAATCTTTTCTTATCTGAGAATTTATGCTTGGCTAATCCAATGGAGTTTATACGCCATACGGGAAAGGGAGGGGAAGGGAATGGGCCAATAATAAATTTTTCCTCAGCTTCTTTAGCCAGCAAGGAAGAGACCATTTCAGGGTCGTTCAAAGCCGAAACTAAATTAGGACATTCCAGAGATGTAGCAGGGTAGGCTACGACACCTGTGTGGAATCCTTCGGAAAGGCCCTTAACAATATAATTCACTAAAGACCTGTCGTGATGATTAGTAAGAAGACTCTGGAGTCCCGGCACATAGATTCCACCATGTTTTTTATTAAAGGACCCAAGCTTTGGACAAATGACCCTGGAATGGGAATCCCTGCAGTTAGAGCAGATATGCAACATCCTACATCCGCCAAAAAAACAACCCCTAGAATTGAAATTGTTACAAATAGGGGTGTTCCCTTGATAGTATATTGGCCTCCCTTGCTTATCATAGGCCGGGCGGGATGAGGCTCTAACCAGGGGAGCCGACTGGGGGGAAGCCTCAGCTTGTTGTATACCCGAAGGGCCGGCCACTGGGGGGGCAGTAGGACATAAACCTGTTGAATGAAAGGATGATTGACAGTTTTGGCACACAGGGGCCTTAAGTCCGGCGAAGTGCCGGCGGAACAGCTCCATATCCAAACAGCTCCAATCAGTCACAAAATTGAATTGTGCCAGCGCGGCGGCTGCCTTAGCTGAAAAGGACCGGTGGTAATCATAGAAAGTATGGCCGCCGTACTTATGCGCTAGATCTACCACCAGATGTAAATAATGATCCAACTCCTGGCGTCTATGCGGGAAAGCCGAGCAGGCGATGTCCCGATAGACGCCAAAAGCCAGCACAAAGTCCGTGACTGAAAGCTTTTTATTGAGCCGTGGATCTTTAGACTTGAGAGTAACCGACACTTCGCCGCAGTTAATGACTTTACTTTCTGCCAGATCCTGTGATGCGATGAGCAGTGAAACCAAATTAACATCCTTGCCTTCTATAATGTCTCTGCGGATGTTAGCAGGAATGAGATGAGCAGGTGAAACTCTGGGGGCTGCAACTACTGTGTTACCTGGAAGAGGAGCATTTGGCATCATAACGGCAGGTGTAAGTGGACGAGGAGCGTTTTCAAGTGAAGCTACTCTGGCTTGAATGTCGGCCAGCATATGTGTGATTTGGGTGAACTGGTCTGGCGCAGTGTTGGCCGGGAGAGGGGGAGATAAGTATAAAGTATGAGGGGACGATTGGGCTGAGGAGGGGTTGGGGAACAGGAGCTTGAACAGCTCTGCCTTCCTAGCTGATGCGGGAAAGGGGATGTGCAGGCGGTTCAGTTCTGCCATCAGCTTCCCCACAGTCCAGCTTCTTAAGGAAGGGCTCCTGGGTGTAGGGGCTGGAACGGCCGCTTGAGGAGTCTCATTGCCAGACTGGGCCGCTTGATCGTTATTCTCCATGATAATCTAGAAGAAAACAGATAATAAAGGCCTAAGATTCCATCCCGAGTGAGAGTAATAGGGACCGCCTCAGCATGTTGTATACCCGGGCAACATGCCACTTCTACTAGTAAAGGGGCCAATCTAGTGCTCCTACATTCCCTACTACAGAAAGTGAGCTGGAGACGAACCTTCGGCCTCTTCGAAGAGGTAAGGCGTAATACTAGAGTGTCTTCAGCTTCAACGAAGAGTTAAGGCAACAATCTTACGGGAGCCTACAGTCTCCGCAAGGAGGCAAAGCTGAAACTAAGGTGCCTTCGTCTTCTACAAAGAGGTAAAGAATAAACCTATGGGTGATTTCTGCCTGAACGAAGAGGTAAAGACTGGACCTAGGGTACCTTTGGTTTCTATGAAGGGGTCATGGAAGAGGCTAAGGGTACCTTTGTCTAATGACGAGGGCACAAAACTAAGGGTGCCTTCGGCCTCTACGAAGAGGTAAGGCATGGAACTATGGGTGTTATGGCCTCTATGAAGAGGTATGGCAGGAAGCTACAAGTGCCTACGACCTCTACTAAGATGTGAGGCATGAACCTAAGGGAGCCTTCAACGAAAAGGTAAGGCATGTAACCCAGGGAGTCTTCGGCCTCTACGAAGAGGTAAGACATGAAACTAAGGGAGCCTTCGGCCTCTACGAAGAGGTAAGGCATGAGCTAAAGGAGTCTTCGACCTCTAAGAAGAGGTCAGACCTGTAACTAGGGGAGTCTTCGGCCTCTACGAAGAGGTAAGACATGAGACTAAGGGGGGGCCTTCGGCCTCTACGAAGAGGTAAGGCAAGAACTAAGGGAGCCTTCGACCTCAACGAAGAGGTAAGGCATAACTAAGGGAGCCTTTGGCCTCTACGAAGAGGTATGGCATGAACTAAAGGAGCCTTCGACCTCTACGAAGAAGAAAGGCATGAAACTGAGGGAGCCTTCAACCTCTATGAAGAGGAAAGGCATGTGACCGAGGGGCCTTCGGCCTCTACGAAGAGGTAAGGCATGAAACTAAGAGGGGCCTTCGGCCTCTGTGCAGAGGTAAGGCATGAAGCTAAGGGGAGCCTTCGGCCTCTACAAAGAGGTAAGGCAAATACTAAAATATCGAAAAGTAAACAAACAAGGAGAGGTAGAAAGCATGCATGATACTTGGTCTAACGAATTATAGAGTGCCGTGAACCTGCCACTTGCCGTACGGGGGCCTTTGCTTTTACTGGGAGACAGTACCACTGAAAAGAGAATAGCAGAGAAAAGATCTGGACTCTGCCTCCCAGCAGAGGCAACAAGACCGTGCCTGGTGTGTATTTACCCAAAGTGAGAGGGAAGCAACCTAAAGTCCTAATGGAGTGCGAGAGAAAGCAATGTGCGCACTGGGCGCGAGAAAAGCATGAAAATAGGCTTCTTAGCATACCACAGTGATGGAAAGGTGGGGACCGGAGCAGGACTCGGCATGGGGAAGAAGTTTCCCTAGGAAGAACCTTAAATGCAGATCCTGAGGCGGCGTGACAGTGAAATTGAGAGAAGAAACTGGACACTTGTACAGAGTGACTTATACCAGAACTTACCTTTGAGTGAGCTTGACGGACTATTACAGAGAACATAGGATATAATTAGGACCTGACAAAACACCGAACTGCCAAAAACAAGCGATAGTGGTAGCGGGTCCTACCTGGCAGAGAATTAATCTTGCCAGATGGATTCTTAAAGAAGTTGGGAAATAATTTCAAGATACCCCAAGTAAGCCTGGACTGATTGGCTGCTGAAATAACAGAACCTGCTAGGGAAAATCAGGTTAGGGAGAAGAAGGAAGGGAAATATGAGGACAGAGGAGTTTACTTTTTTTTTTTTTTTTTTTTTTTTTTTTTTTTTTTTTTTTTTTTTTTTAATAAACTAAAGTGTAGAAGACAGGCGACAGGGGGGTAAATTGAGCGCTTGGAAGTAGATTACTGTGCTGAACCTAAAACAGGCACCTGTTTATCATGACTGTAGAATGAGACTATACCAATTAAAACAAAGAAGACCTAAAGCTTGTATGGCTTAAGCAGGCTTGGGCATGATAGACAGGCACTGGAAGGGTTAATTAAGCACTTGCTTTAAGAGTAAACACGCACACAACCTTAATATCATTGTATTTGAATTGCTACATAAGCTGAAAGTGTCCAAATCCCAACCTTCAGAGATGTTCAGCAATCAGAGGGTTAATATTACCATTTACATGACATTGACTCAATTTATGACTTTACACAGCTAATGAGCAGATTAATACCCCTTAAGCCTTCTCTGGCAACTGGAGGTAACCTAAGCATATTCTGTGAACAGTTAATAACAGCAAAGAGAGGGGGAAGGGTTCAACATAAACATTATTAAATTGCACAAACTATGACATGAATGAGCAACAGAAGAAATACCCATAAACGAATGATGAGGCAACTGTATGATAGCCATGACCAGAGACATGGAACCTGAGATACCTGCTCAGTAGCTCGTTTACCCCCACGCTTGCCCGCATTGACTGGTAGTAGAATCGGAGGAGGATTCACTTACCTTCCTCGTGGCGATCGAAACCGGAAGTGACGAAACGGCTTAACCGGAAGTGAGGAATGAATGCTTACCGGTGACGGCCGAACACAAGGAACTGCACACACGCTGATGGCGCGTCCCGTGGGAGAGACTGCTGGCTGCTTATGAACCTGCAGCCCCTCCCACAATTGCAGGCCCAGCCTTTTATTAATCTCTCAATTCTATGTCCCTTTACAATAAAATAGTATAATATAAAATGTGATATATATTTAAATAACATAATAATCACTATTACGCTCACATATTTACTCTACTTGAATAATAATAGCAGCAATAAATTTTAAATAATATTGAATGATATAAAAATTGATAAACATGTGAACTCACAATTACTATATTCATTCATTTTCATCCTTGAAACAAATATAAGTATAGAAAGGGTAGAGAGGGATGTCAAGTCTATATAAGATGGGTCAGGACTATAGACTGTAACCCCTGAGGAAGTGGCGAGTGTAGCCACGATAAGTGTTGGGTGATTTTGATTTTGATTCCAGACCTCGCTTTGGAACTCCCGGTCACACCCCCAGTGGATACCGTTACTCAGAGAAAGAAAACGCGAACGGTGGATGGTGAACACAATAGTGGAGAGAAACGAACGTTTGGATTTGTCTTGGTGAAACTAAGTCTTCTGCATTTGGAAATCATAGGAGTTGGAGGACTATTTGAAAAACTTATAAGCGTCTACAACATCAGAGCTGTCCAGGTGAACTGTGGGAGGCGGAACAACCGGGAGTTGACGGGCATATATTCATGAGGTTTCTGGTGAGTGTGTAGAGTATTCCTTGCCTTTTTATATGGGCAGTCTCTGTTCAAAATGACACTCAGCCATTGCCTGGGATTTGTGCTTATGCACCTTCAAGTTGAGGATTGAAGGAACCTGCTTGAAGCTGAACCGTGTATGAATTATACGCCTTTTTATATACATAATCCATCCATTGCACGGGACCAAAAGTAATTGGACAAATAACATAATCTAAACAAAGTCATCACATTCACTGCTTTGCTGCAAATCCTTAGCATTTGATGACTGTAACTATAAACATCACAAAGTACTGGGTTTCTTCCCTAGTGATGCTCTGCCAGGCCCATACTGTGGCCATCTTGAGTTCCTGTTAGTTTGGGGGCATTTTTCCCTCATTAGCCTTGTTTACAGCAAGTGAAATGCATGCTCAGTTAGATCCAGGTTGGGTGATTGACGAATCAAGAATATTACACTTTGTGGCCATGAAAAACGACTTAGTTGCTTTAGAAGTATGTCTGGGGGTCATTGTCTTGCTGCAAGGTGTAGTGCCTTCCAATGAGTTTTGAGGCATCTGGTTGGATCTGAGCAGATTAGATGTTTCTGTACACTTCAGGATTTATTCTACTGGTGCCATCAGCAGTCACATCATCAATAAAGACAAGTAAATTAGTTCCAGTGGCAGCCACACATGCCCATGGCTTATCACTACCTCCACCATGTTTCACAGATAAGGTGGTATTCTTTGGATCATGTTCAGTTACTTTGTTTAATCAAATTTGTCCATCTGTCCATAAGACTTTGTTTTGTGTAATTTTAGCAAGCTATAACATGGCCTTTGTGTTCTTGAGGTTTTTCACGGATTTATATCGTATGCTAAACCCTCTGTGGTTATGCTGGTATAGTCTTCTGTTTTTGGTAGTCTTTGACACGTCTATGGAAAAGTGACCTTGATCTGTTCAACAGCTGAAAACTAGGGAGACAAGGAAGGCATTTTCTGCCTTCCTTTCTTACTACTGGAGCGGCTGTATAAGTCGGCTCCAATAGAAGCACTTGACTTGAACCATGTCAATGGGTTCATTCATGAGATATGCAATGCTGCGCTGTCATCAATGAATAAATAACCCATTTTTTGAATGACTGGGGCATTGAATCATTCATGAAAACGCATCAATGTACTTCTCATGAATGAATCTAGTGACAGGGTTCACTTCAAGCGCTTCTACTGGAGCCGACTTATACAGCCTCTCCAGTCGTAAGAAAGGAAGGCATAAAATGCCTTCCTTGTTGCCCCATGGATCACCTATACTTCTGGATGGGTTATCTATGCTTGGTGTACTATTTTTGTTTCTGTTAACCCTTTGAGTGCCACAGGGTGAGCAATGCACATTCCTATGGCACTCAATGATGGTGATGAGTGAAGGGAGGAAATCCCTTCCACACATACAACAAGTCACAACCCTTCCTGCTGTTCCTACATAGGAAAGTACAGGGAGATCCCAACTTCGACAACCTGAGATAGGTAAAGTTGCAACTGTGAACTCTGGCAGCAGAGGCTGCTATTAGAGTATAGTAAATGTGTTGAAGTGTCACATTAACATCTCAACTCACCCCCTTGCATACGAAAGTGTCTCATTATGCCTCATTTCCATAAGGAAATAGGCCATTGTTGATATGATGAATGAAAATTCGTAAACCTGTTGGATTGATGTTGATGTGAGCACATTTTTGTCAGAGTGCAGGTGATGTGATGTCGTAGACACTTTAGTGGATACTGTCGATGTGCCTGCGACACTGATCCGACAGGACATTGACATTTTTAGTCATCTTCAAATGTTAGTGCATCTAGGCCAAGGTATTTAAAGTCTTGAATGGTAGAAAGGTCAGATTTCCAATACTTTGGGAAGCTGAGAGTTGGAGGGATCGCTACCATTCATGGGGTCAAAAGACCCATTTATATATGGGAGGGGTGTGTGGTGTTATTTCCCCCCATATGGCAGTTGTTTGGTTTGTTCCAGATTTGTCCCCGTTTTCCTTAATACATATGGCACAAATGGCCTTTTCTGAAGCAAAACCACTGCACTGCAATGCATTAGAAACTCTCTAACATTCAATGGGTTAAAACACTCAATTTAAATCAATGGAAATGTACAGAATTTTCATTTCAACGCTATGGTGCAGTGGGGTTGCTTCAGGATTGCACCTCATTAGCTTGATAAATAAGACATGCAGTGTATTGATAGGAAGTGATATGTTCATCGTGGGTCAGTCCCTCCTTGGTATTGTTCAGTCAGTCCTTTCTAGGGCCAAAGAGCCTTAATAGCAAGCACATGGTAATGGGTCAGACCTTTCTAAGTCCAAAATGTAAAATGGTAATATAATACCACTATTACACTTGGGTCCTAGGAGGGACTGACTCATAGACATGTCACAACTCACAACCTACCTTGGAGTAGTATAGGAAACAAGAAAAAAGAGAAACCAGAAGCGCTTCCTGGTGTAATATTCTTATAATTGATGGACACCTCACCACCACCTGTAAAAATGGTACTCACAAAATTATAGGCTGGAAATACACTTATGTGCAAACCAGCTATAAATCCTATGGATATTCCAGCTGTCCCTTAACCAGCTTTCTCCACCTCACAGTATGGCTGCCACTCTTCACCTCCACTCCCGAAGGAACCAGATACCCAAAAGACAAAAAACGCACATAGAGGGCACCAATAGTGCTTACAACTGATAGACAGAGTGTCAATGACAAGTCAAAATAAATTACACCCACATTCAAGAATGGCTGTATGTATACTTATGTACACGCACAGCTAAACACACTTGCAGGGATATCTTACCGCCCTTGCTCGGTATTCTTTCATCAGCTCTCACTGGATCCACTATCCGTTTTCAATCCAGAAATGTTTAATTTTATGTATAGCCTGCATTACTGATGAAGCAGCGTTGTAGCGCTGCAAAACGTGTTTTTTAGTGGGTATTTTATATTTTTGACCACATTTTGTGAATATTTGTCATCTTTGTGAATAAATCTCTTTTTTGGGATTTTTTGTTGGAGCGGCTATTTATCTTTTTGGATTGAAAGTGGATAGTGGATCCGGTGAGAGCTGATGAAAGAATACCGAGCAAGGGCGGTAAGATATCCCTGCAAGTGTGTTTATCTGTGCGTGTATATAAGTATACATACAGCCATTCTTGAATGCGAGTGTAATTTATTTTGACTTGTCATTGACACTCTGTCTATCAGTTGTAAGCACTATTGGCGCCCTCTATGTGCGTTTTTTGTCTTTTAGCTTGGAGCAGTATTTACTTATACGTTACAACTGTTATGGTATCAAAATGTTTAAATAACATTACGATTTAACCTGTTATATAATAATTTAAATCAAGAATCAAACAAACTGGTTTATTACATTCGTTTTAACCCTTTGAGTGTCAGAGGGGGACGAAGCAATGCGTTGTGTACCCCTATGGTACTCAAAGGGTTAACAGTCTGAAAAGTTTCTCAACTAAATTAGATATGTGGTGTGGGAGTAAGGGGGTCCATTATGAATTTTTCTTAACCCTTTGAGTGCCAGAGGGGTACGCAATGCATTGCTTTGCAATGAGTTTCTTACCCCTCTGGCACTCAAAGGGTTAAGGGCCCCCAAAGCCTAGAGTCGCCCCTGCACCCTCCCCTTCCCAGCTCTTAAGTCCATGCTAGAAGCCCAACATGCATCATTATGCAGGTGGGAGCTTGAAAACCCACCAAACAAAGGTGGTGGCTGCTGCTGTGGGCTTCACCTTGGTTCCTGCAGGGGGCTCTATGTGGTGCACAAAATCCCCAGAAAACGCTTCCCCAGGGTTCCTTATGCTTCTCTTCTTATATTAAGGTGACAGGGACACCTTTGTATGTAGGTGTTAGGGTCCATTTAAGCACACACACACACACAACAGTCTATAAACTTTACTCTTTTAAATTTCTCTTGTACCTCTAGCACATAGGAATTAATTATGGCAAAATTGTTCTTCCCTCCTCAAAATCGTAAGTTCTGGCATCTGCCGACCACCTAATACCCTGGCACAGTCCCTTCCAGACATAGCCCACCTCCTCAATTAGACTGCCACTCAAAACAAGGAACGCAAGTTGTTGGTTTTTGGAGACTTTAAAGGGATAGTAATGTTTCATAATAAAAGCAGTTCTAATTAATCATCATAGTATTTGGACTTTGGAGAATGTTATTTCAATTCTGTCAGAGTTGTAGTTCAAGAGTAATTCAATGACAAAGTATCCCCCTCCCGCCCCTTTTACTGATGTAACAGTGTTCAGCCAGATCAGAAGGGAGGTGCCCAGGTAGACTGCAGAGAGGGACAATCTTCAATTAAGATAAGGGAAAAACCTGAAAAACTTGTCAAGGGGGGCAGGGCTTTCATTGTTCTCATACAAAGAAGATTATCCCCTTCTGTTATCTGTCTGGTCTATGGACTGGATTCCACATCTGAGAAGAGATGGCTTACACTAGGTAAAAGGGGCGGGAGGGGAAATTTTGCTTGTGAATATCTCACAAACTATAAAGGTTTGAGAGATAAGACTTATGTCATTCTTCATGTTTTTTAATGCCTACAAAATAAAATAAAGATAAAACAAATTATTACTATACCTTTAATGTTGATTATCTGGACCCAAGTAATGACAGGTTCTGTTCATTGTTTAAGACATTGAACTTATAGTAAATAACTAATCTCCTCCCCTACTCATATAAATCAAAAATATCCAACCATAGTCTCCTGAACTGGATCCTTTCAGGATGTTGTCATATTCAGTACATTCTGCTTTTAGTAATGTGGTCAGCATTTGAATCTCATTGGGAGTTTTATCTGGATGTCACGTGTGATGTAATCAGCAAAGCCTATGGGAGAGGAGAGTTATCCTGTATTTCCCAGCTTTTGTGCGTTTGAGTGAGAACTTAAGTATGGCGTTAGTGGTGTTAGTGAAAGCTTTTTGCCATTGAATTTCCGTAATTAATATTCAGATGTTAAAATTGGTGCAGTTTGTTTGCTCCAGAATTGCACCGGTTTTCCTAAAGTTGAGCGATTCTGGAGCAAGGCAGCTGAACCATAGGGATCATATAAACTGTCCTGGTGCTTTTAACCCATTACATGATAAAACTTTCTCACAGTAGGACAATGTATGTTGGGCTCAATGAACAGTGAAACAAGGCTGGGATGACAGCAGTTTATGTTGGGATCTATGAGAACAAGAAAATGTATATATAGATATCACAAAAACCATCTACACACATTATGATCCATGAATCCTCTCTCTGAGGTAGACACACAAATGTGACATTGCATGAAGGATGCAGCAGCACTCTGATACTTGAGATATTCTTAGGGAACAAGCACCAAGGGCTAAATTCTATTACAGGTGATAAATGTTAACACCCATTTTATCAAATATTTTCCTATTGAAGTCTATGGGGAAACCTGGAGATAAAAGCAGTGATATAATTAGCACCTATAATAGAATCTAGCCCCAAATTGGTTAAAATGTAAACTTCAATTTAGTATTGATAAAAAAGACATATATCAACAGTGGATGTGGCTGATGTCCCACTCGGAATTTAATCCGTGGGGGATCCTCGTCTTTAACTTAAAAATCCAGAATGCCTCTCACCTGTTTATTAACCCAATAATGTTGCCCCCCCAAGGAAGCCTGAAAGGTAAAAGATGATAAATTTCCCACATGAGATTCCAGTATGTGCTTTGCCACTGCAGACTCCCTTTTTCCATTCTCAGTCTGATTCACATGCTCCCTTATCCTATGCTTAAGGGGACAAATAGTCCTCCAATGTATTGAACAGGTAGATTACGTATTCTGAGCTACAGCTGATATAAATCCTTATACCATAGGAGAGTGCATCAACAGTACTAGTAAAGTGGTCTGATACACTGGCAAATTTGCAACATTTGTAAATGTGAGCACCACATCTGAAAAAACCTTTGTAGTTTAACAATGTAGGATCTGACCTACTTGTCAAAATAGACTTGGTGATACGTGGTTGTCAATGTTGGCTCCCCTTTTGGCCACAAATTGGCAATCCCCATCCAAAATATTTGAAGTCTTCTCATCTGTCTTCAGTAGTGGTAAATTTCACCTAATAAAATCACAAATCTTTTTATATTGGGGACTATATATTTTGATGAATCTAATAGAATTTTCATTTTTCATCTTCAGATTTTTCTCTTTTGAACCATCCAACAATTCCTCTCGCTTCTTGCCTTTTGCAAAAGTATACACTTGGGCAAGTAGAGAGGTACCATAACCCCTAGCACAAAAACTTTTAGTCAGATCACAAGATGCCACATCAAAATCCATCTCCAAGGACCTCTGTAATCGCAGAAACTGCCCCATGGAGATATTGTGTTTCTGGAAACGGGGGTGTGCAGAACCAGCATGTATCAGGCTATTGCCTGCCGTTGGCTTTCTATACACTCCAGTCTAAACTTTATTGACCACAATATCACCCATAAGAGTAAGATCCAGAAACAACATGGTGTCAGGATGGTGGGAATAAGTAAAATTAAAATTGCAGGTATTATTATTTAAAACCACCGTGAAAGAACCCACCTCATCCTCTGTTCCAGACCAAACAAATAGAACATCATCTATGCATCTCCAGTACCACAAATCCTATTGCAATGGGGGTTCCCCTCCCCAAAGATGTGGGTGGACCCATATAAAGGTTGGCGAAAGAGGGAGCAAAACTTGTCCCCATTGCCACACCACACTTCTGGAGATAGAACACCCCATCAAACAAGATGAAATTGTGGCACAGGAGGTACTCAGTGGCCTGAAGTAAAAACGTGATTAGGTAGTCACCATAATTGGAGAAATGCTCCAATTGAACACTAAGTGCATGACGACTCAAAGAATGAGGATGGATGAATAGAGCAAAAAAACCTCTGCCTCTAGCCATGAACATCCCCATCTCCACCCCAACTGTAACATCTGCTGTAATGACACCACAAAACACAATTTCTTTAGGAGAGCTCTACCAGGAATCATACAGGAGTATTGATTTTCCAAATTTATTGAGGGTGTCTATATCAGGGATCTCTTTGGCAGTGCAGCTTCTCCTTAAGTGAGGATAGTACTATCCCTCATAAATTGAATCTAGAGATGCAAACAAACAACGAGAACAGGGTCAGTAGCACAAACCCACATGTGGCAAAGTACACATTAGAAGTGGAGGCTATCTCCTGCCTCCCCGGGATATTCGCAGGCACTGGTTTTGCCGCAAGCTGGCAAGATATCTGTATATGCTTCAGTGAGAGAACGCCGGTTGAATGTGATATCGGAGAAGTGTTGTGGTGGTGGTGACCAGAGAATACTCTCCTCTGTCTCCATTTCTCTCTCCCCTGTCTCATTTCCTCTCTCTATCCTCCTCTGGCTCCTTCCTCTCTCTCTCTCTCCTCTATCTCCGTTCCCCTCTCTCTCTTTCTCTAACTCTCTCTCTCTGTCTCCTTTTCTCTCTAGCCTCTCAGTCTTCTTTCCCCTCTCCTCTGTCTACTTTCCTCTTTATCCTCCTGTCACGGATTTGAAGACTCTCAGACTTAAGGTTTGGTAAAATAACTTAACTTTATTAAAAGTTAAAGGCAGTCCCCGTAGGGTAAACATACATAACAATACAACAGTAATATAACATATAATAGGTTCTAACGGCCTTGCCTAAATACAGGGCAAGGCAACCCAAGTGACAGTTTTAATGACAGGCTCTACCGGCCTTGCCTATACCGGTTAAGGCAACCGTGAGATGACATATACCGGTTCTACCGGCCTTACCAATACTGGGCAAGGCAGCCCCCACGGAATGCTGAATGTAGGCTCTACCGGCCCTGCCAATACCGGGTAAGGCAACCTTAAAGATGGTGAATTACAAGGTTCTACCGGCCTTACCAATACCGGGCAGGGCAGCCCAAAGGAGTACTGGAGTAGGCTCTACTGGCCCTGCCAATACCAGGTGAGGCAACCTACAGGATGGTATCGTCAAGGTTTTACCGGCCTCACCAATACCGGGCAGGGCAGCCTGAGCAAGTAGACCAGCTGTCAGGTGACTAAGACAGCATAGAGCATAAGTATAGAGGTCTTACTCAGCAGGAGTCTATTGCTAGGGATACTCAGACAACTGCAAGGAAGTGGACAGCGACTGACCACAGTACTGGATGTTCAGGAGTAAACCAACGTCCGCACGTTGGGACTAATGGTAATAGCTCCACCAGGTTTAATGGAGCAAACCAGCGACCGCACGCTGGAACCAACAATGTATATCGCAACCAGGTTTAGTGGAGTAAACCAGCGTCCGCACACTGGGACCAACAACGTATATCTCAACCAGGTTTAGTGGAGCAAACCAGCGTCCGCACGCTGGAGCCAATAATGTATCTCGCAACCAGTTTAGTGGAGTAAACCAGCGTCCGCACGCTGGGAACAGCAATGTATATAGCAACCAGGTTTAGTGGAGTAAACCAGCGTCCGCACGCTGGGACCAACAATGTATATCGCAACCAGGCTTAGTGGAGTAAACCAGCGTCCGCACGCTGGGACCAACAATGTATAACACCACCAGGTTTAGTGGAGTAACCCAGCGTCCACACGCTGAGACCAACAATGTATATAGCAACCAGGTTTAGTGGAGTAAACCAGCGTCCGCACGCTGAGACCAACAATGTATATTGCAACCAGGTTTAGTGGAGGAAACCAGCGTCCACACGCTGGGACCAACAATGTATATCGCAACCAGGTTTAGTGGAGTAAACCAACAAAGTATGATCAGCAGCAAGAAGAACAATGTCGCCAGAGCGACGGCTGGAGCAGGAGATTCAGGAACTCAGTAAGATTAACCCACGAGGTGCTGGAACACAGGAACACTGGAACTCAGTAAGATTAACCCGCGAGGTGCTTTAACACAGGAACACTGGAACTCTGGAAAACAGGAACACTAGCATATTGGAACACAGGATCAGCAAGTACAGCAGGAACAGCAGGAACAGGCCCAGAAGCCTGACAAGCAGGTCAGGCAGAGTGGAGTCAGAAACACCACGAAAGGGCAACCTGGAAGTGCTCAGCCTGGGTTTAAAAAGGCTGTGTGAGGAGGGCTAATCACAGACAGCCAATCATGATACTCAGCAAGTGACTGACACTGAACAGCACCAATCACGGGCACCGTGATACCTCCTCTGTCCCCTTTCCTTTCCATCCTCCTCTGTCTCCTTTCCTCTCTATCCTCCTTTGTCTCCTTTCCTCTGTATCCTCCTCTTTCTCCTTTCGTTTCTCTCCTTTGTCTCCTTTCTTCTCTCTCCTCTGTCTCCTTTATTTTCTATCCTCCTCTGTCTCCTTTCCTCTGTCTCCTCCTCTTTCTCCTTTCCTCTCTTTCCTGGTTTTGCCGCAGGCTGGCAAGACGTCTGTATATGATCCAGTGAGAGAACGCCAGTTGAATGTGATATTGGAGAAGCGTTGTGGTGGTGGTGACCAGAGAATACTCTACTCTCTCTCCTTTCATCTGTCTCTGCTCTATCTCCTTTCCTCTCTATCTCTCTCCTCTATCTCCTTTCCTCTCTCTCTCCTCTATATAATTTCTTCTCTCTCCTCTGTCTCCTTTCCTCTCCCCTTTGTCACCTTTTCTTTCTCTTTCCTCTTTCTCCTTTTCACTTTCTCTCCTCTCTCTCCTTCTCTGTCTCCTTTCTTCTCTCTCCTTTGTTTCCTTTCCTCTCTCTCTCCTCTATCTCTTTTCCTCTCTCTCTCTCTCCTCTGTCTCCCTCTTTGAGACTCAAATCCCTCTTTCCCATCCTGGTGTCCCTTTCTTAGGAGATCAGAGTGTGGTGTGTAAATAAGTGTATCACATAGCCCCACAGCAACAAATCTCACATTAATGTTTGTTTAAACTTCAGTATTTGTGTTTAGAAAATAGCCTGTGTAAATAGAATTATTTGATCTTGCTCTAAATTATTTATTTAGTTACACAAAGAGGTGTCAGTAGGTCATGAAATAACCGAAAATTCTCTGTCATACCTTGTTCACCAGCCCCACCCCAAGGAACACCACCTAAAATAATTCTGCTTCATTGGTCATTTGAAATGTTGGGAGGTATAGTAATTGTAGCACTTTCTTCGAAAATAAGGCCAACTGAGTCTACTACCAGAGTGTTTGCCTTAGAGAATCTGGCAACTAAAAAAGTAATAAGTTTTAAGGTGGCCTCATATCGTTTCAAATCAGGGATGCTTATAAAAACAAACTCTGCAGGGTTACACTGATTCCTTCGCAGTCCTACAAAATTACATTTTCATAAGCATCCCTGAGTTAACACCTTAACTGCAAAGTCTTTTCATTCCCCAGTGCTAAGCATATTTTCAATTCATACTTTTGTTGCAGTTTGCAGTCAAATAATTATTTAGTGATTTTTTTTTTGTGAATAACCCACACATGTAATACAATGGTCTTTTTTTCAGCAGAACCTGCTCTTTCAATTGATACCATTGGTTTGTGGATACCTCCCTCCTAACACAGCCAAAATATTTTACTCAAAATGCAAAAAAAAAAGTTTTTTTTATGACTTTCCAGTAAAGTGAATGTCCTGAAGTATATGGTTTCTATGGTCCACTAGCAAATGTCGGTGATTCTAAATTTAGTATTATTTCATCTTTCTAAAACACCAAAATTCCTAATTTTATTCAAGCTCTTCCTATAAAAAATCAGCAATTGAAAAGAAAAAATTTAAATTATGTTTCCGTTTTACACCATTTTTCAATTCAGGCACAAAATGCAATATAAAAGCAAAAGACGTTGCACCAAAGTATGTAAGTGTAGTATCGCTGGATCACTGGAACGAGTATTTATATGCAAATTAAACGTGCTAAAGAGAATCAATGTTAGCTCCAAAGAGATGGATCGATGAATTGTGCAAAATAAACTGATAAAATGGTACTAATGTTGGTGGTATCTCTCAGGCGCAGTCATACAGTGGTGGATAAACTATTATCTACAATAAGCACAGGGGCATGTGATGATGGATTGGCTTCTTGAAGTGGCAGAGGATCGAGGCAATAGGTAATGGAGATGTTACGTGTGAGGTGATAGTCCACTAATAAATCACTCAGGCTTCTAACTGTTTATGCCCTACTAGTGATGCATGCAAGTGACAATATAGAAGCGTGAAATCACTTAATTGCTATGCTGCCCATTAAATGATCTGGACCTTGAAATAGTGGTATCACTCATCACTGGTCTCCTTGGTTCTAGGAGTCCTTATTCCTCCCACAGTCCCTTCTCACGCACATGGTTCTGTTTGTAGCCTTGATTCCAACCAATGTTTTTGGTACCCGCTGTTGCTGGTGTGTTCCTTTTCTTGATAAGGAAATGCCGGTGTTGTAACCATCCACTGCAGCTAGTACAGTATTATCTCATGAGCTAGATCTCACAAAATATGCAGAAAGCAATGTATTTGAAATATTTATTCGTACCTGGTATACAAATAAAATAGGAGGAAGGGACAGAGTGATCCCAAAATGCGTTAATACAAATCTTTTAGTCCTTTTATAGTTCTTTTTATGCTATCTTCTTCTGTTTTATTATATTTTATATCTATACCAAGTACAAATATATATTTTAAATACATGAAGGGGTGACATTACTCATATGCTGAATACCTTCATTTGGATGGTGACTAGCTAAGAGGTGAGTTTACTCTAGGGCACGTTCTGTGCCCTGTGTAACCCCACTTCACAGCCAAGGGGAGCATGGGCAAGGATTTGAACAGGGACTGGCCATTTTAAAGACAATCCATTTTTAATTTATTCTCACACACTGAGTCGAGAGTCAAGCAAGACTGGGTTTGCAAGTTTTTTTAAATTATTTATTTATATACTAGTTGAAGAGCAGGTTACACAGGCCACAATGCCGCTGTAAGCAGGTCACGGTGCAGTAATGCACAGTAGAGACTGCCCACGCCGCGCCCCGCTCTGCATCAGCCTCATAATGGACAGTATCTACTGCGCATGACTGCAGTACGCACTGCAGTCTCTACTGCGCATGACTATGTTGTTACAAACTTTCTAGCGAATTAGTATATAGGATTTATTTTTACTTTTACATTGCTGATGGTGGCAGATGGTTGTCAAGGTTTTTTGTTTACTTTTACCTAAACTGTGGAGGAAGCTGCAGCAGAAGACCAGAGCATTGTGGCCACTGCTGGTCCACCAACATCAAGCTAAGTAGTTCACATGGGGAAACACATGGGGTAGGGTCCTTTCAGTATTGAACATGCTGGTTATCCTTGTGGAAGGTGGGGGGAACGAGGCATTCTTTGTTAGACATGTTGGTTTTCTTTGGGGTTGGTGGGGGAAACTGGACTTTTTTTTGGCAATACTTGATTTGTTGTGAGCGGGGGTAAAGGGTCTCTATTATTTTCACTGTTGAGTTATTTTGGGGGAACAGGGGCTTCATTTTGGTGTTTTTTTTTTATTTTATTTTAATATTTTTAAAACTGCGAGGACCAGAGTGTTACAGTGAATATGCAGGGGACCCTGGGACTAATTTCTTGGATGTTTGAATTAATATGGGGGCACCAGGACCCATATTAATTTATTTATATTTTATTGAACTTAAAAATGCTCTCCATTGTGATGTTATTAGGTTAGAGAGTTAGGAGAAGAGTGTTGTCTTTCCAGTTTTTACAAGGCTCATTTTGTCCTTTATTTTATTTTAGTTGATTAACCACTGCATTGCCAGTAAAGCTAATTGTAAAAGCACTTTAAATAGAGGGTTTAATTATAGGTTTGGATGGAATAGGATGCTTTTTTAAACATGTTGTTTAACCACGCCATTGCTGGTGCAAAGAAATCCCAACAATTCAGCAACTGGTGTGGATATGAGGAGTTTGTTCAGGAACTTTCAAGATCAGACAGGAGACAGGGAAAACTATTGTCCCCTGGTTCCCCTGCCTGAACCAGCCTAAGGGTAGCAGCAAGCCCCATCCAGCCACTTCCCTTGGGTGTTTTATAGCTTCCTTTTAGAATAATTTTGGAGCAGCTTGTTTTAATCCCTTAACCCGTTAAGAACCCTTGACGATCTTGACACTTCATGGGTTGGTAAGCCATCCAAGGACACATGACGTGCCAGGACCATCATGGAATTCAGGGCTGCACGCCGTTCGAGGAGCTCTGAATCGGATTTAAAAAAAAAGGTCCGTGGTCCTTAAAGGGATAGTAATGTCCCTGAACTACTGAACTACCTGAACTTCCTGAACTACTACAGTGATTCAGTAGTTCAGGTGTTCAGTAGTACTTAAAAAGTGGAGTTTAACGCAAAAAAAGTATCTCTCAAACCGCAATGGTTTGAGAGATATCTTCTTTCAAAGTTTGACGTCTCCTGCTGTCAGCTGTAAAGCTGTCAGCAGGAGATCTGTGTCAGCCGAAACAGAATCTCTGCAGCAGACCCGGAATCGCGTTTTTTATACAGAATGACTGCATTGCAGTGATCTACTAAGTGTGCTTGCAAGCCAGGTACACTTGGTAGATCATTGCAATGCAGTCATTCTGTTTAAAAAATGCAATTCTGGCTCTGCTGCAGAGCCTCCGTGTCAGCCAACAAGGATCTCCTGCTGACAGCTTTACAGCTGACAGCAGGAGACGTCAAACTTTGAACAATGACATCTCTCAAGCCATATTGGTTTGAGAGATACTTTTTCTGCATTAAACTCCACTTTTTAAGCACTACAATATTAAAAAAACATATTCAGGGACATTACTATCCCTTTAAGTGCTGGCCGCGTACATGCCCAGATGGTTCTTAAGGGGTTAAGGACCCATAATTGTCCTGGCACATCATGGGTTGGCGTGTGTTAAGGACTCATGATGTGTCAGGACCATTATGGATTTCAGGGCTCCCCTCACGGCTGCACTTAGGGTTGCCACCTTTTCTTCAAAAAAATACCGGCCATGGCATTCCCTCCATAGACTTAACACTGTACAGAGGCCACTTTATTACCAGCCTGCTGGTAAAATACAGGCTGGGTGGCAACCCTAGCCAGGGACGGACTGGGAATAAAAACCAGCCCTGGAAAAAATTGCTGACCAGCCCCATAGCATTGCGTCATTATACCAACCCCATAGCATAATGCCATTTTTTTTCTTGTTTATAAAAGGGGAAAACATGCATTTTAAAAGACATCTGAATGCCACCACCAGAACAAGAGAGAGTTTATATATATATATATATATATATATATATATATATATATATATATATATACACACACACACCACCTCTTGACTCTCGATTCCCCTCTTTTGCCTCTTTCCCACTCTTCATTCCCACCTTTTGCTTCATTCTCCCCCTCTTGAACCCCCTCCGTTTGCCTTTTTCTCTCCCTTTTGATCCCGCTTTCACCCCTTCCTTGACTCTTGATCCCCCCTTTTGCCTCGCTCCCCTTCTTGCCTCTTTCTCCCCCTCCTGATCCCCCCTTCTTTTGCCTCTTGGTCCCCCCCTCCTTTTGCCTCTTGATTGCCCCTCCTTTCACCTCATGATCCCCCCTCCACTTGCCTCTTTTTTCCCACTCTTGACCCCCCTCTGCCTCTTTCACCCGGTCTTGATTCCCCCTCTTGTCAAGTTACCTCTCTTTACCCCTCTTGATTTTTCTTTCGCCATTCTCCTCCTCTTGATCCCCCTCTTTGCCTCTTCCCCCCTCTTGCCTTAATCCAGTCTTGACTCTTGTCTTCATCCCCCTTTTTCTCTCCCTCTTGCCTCTCTCTCCTCCTTTCCTGATTTCCCCCTTTTGCCTCTTTCTCCCCCTCTTGACCCCCCTCCTTTTGCCTTTTTCTCCCCTCACCTCACTTTTCTCTCTTTTGATCTCCCCTTTGCCTCTTTCTCCCCCTCATTAACTCTTGACCCCCCCTTTTGCCTCTCTCTCTCCCCTTCTTGAGTCTTGATCCCAACCTTTTGCCGCTTTCTCCCCTCCCGATCCCCCCTCCTTTTGCCTTTTTTTCTCCCTTTTGACCCCCCTCTGCCTCTTTTACCTGCTATTGATCCCCCTTTTGCCTGTCTCCTCCACTTACATCTGTCTGTCTCCGCAAACTACAAGTTTTTAAGGTAGGAGCTGCCAGCCTACCCGGTGTGCAGACGCAGTGCTTACAGCGCTGCGTCTGACGTCACTGGGTCTAGGCCTGGCCTGCCTCCACTCAGTAGACGGGCCGGCGGTTGTTCATATCTCGCGGCCGCCTGTTACCTTGCGGCCGCGGATGATCGGAAAGGATCAAACTTTCATTTAAAAAGCCCCGGCCGGCCCCTGGGAAGCCCAGTGCTGGCGGCCTACCGGGATTTTTCCCGGTATCCCGGTAGGCCAGTCCGGCCCTGGTGATGGCTTGGCTCTGAGAGGACCCAGTCCAGAAGCAGGCAGAGTGACCTGCTTTTCACCCCACCATCACATGCTCCCTCTCTCCTACCTCATTCTGAATGGTGCCATCCCAGGGGGGCCCCCTCTTGCCCCCCCTGCAGACACATGTGTATGTGCCATGGGGGGAATAAAATGGATTGGGAGATTCAAGCTTTTTTCCCCAGTATATTTTATTTAGGACCAGTCCTGAAGCCCTCCCCCACAATGTCTGAATAAAGTAATGATGAAAAAAAATATTTTGTCTTTCTAAAGGGTGTAAATGCATTGGACCCCCTTGTGGCCCTCGTATAATTCATGTTTTTAATTATTTTTTATTCATACTTACTTGGGTGGAATCAGGACCCCTCCTGATACCCCCAACAAGGTCTGAATAAAAACTATAATGAAAAAAGTGTGCATGCCACAGGGGGTCCAACACATTACAAGGGAATGCATTAGACCACTCTGTGGCATACACAGGACTTTTTTATTTAGACCTCATTTGGAGGCATCAAGACCCTTCCTGATGCCCTTTTCACAATGAGGTCTGAATAAAATAATAATGAAAAATATAATAGTCCTGTGTATCTCACTGTGGTGTCCAATGCATTGCAACGCAATGCACTGGGTACCCTGTGGCACACATAGGATTAATTTGTTTTTTTAATTAATATGTTTTATGCATATCTCATTGATGGCATCAGTCCCCTCCTCATGCCTTCCAACAAGGTCTGAATTTAAAAAAATGTATGTGTGCCATAGGGAGGTGGGCGGGGGGGTCAAACGCATTGCAAGGCCCCTTGTGGCACACAGAAGGTTTTTGGATTTTTTTCTAATATTTTTTATTTGGACCTTGATGGAGGCATCAGAAACCCTACTGATGCCCCCCATGAAGTCTGAATAAAATAATAATGAAGAATAATAATAATAATCCTATGTATGCCACTGTGGTGTCTAATGCATTGCAAAGCAATGCACTAGACCCCTGCGGCACAAAGAGGATTCATTTATTTATTTTTTTAATTAAAATGTTTATGCATATCTCATTGGGGGTATCTGGCCCCTCCTGATGCCCCTCAACAAGTTCCAAATAAAAATGTATTTTAAAAAATGTGTCCCTGTGGCGCACACACAAGATTTTTTTTATTTTTTTACAATTTTTTTTATTTAAACCTTGTTGGGGCCATCAGTACCCCTCCTAATGCTCCCCCCAATGAGGTCTGAATAAAATAATAATGAATAATTATATGTCTTGCATAGGGGTGCCCAATGCATTGCAAAGTGATGCACTGGACTCCCTGTGGCACACATAGGATTAATTTGTTTTTTTAATTAATATGTTTTATGCATAACTCATTGATGGCATCAGGGGTCATGCACATTGCAAGGCCCCCCATGGCACACACAAGGTTTTTGGATTTTTTTCCAATACTTTTTATTTGGACCTTGATGGGGGGCATCAGGAACCCTGCTGATGCCCCCCATGATGTCTGAATTAAATTATAATGAATAATAATAATCCTGTCTATTCCACTCTTGTGTCTAATGCTTTGCAAAGCAATGCAGTGGACCCCCTGTGGCACAAAGAGGATTCATTTGTTTTTTTTAAATTAAATGTTTATGCATATCTCATTGGGGGTATCTGGCCCCTCCCGATGCCCCCCAACAAGTTCCAAATAAAAATATATTTAAATAAATGTGCCCCTGTGGCATAAACACAAGATTTTTGGATATTTTTTTTCATTTTTTATTTAAACCTTGTTGGATGCATAAAGACCCCTCCTAATTCTCCCCCCAATGAGATCTGAATAAAATAATAATGAATAATTGTAATAATAATAAACCTTTGTCTTTCATAGGGGTGCCCAATGCATTGCAAAGTGATGCTCTGGACAACCTGTGGCACACAGAGAGTTTATGTTTTGAATTATTTATTCTTTAATTATTATTTTATTGATTGACTAGTTGAAGAGCCAATTACACGGGTCACAGTGCCACTGCCAGCCGGTCACGGGGCAGTCATGCACAGTAGAGACTGCACACTCCTCAGCTGATAGAGTGCCAGCTGGTCATGGTGCAGTCATTCTCAGTGGAAACTACCCTCGCCGTGGCTGATACCGCACGGGGGGCTCCTTCAGAGCTCCTCACTCTGTATCAGCCCCATCATGGGCAGTCTCTACTGTGCATGACTGCAGCACGCGCAGCAGTCTCTACTGCGCATGACTGCGTTGTTACAAAATTTCTAGCAAATTATTATATAGGATTGAAAGGGAAAATATTTGCTTCTGCAAGGCCTACAGATGCGCATTGGCTATACTCTGCTAAAATGTAATATTTCTAGCTATGGTTTGTTCTAACAGTTATAGTTTGATAAGAGCTAATTAAGTAAATGATATCAACTTGTGACATTTGAATTTGTGAACAACATGTCCAGAACAATTCTTTTTATAACTTGTTTTGTCTTATTGCGGTAAGGGGCATTCTGCCAAATGATGAAGTAATTTACAGGTGTGAATGTGTCCGAAGTTTTTAACTATTGATCTCCCTCTGTCTTCCCATTGGTTAAATGACCGACAATGTCCATATCTGTTCATGTATCCTGGGAGGGGAAATCTCTCCCCTTAATTAACATGCCTACCACCCACTGATTTTGCATTATATAAACTGGTGAATTTCGCTTAATAAATTGGATAAGAAGTTATAGCACAAGATTCGTGTCTGCGTGTATTCATTTCTTATCCCCAGTCCTGCGACTTAGGATATCTCGGAGGAACAGTGTGGGAGTCCAAGGTCCCCGGGGAAAATATTAAACAGAGTATACAGAAGACAGAGACAGTTATCTACAACAATTTTGGCTGTAGTCGGCAGCATCTTCACAGATGGTGAGTTGACTATATTTTTTTTTATATATATATGTGTTTTCATATATATGCTGTTATACGTATGGTCTGCTCACTTGTCTCTGAGGATATTATTATTTGTGGATGACTGGTCTATATTGAAGTTGGGTAACCAGGCCCAACTTCATCAGGTGACACACATGATTTTAGGATTTTTTTTAGTGTTTTAAAGTGTCATGTGTGGGTTAATAGGGTAGTTTTAGGCACCTGATTGGTCTGTATTGGAGTTGGGAAACCAGGCCCAACATAACCAGGTGATTTAGGCACCTGGTTGGGAAGCAGGCTTGAGTCCTGGCCTCAGTAAATATTGGAGTTGGGTAACCAGGCCCAACATAACCAGGTGATTTAGGCACCTGGTTGGAAGGCAGGTTCGAGTCCTGACCTCAATATAGTGATTACAGGGTAACCAGGCTCCTGTAAAGTATGGACACACACCCTTCCTCGAGATTGAATAAGTCATATTGTTATACTAACAGAATTATATGTATTTCAGTCCTTGTTTGTTATATGACTGTTACTAACCATTTTTCATGTTATGTATATGGCAATACATTTCCCTGTACCTTCATATAACACTTATTAATGTAACTTGAATGCATGTGTTTAAGTAATAATGTCTGGATACTATGCCGTTATAATAATTTTTATTCACTAATAATTCTTCTGTACAGAATGTACCTGATAATTTGCCCATAAGTAAATTGTTTGTTTCACAAAAATAATAATTACAATACTTTGTCTCTAGATGATTTACGGGGTTAGACCACATAGTTCACTCAAATTTGTCCCCTTGATATATGTACGGGACAGAGTAGATAATCTGTCCGGGTCTATCCCTGAGATATATATATATATGCGGGTATGAGTAGATAACCTGTCCTATGGAGGCAAGTACCTCATGATTTTTAGGGGCAGCGTACATGAACACCCTATTGACCAGAAGGAAAATGAGTTAATCTAAAAGAAAAAACGCAAACACCCAAACACACAAACAAGGGACTTGTAATGCCTGAATATGTGATATTGTTCTGTTGTCTGTCCTTGTATTTTTGTCTGTTATGACTAAACATTTGCATGATATTATTTTTATTGCTCTGTTGACCTTGGTAAGTGGTCTCGCTGTATATTTATATACGGATACCATTTAAACTTAAATTATAATTGTGTTGTTCATGTGTATATGTATGTATATGTATGTATGTATTTGTATATCACTCTATACTGACCTGACGGACATTGTTTATTTTGGACTGAGACTTTGATATTATTACTATGGGAATTAATCAATCTAAGCCTAGAAATTCTATAATAACCATTAAGAAGTGTAATACTGGTAAGACAATTAAAGAGTTAAATACTGTGTGCAACATAAAAACACCACCTCCCCCACATCAGTAATATATATATATATATATATATATATATATATATATATATATATATATATAACATTACTAGAGTCCAAATAGTTAAGTGAGTAAGAAATAGGTTTACTTTTAAAAGGAGTTAGAAGAGAAATTGTTGAATTTGAGACAGAAGTTGAGACTGAGAAAAAAAAAAAAAAAAAATTTCCTGGTCCTAGAAATGCCGCTTACGACTGTGGGAGACCAGGTTGTTAATAAGTCCCCAGATATGTTAGTAAAGACTGTATGGACTAAATATTGTCTTAATCCCATTTAAATCCCCTAAAATCACAATACTGATTACAATATATATATATTAAGAGACAGCAATTGACTACTTCTGATTACAGATTTTTGCTAGTATAATTACAGAAGTTAATTGTGATAATTTGAGTGAGAAAGATGATTTCCCTTTTTGACTGACGTAGGAGGTGATATATATTATGAGAAAAAAAAAGAGAGAGACAGCATTCAGATAGAAGGAACTGTAAAGTGAATGTTTGTGGAAAAGTTTTGATAATGGTTGGGAAAATGCATGTGGACTTATTAAGGTAGACGATTTGGGACCACTTTGTTATGAAGTGGCTCAAGTAGTCAGAATGTGTATTGATAATTTGCATAGCTGAGAACGTGAAGCATTGGAAATGGCAATAAGAATAATGAGTGTGACGGGTTGTTTTAAGAAAGATACAGAGAATGTGGAAATATAATTTCAGTGTGAGGCAGAGGGAAATGCAGAGGTAGATGGAATTAGGGTGCTAGAGAACCAGAAATAGGCTTTTATTCACACGATGATGGCAGAGAAGAGGTTACAAGGGCAGTGAAATGAGTTAATTCAGCACTCTGCACTCCTAGTGCCTGATGCAAACTATATGTTGTTTGCAGTTCCATCATTTGCCACTTGCTTTCTTTGTGCAGCACTGTTTTTAGTATTCCAGGGTGCCCTGACATGCAACCACTGTTTGCTTTTACGTATAAAGGGAATCAGTATGCGTGAAATAGATTGTGTGATCGATTCCCCCACTGTCTATTTTGCTGTAGTCAGGAAAATCCTAGCGTCTTGGTCACCTGATTGTGGCTCCACATTGTTTCCGTATGTGGATGATTTGTGGTTGATGTGTAGCCCAGATGAAGAGTCCTGTGTGAAAGATACATCTTCTTTGTTGTAACATCTGGTCATAAGGTATCACCTGCTAAACTACAGTATTGTCAAGAGACTGTGAACTACCTAGGATTCGTACTGTCACATGGACAGTGGCTGCTGGCTCCTGAATGAGTAAAAGTCATTATCTTGCTCCCAAAGCCAAAGACTAAAATCTGCAATGTTATTTTTCCTAGGCATGGTATTTACTGTAGACAATGGATTTCAGACTGTTCTCACCACGACTACACATTGAGACAGGATACCTTGAGAGATGCTCATGATGTAATACAATGGATTATGGACATGGCATATAAAGTGTCAAAAGTCTACAGCCTTATGTTTTGTTTCTGTTCTGGGACTGCCCAACTACTCTCTCCAGTTCATCTGTACTGTAAGGAGGGAGGTCCCACTGTTTCAGGATGTCCTTACAAAGGAAAATAAATGACTACACTGTAGATTGGTGGTTTATTATTTAAAGCAATATCATCAGTGGTTCAGGGCCTGTCTGAATGCTTAGGAGCAGTAGCAGTCTGATGGTAGGGGCGGTTCAGACACATGAGTGCACAGAAAGGATTTGGTTATGACACTATTTATACATTCAATATTACCTTTCACACTCAGTATTCTTTGTGACCTTACATACATTACTTTTATATTCTCCCTCTGACATATCAGAGGTTGAGGCACATGATTAATTATAGATCATTCATTCCCTATTGTACAAGCACTGAGGAATTAGTTGGTGCTATATATATATGTGTATATATATATATATATGTATATATGAAGAATAATAACAATAGATACCTCATTATGACCTGACCTGTAGTCTGTTCCCTTTGAATGCAGTGAGACAATATATGTGGATGGGTCATGAGCAAAACCAGCTGATGGGGTGCATATACTTGGCAGTATTTTCTTTAGTCCAATTACATGATAAGGTATTAATGGCTAACTCTTTCCCTTTTCTATCTGTCCAAGCTGCTAACTAACAGCTGTAACACAAGCATGCTCATTATTAGTAAACAGAGATGTGCCTATAGTGACAGATTTCAGGTATGCTTTTGGTGTGGTGCATAGTGTTGGAATTATATAGAAAAATAGAGGATTTGTGACAGCTGACAGAAACTATTTTTTTTACATCATCAAGTGGTTAATAATCTGTTGGATTTTATATTATTGCCATAAACCATAGCAGTAATCACATGCAAGGGCCATGGTACAGTTGACAACAGTGACCCTAGCGTGAATGCATTTGTAAATGACGTTGCTAAAGACCCAGCCTTACATGGTCCACCCCACCCAGTTTATAATGCTACCACAGACATTCAGTTCCACATCGTAATGATACCTCCATTTTCATACCCAATATATACTCGTTGCGAGTATTAGTCTCTAAGAATGACCTACAGTTTTGGTAAAAGGAGGGTCTGACACTAGACCATAATGGTCTATGGTCAGACAAGGAGGGTAGAATGGGGATACCTTAAAAGACCTGATAAGAAACAGTATAACGTATAACTCCATACAGACTAGGTTTGTAATTATGAAAAATAGAACTAGTAGAGAATTAAATATATAGATGTCTCATATACATAATAAATAATTTACAAAAAATAGAACTAGTAGAGAATTAAATATATAGATGTCTCATATACATAATAAATAATTTACAAAAAAAAAAAAATAATGCATAGTGCTCATGACCAGCTGCCACCCCCTGAGGGACCAATGCAACAGTTACAAATAGATTTTACACACATGCCCAAATCAGGAAGCATCCAATACCTGTTGGTTATATGTGATTGGATTTTCAAATGGGTCAATGTCACGGTTTTTGAAGACTCTCAGACTTAAGGTTTGGTAAAATAACTTAACTTTATTAAAAGTTAAAGGCAGTCCCCGTAGGGTAAACATACATAACAATACAACAGTAATAGAACATATAATAGGTTCTACCGGCCTTGCCTAAATACCGGGCAAGGCAACCCAAGTGACAGTTTTAATGACAGGCTCTACCGGCCTTGCCTATACCGGGTAAAGCAACCGTGAGATGACATATACCGGTTCTACCGGCCTTACCAATACCGGGCAAGGCAGCCCCCACGGAATGCTGAATGTAGGCTCTACTGGCCCTGCCAATACCGGGTAAGGCAACCTTAAAGATGGTGAATTACAAGGTTCTACCGGCCTTACCAATACCGGGCAGGGCAGCCCAAAGGAGTACTGGAGTAGGCTCTACCGGCCCTGCCAATACCGGGTGAGGCAACCTACAGGATGGTATCGTTAAGGTTCTACCGGCCTCACCAATACCGGGCAGGGCAGCCTGAGCAAGTAGACTAGCTGTCAGGTGACTAAGACAGCATAGAGCATAAGTATAGAGGTCTTACTCAGCAGGAGTCTATTGCCAGGAATACTCAGACAACTGCAAGGAAGTGGACAGCGACTGACCACAGTACTGGATGTTCAGGAGCAAACCAACGTCCGCACATTGGGACTAATGGTAATAGCGCCACCAGGTTTAATGGAGCAAACCAGCGACCTCACGCTGGAACCAACAATGTATATCGCAACCAGGTTTAGTGGAGTAAACCAGCATCCGCACGCTGGGACCAACAACGTATATTGCAACCAGGTGTAGTGGAGCAAACCAGTGTCCGCACGCTGGATCCAATAATGTATCTCGCAACCAGTTTAGTGGCGTAAACCAACGTCCGCACGCTGGGACCAACAATGTATATCGCAACCAGGTTTAGTGGAGTAAACCAGCGTCCGCACGCTGGGACCAACAATGTATATCGCAACCAGGTTTAGTGGAGTAAACCAGCGTCCGCACGCTGGGACCAACAATGTATATCGCAACCAGGTTTAGTGGAGTAAACCAGCGTCCGCACGCTGGGACCAAAAATGTATATCGCAACCAGGTTTAGTGGAGTAAACCAGCGTCCGCACGCTGGGACCAACAATGTATATTGCAACCAGGTTTAGTGGAGTAAACCAGCGGCCGCATGCTGGGACCAACAATGTATATCGCAACCATGTTTAGTGGAGTAAACCAACGTCCGCACGCTGGGACCAACAATGTATATCACAACCAGGTTTAGTGGAGTAAACCAACGCCCGCACGCTGGAACCAACAAAGTATGATCAGCAGCGAGAAGAACAATGTCGCCAGAGCGATGGCTGGAGCAGGAGATTCAGGAACTCAGTAAGATTAACCCGCGAGGTTCTGGAACACAGGAACACTGGAACTCAGTAAGATTAACCCGCGAGGTGCTGGAACACAGGAACACTGAAACTCTGGAACACAGGAACACTAGCATACAGGAACACTGGAACACAGGATCAGCAAGTACAGCAGGAACAGGCCCAGAAGCCTGACAAGCAGGTCAGGCAGAGTGAAGTCAGAAACACCACGAAAGGGCAACCTGGAAGTGCTCAGCCTGGGTTTAAAAAGGCTGTGTGAGGAGGGCTAATCACAGACAGCCAATCATGATACTCAGCAAGAGACTGACACTGAACAGCACCAATCACGGGCACTGTGATAGTCAAAGCCTTTTCCTGTGGCCAGGGAAAATGCCAAAACCATTGCAAAAGTACTGTGTACAGAAATAATTCCCGGATTTGGATGCCATCTGATGATCAATAGGACAATAGTTTAATTAAGGATAAATTGAGGAAAGGTACTAGGCAAAGTCACATAAGTGCCCCAAGTCTTTAGGTGACTTGTAATGTATTAAATATGACTATGTATCACAATCTATTGATACATTGAATGGCATCTATGGTGATGTTAGTCTTTTTTCTTCCCTTACCTACAGGCAAGTCAGTGCACCCATTCCAACCAGGCGACTCCGTATTAGTCAAATAACTCGTCTGAAACAAGACTTTGGACCCCCCATTTGGTGAACGAACTACCGTCCTCCAGGAACCCGAACAGCTGTATTGACTGAGAATAGCCCAATATGGATACACACATGTAGCGTCAAGAAGGCTCCCCTGATGAAATAACACCCTCTCTTGATGAACAGTTTGTTGATGAATTTCTTACTCTCTATCTGCCACTAACCCATCAAGAACAATCTCCCCAAGAATACTCTGACAATGACTCTGTTGGTGGGAGGAGTTACATCTGATTTGGGTTATGTACCCCAGATCCACCATATAGAAACTTTGAATGTGTTTATATGATAATTTTGAATGTTGTAATGCTCATTAATATGATTATTATGCTTTGCTATGTGCATCATTCTGAAACCATGCTGATTCGTAATGAGACTAGATCCGTCCTCCTTAGGGCCCGCAGACATTTTGGGGAAATGGAGACTCCAAATGTATGGTCATATATGGCTTTAGACATAATGAAGACCACCAATTTTTGTCGGATTTGGATCAACTTTATCCCTGCTAACAGTTTGTGGCCAAATATGACAACATCCATACGTACCATCTATATTGCCCCAGCAGACTATTGTGTGTATTTTTCCGGGTTCCCTAGTCATTTTTTCGGTCCAGGAGGACAGATAACTGGTAGGTGGCATCAAGCCCCTCTACCACAGGTGCCCCGCAATAGAACGTACTGTAATTTTACAGTTACCACCCAAACTGCCTATTACTCTGTCAAGCTTTCCAAAGGATGGTTTCTTTCATGTGGGAATACTTCCTACTCCTATATTCCAGGGAACACCACAGGTGGCCCATGTGCTATTAGTAGGATTGCCATATCAGTACCTTCTAGATCTGACCCACCAACAAGAACACCCATCCCAGATATAGGGCAGGTCAAACGGCAGGCCTTACAATTGCCAGAGGATTGTGATTCCAGTATCAGGCTAATGAGTGATGCAGAAATTTTATCTCTAGGCATTTCAGTCATTGGGGCCCCTGGTTTGGCAGTAGGCACTGCAAAGACCGTTAGAAAACTCACCAGTGCTATGGTCAAGGCTATTAACCACACCTCTATTGCTATGGAAGAACTCTTGGCTGATGTTAAGAGCTTGAGGGGCATGACACTCCAAAACAGGGCTGCCATTGACTATCTGTTATTGAAGCATAACCATGGGTGCGAGGAATTTGAGGGAATGTGTTGCTTCAATCTATCTGACCATTCTAAGTCAATCCATGATCATATCCAGGGATTGCATGACATAGTTAACAATATTAAACAGAGTACAATAGGAAATGAGTGGTGGGATTGGTTGTGGTCATGGCTTCCTAATTTTGCCTGGCTCAAGACAATGGTGATAGGTTTTCTCCTTTGTGTTTCCATCCTTCTCATGGCCTGCTGTTTCGCCCAGTGCTGCCCATTCCTTATTAGTTGTGTCCGCTTCACTATGCCCTCAGTTGGTAAAGTCAGTTTCCCTTTTGTTCATGCTCCCACAAACCGGTCAAGCAAGGAGTATAGCTGAGAAGACATTCCCATCAAAAAGTTAGACCCCACTTATGATGTTCCTTTCCAAGCACTAGTACTGAGTGATGTCTATGAAAAGGCACGCCCCCTTAAACCATTACCAGTACCCCCCTCCTACTAAGATGATTGACAGAATAATTACCACTCAACCTGGGAGGGGGGAGGCCTTTGTGTAACAATTAAGGGTTGATTTATTGTTCTTTTAATAAGAACAAAAGAGGGGACTGAAAGGGAAAATATTTTCTTCTGCAAGGCCTACAGATGCGCATTGGCTATACTCTGCTAAAATGTAATATTTCTAGCTATGGTTTGTTCTAACAGTTATAGTTTGATAAGAGCTAATTAAGTAAATGATATCAACTTGTGACATTTGAATTTGTGAACAACATGTCCAGAACAATTCTTTTTATAACTTGTTTTGTTTTATTGCGGTAAGGGGCATTCTGCCAAATGATGAAGTAATTTGCAGGTGTGAATGTGTCCGAAGTTTTTAACTATTGATCTCCCTCTGTCTTCCCATTGGTTAAATGACCGACAATGTCCATATCTGTTCATGTATCCTGGGAGGGGAAATCTCTCCCCTTAATTAACATGCCTACCACCCACTGATTTTGCATTATATAAACTGGTGAATTTCGCTTAATAAATTGGATAAGAAGTTATAGCACAAGATTCGTGTCTGCGTGAATTCATTTCTTATCCCCAGGCCTGCGACTTAGGATATCTCGGAGGAACAGTGTGGGAGTCCAAGGTCCCCGGGGAAAATATAAAACAGAGTATACAGAAGATAGAGACAGTTATCTACAACAAGGATGATACCTAGTGATGAGCGAGCATGCTCGGCCGAAGCTCGGTTCGGCTCGAGCATCGCTCTGCTCGGCACATGGCGGTACTCGTACGAGTACCGCATGTGCTCGCCCGCCATGTTCGGGTCTCCTCCCCGCACGTTTCGCGGCTGCTGCGCAGCCAATAAACGTGCGGGGAGGCTCTGACATCAGTGTAATGCCAGCAGCCATGTTGGCTGCTGGCATTACACTGATTGGCTGGCCAGAACCCGTGATCGGGTGCTGTATAGCACCCGACGCGCGAGTTCGGCTCATTCTTAGCCAGGGAGAGATGCGCTTAGGCAGGGAAAGTCAGTGTAGGGAGAATAAAATTGTTGAAACTCTTTCAAGACCCAAAAGTCCTTTTTAGGACTGTTGTGTGTGGGGGCAGCATTTATATTTTGTTTGGGGGGGCACAATTTCCTTTTTTTTTGGGGGGGGGGGATATTTATAAGGTGACATATAATACTAGATGCACAGGAAGTCAGTGTAGGGAGAATAAAATTGTTGAAACTCTTTCAAGACCCAAAAGTCCTTTTTAGGAGTGTTGTGTGTGGGGGCAGCATTTAATTTTTTTTGGGGGTGGCAGAATTTCATTTTTTTTGTGGGGGGGGACATGTTCTAAGGTGACATTGTACTAGGTGCACAGGGACAAATATTTCACAGTGCAGTGACAAGCTGACATATTCTGTTAGGTGCACAGGGCCAATGATTTTACAACGCAGCGACAAAAAGGGCCATTTTAAACGTGTGCCTAGCCATAGATTATTGTCACATTCTGTTTAGTGTGCAAATTCACAAATTAACGTCACATATTCCGTTCACTGTGACTAGCCGCAGATTAGCGTCACATTCTGTTTCGTGTGCCTAGCCGCAGATTAGCGTCACATTCTGTTTCGTGTGCCTAGCCGCAGATTAGCGTCACATATTGTTTAGTGTGCCTAGCCGCAGATTAGCGTCACATATTGTTTAGTGTGCCTAGCCGCAGATTAGCGTCACATATTGTTTAGTGTGCCTAGCCGCAGATTAGCGTCACATATTGTTTAGTGTGCCTAGCCGCAGATTAACGTCACATATTGTTTAGTGTGCCTAGCCGCAGATTAGCGTCACATATTGTTTAGTGTGCCTAGCCGCAGATTAATGTCACATATTGTTTAGTGTGCCTAGCCGCAGATTAGCGTCACATATTGTTTAGTGTGCCTAGCCGCAGATTAGCGTCACATATTGTTTAGTGTGCTAAGCCGCAGATTAACGTCACATATTGTTTAGTGTGCCTAGCCGCAGATTAGCGTCACATATTGTTTAGTGTGCCTAGCCGCAGATTAACGTCACATATTGTTTAGTGTGCCTAGCCGCAGATTAACGTCACATATTGTTTAGTGTGCCTAGCCGCAGATTAGCGTCACATATTGTTTAGTGTGCCTAGTCGCAGATTAGCGTCACATATTGTTTAGTGTGCCTAGCCGCAGATTAGTTTTTATCTTCCTTTTTGTGTGTTTTACGGTCAGTCTGTAAAAATGGCGTACTATGGGCGAAACATCGTTCCCAGCAGCGACGTTGGAGTCCAAGATGCATCCAGACATCCTCCCTATGCTGTCCCTGAACCATTTCTGTGGTGTTTCCATCATTTTCTGACCTTTTCCTATGAACCAGGCACCCTCCCCTCATCAGAGCAGGGGGTGCCTGGTGTAATGCTCGAGTCCTCCCATTGACTTCAATGGGGCTCGGGTGCTCGGCCGAGCACTCGAGCCTCCGGGGGCGCTCGGCAAGAGCACCCAAACACCCGAGCATCGGGGTGCTCGATCATCACTAATGATACCTCATTGGGATTGCATCAGGATCCAGGCATCAGGGTCAGAATAAGAATACTCGAATAAAAACTAATCCTGTGTGTGCCGCAGGGGGGTTTGTGTTTCTTTTTCTTTCAAGTTTTTAATGCAGACCTATCTGGGGGGCATCAGAACCCCGTCCTGATGCCCCCAGTCAGGTCTGAATAAAAGGAAAAAGGCTCCAAAAATATATCCTGTGTGTGCCACACACTGGACACCCCTATGACACACAGTGTTATTTTTTTTATAATTATTTTATTAATTTTTAATCAGATCTTGTGGGGGGACATCAAGACCCCTCCTGATGCCCACCCAGTTATTGATCTACCAGCCAATTGTGCTGGGAGATCAATAATGGTTACTCAGGGGAGCTACATGGTCTACTGCTTCACTCCTTCTCCTACTGGTAAGATTGAATGGGATTGAGGAAAGTCTTCTCACGTCACCGCCTTTATCAGTGACTGCAATTCAGCGGTGCGGCATATGGGCTTGGAACAGCAGAGTCAGCTTTGCAAGCCCATATGCCGTACTGCCCCGGAACTCTGGGGGTTAAACCACTATTATATCTTGTTTTTTAATTAGAGCTATGTATGAAATGAAATGCTCCACTTTTATATATATAGCTACAATTCTGATTTAAGTTGCTTCTTTTTGTAACATGTTGTGTCTCAGTGCTGACCTAAGTTCTGTATGTTATAGCAATGTCATAGGGTCTCTTTGGGACGCTTTCCTATAACATGAGAATAATATTCTGGAGTACAGAAAACATCAGTGGAAGAATTACCTGCATGGTTCATTAAACCCTTTGCAATGCCTCAGAGATGTCACAGCAACCAAGGATTTAGTATGCCGATATGCAACATGACCCAGATGGGACTTTTTATTGTGGAATGGGCTAAAAATGGCATTGCTACAAAAAGTACATGGTCTTTGACTGATCCTGTCACTTTCATGACACAAGCCTCCCTGTCACTAATTGTCATGTCTCTAGTTAAAAGACACACCCCAATTGTGACACCTTTCTGTCCTTAAAGACGACAAATTATTACATTTCTTACTTCATTTTCAATTCGTTTATTTACCCATTTAAGACAAATGGACTAAGAATAACTTAGACAGTTATTGTTCCTTCATATTGTTAAAATCAAAATGAGTCAATAAAAAAAGATGACATGAACTCTTGGTGGCAGACTGATGGAAGTTCTAGCGTGGGGCATACTCTCTCATGTTGCTGAGCCCAGAGACAACACAGCAGCTTAGCCCTCTGTAGCCGGTTCTCATTTTCTTGTGGCAGTGCCACTCATTTGAATCAAAGAATTCATCATAAAGATTGTTATAAGAGTTATTAAGGCCGCCAACTAGGAACAGATGGTCATCCACTACTTCCATGCCAAAGTGATTGCGTGGAGTCAACATGTCAGGGATAGAAGTCCAAGTGTTGGATACAGGGCAGTAACATTCTGCACTGCTGAGACATGTCTCCCCATCATAGCCTCCTACCTGTAATGAAGAAGAAACATCATGAACCTCATACTTTCCTGGTGAGCACTAGTAACACAATTGGTAAAGTCAGGCCAAACAGAGTTACGAATTCAGAGCAGAAATGTACAGTCTCAAATGGTGCCAGAACAACTATTCTGAGGTATCAGTTTCAAAGCCTTTTCTAAAATGTACAAGAACATAAAGCCATTTAACATTTATCATTTAACTAATATCTAGAAGAATAAACATGTTTTTATTTCATTTATCTTCTTCTAGCACACGGTACAAACCAGTATGATGGTTAACCTCTAGGAGACTTGAAGTGTCATAGTGTGTTGTTGACATCTCTCGTCTCCAAAAGCTTAAATGATAATTTATGGTTGCTCAAATTCCAACTGTATAGATCTTTGTCTAATCCTATGTAATATTTATGCTACAACATTCACAAGAACAATGATTCAGTGGTCAGACGAAGGCCTGAATGTTCAGCTACATCATCCAACAACAGTTACCGTATTTTGTCTAGCACCACCTAAGTTATATCTAAACAAATATGGAGTAAACTAGTTTTAAAACCCGTGTATAAATGCCAACACTAGCAGCGCTGCAGTCATGCATAGTACCGACTGCCCAAACGTTCCAGGGCTGATACGGAGTGAGGCGCTCTGAACTCAGACCGTGGTCCTCTGTGCGCACCTGACTGGGTCCCACAAAGGTGTGCAGAGAGAACTCTGGACTGAATTCACAGCACCCCGCACTGTATCAGCCGTGGCGCGGGCAGTATCTACTGAGCATAACTGCAGCACACGCAGCAGTCTCTGCTGTGCATGACGGCTTCTGAGAAACATCCTAGCAGATTATAATATAGGATAGTGATAAAATCTCAGCTTTACATACCGCATATATTTTGTTTCTGTAAGAAATAACGCAATGTCCACTGCGTCTAGTCATCATGGGGGCAATTGTGGTCCATCGGTTGGTCTCGGGATTGTACACTTCTGCTGTGTTCAGGTGTTCTCCTTCATCACTGACGCCACCGCATACATAGACCTTTGTAAAGAAAAGGATCCATTTATAAAGACACATGCATAGCACAAATGAATATATCAATGGTTGGATCTTCAAATGAAGAACATTCTCTGCAACTTGCTTCAGTTCACTAGCTGGTTATGCTCAATATTTATCTAAGTCTGTGGATCTGATGAATAGTTATGAATGCACTTATTATATCTGGCTTATGATCTGATGGAGAATCCAGGAAGATGTGGGATTAATTCTGGAGGTTCTAGAATTTTCCAAACCGTCTCCATATCCCTCCTGCTATTCACCATCAAGTCTTCTATTCTGCACTATAGTAGGCTAGTTATTGTGTGCAGTGCTCTAAGGGCTTGGAAATTATTGCTCTACATGAGGCAACAGGGATGATAACTATATTCCAAATAATGAAATAAAATAGCCTCCCAACTCCTTGAACCTAGATATTGTTAAAGAATAACAATAAAGCGGCTCTTAATTTGTTTAACAGAGACACTTAGGTCATTAGGAATATTTCATACTGCCATCTCGACGGTAAATATAATATCTGACTTATTCACTAAGCTAAGCTCCCTTTCTGCAATTAACTCACATGTCCTCACAAAAAGCAGACACATTCCTAAAGAGAAATCCAACAGAGAAAAGCCCCACACATGGTTTTTAGCATTAAGTCATAGAATTAGATAGAATAAAATGTACATGACTGGTTGTAGACTAGGACAGAGTTTCGCTGTAAGAAACTGCTGCATGAAGGTAACCAATCTAGGTTAACCATTTGAGTTCCAGAGGGGTAAGCAGTGCATTGCTTAGCCACTTATACATGAACAGTAATTAAAAAAAATACAAAGATACGTATAAATGATCTTGCTCTCCCATAGTTATTGTTCTTTCCTATTGTTAAAATCAAAATGAGTATATAAAAAAATTAAACAAAAAATGTACTTTTCATATACATTAAGATCCAATGAAATACTAACACAGTAAAGACTATTGGTGTTAAAATGAATTTCCTTAACACCCTGAGTGCTAGAAAGGGATCCAGCACATTGCAGCTCAGTGTATTGGAGCCCTCTCTGGCACTCAGTGAGTTAAAGAACAGATGGGTGTGCAAGACATTGCATCTCACCCCTCTGGTCTTTAAAGAATGACATAGAAATGGATATAAACTTTGAGTAATTGTTTTACAATTATTGCTAAAAGCAGCACAGCCAGGAATCTTTATAGCAAGACTTACTTCTACAAGTGATAACAATATAGTTTTTTGTTCTCTATTTTTCCCCTTCCCGTATAAGACAAATCATGTATGTGCTACTGAGCGTAATCACAGGTAAAGATTAGTGTTCTTCTGGGTTCAAACAAAAACATAGTTTCTCTCTATATAGCTTGTTTTCTGGACAGTAAACTCTTATCAGTCAAAGGACTGTTGATTTATATAGAGGGAATTGTGTCCAAGAACTGAGAAGAACCTATCTTACCTATCCCAAGAGTAACGCAAGCCATCTATCATAGTTAACTTGGATCAATTTTTTAAAGGGATAGTAATACTTGAATATAATTTTATTTTATATTGTAGCCCTTAAAAAACATAAAAATGATATCAGTCTTATCTCCCAATCCTTTATGGTTTGGGAGATATTAGCAAGTAAAGTTTCCCCTGGAGTGACGTCACTGCTCTAGCTGTCAGATTTGAAATCCGGTCCGTAGACCGGCCGTGGCTCTTCAGAGGTGCCAAGATCACAATGTTTAAAAATAATTTCTTCATTGGAATGGTCTACAAAGTGGTCTACAAGCCAGGCCCACTTTGTAGACAGTTCCAATGAAGTAGTTATTTTTAAAGATCATGATCTCGGCACTGCTGAAGAACTGCCAGTTGATCTGTGGACCGGTTTCCAAATCTGTCCACTAGATGGCAGATTTGGATAAAAAAAGCCAGGAAAAGGGAAATTTACCTTACTTTACTTGCTAATATCTCCCAAACCATAAAGGTTTGGGAGATAAGACTTATATTATTTTTAATGTGTATTTAAGGGCTACAATATAAAATAAAATTATTTTCAAGTATTACCATCCCTTTAATGCTACCTTGATAGTATCTTACCTTTCCAAACAATGTGGCAGCACTGGCACAAGATCGCTGCTCCTGCATGGGCTCAATGAAGGTCCACTGATTGGTCTCTGGCTTATATCTCTCTGCTGACCTTAGGGGTTCCTGGCCATCACATCCCCCTATGGCATAGATGGTGTTGTCTAGCACAGTCACACTGACATAAGATCTTTTGTGGTGCATGGATCCCACTTGGTGGATTGTTTTTGTTTCAGGATCAAATCTTTTTACACTTCTTGATTGCATCCCATTTACTACTCCACCAACGATATACACAGAGCCATTCAGGTGTGCTGCTCCATGAAATTCCCGGGAGCCCTCCTCTATTTTTGCAATGGAGTTCCATTGATCAGTCTTGATATCATATGCACTGATATCAGTTTTCTGGCTTCTGCCACTGCATCCACCAATGGCAAGCATGATGGAAAATGGTAGTCGTGGCCTAGCAAGAGGATTCATGGACTTAGCATGACACAGTCCACTAACACTTATTTCCTCCATGGCAGCAAGAGCACTTTGGATTACTGCCTGACAGTTCACGTTGTCAGTCACGTAGCTGTTGGTTTGCACGTTGCTGATGAAATATTCTTTGCTTATTAAAGCAAGTCGGACCTGGTAGAGAGAGGCATAGTACTTTAAGTAAGATTGATGAAAGCTGTTTCTTTCCTTCATTTGACATTATGGGACACATGTATAACAACAGAAGTTGAGTAATTCAGGGTAAATAAATTAAACCATATCTATCTAATAACTCCCATTTGAAAGGGACTTTGGATGCACTGAAGATTTATCTACAACCTACTACGCAACTGCTTAGGCCCAGATTTACTAGAATTGTATTTTTGTCTTTGAAGCTCTTAATCTAATAAAACAAAATACTCTACTAAGCATGTTGTGTTGCTGTAGCAACAGTGAGAGCTTTTGCTCTCAGTCTTTCCTGATCTGCTCAAATACCATCTACCCTGTCAGTTCATGATGCTCCTTAATCCTTTAAGGACCAGACAGGAGTGCAAACCATTGCTTCCTACTGCTTTTCAAATCCCTTTCTGTCCATAAAGAGTTAAAATGTTTGTCAGTCTACTTTTCTTTGATCATTAGTGAGAGATTTGAAGGGGGACTTTATATTGTATTGTATTGTATATTTTTATTTATATAGCGCCAACCGGTGTACTTGGCACTTTACAGATTACATTTAATACAGCAGGGGTACAATAAGTGCGGTGATTAAGTGCTTATGTAGGCAGTCATAAGGGCAATGACAGGTGAGTATACATTAGGATAAGAGGTCCCTGCCCCGTAGAACTTACAATCTACAGCTACATATTCCTTTATACCAGGAATATGTAGCTCTTAATTAGTTTAACAGAAGTACTTGTCTATGTAAGAATCTTCAAACAGCAATCACTGTTACCTAAATATTTTAGGAGCATTTGATCTGTCTTGTAGTTCACTGCTGTTTCAGTGTACCCTGATGAAGACTAGTGACCTTTACTTGTCATTCATGTCTATTTGAACCCACTATTTGTTGTCAGAAAGTTTGACCTTGAGGCAGACTTCAATAGAGAGATCACTACATCCACAAAAATGAAGACATAATGACAACATAAAGTGAGAGGTACACCTGATTGCTCTGTGATTGGATCCATACTTAGTTAACTTTAACTTTAAGAAATGTAACAGGAAAGTTGTTTTTAAACAATACTTTGTCGTTTAGACTGAGGAAAGGAGTTTTCAACTTCAGAAGAGGAAGAGGTTGCTTACTGTAAGGGCTGTTATAGTGTAGAATTATCTTGCTATTTATATGTTGATGAGAGTATATATGCTTATTCAGGATTACATGCATTTTAGTAGAAGGGAGGCATACAAGGTTCCAAAATATTTCAAAACATCAGAACCACTTATTACTCTGGCAGCGTTAATTAAATGCTGAGCCTCCCACAGCTGGGGACTAAAATTCCCATAATCCCTTACCAGGCAGTAGGTGAGGATGAGAATTGTAGTTCACAACAGTTGCAGGTTCAACAATTGGCAATCCGTGAGCTAGAATTTAGTTCAGATTGAAAGGAAAAAAACAGTAGCAGGAAAAGGAGACAAGATGGCTTTAGCAGATTTGGAGGAATTCACAAAAGGATGAAAAAATCAAAAATTGCCAACACATTTATAGAATGTGTGAGCCCAATAAGGACTGGCAGGGACAAGCTTCTCAGTGCTGTATTTATTAACTACTAGGATGCTAACAACACTTCATTTTAATGTGTTGAAGACATCTCTAGGATACAAAGGGCTAAAACAATGTTGTTGTTTTTTTTCTTTCCGACATGTGGACGCTGCACCTTTTAAGTAGTGTATTGTGACATAACATGTAAGGGTATTTAAAGCGGAACTTTCATCTGCTATAAAGGCGCCCTGCTATAATTAAGCAGGTAGTGACTAGCTTCAGAATATATTTTTACCTTTGAAAAGTAACCCGTTCTAAAGAAATAAGTCATTGTAGGAGACTGACGGCCGGGTAAGCGCAGTCTGCACGCCTGTGTCGTTAGTCCGTTCCGGTAACCATATGGTATGCTGCAGTCTACTAAATGGAAACCGGGACTGACAGCGCAGGCGTCCAGACAAGATGTCTGCACTGTAGCCTGAGTTCCGGCCTCCTACAATGATTGATTTCTTTAGAACGGGCTACTTTTCAAAGGTAAAATATATATTCTAAAGCTAGTCGCTACCTGCTTAATTATAGCAGGGCGACTTTATAGAGGATGAAAGTTCCGCTTTAATTCATCCTGAGGTGCTGTTTACTTACAAAGAACATAAATCAAGCAACAATGATCTCATGGGTTCTTATATATGTCCAAAATAGATCGACTATAATTACAATAATTATGTGGAACTGAATCACTAAAAATATCATGATACAAAATAAAAAAATGGCAGTGAGGACAGCAATAAGTAATAACATAAAGAAGATAAATAGTGAGCATGGGCTGAATTTCCATTGGTGAGCGGGTGCCAAGAACCAGGGCCCAGTCATTTGTTTGTACAAGAGCCTTCATTCAGGTCCTTGTGGTGCCATGTCAGTGGACTGGTGCAAAATCTGCACTATCTGCTAATGTAGTGATCTCAGCTATTGATTATTTATACTCATTTAATTACTTACAAATTCAGGCTGTTCTCTCTATTTGAATGACTCTGAACTGTGTTGCTAGTAAATTGATGCACACAAATGTGATGCTTTTGAAAAATGAATGATAAAAAAATAAGAAATAGTGTATAGGCTGTATGTTGGCATCTGTATCTAAAAGCCACCACACAGAAGTGGCATGCATAGCAGGGATGGTTATAACTTTCCCCAAAAAATGTCAGAGAGTTCTGAATTGTATTGTGGGAGTTGCTGCTCATGACAGGAAGATGACAAAGATATGATTGTGAAAGTCACAAAGTACATGTAAAATCTACTTATCTGGGATTTCATTTCTGAGCCCAATTGTCCTTGTTACTGTGTTAAAGAAGGCACATAATAACATGCAGCGAACAGACTATCAGTATTGTTTCTGTACTAAGATGTTGTTCTCTGCTTGCATCTTGAATTAAAGCTTATATAGGAGATCGGGTGAATGTTACAATTGTTCACCTTACCTTAGGGAGCAGCAGAGAAATGTGTTCCTTCCGCTTCTCTGGACTGTGGTCAATCCACTTTATAATGGCTTGAAACACTGTGTCCTCCTGTTTGCTGTTTAGATCGTCCTTTTCTATTAATTCACAAAGTTCCATTGCTGATAGGTCCAGGAACTCAGTGGAGACCTTCACAATATCTTCAAACTTGTGAAGGATGAACAGCAAGGACTTCTGGCGCAGCTCTGGGCAGTGGTGATAAGCTGCAAATTTCCATGTGCTAATGCAGTTTTCCAAACAAAGCTGCCCCTCTAGAAATTGGCAGCACTCGTTGACAACGCCCAGGATACCAAAATGTTTGGCTGCAACTAACAGCTTATGGACATTGTTTGGTGTAATGGTCACAGTCTTGGTATATACATAGTCCAGAATTAAGCTCAGGGTCGCAGCAGAAACTCCAGGGATGTTATAAAAGTTTCTGTGTTTATTATTGCAGCCGTCGGTAAGTAATTTCCTGTTTGCAGAAAAAAACAACAAAGAATGGTATTAGATGTGTGACTGGGTTTTTCTGGTGTGAGGCACATAATCATCTAGACTTCCTGTAATTCAGGCAAACTAATACTTTTTCAGATAAGAAACAAAGAGAGGGATTTCTAAAAAAAAAAAGTGTAGTAGTGTAATGCAAACTTCTCTATACCAATCTAAAGTTAAACATCACTCTCTTAATAAGAGATATACATTAGACACCTATGGAGGCTGCTGAAATATACTTAACCCTTTGAGTGCTGAACAATGCATCATGTACCCCTCTGGCATTCAAAGGGTTAATTATGCAATCTTTGAAACATGGCCAACCTTGAACTGTAATATACACTTCATCTTAGAACTTTGAAACACACATATTTGGAGAAATATGTCAATCCTTCCAATGTGCTCCAGTTATATGAGAGTGAGCGTACAACACATCTCTTTACAATGACTTGCACCCCCTCTGGCCCTTCAGGGGTTAAATCAAATCTAAGGTTCACACAGATATCTATGGCTAAATCCACATTTTGTCAGACTTAGACAGATAGAAAAATTTGATTCTGCGAGTTCTGACGCTGTCTCCAGCTCTTGTACCATAGTGCATACGGCAAATATTCACTACGATATAAAACATACCATCAAAAACATGAAAATACCTCATTAAGTAGAATTAAATTATTCAAAGAAACCACTAGATAAGGAGACACTGACACTTCTGAACTGTGACAAAGGCACTGTGAAGGCATGGCACTATAACTGTATTTGAGGCCTTTATCACAGGGATAAAATAGGGCGGACAGCTTAGGGTGACGACATTTCCATTCTGCCATTCCGGGACATATGGTCACCCTAATATGACAACTCTCTGCCTGGAGCACTGTGGATCTCTCAGTCCCTGTCCAAGTAAGCACCGACGGGTATAGAGAGCTGTCACCAGGGATGGAGCCTGCCTACGGTGCAGTAAGTAACACTTTGCGATAAATATTTGTTTGAGGATCGATCTAATCTATTACCTTCATGGGTCAGGGTCGGAGATCCGAGAGATGCACAGTGATTAGCAGCTACACATGCTGCTCACTCACAGTCACTCAGATTCAGACATCACATGGCATGCTGCTGCATTGGTCTGCGTCACCGTCAGTGTATCACATGCACACACAGACCAGCCAGCCAGAGCCAATGAGGAGAGGAACATTGTGCAAATCCTCTCTTCATTGGCTAGTGGTGTGGTGCAGGCAGCATGCATGTTATTGTTCAGTGGTGACTGGTGAGTGACTCTACTGGACCAGAATCCGGGACTCTATATTGTCCCGGAGGGGTATCATTTGGGACACGGGACACCAAGCATAATTAAGGGACAGTGCCGGGCATTCCGGGACATGTGGTCACCCTAGGACGGCTTAATCAATACAACAAGATGGTATTGGGTCTAATTGCGTCTATACTACCAAACAGAACCATTATTGAAGATTAATGCATCTCCCCACAAGACAAACATTTCTCTAATTATTCCATCAAACTCTGTGCCAGAACACTGAGATCAGCCAATCAGATGACCGGATCCTTCCCAATACTGCATTATTCATTAAGAAGGGCCATATCCTATATCGCTAGGATGTTTGTAAGAAGCCATCATGAGCTGTAGAGACTGCCCGAATGCACAGAATGCTGGGAGTTGTATGCTGGGAGCATTCTGTGCTTTCAGGCAGTTTCTACAGTGCATGACTGCGTCGGCGGCAGGATGCAGAGCATGACTGCCCTCTTAACCCTTTGAGTCCCAGAGGGGTATGCAACACATTGCAAAGCAATGTGTTGTTCACCCCTGTTGCACTCAAATGGTTAACATCGCCCCGGACCTTGGCCCTTGTACACGGACTTTTACACTAGTTCAGAAATAAAGAGGAACAATTGTGGAGCAAACTAATTGTTCTAACGGGGACAAATAAAATGCAAGAGAGATTTAAATTGTGAAGTAATCCACTGAAATGTACCAAAATTGTGAAGTAATGCATGAAACTGTCTCAAGCACTTAAACAGTTACAAGCCCCATATAAATTAAAGGAAATTCGTTTTTTTTTCTATTTGTCCTCTATGGCACAGTAGATGTGCTCCAGAGTTGCTCCTTTATTCCTTTATCAGGGGATTGAATTGTCTTGTGACTTTGAACTCTATTGAACGTAAAGCAGCATATTGGTACTAACCAGAGAAAGAGGTTCTGAATGTCGTATAGACAAACCTTGTGTGTGTCTATAATTAGATATGGATAGAGAGGCAATTACATGTGAGCAGATACAGACCCTATGTTCTGACTGTTTAGAGAAGAAAGTATTCATCTTATACAGCTTCCCATATGTACTATACTTTAAAATAACATTGTATTGTGGAAATACATGTACAAACTAGACTGGGTAAGGCAACCTTTTACCCTCTAGTTTTTGTAGGACAACATCACTCATAATTCTCTGCCATCAAATATCACCAGCAAAAACTGAGGACTGAGTGCAAGAACCACAGGAGAGCCAACCCTGTTCTTAAAGGAACATCTGCACCCCCTATTAATAACCTTTATATTACCTCATTATATTAAGAACATCCTAATGGAGGTTATTATTAGGATGTTTTGCTGCTCCTTTAACCCTTTGAGTGCCAGAGATTATGCACCATACCTCCCAAGTGTCCCTCTTTAGGAGGGACAGACCCTCTTTGAGACCCAAATCCCTCTGTCCCTCTTTTCTACCATTTTGTCCCTCTTTTTAGTACATCAGAATGAGTGGTGTGTATTACAATGCTCTACAGCAATAAAACATACATAAATGTGTTGTTAATTTTCAGTATATGTGTTTATACATTAATATGGGCTATTAAAATACTTTGGTCTTGCTCTAAGTCATTTATCAGTTACACAAAGAGGTGCAGATGGGTCAAGAAATTAACTTAAAAATTCTTGGAAACGCCCCGCCTACCAGCCACGCCCCCAGAAATGCCACCTAAAACAGAAGTGTCCCTCTTTCGCCATTGGAATTGTTGTGAGGTATGATGCACACATTGCTTTGCAAATGTGTTGAGTACCCCTCTGGCACTGAAGGGGTTAAGCAGCATGCCTGATTTCAACACATGCTGCCCAAAAACGCTCCCTTGAGTTCTACATGTGATTTTAATACATAGAGGTTAGTGGTCTGATCCTCACACTTACCGAAAATACGGGCTACAACTACAGAGAATGATCTTATGAGCACTGAAGTTAGTGCCATTCGCTCTGATCACTACATCGCAGAGCTTTCCCTCCAGCCTAAGCTGATTGAAGATGCTGAAATCCATGGTGCACAAAATACACTTGTCTCACTCAGATACAAGATTCAAACTGGCAAAGTCTGTTTACTTTCCTCTATTACTAGAGTCTGAAGGTTCTATCAGTGTCAGTATCAGAAACTGCATACTTACTGGTCTGTCTTCTGTGACATCATCTTTTGAAATATTGCCACTGTTCATCCTCAACTGCCAGTAGGAATTGTAGTCCAACAAAATCTTAAAGGAGCAGAAAACTTTTTTATGAAAAAAATATATGTTGTAGGGAGTTTCCTGTTGAGTAAAATAAGTGTACTCCCGCTGCTGATAAATACATATTTCCAAAGTTATTACTGTTTAAACCTGTGTTTTCTTACATTATCAGTACCGTCTGGTGCCCAAATTCCAGTTAGTTATTCTGTTACATTCTAGTGCAGAGAAAGTCATTGGGGACTACATTGGCATACACAGATAATGTGTGTCATACACAGTATATATTGAGGTATGATATGTGTGCAATATGGAGAAATTCTGGGGAAAATCAACTGCATCACAGGTGAAAATTCCCATTAATTTAAATAGGGAGTTTAACCTCAGGAATACGAGAGAGGTTTCAAACACATTGCAGATCGATCTATCTATCTATCTATCTATCTATCTATCTATCTATCTATCTATCTATCTATCATATTCTCTGGGCTAGGCTTAGTAGAGAGATGCTGGTCCTACTACTGTTGTTAGAAGGTAGAGGGCAATGTTGGATGCAATGCTAGAGAGCGTAGTCCATTCCTGAGACACCTTTGCTGTGGCCAAAGCAGTTAGTAGAGTTGCCAACGGTGAGGTTGATGTCTGACCCCAGCTGAGCCGGGCCCGAGACCAGGATAGGTATTCCAGGTAACAGATGTACATCCTGAGGTTTGTGTATTGGGGGGAAATGTTTACACCGTGCTGTGAAACAGAAGGAGATTTATACATTCTTTTGTCTATGTAACAGGAATACATCCTGATTTCTGCATGATAGGCAGAGAAGTTCACATCTTCATTTCTGCTTAAAAGGCAGAAAGGTGTACAACGCTCTGTCTATGCATTAGCAGGAGGGTATACGTTCCGCAGCATGTGTAGTAGCAGTAGAGATATACATCCTGCTCCCTGAATATTAGGAGTAGACCTATACCTCTTGATGTCTGTGAAATAAAAGGAATACAACAAGAGCAGTGGTATACATTCTACTGTATGTGCACTAGAAGCAGATGTATATATCCTGCTGTCTTTGTAATAGGAGAAAAGGTATATACAATGGACAGGCATCACTACCCACACTTTTCTCCAAAACCACCAAATCCAGCCCCCCCCCCAAACAATTATAACACAATTTACTGCAAAGAAAACATGAACACAGCAACTGGTTGGTGGGAATAAAGTGGTCCCAACAATAATAAAGTTGGTTTGATATATATACCCTTGAAGAACCCCCCCATGTAATGCATGGCCCCCAGGCCAACTTCTGGCATGGTTGCTATGTCCAGCCCTGACAGCTTGAGCCCTCGCATCCAGCTGCCTGCCACCCTGTAGGTATGTAGGGGGTTCTAAGGTACTCATGGCCTTCCCTGGACGTCTGTGATGGCCACTCGTTTCCAAACCTTGAGGCCCTGTGGATGCAGGTCCACACCAACACCTCCTCTAGCCCTCCCCTTACCTCAGTGCCCCCCGGCATTACAAAAACAAAACTTGTGGCGCTTAGAAAATCAGAAAATAATCTACAAAATGAATAAAAGGCAATAGGTAATGCTAATCGTCAATACTGCATTATGGCGGTAAATAAAATCAATATAAGCTCTTTAATATATTAAATATTGCAGAAATAATACGTGGTTCATTTGACGAGTAGTCCACCTCTAGATATCTAAATTTTGAGATGATTGATCCGCTATATATTCCAAAATAGATCTTCTATCATATATTCATAGACGTTACAGCCCTGTAGGACACTTGTGGCAGATGTCAGCAAATAGCTAAAAGACAAAAAAGAAAGAGAAAGGGCGCTGAGCCATCACCCAGCCCCAAAGCCAACCGGAACTTTCATTGGGCGGCTCCCTGTCAGCCAGGTCTTCTGGAAACAATACCTTCTGAGGCCAAGCCATACTGAGGCAGCCTGGGGAACCCACATTCCACCAGTCGAAGAGGGGCCTCTAAGCTGTCCCTCTGCTCCCTCCCTATTGCATAGACCCAGCCTAGAGACTAGTGCTCTGTTAAACAACTGCAACCCCTCAATATTTCGGTGCACACCATCTCAAGAATCTTGATATGCATGATAGTGTACTCCACACAGGAAGGCAAAAATTTGTCAAGCTCTGTTAATGGTGTGGGCGGGAAATTTGGCCCCCTGCTACAACAACCTGTGCACCATTTCTGACAAGATGAGGGGGCAGGTGGGCAGGTGTCCCAGATCCTCTGGCATGTGTACTTTACAGTAGCTCGGTTGTTACCATCAGCATGGATCACCACGACTTGCGGCTGGCCCCAAGTAAATAATGCTGCCAGCCACAAATCCCACACCTGTCCTCATTTTAGGCCCTTTTTACCTAGCCAGAAAGCCTACAAGCATTCCTCTGGGATGCCTAACTGTCTGCCTCCCTCTGATGTGGTTTCTTGTCTCTCCACCCAATGCACATCGAGTGCCCCAAGATGAATGCTTTACCCAGCGGATCCACTAACTCTGAGGGAGACAAAAATTGACATGTTAATCAGCATCAAGTGAGCATACATATCTTTTGTATGCCCCAGATTTTCACCTGCCTATATATATATATATATATATATATATATATATATATATATATATATATATATATATATAAAAGAAGACTTTGTGCCTGGCAAAACACACCCAGGGGCGGCAGTAAAAAGGATTACTGCTGCCATTGGGTGATTCTGTGGGAGTGTGATTTTTTGGCCTGCCCCCACTATCCAGCCCGCCCACCACTATCTAAGGCTGAAAAAAAAAATGGCTGCCACACACTCCTACACCACAGACACATGCACATGCCCTCCCACACACACACTAGCAGACACATACACACATATACACACACGCACACTGAGGATGATGGGAACAATGTTCAAGCTACAGCTGGAAGGCCATGGTCCAATCTGTATTATGCAGCTTCTTCATTCCCTGTCTTTGAGCCTACACAGCTCTGCTAATTACTACAAGTGAGCTGATTTCTAAACAATCAGCAGGAGGATACTGGCTTGCTGAGAAAGTGGAAACAACGGCAGAGAGGTGATCAGGCAGTGCAGAGCAAGGCTTCAGCTGAGCTGGTAAATGGCAGAGACATGGATGTGACTGTATTTATATATTGCACAAAGAGAGAGAAAGAGAGCAGGTTGTTTGTCAGTCTGTCTGTAAGTAGAGGTGCCAGTTCCTGCAATCATCTCCATGCTGTACATAGCTCACTGTATAGCATGTATGACAAACTATTTATATATGGTCTGGCATTGTATAGTATACAGTCTGGTCAGCCTAATGTACAAGTGTATCAGATTGCTTCACATCAGTAAAACCCACGGTAATGTGGGTATAAACTTCTGTATATATCTGTTAAATTAGTCTGTGTAAAAAATACTTTCATCTTCTTCTAAATCATTCACTTACAGAAAGAGTAACTTAACCATTTCAGTGCCAGAGGAGATGCAATGCATTGCTTACCCCCTGGCACTCAAAGGGTTAAAAATTCTCTACAATGGTCTGGCACTGTATAGCAGTGGTTCTCAATCTGTGCCCTCAGTGGCTATTAACAGGCCAGGATTTTAGAATTTCCTTTTAAGAGCACAGGTGAGTTAATCAATATGACTGAGCCTCTGATCAACACACTTGTGTTCTAGCAGTGAAATTCCTAAGTCCTGGCCTGTTAGTGGCCACTGAGGGCATGGGCTGAGAACCTCTGCTGTATAGTATACAGTCTGCATGTGTCTGTGTATAAGGACTGGCACTATACAGTATAGGAGGGACAGTCCCTGTTTGACACCCAAATCCCTCTGCTCCTCTATTTAGGAGATCACACGGTGTGGTGTATATACAGTAGGCTGACCAGACCTCACCTTTAACCGGGGACACATAGGAAATAAGCATATTTCAGGAGTGCACCAAAATCAAAGCAGCCCTGCAGTATGCATTTTTCATATGTGTCACTGGTTAAAGGTGAGGTCTGGTCAGCCTAATGTACAAGTGTATCAGATTGCTTCACATCAGTAAAACCCACGGTAATGTGGGTATAAACTTCTGTATATATCTGTTAAATTAGTCTGTGTAAAAAATACTTTCATCTTCTTCTAAATCATTCACTTACAGAAAGAGTAACTTAACCATTTCAGTGCCAGAGGAGATGCAATGCATTGCTTACCCCCTGGCACTCAAAGGGTTAAAAATTCTCTACAATGGTCTGGCACTGTATAGCAGTGGTTCTCAATCTGTGCCCTCAGTGGCTATTAACAGGCCAGGATTTTAGAATTTCCTTTTAAGAGCACAGGTGAGTTAATCAATATGACTGAGCCTCTGATCAACACACTTGTGTTCTAGCAGTGAAATTCCTAAGTCCTGGCCTGTTAGTGGCCACTGAGGGCATGGGCTGAGAACCTCTGCTGTATAGTATACAGTCTGCATGTGTCTGTGTATAAGGACTGGCACTATACAGTATAGGAGGGACAGTCCCTGTTTGACACCCAAATCCCTCTGCTCCTCTATTTAGGAGATCACATTGTGTGGTGTATATACCAGTGTATCAGATTGCTCCACATCAATAAAACCCACAGTAATGTGGGAATAAACTTCTGTATATATCTGTTAAATTAGTCTGTGTAAAAAAAATACTTTCATCTTCTTCTAAATCATTCACTTACAGAAAGAGTAACTTAACCATTTCAATGCCAGAGGGGATGCAATGCATTGCTTACCCCCTGGCACTCAAAGGGTTAAAAATTCTCTAAAATACACCACCAGCCACGCCCCCAGTAACACCACCGAAAACACAAGTGTCCCTCTTTGGCCATATGAAATGTTGGGAAGTATGTTACTTACACTGCTCACACTGTATGTATTTATGTTCTGATTTGCAGCTGTGTGTCACTGTTTGTGTTGTCAGTGCATGTGTGTGTATATGTGTGTGTTGCATGTGTCTCTGTCTATCACTGTGTGTACCTTTCTGACACGTACACTCTACGCTATAATTCACTATCATAACATTTATTTAAAAAAAAAGAAACATTTCCTGCATAACATGACGGGCAACGCCGTCCCAAACTGCTAGTATATATATATAAAAGAAGACTTTGTGCCTGGCAAAACACACCCAGGGGCGGCAGTAAAAAGGATTACTGCTGCCATTGGGTGATTCTGTGGGAGTGTGATTTTTGGCCTGCCCCCACTATCCAGCCCGCCCACCACTATCTAAGGCTGAAAAAAAAAATGGCTGCCACACACTCCTACACCACAGACACATGCACATGCCCTCCCACACACACACTAGCAGACACATACACACATATACACACACGCACGCTGAGGATGATGGGAACAATGTTCAAGCTACAGCTGGAAGGCCATGGTCCAATCTGTATTATGCAGCTTCTTCATTCCCTGTCTTTGAGCCTACACAGCTCTGCTAATTACTACAAGTGAGCTGATTTCTAAACAATCAGCAGGAGGATACTGGCTTGCTGAGAAAGTGGAAACAACGGCAGAGAGGTGATCAGGCAGTGCAGAGCAAGGCTTCAGCTGAGCTGGTAAATGGCAGAGACATGGATGTGACTGTATTTATATATTGCACAAAGAGAGAGAAAGAGAGCAGGTTGTTTGTCAGTCTGTCTGTAAGTAGAGGTGCCAGTTCCTGCAATCATCTCCATGCTGTACATAGCTCACTGTATAGCATGTATGACAAACTATTTATATATGGTCTGGCATTGTATAGTATACAGACTGTGTATAAGGACTGGCACTATACAGTATAGGAGGGACAGTCCCTGTTTGACACCCAAATCCCTCTGCTCCTCTATTTAGGAGATCACACGGTGTGGTGTATATACAGTAGGCTGACCAGACCTCACCTTTAACCGGGGACACATAGGAAATAAGCATATTTCAGGAGTGCACCAAAATCAAAGCAGCCCTGCAGTATGCATTTTTCATATGTGTCACTGGTTAAAGGTGAGGTCTGGTCAGCCTAATGTACAAGTGTATCAGATTGCTTCACATCAGTAAAACCCACGGTAATGTGGGTATAAACTTCTGTATATATCTGTTAAATTAGTCTGTGTAAAAAATACTTTCATCTTCTTCTAAATCATTCACTTACAGAAAGAGTAACTTAACCATTTCAGTGCCAGAGGAGATGCAATGCATTGCTTACCCCCTGGCACTCAAAGGGTTAAAAATTCTCTACAATGGTCTGGCACTGTATAGCAGTGGTTCTCAATCTGTGCCCTCAGTGGCTATTAACAGGCCAGGATTTTAGAATTTCCTTTTAAGAGCACAGGTGAGTTAATCAATATGACTGAGCCTCTGATCAACACACTTGTGTTCTAGCAGTGAAATTCCTAAGTCCTGGCCTGTTAGTGGCCACTGAGGGCATGGGCTGAGAACCTCTGCTGTATAGTATACAGTCTGCATGTGTCTGTGTATAAGGACTGGCACTATACAGTATAGGAGGGACAGTCCCTGTTTGACACCCAAATCCCTCTGCTCCTCTATTTAGGAGATCACATTGTGTGGTGTATATACCAGTGTATCAGATTGCTCCACATCAATAAAACCCACAGTAATGTGGGAATAAACTTCTGTATATATCTGTTAAATTAGTCTGTGTAAAAAAAATACTTTCATCTTCTTCTAAATCATTCACTTACAGAAAGAGTAACTTAACCATTTCAATGCCAGAGGGGATGCAATGCATTGCTTACCCCCTGGCACTCAAAGGGTTAAAAATTCTCTAAAATACACCACCAGCCACGCCCCCAGTAACACCACCGAAAACACAAGTGTCCCTCTTTGGCCATATGAAATGTTGGGAGGTATGTTACTTACACTGCTCACACTGTATGTATTTATGTTCTGATTTGCAGCTGTGTGTCACTGTTTGTGTTGTCAGTGCATGTGTGTGTATATGTGTGTGTTGCATGTGTCTCTGTCTATCACTGTGTGTACCTTTCTGACACGTACACCCTACGCTATAATTCACTATCATAACATTTATTTAAAAAAAAAGAAACATTTCCTGCATAACATGACGGGCAACGCCGTCCCAAACTGCTAGTATATATATATATTTAAAAGAAGACTTCTGTGTGCCTGCTGTACACAAAATGCTACGTGCAATAGGCACAACGCTATACTATATGCCAAACACTAAAAGTACAACACACAACTATATACGCAATACCCAAATACCAAACGCTTTGCACAAAATGCATCCTGTACATTATATGCCAAGCGTTATAAGCCAAACGCTATACGCAAAGCTCTATATACCAAACGATATATACCAAAAGCAGGACTCAAAACCGCAAATGTTATACGCTAAATGGTATACGCAATATGAAAAAAGCTATACGCAATACGGCAACAGCTATACGCATTATGCCAAACGCTCTTTGTCATACGATATAAGCCAAATGCTCTATGCAATTCGCCAAAAGCTATACGCCAAATGAAATATGCAATACACAAAATGCTATATGCAATATGCCAAATGCAATACGCTATTCACAATTCATCAAACGGTATATGGCAGACGGTATATGCCAAATGCAATACCCAAACACTATATGCACTTCTCCAAACGCAATACGCCAAATGCTATACCCAATTCGCTAACCGCTGTACGCCAAATTCTATATGCAATACGCAAAAAGCTATACCCCAAATGCTATACACTGTCTGCCAAATGCTACAAGCATAACACTATACACCAAACGTAATATGCAATTCATGAGAGAGTTTATGGCAGACGATATACTCCAAATGTGATACACAATTCATCAAGAGCAATATGCCATGTGCAATTCCCCAAACGCAATAAGCAATTTGCAAAACGCTATACGCCAAGCCCTATATACAAAACATTAGCCACAATTCGCCAAACGCTATATGCAAAGTGCTATATGATATAAGTCAGGTGCAATATGCGGTACATCAAAAGCAAAATGTCAAATGCTATACACAATACGATGTACGCCAAACAGTATAACAAAATGCTAAATGCCAAATGCTATATGCAATAGGAAAACTGCTATACTGAGTAGGCAAAACTCAATATACTGTACGCAATAGGCAAAATGGTATATGCAATCTGCAATACACAAAATGCTATTACGCAATATCCTATACGCAATGCACTATACACAAAACACTATACACAATACTCTCATGCTGTTGCTCACACATGCGCACTGATAATTCAACAAGCCACTCATTAAAGGGACAGTAATGTCCCAGAAAAAATATTTAGCATTTTGTAGTGCTTAAAAAGTTGAACTGAATGCAAAAAAACCTTATATCTCAAACTGCTATGGTTTGAGAGATATATGCATTCAAAGTTTGACGTTTCCTGCTGTCAGCTTTACAGTCGGCTGACACGAGGAGGCTCTTAAGCAGAGCCGCAATCACATTATTTAAAACAAATTACTACATTGGCATGGTCTACAAAGTATGCTTGCAAACCAGGCACACGTGTAGACCTTTCCAATGAAGTCATTCTTTTTAAATAACATGATTGCGGCTCTGCTGCAGAGCCTTTAGTTGGTCCCCGGACAGGACTCACCTGCAGTCAGCACAGCGCTGACGTCAAGGAAAAGGGAGGGAAGGGGGAACTTTGAATAGGAATATCTCTCAAACCATAGCTGTTTGAAAGATAGGGTTTTTTGCATTCAATTCAACTTTTTAAGCACTACAAAATGCTAAATATTTTTTTACTGTCCCTTTAAAGCAGTCCTTGTTAACAGCACGGACAATGTAGTGCCAATATTGCTAGTATATATATAAATGAGTGAGTACCATCTGGTGTTGGGTCTAATCCGACCAAGGCCAGTGCTCTGTGCAGCATCGCTCTGATCTGGAAAATCGACAGGGAGGAACAGTCAGCATGCTTTAAAAACGACCTTCCCACTGGTGATCTAATGCTCTTAAAGTCACTTACCGCTGCAATTGAGCAGGCTGCCTCCCTTATGGGGGCATGCGTACCTAACTGCTTATACCTTCCTGGGCAGTTTTTGAAGTCCGCTGCAGATGATGCACCCCCGCTCTGATAATTCAACATGCCCTGCGTTCAACCCCACACTCCCTTTACTGGCGCCACCATATCTCTTAGTCAGAATGTCCCACATAAGGCCATCACAAAGGCGCATTTAAACAAAGAGGCCTCAAAAGGAGAGTTTCATATCTTAGGGAGTACCTTTAATATTGATGCAAACCATTCACCATCTATGGGCCTCCTCGAGTCAGGGGTAGGACCTGCTTCCTTCCCCCACTTCTTCATTATACAGCAGACGACAACCTGTCAGGCACATTTCTTATCCTTCTTAGTCGAGAGAGTTGTGGCCACCTTTGCCCTGGAGGCACCCCCCCCTTTCTCATGTGCCTAATGTACCTGAGTATGCAAGCCTGCCTGTCTCTATCACTATTTGCACCCCTTTCCCTTACAAACTTACTCTAAACTGAAAACGCTGTACACTATGTGTGTCCAAGTCTTATGAGACAAGAGCTTTCTGACCAACACATCTAGATCATCATCACCAAGTGCAATAGATGTGGTGGACAAACACAACCAACAGTGTTCGCATCTGAGACCGGGCTAAGAAATGTTTCCTACCACCCCCTAGATAATGCATCTACCACACAGTTGTCCACCCCTGGAATGTACCTGGCCTAGAAATGTACATTACACTACATACACAGCAACACCAAGTAGCGTAGCAAACTGCGCACTGGTTGGCAATGGGATGATAGATTATTGATGGCATGCACTACACTCATGTTATCCATTCAAAAGATTACTGTGCAATTAGCAAAATGTTCCTCCCAGGATTCTATGGCCACTACAATAGGAAAAAATCTGCTGGGGCTGTTCTCCACAGCCTTACCCCACTGAAATCGATACACTTAAGTACTCCTTCAGATGTCTAGTGGGCTGAATGTAAAGAAAGGGCTTCCTCACATTAACTGTAGCCATCTTCTGAAAACCATTCCCATTGGGATCACTCTAGAGGCAAAATTTAGAGTGCCCAGAATTGACTACAACTCTGTCAATGTCACCTTCTCCACCCCCAGCGCCTTCCCCACATTCATTTGTGCCTGCCTGACTTTGTCCTGTGGTAACCTGACTTCCCTGCCTTCTTCTTTCCACAAGAGGTGCCTGGGTAACCCCCAGCATTTCGCACAAGCGTGTCTGCACCGACATGCAAATCCTTTCTTTGTATGGGAAACAGTGATCTCGACTGTGCTGTCCTTGCAAGGTGTTTTTCTGCGGCCCTGGTGTAGGCATCGCCCCCAATGTGTGACTAGCCTGGACCACAGGTTCATATCTTTGCTACCATAATAAGGACCTCACTATGTGCCATCTTCCTTTGGAATGCACAATCATAATCCAACCATGCGCTTCCTCCATAAGCCACATGTGTATCTACAATTAAGTCATGGTATTTGAACAAATTCAAACCCTACTCTGGGTTATGAACCATTTAGAAGCTTGTGTAAGCTGCAAAGCACCTGATTCCTATCCATAATATGTTTGTCTGTGTATACCTTTTTCCTTCTTAACCCCGTACTCCTTATCCTCTACTGCCTGGTAAGTTAATTTTAAGACGCCCACAAACTTTCTGGCTATGATGAGCCTGCGCACTTTGATGGGGATGTGATCAAATGGGGTAGATAAGCCGCAAACGTGAGTGTCCCCATCCCTGGTGAACTTAAAATTCTTCCCTACTTGCTCCTCCAACCTACCCTTCCTTACTCATTTTTTACCAATTCCCCACAGCTTCTTCAAACTTTTTTTAAACAAGAACCACCACTTTGTTGCTGTCATCTGAGTCAGAGTCTTAGTCTTGTGAGTCAGTGTCTCAGTCAGAGGTGCTGGTAGACTCCTCTGAGTCAACCTTACTGTAACAATCATCAGAATCATTTGTGTTGTCATTATCTTGTTCATCTGAGACAGACAGTTCCTGTACCTCTGTACTTTGTCTCAGTTGGGGCTGATGTCTTCTTTTTCTCCATGAATCTCCTCTCTGCTGTTGGCATCTGTATTTCCCCCACCCCCCATGGAGCCATGCTCCCTCCTGCCTGTACGTGGAAAGTGCCTCCCTGAATACGGGACTCCTGGGTGCCCCTGATGCCCTTAATAGCAGCCCACATCAAATTCCTGCAGCTGAGTAGTGCCTGACCCCCCGCTGAAGTACCCTGGTGTGTAGTAATAACGCCCCCGGGTGATACAGGTTGAGCCGCCCTGTCTTGTGTGTCTGAGGGAATGTGGGTGATTGATAGAGCCATGAGCAGCTGATTGAGTGAAGGGGGAAGTATGGGGATGCTGGCAGTGTGAGGAAGTAATAAAGTGGGGCTATGGTCTGTGGGAGGGGGTAGCGAAGTAATGCTGATATGAGTGGGTGGCCAAATGAATACCCAGGGGGATAAGTTGGTGCTGTAACTTCTGCCCAGGGGTAAGTGTTCTTCGTTTCTGGATCAATAATGCTAATTTCTAGAGTTAATATAGCCCTATGAGCCCAGCATTATGTCCTGAGGAGGCTTGTACCCCTGGTGTTTACTTTTGGCCTAGGAGACGGAGGGTGTGTAACGGTTTGTTCAACACTCAGACACAGTGGGTTAGGATAAAACACAGTTTTATTAAAACAAACACAATGAGAATTACCTTTGACGGGCTATAGCTTACCTCAGCAGAATAGACAGGTGCAATACAGGACTTAGACTTATGCCCACACAGGCCCTGTATAATAGTAAGTGAGAGAGTTCATATACTGTCACAGGTCAGGCATGATAGGGTGAAAACCCAGCACAGCATGGGTTAAAGTCCCAACAGATATAATCAGTCTCTGATGTGGTGTGTTCTCCCAGGAAATCAATGGATATGTGGGACCACGGGCATTCGCCATTAGGTACAGGTTGAAGTAAGCCCACTGGGAGGTGTCTGGGGGTTTGGCACAAGCTCAGGTGGTACAGGCTGCAGTGAATGCGGAGCAATCGGCTCTAAGGGAGGGCCACCAAAATACTTATGAGAGAGACCATATTAATTGATCCCTCTCAATATGCCCAGCAGCCTTAGACGAGTGATATGTCGCAAGTAGACGGGTACGAAATGGCTCATCAACAAAACACTTGCCTACTGGGGTTTCTGGAGGTGTCGTAGCCTGGGTAGCCAAAATCTCTTACCCCAGCTGCCTCAGACCATTGGGATGGATAAGCACCCTTGTGCGTAAAATCAGACAGAGGTTTAACAATCGTGGAAAAGTTCTGGATAAATTTCCTATAATAATTGGCAAATCCAAGAAAGCGCTGAATAGCTTTTAACCCCTTGGGTCGTGGCCATTGTAACACAGCTGCGAGTTTCTCCTGGTCCATGGCAATGCCATCTTTAGATCACGAAACCCAGGAAAGGCACTTTGAACCAATTTACAGAATAGTTTATTCTTGCTTAAGCAAAGCAAGACCTCAGACACATCCTTGATGTGTTGGGATAGATTAGCTGAATGTATAAGTATGTCATCAAGGTATACAACAACACAGGACTGAAGCATGTCACGGAGGATGTCATTAATAAATTCTTGAAATACCGCAGGTGCATTACAGAGGCCAAATGGCATAACTAGGTATTCATAATGCCCAGATCTGGTATTAAATTACGTTTTCCACTCATCCCCAGCCTTTATTCTGATCAGGTTATAAGCGGCCCATAGATCAAGTTTCGTAAAAATGGAGAAACATTTTAACCTGTCAAATAGTTCCGTAATAAGTGGTATGAGGTAGGCATTTTTGGACATGAGTTTATTCAGTCCAAGGTAGTCAATGCAAGGTCTTAATTCGCCATTTTTCTTTTTCACAAAAAAGAAACAAGCACCAGCCGGTGAAGTAGACTTGCGTATAATCCACCTTTTAAGGGCGTCATCAATGTAGTCTTCCATAGCCTTATTCTCATCGCACGACAGTGGGTACGTGCGACCCCTGGGAGGCACTACGCCCGGAGGCAAATCAATAGTGCAATCATAAGTTCTGTGCCGAGGCAATACGCTAGCCTCTCCCTTACTGAATACGTCACTTAATTTGTGGTATTCAGCTGGCACAGAGGGAGAGGTACATAAAATCTTAACTGGGTGCGACATACAATGCTCCATGCAATACTCGGACCAAGATGTGACCTCACATCTCTGCCAATCAAACTGAGGGTTATGCAGATGTAGCCATGGGAACCCCAGAATGACCACATCATGAGGGGAATGAATTATCTGAAATCATAATTCCTCCTTGTGGAGGGCCCCAATAGTCATTGTAATAGGAATAGTTTCCATAGTAATCAGCGCCGGTTCCAATGGTCTGCCGTCAATGGCTTCAATGGCTAAGGGAGAGTCCCTCATGACCAAAGGAATCTTATGTAACTCGGCAAATGAACAATCCATGAAGTAACCAGCTGCGCCGGAATCCACCAGGACCAGAACCTCAACTGGCTGTTCTGCCCATGAAAATACCATCTGGATAGTGGGTTTCTGTGTACTTTTAACTAGGGACTGCTGAACACCACCTAGGGCCTGTCCCCCAAGGTACCCTAGGTGTGTTAATTTCCCGGAAGTACCGTACAAGTGCGTAATAGGTGCCCAGCCTTGCCACAGGATAAACATAGGCCCTTCCTCCTGCGGTGTGCCCGTTCCTCCTTTGTGAGTTTGGTGAACCCGAGTTGCATTGGTTCGCTGAATTCAGGTAAATGATCAGGAGGCATGGGAGGCGAGGGAGGCATGGGTGGGTTCAAAAGGCTGCTTTGCCTGCAGTTTGTAGGCTGTGGCCTACGGTCTTTAGCCATGCGTCTTTCACGAATAAGGGAATCAATTAGAATGACATAATCAATGTATTCGTCCAAGTCATTGGGTACTTCTCTGGCAGCTATTTCATCTTTGATATGATCTGTAAGTCCTTGAGCAAAAGCTGCCACTAACGCCTCGTTATTCCATCCTACCTCTGCTGCCAATGTACGAAATTCTATAGCATAATCGCCCACGGTACGATTACCCTGTTGTGCCTCCATCAAGCTCTTTGCAGCAAAGGCGGCTCTACCAGGGACCTCAAACACTCTCCGGAACATTCGTACGAACTCCCTGAAGTCCTGAGTGCAGGGTTTGGCATTCTCCCACAGAGGATTGGCCCAAGCCAGGGCTCTGCCCGTTAGTAATGATATCATGAACCCAACCTTGCTCCGGTCTTTGGGGAAGGCAAAAAGAATATCTCTAATTGATTAATAAACCCTCTGCATAGGGTAGGTTCACCATCACATCTGAGTGGTAATGGCGCTGCCGTCGTTAACCCTCTAGTAGGTGCAGCAATAGTCACGGAATGATTCCCCGGTGTCAAAACTGGGGGAACCACCGGATTCTGACTTGGTTTATCAAGGTGTATCGTATGTTCAAGTAATGTCTGCAAGGCCAGTGCCAACTGGTCCAGGCGCTGCTCGTGCACATCCATCCTTCAGTGGATGTTCTGTGAATTACCTTCATCTTTACTGTCTGAGGTCATGGCCTTTTCGTACTGTAACGGTTTGTTCAACACAGAGTGGGTTAGGATAAAACACAGTTTTATTAAAACAAACACAATGAGAATTACCCTTGACGGGCTATAGCGTATCTCAGCAAAATAGACAGGTGCAATACAGGACTTAGACTTATGCCTACACAGTCCCAGTATAATAGTAAGTGAGAGAGTTCATATACTGTCACAGGTCAGGCATGACAGGGTGAAAACCCAGCACAGCATGGGTTAAAGTCCCAACAGATATAATCAGTCTCTGATGTGGTGTGTTCTCAGTAACGCCCATTATGATGGAATAAAAGCGATAAGGAGATTGTAGTGCTAGAATGGAGATAGAGCACTATAGATCTGCCAGAGGAGAGCTGAGACTTATACCCCCTGCCATAGCAGTAAACGGAGGCCACACAATGCTCTGCAAGAGCTGTACGGAATAGAGCCAAGGGCACCCTGCCGGTGCAGTAATGGAGGCAACAGTACTCTGCACAAGATGAACGGAATAGAGCCAAGGGCACCCTGCTGGTGCATTAACAGAGGCAACAGTACTCTGCAAGAGCTGAAAGGAATAGCCAAGGGCACCCTGCCGGTGCAGTAACGGAGGCAACAGTACTCTGCAAGAGCTGAATGGAAACGCAACCACAGGCACACTGCCACAGCAGTAATGGAGGCAACAGTAAGCTCTGCAAGGCTCAGCAATTGGTACACTTCCGTAGCAGTAACGGAGGCAACAGTAGCGCTGCAAGAATTAACGGAAGTTTCAGCAATAGGTATACTGCCATAGCAGTAACGGAGGAAACAGTAGCTCTGCAAGAATTAACAGAAGGCTCAGCAATAGGTACACTGCTGTAGCAGTAACGGAGGCAACAGTAACTCTGCAAGAGTTAACGGGATGATCAGCGATACGTACACTGCCGGAGCAGTAATGAAGGCAGCATGGACACACTGTCTGGAACGCCCAGACAAGCGGAAGTCAGAATGTCGCCCCAGCGACACAACGAAGCAGGAACTGGAGAGCCGGGCCGGGTCACGGAGCAGGAACGTCAGGCAAGCCGGGTCAGGTCACGGAGCAGGAAGTCAGCCAGGCTGGGTCGAATCACGGAGCAGGAACGTCAGACAAGCCGGGTCAGGTCACGGAGCAGGAACGTCAGCCAGGCCGGGTCGGATCACGGAGAAGGAACCAGAAGTGGAGTAGTCAAACGGGCCAAGTCGGTAAAAGGGAACACAGCAACTCAAGTCAGTACTGGTACAGGAACACCACGAAAGGGCACCAGACAGGTGCCAGAGCCCAGTATAAAAAGGCCATACTGGGCGGGCCAAACATAGCTCAGCCAATAGGAGCGCAACACACAGAGACTGACAGAAAGAATGGACACCCCCAGGTGATTGGCCACTCTCTGCACCCTCCCCCAGCCCCCACCAGTAGCATGGGACAAGGAAGGAGGGAATGCAGCCCATAGCCCAGGAGAGAGGACAGAGAAGTAGGACTGCTGCCCATCTTAATGGACTTTCAGAGGCATACTGCCCCCTCAGGCTTCCATATATACTGCTTTCTTTGTAATAGGAGGAGAGGTATACATCCTGATGTCTGTGTAACCGTAAGACAGATATACATCAAGATATCTGCGTATTAGGAGGAGAGGTATACAGTTTGTCGTGTATTAGGAGTAGGGGTGGGCGAAAGGTCCCGTTATGTCCCTGCGAAAACCATGGGGTTTTCTACCTTTTCGAGGGAAAATCAGCTTTAAGTAAAGCCCTTAAAATCTTCACCAATTTTACCCATTGTCAAAAATGTTTTCAATGGCTACAGTCTTTTCGCCCCTATTATGTACATGTTCTTCTCGTTTTTTGCTATAAAAACATGACATTGTGAAACACAATACTAACAGCTAGAGAGAGAGAAAGAGAGGGTGCTAGGTTGTTGTGCTGTGATTTATTTAGCACGATTCAAGCAGGAGAGGCTCATACTGTGTGCTATCACTATGTGCAACTGGATTACAATCAAAAGGAGGAGCTGGAAGGACTGTGATGCGTCCACTGAGTCTGAGGAGGAGGAAGTGACCACTATCAACCTTGAAGGGTCTAGATGCCCTGATTCCCCAGGCCCAATGATGGCCAGTCTCCCTATATCTCTCTTAGGGATATTGTGGAAAATAATGTCACAGGAAGAGGAAGTAGGGGACAGCAGTGTGAGCAGAACAGGTCAGCTACCTGTGCCTGCTGCTAGTGCTGCCAGTGTGCCTTGTGATCCTGTCTCCCAGCACCATCCTCTTCAATACATGCAGAATGCTGCAGCACAAATTACCCTACTGCCACCTAGGTTTGTCTCTGCTCCCTACTCCTCAATTCTATCCAATGGCTGATTCTCTCACTCAAAATTCTTCTCTTCCCCTTCCTACATTTCCACTTTGAACTCCCACTATACTTCATCCCATCACTTACAATCAGCCAATAACAATCTTCTTTCGGCTACTTTTGTGTCTACAGCTCTCTCACATATCAAACCTTTTTCTCTCATTGCTCCTTATCTACAGAATGCTCTTCCCCCCCCCCCATCTCCACTGCACCTCTCTAATGGGCTTCAAGTAGTGATGAGCGAGCACCCCAATGCTCGGGTGTTCGGGTGCTCTGACCGAGCACTCCCGGAGGCTCGAGTGCTCGGCCGAGCACCCGAGCCCCAATGAAGTCAATGGGAGGACTCGAGCATTACACCAGGCACCCCCTGCTCTGATGAGGGGAGGGTGCCTGGTCCATAGGAAAAGGGCAGAAAAGGATGGAAACACCACAGAAATGGTTCAGGGACAGCATAGGGAGGATGTCTGGATGCATCTTGGACTCCAACATCGCTGCTGGGAACGATCTTTCGCCCGTAGTACGCCATTTTTACAGACTGACCGTAAAACACACAAAAAGGAAAATAAAAATGACTTTAGGCGAAAAATTGTTACCAAACAGTATTTGCTGTATATTTACTTGTATATCATCTGCAAATTCTGCAAAAAATTTCATCGATTTTTCTGAAGTGAGGCCATGATTAAGAGGGAAACGTGCGCAAAGGCAAATTCTCCCAAAAATTTCCTCGATTTTTCTGAACTGGGGCCATGATTAAGAGGGAAACGTGCTCTGAGCCGACCATCTAAAACATTATGGGTGAGGGTCTGCTGCGGAGCTGACCATCCTAAACATTATATGCGAAGGCCCGCTAGTGAGCTGACGCTATAAAACATTATATAAGAGGGCCCGCTAGAGAGCTGACCCAATAAAACATTATATGAGAAGGCCCGCTGGTGAGCTGACCTATATAAAAATTGTCAAACAGGGCCCGCTGGTGAGCTGGCCCTATATAAAAATTATATCACAGGGCATATAGAAGAGTAGGAGGAGGATGAGAAGATTAAGAGTCAACCATATACCCGTTTATGGGTGGAAGGGGTGAATGGGAATACAGAGTATTCCCATCATTGTAAATAACATATATACAGTGACTTTATGTTCCCCCGGGGCTTTCCTCCAGTGGAGTGGAGAAGTCAGGGGAAATCCAGGCCTTGTTCATTTTTATAAGTGTCAACCTATCAGCATTGTCGGTGGAAAGGCGGATACGCTTATCTGTTATGATGCCACCAGCAGCACTAAATACACGCTCAGACAGAACGCTGGCGGCAGGGCAGGCCAGCACCTCCAAGGCGTAGAGTGCCAGTTCATACCACGTGTCCAGCTTGGACACCCAGTAGTTGTAAGGCACAGAGGGATCATTGAGGACGCTGACACGGTCTGCTACGTACTCCTTCACCATCTTCCAAAACTTTTCCCTCCTTGTGACACTAGGCTGCGCATCAGGGTGAGGGTGCTGGCGGGGTGTCATGAAGGTGTCCCACGCCTTGGAGAGTGTTGCCCTGCCTTTGTCGGAACTGCTGTGTGTTCCCCTTTTCTCCCCTTCTCGGTTGGCCAAGGTAGCACGTACTCTGCCGCCAGCGTTGTCAGATGGAAAATTTTGGAGCAATTTTTCAACAAAAACCTTCTGGTATTGCACCATTTTGCTTGTCCTCTCCACCGGAGGAATGAGAGATGAGAAATTCTCTTTGTAGCGGGGGTCCAGAAGGGTGAACACCCAGTAATCCGTGTTGTCTAAAATGCGTATAACGCGTGGGTCACGGGAAAGGCAGCCTAACATAAAGTCAGCCATGTGTGCCAGAGTACCAACAGTCAAGATTTCGCTGTCCTCACCAGGAGGATGACTCTCAATCTCCTCATCCTCTTCCTCCTCTTCTGCCCACCCACGCTGAAGAGATGGAACTAAAGTTCCATGGCTACCCTCTGTAGCGGAGGCAACCGTGTCTTCCTCCTCCTCCTCCTCCTCCTCCGCCTCCTCCAATTGTCGCTGAGAAGACGAAGTGAGGGTGCTCTGGCTATCACCTTGTGTAAGCTCTTCCTCCCGCATTTCAACCTCTTCCACATGCAAAGCGTCAGTTTTAATTGTGAGCAGCGAGCGTTTCAGTAGACACAGAAGTGGGATGGTTACACTGATAATAGCGTTATCGCCGCTCACCATCTGTGTCGATTCCTCAAAATTGCGTAAAACCTCACAGAGGTCTGACATCCATTCCCACTCCTCACTTCTGATTAGAGGAAGTTGAACGGAGAGGCGACGACTGTGTAACAGCTGGTACTCCACTACTGCCCTCTGCTGCTCACAAAGCCGGGCCAACATGTGGAAGGTGGAGTTCCAGCGCGTGCTCACGTCACACAGCAGCCGGTGAGCTGGCAATTGTAAGCGCTGCTGCAGCTTCAACAGGCCGGCCAAAGCTGTAGATGACTTACGGAAATGTGCACACACGCGGCGCACCTTGGTCAAGAGATCATGCACATTGGGGTAGGTTTTTACAAATCGCTGAACCACTAAATTAAATACATGCGCTAGGCATGGTACGTGTGTGAGCTTGCCGAGCTCCAAAGCCGCCACCAAGTTACGCCCATTATCACACACAACCATGCCTGGTTTCAGGTTGAGTGGCGAGAGCCACTGCTCGGTCTGGTGACTAATCCCCTGCAACAGCTCTGAAGCCGTGTGCTGTTTGTCCCCAAGGCAGATCAGCTTCAGCACGGCCTGTTGACGCTTCCCCACTGCAGTGCTACACTGCTTCCAGCTACCGGCTGATGGGGGAGTGGCGCTGCGTGTAGAGAATTCGGAGGTGGAAACGGAGGAGGAGGAGCCAATAACGTAGGTGCTGGCGGAAACCCTGATGGAGGTAGGGCCCGCAATCCTCGGCGTGGGTAGCACCCGTGCCATCCCAGGGTCCGAGTCGCTCCCAGCCTCCACGACATTCACCCAGTGTGCCGTCAGGGAAATGTAGCGTCCCTGGCCACAAGCACTTGTCCATGTGTCAGTCGTTAAGTGGACCTTCCCAGTAACTGCGTTGGTCAGGGCACGGGTGATGTTACGGGACACATGGTGGTGTAATGCGGGGACGGCACACCGGGAAAAGTAGTGGCGGCTGGGGACCGCGTACCGAGGGACAGCTGCTGCCATCAGGCTGCGGAAGGACTCAGTCTCCACAAGCCTAAATGGCAGCATTTCGATGGCCAGTAATTTGGAAAGGTGTGAGGTTAGTGCTATGGCCTGTGGGTGGGTGGCTGGGTATTTTCGCTTGCGCTCAAATGCCTGGGGTAACGACATTTGGACGCTGTGCTGGGACAGGGAAGTGGATGTGGTCGCTGATGGTGCTTCAGATGGTACAGGTGCAGGGCGGGAGGTATGCGGGCCTGCGCCTTCGACAGGCGATTGGCCGGCACCGAAAACAGGGGAAGAGGAGGCAGTGGTGTGGCCTGCAGACACAGATGGGCGATCCAGGCGTTCCTCCCACTTATTACGGTGCTTGGATGCCATGTGTCGGATCATGCTGGTGGTGGTGAGGTTTCTAGTGTTCATGCCTCGGCTCATTCTGGTGTGGCACAGGTTGCAAACTACAATTCTTTTGTCGTCCGCACTTTCCTTAAAAAAACGCCATACTGCGGAACACCTACCCCTTGGCAAGGGAGATTTACGCAAGGGGGTGCTCCGTGGAACATTTGCGGGCCGGTTTGGTGCGGTCCGCCTTCTTTCTGTAGCCACACCACTGCCTCTTCCAGCCTGTTGCGGTGCTGCAGATGGCTCACCCTCAGGACTGCTGTCATCGGTCGGCTCTACACCTTCCCAGGTGGGGTCAGTCACCTCATCGTCCACCAAGTCCTCCTCCACTTCCTCAGTCTGATCATCCTCCTCATGTCTTGATCCCACCACATACTCAGTCATTGACAACTGTATAACATCCTCCTCAACAAGGTCTTGAGACAGTAATAGTGGTTGATTTAATGGCAACTGTGTCTCATCATCATCATCATCATCCACTACTTCCTTTGACCTTAAATGCCGTTCACATCTGTCATCTTCTTGTGATTGGGTACCCTCTAGAGGTTGTGAATCAGGGCATAAGATGTCATGTTCCTCTGCAAGCGTGCTTGGAGAGAGGGTCAAATGAAGGATTGGTGATGAGACGAGCTCCTCACTATATCCCAGTGTGGGATCACTTCTTTGACCAGACCGTCTATGGTGGGAGGAAGGATGATCAGAGTGAGGATTATGTTGACCAGACTCTTGGCTACTGAGAGTGGACTTGGTGGAAGACAGGGTGGTGCTTAACCGACTGGAAGCAGTATCAGCTGACATCCAACCGACCACCTGTTCGCAGTGGTCGGACCTCGAGAGTGATGTCCTGCGACGCCCTGTAAAATGAGACATGAAGCTAGGTATGGTGGATGTCTTTCTTTCTTGTGCTCTGGCACCAGGCACAGTTTCTCCGCGTCCTGACCCGTGCCCTGAACTATCAGGATCACGTCCACTTCCCCGTCCCTTTTTACCCGCCTTCTTCATCTTACACGGAATATGTGACTTTGATATTTGAGTTTGAAGACTTAACAGTATTTCTTCCTTATCTGCAACTGTGCAGAGTACACAGAATATGCTGCTAAACTGCGGTGACGCACACTGAATGGAATATGTGACTTTGATATTTTAGTTTGAAGACTTAACAGTATTTCTTCCTATTCTGCAATCTGCACAGTACACAGAATGTGCTGCTAAACTGCGGCGAAGCACACTGAATGGAATATGTGACTTTGATATTTTAGTTTGAAGACTTAACAGTATTTCTTCCTATTCTGCAACTCTGCACAGTACACAGAATGTGCTGCTAAACTGCGGCGAAGCACACTGAATGGAATATGTGACTTTGATATTTTAGTTTGAAGACTTAACAGTATTTCTTCCTATTCTGCAACTCTGCACAGTACACAGAATGTGCTGCTAAACTGCGGCGAAGCACACTGAATGGAATATGTGACTTTGATATTTTAGCTTGAAGACTTAACAGTATTTCTTCCTATTCTGCAACTCTGCACAGTACACAGAATGTGCTGCTAAACTGCGGTGACGCACACTGAATGGAATATGTGACTTTGATATTTTAGCTTGAAGACTTAACAGTATTTCTTCCTATTCTGCAACTCTGCACAGTACACAGAATGTGCTGCTAAACTGCGGTGACGCACACTGAATGGAATATGTGACTTTGATATTTTAGTTTGAAGACTTAACAGTATTTCTTCCTTATCTGCAACTGTGCAGAGTACACAGAATATGCTGCTAAACTGCGGTGACGCACACTGAATGGAATATGTGACTTTGATATTTTAGTTTGAAGACTTAACAGTATTTCTTCCTATTCTGCAATCTGCACAGTACACAGAATGTGCTGCTAAACTGCGGCGAAGCACACTGAATGGAATATGTGACTTTGATATTTTAGTTTGAAGACTTAACAGTATTTCTTCCTATTCTGCAACTCTGCACAGTACACAGAATGTGCTGCTAAACTGCGGCGAAGCACACTGAATGGAATATGTGACTTTGATATTTTAGTTTGAAGACTTAACAGTATTTCTTCCTATTCTGCAACTCTGCACAGTACACAGAATGTGCTGCTAAACTGCGGCGAAGCACACTGAATGGAATATGTGACTTTGATATTTTAGCTTGAAGACTTAACAGTATTTCTTCCTATTCTGCAACTCTGCACAGTACACAGAATGTGCTGCTAAACTGCGGTGACGCACACTGAATGGAATATGTGACTTTGATATTTTAGTTTGAAGACTTAACAGTATTTCTTCCTATTCTGCAACTCTGCACAGTACACAGAATGTGCTGCTAAACTGCGGCGAAGCACACTGAAAGGAATATGTGACTTTGATATTTTAGTTTGAAGACTTAACAGAATGTGCTCTAATCTGCAACTTTGCACACTAAACAGAATGTGCTCTAATCTGCAACTTTGCACACTAAACAGAATGTGCTCTAATCTGCAACTTTGCACACTAAACAGAATGTGCTCTAATCTGCAACTTTGCACACTAAACAGAATATATGAAATTTTTTTTTTTTTGTTTTTTTCCCCCCACACAAAATAAACTGCTGCCCCCACACACAGTAGTCCTAAAAAGGACTTTTGGTTCTTTTTTTTCACAAATTTGCTTTTTTTCTCCCTACACTGACTTTCCCTTCCTATCCTCATCTCTCCCTGGCTAAGACTGAGCCGAACTGGCTGGTCAGGTGCTATACAGCACCCGACCACGGGTTCTGGCCAGCCAATCAGTGTAATGCCAGCAGCCAACATGGCTGCTGGCATTACACTGATGTCAGAGCCTCCCTGCACGTTTATTGGCTGCGCAGCAGCCGCAAAACGTGCGGGGAGGAGACCCGAACATGGCGGGCGAGCACATGCGGTACTCGTACGAGTACCGCCATGTGCCGAGCAGAGCGATACTCGAGCCGATCCGAGCATCGGCCGAGCATGCTCGCTCAACACTAGCTTCAAGTCATGATTGAAACTACATCTCCTTAACAAAATTTAAACATGCTAGAAGACACTGACTTTATACAAGTTAGGCTCTTTATAAATTACTAGCAGTTTGGGACGGCGTTGCCCGTCATGTTATGCAGGAAATGTTTCTTTTTTTTTTAAATAAATGTTATGATAGTGAATTATAGCGTAGGGTGTACGTGTCAGAAAGGTACACACAGTGATAGACAGAGACACATGCAACACACACATATACACACACATGCACTGACAACACAAACAGTGACACACAGCTGCAAATCAGAACATAAATACATACAGTGTGAGCAGTGTAAGTAACATACCTCCCAACATTTCATATGGCCAAAGAGGGACACTTGTGTTTTCGGTGGTGTTACTGGGGGCGTGGCTGGTGGTGTATTTTAGAGAATTTTTAACCCTTTGAGTGCCAGGGGGTAAGCAATGCATTGCATCCCCTCTGGCATTGAAATGGTTAAGTTACTCTTTCTGTAAGTGAATGATTTAGAAGAAGATGAAAGTATTTTTTTTACACAGACTAATTTAACAGATATATACAGAAGTTTATTCCCACATTACTGTGGGTTTTATTGATGTGGAGCAATCTGATACACTGGTATATACACCACACAATGTGATCTCCTAAATAGAGGAGCAGAGGGATTTGGGTGTCAAACAGGGACTGTCCCTCCTATACTGTATAGTGACAGTCCTTATACACAGACAAATGCAGACTGTATACTATACAGCAGAGGTTCTCAGCCCATGCCCTCAGTGGCCACTAACAGGCCAGGACTTAGGAATTTCACTGCTAGAACACAAGTGTGTTGATCAGAGGCTCAGTCATATTGATTAACTCACCTGTGCTCTTAAAAGGAAATTCTAAAATCCTGGCCTGTTAATAGCCACTGAGGGCACAGATTGAGAACCACTGCTATACAGTGCCAGACCATTGTAGAGAATTTTTAACCCTTTGAGTGCCAGGGGGTAAGCAATGCATTGCATCTCCTCTGGCACTGAAATGGTTAAGTTACTCTTTCTGTAAGTGAATGATTTAGAAGAAGATGAAAGTATTTTTTAACAGATATATACAGAAGTTTATACCCACATTACCGTGGGTTTTACTGATGTGAAGCAATCTGATACACTTGTACATTAGGCTGACCAGACCTCACCTTTAACCAGTGACACATATGAAAAATGCATACTGCAGGGCTGCTTTGATTTTGGTGCACTCCTGAAATATGCTTATTTCCTATGTGTCCCCGGTTAAAGGTGAGGTCTGGTCAGCCTACTGTATATACACCACACCGTGTGATCTCCTAAATAGAGGAGCAGAGGGATTTGGGTGTCAAACAGGGACTGTCCCTCCTATACTGTATAGTGCCAGTCCTTATACACAGTCTGTATACTATACAATGCCAGACCATATATAAATAGTTTGTCATACATGCTATACAGTGAGCTATGTACAGCATGGAGATGATTGCAGGAACTGGCACCTCTACTTACAGACAGACTGACAAACAACCTGCTCTCTTTCTCTCTCTTTGTGCAATATATAAATACAGTCACATCCATGTCTCTGCCATTTACCAGCTCAGCTGAAGCCTTGCTCTGCACTGCCTGATCACCTCTCTGCCGTTGTTTCCACTTTCTCAGCAAGCCAGTATCCTCCTGCTGATTGTTTAGAAATCAGCTCACTTGTAGTAATTAGCAGAGCTGTGTAGGCTCAAAGACAAGGAATGAAGAAGCTGCATAATACAGATTGGACCATGGCCTTCCAGCTGTAGCTTGAACATTGTTTCCATCATCCTCAGCGTGCGTGTGTGTATATGTGTGTATGTGTCTGCTAGTGTGTGTGTGGGAGGGCATGTGCATGTGTCTGTGGTGTAGGAGTGTGTGGCAGCCATTTTTTTTTTCAGCCTTAGATAGTGGTGGGCGGGCTGGATAGTGGGGGCAGGCCAAAAATCACACTCCCACAGAATCACCCAATGGCAGCAGTAATCCTTTTTACTGCCGCCCCTGGGTGTGTTTTGCCAGGCACAAAGTCTTCTTTTATATATATAGATTTACTTTATTTATGTCCCCTATCCTGACCAGAACTCTGGCACTGTATTCAGCACTTGACCGTTATGTACTCTGTATTTATCCCATGACAACTTTACATTGTAAGCTTTCAGGCAGGCACCTCATTCCAGTGTTTCACTTTGCAAAGCACTTGTAACCCTGTGTTGTCTAAACCCTTGAATTGTAAAGTGCTGCTTACACTTGTGGCGCTATACAAATAAACATATTCATTCATTCATTTTCAGGAGGGGGGGATGAAAAGATGATGCCAAGTATGACAGCATCTTGGCACAACCACCCTCATCAGACATATTAAACACAGACATCATGACATTAATGTAAAGCATGTTAAAGCCAACTGCCCAATAAAGAAACCGGCCACAGCTCTTGCTGTTCCCCCTAACTCTCCACAAAGGCAACAAGAGGTGAGGTGTAAATCAAAGAGGAAGAAGAATAGAGAAACCCAGCCAGAGCTTTGACGTTTGATGGCGAGCCAAACACCTGACTCGCCATCACTTTCTTTCTGTAGGGTCCGGCCATGGGAAGATGTAACTATGTCTTCTGGCCATCCACCTCATACATCATTACCTCTCTCACCAGCTGATAGCCATTTTGCAAATGTCAATATGTGGCAGTTTGTGTCCACCCATTGCACACTATGTGGTGCTCTGATCACACATGTCAATCCTGCAGAATATGCGAAGCTGGTGGCAGGGAGGGTTCATCAATACTATTAATTCTACAAGTTGTCACATGTCCTTGGCAGGGAGTGGAGATGGGACATGGTGACTGCAACATTACTTGGTTTCTGGTGGTTGGATTTCACATTGGGGACCCTAAGCGTCACAGTGTTTGGTTAGAGTGGTGCCAGGTGTTTGATATGAGTGCAGATGTGCACATTGTTCCCAGTCCTTCCCTTATTTATTTCACACACAGTGCACATTGAAGTTGCTGATGAGAAGAACAGTTCCTTCCTGCTCTCAATGGAAACATTATATTCCAACAATACACCCATGATTTTGACCAACTTCTTTTTCCACATATAAGTGAAGTGGTGAGGCCTAATTGTCGTGCTGCTACTTTCTCAGACACATCACTGAAGCTAATAGTGGCAAGTCAAATCTTGATGATCACCACTCATATCACTGCTCTTGTTGATATCATTCCCTTGGGGCTGCCTAATTTTCTGGCTGTTCAAATAACTCTACAGCAGCAGCAAGAACACCAGTCACAAATGCCACAATGACACTGGGGATGTTTGCCAATGGCCACTGGCCACCATAAAATGATATGCTGGCACTATATCAGTAGGGTATTTTTTTTTCATCAGGGCTTTTTCTGTGAACACAAACCAGAGGCGTAAAATAAAATAACAAATAATAAAATAAAACAAGCCTATGTCCCTCAAATCACTGCTTCCTCAGAGCCTGTGACATTAATAAGCCTGAGTGATAAAACTGATCTCTGATGTGATTCCTCAGAGCTTGTGACACTAACAAGCCTGATATCTTGTGTGATTCCTCAGGACTTCTGATGATAACAAGCCTAAGTGATAAATATTTTCTCTTATGTGACATTTCCCCAGACACTCCCCTCTTGTGCTATGTGGTTCCCACACTGCTCAGGAATTGGTCCTTGTCTAGGTATAAGGTACCAGAAAGTAAATAAGACAGAAAACACAGATGTAGGTTTTAAACTGGTCACAGCTTTATTGACTAAAACCGAACATCACATAAATGTTCTTGACAGTTTGAGATATAAATAAAATTTGTAATATATACATTTTGTCAAGTCATGGTCATAACTTATAACCTTCAACTGCATCCCACAGTGACTGGCTACAAGAAACCCAGAGGGTATGGCAACATACAGCCTGTGGCTGGTAGTCAGACAAAACGTCATTTTCGTGTAGTTGGCCTCCACAGTGGTCCTCCACAGATTAAGGACCTTCCCACGTTTCCAATTTTCTGTATGGCAAGGGCATGGCCGCCACAAACCCAGCTGATTACCACCCTAATCACCTGGATACACCACAGTGCAATAACGTTATAACCCATCCAATGGCACTAATTATTTTGAAGTTAAAGAAATCAAGGCCAATCTTGTTACAGTGAACGCAATCATCCAGACACAAGACATGGTTGATTTCTTCAATGGTCCTGTGCCTAAATGACAACCCCACATGCAAAACCACAAATTTAGAAATCCTCCTATTAAGACAAATTCTGGGTTTATACAGAGCTTTAAGATCCCTGGCACGCCTCAAGAAATGACTGACACTGCCAAAAGGATTGTCCATTGTAAGCATTCAAGAATGTAGCCCACAAATACTTATCCTCGCACAGGGAAGTGATGTGGCTTACATACTCTGGAAGTAGCCTGAGACAACTGTTGGGAAAAAAACTGTCCCATTGGCAAGGTCCAGCATGCAATATTGAGCTTATACATCGAAGACTGGAGAACTTCATAAGCAATAAGTAATACAGAACTGCCATTTTCAAATTAGACAACTTCTGCGGAAGCAAACAACATTCCATATCTGTGGAATCTAACTTGATACATAAAAAAAGGCAGGTAACTGGCTCCTCTGTTTTTCCTGAGGCCAAAGGGACTCAAAATGAATTGGCAAACTTTTGGAGAGTCCAAAACAAGGTGCCACAAAAATCAAGATTGCCTGAGCCCACACAGATAAAATTGCACAGGTAATGGATTATGTAGCAAAAAACAGAATACCACTAAACAACTACTCAAGAAAGGAGCTAAATGTCTTGAACAGAGCACAGGACAAGGAACATCCCATGGATAACACACATCTACATAACACTGCCCCCCCAAGCCAACATCCCAAAAGATGGGGGCAATCAGTATGGACAGGTAAGTGGCCTCAATATCTGCTTTAGCCAACAATACCCCTGGACCATAAGACAGATTGCTTTGTCAAAGGAAGTGTAAGAGACTCGGCACATGACCGGGTCAGTACCATTATTTACTGAGTGCTGAGAAGGATGCAACGAGTGATGGATTAAGCAGAATTTTCCAGGATCCTTCTTACTGACACCCAAAGAGGTGACACCCAAAGATAAGATTGAAAGGGTCTTGCCATACACTTCAAAGCCAGCTTTTTAGCCAAGTTCTACTGTGCCATGCCTGGAAATTCTGACATTGATCCAAGATTACTCAAGATGGAACCACACACCATTAAAAAAAGGGGGTATGAAAACCCCACATAAACCTCTCCGCTAAAAAGACGCCCTGCTTGCTGGATTTATAGAGATTTAGGACATAGACTTGTTGTTAGAAGCCCAAGCCCTGATGAAACATTGATTTGTAGGACTTTGGCTTGTTTGAATCACAAGCCCTGAGGAATAAGTAATGAGTTTTGCACTCAGGCTTGTTAGCAGCACAAGCTCTGAGGATCCAGTGAACATTTTTGACATTCAGGCTTAATAGAGTCACAAGCCCTGAGGAAACAGTGATGTGTAGGAATTAGTCTTGTTAGAAACAAGCCCCCCAAAAAATTATTTTTGTAGGCATCTGGTTTGTGTTTAAAGAACAAGCCCTCTGGAAAAAAATGCCCTACTGGTCTAGTACCAGAAGGTCATTTAATAGTGTGATGATGATCATGGTCCCACATGCCACTAATAGCTCCACTGATGCAACTGAGGCAGTAGCAGCACCACAACTAGTCCCCACCACTTCAGGTATATGTGGAGAAAAGAAGTTGGCCCAAAATACTTCCCCTCCTGCCCCTCAGCAGGAAGGAACTGTGCCTTTCATTTGCAACTGAATGTTCACAGTGTGTGTAGGAAAGTTGTGAAATAGGGGAAGGACTGAGAACACTTGGCACAACTATAACCAAACACCATGACACTTAGGTCTGCAATGTCAAATCATCCCCCCAGAAAAAAATACTACTATGTCACTATGCCCCTTGTCCTCTCTGCTAAAGACACCTGATAACTAGCACACTTAATAATAATAATGTACTCACCCTGCCACCAACTTACGGATGGAATCTCCTCAGATGCCGCTTGATGCCCTGGTTGAGATTGTCTTCTCTTCCGGCACTCAAAGTGTTAACTGTGGCATCTCTTGGGGGCATAATTTTATTTTAAAATCAACTCTCATTGGATTATATTTTTAAACACATTTTACAGAAGAAAAAAGATGGAAACAAGAAGACAGAAGAGAGAACATTCAAGAAGAAGGCAGACAGTGGATGACTGGAAAGTGTTACAATTCTGGGTGTCAGGATAGTGATAGGGGTAGTACTGTTTAAGTGTCATGTTATTGGTAGTGTAGGTAGGGTTAATGTATGGGAGGTGTGTGGAGGGTGACTGTGTTTTGAGCTAACTCTTGTTGACGCAGTGTCAAACAATGAGAGTTGGCTTTTTTCCTTTGATCTTCCCACAATTCACACTATTTAGCATGAGTTGTAGGAACAAAAATCAGCAACGAACGTTTGGCTACAACATGGATTTTTGCCATCAATGCTTGTTGGTATATGTACCTGTCCAGCTATAGAATAGCTGCTGTACACAAGTGAGATTCTCACTCTGTGTTTTTTTTAACTTACTCTGTTTTACCAGAGAGAATAGTATCGAGTCCTAATGTCTACACAACAGGAAGAATACAATGTAATGTCTGCGTAATAGGAGGAGAGGTCTACATCTTGATGGACTTGTATTAGGAGGATATACTGTACATCCTGTTGTCTGAGTATTATAAGGCGAGATATACATTAGGGTGACCACATTTCAATTCTGCTATTCAGGGACACTGCAGAGAGAAATGCATACCACAGAGATCTAAACACAAGAAAGAGAACTGTCCATGGACTGCTGTGACAAAAGTGGTGCCTGTGGTGGGCTACAAGAAAATGTACATGAAGCCCAAAGCCTTAGATTAGTATTACAGCCTTAGATTAGTATTACACTACAACAAAATTGCACTGCAGGTCATGATTGACGTCAGTATCAAGGCTCAGTTCTCTCTAGTGTTTAGAGCTCTGCCCAGAAGCCATTTTTCTGTAGCCCAGCAGAGACTTTGGTTTTGTTACAGTAGTCTATGAGCCATTCTTCTTCTTGTAGTGTTTAGACCTCTGAATTCAGGAATCTTCATTCCAGGACATTGTACTGTCCCAGAAGGGGGCTGCCCGGGACAAGAGACAAACATTTAAAATCCAGAAGTGTCCTGGGAAATCTGGGACATGTGGTCACCCTAGTATACATCCTTCTGTCTGTGTACTAGGGGAGAGATCTACATTCTTATGTCTGTGTATTAAGAGGACAGATCTACATCATTATGTCTGTGAATTAGGAGGAGAGGTATACATTATGTTGTCTGTGTATTAGGGGGAGAGGTATACATCCTGCTCTCTGTATATTAGGAGGAGAAGTATACATCCTGCTGTCTGTGTACTAGAAGGATAGGTATACATCCATATTTCTGTGTATTAGGAGGAGAGGTATACATCCTTATTTCTGTGTATTAGGAGGAGATGTAAACATCTGGATGTCTGTGTAATAGGAGATTTATGTATCCTGATGTCTGTATATTAGGAGGAGAGGTATACTTCCTGATGTCTTTGTATCAAGAGGAGAGATATACATCCTGCTGTCTGTGTATTAGGAGGAGATGTATACTTACTGATGTCTTTGTATCAAGAGGAGAGATATACATCCTGCTGTCTGTGTATTAGGAGGAGATGTAAACATCCTGATGTCGGTGTATTAGGAGGACAGGTACACATACTGATGTGACTGATGCTCAATATGAAGGAGAGGTCTGCATAATGGGAGGAGACGCATCCATCTTGATGGACTTTTTATTAGGACATATATAATTCCTGCTGTCTGAGTATTAGGAGGAGATGTATACATCCTTCTGTCTGTGCACTAGGAGGAGAGGTATATAACCTTATTTCTGTGTATTAGGAGGAGAAGTATACATCCTAATCTCAGTGTATTAGGAAGAGACGTATACATCTGCTGTCCACATAGTAGGAGGACATGTATATATTAATCCGGATGTCTGTGTCATAGGAGAGGTATAAATCTTGCTGTCTATGTTTTGGATGGAGAGGCATACTTCGTGCTCTCTGTGTATTAGGAGGAGTGGTATACATCCTGCTGTCTGCATATTAGGAGGACATGCATACATCCGGATGTCTGTGTTATAGGAGAGGTATAAATCCTGCTGTCTGCATATTGTGTGGAGATGTATACATCGTGCTGTCTGTGAATTAGGAGGAGAGATGTATATCCAAATGTCTTTTTAATATAAGTATATCTTTATTTATATGGCGCCACCCAGTGTATGCAGCCACACCCTACACTCCCCTCTCATCCTCCTGATGCCTGCACACAAGAGGTAGAAGCACAGACAAGGTACAGAATAGTGCAGTAGATCATTGGGATTAAGGGCTCAAACCAAATGTTGGAGATGGCTGTATTTTCTGACGACGGCATTTTTTTAAGCACAGTAAGCTAGTCAAATGCCTGTGCTGTGAAAAATATATTGACAAAAAAGAAGCCGTTATGTGATTAAGTTAAGAGGTGTTTTCCCCCATAGCAAATGATGAAAACACCGTAATTTTAAATTCAAATATCTGCATTAGACATTAAGATCCGATAAGGGACTCATGTTATCGCAAAAAAGTGATTTGAGTCCCTTATCGGATCTTCAAACAGCCGACGCAGAACCTGAAAGTAAAATAAAGTCCACAGTGGATGTATTGATATGGGGCCCTAAGCCCCATTTCAATACATCCAAAGTATGAAAAATGTGTCAAAAGTTAGTAGAATTAACCCTTTGAGTGCCAGTAGGGTATAATTACCCTGCTACCATTCATAGTGCTAACCCAACTAAGTTAAAAAACAACATCCCATTAAAATTAACACTTACCATTAATCCTAATGTCCAGTGGAGTCCTCAGCATGCTGGTCATCTTCTGTCCTTCTCTTCACTCTTCTTGTATCTGTAAAACAAAAAAAAATGCAATCAGAAACATATAATACAAAGCTTAACCCCTTGAGTGCCAGAGGGGTACGCAACGCATTGGAAAGCAATACGTTGAGGACATCTCTGTGGCTCAAAGAGTTAAGCAATGTATTAGTGCTCAGGTTCATAGAAATATGCCACCATTATTATTTGAAGAAATAAGCCATTATAGTAAAGTTGTGCTAGTATAATATTTCCAGAAAACATAATAATAATATACTTAATAATGTCTCCGCCACTGTGAGCGGCCACAGAAGAGGTAGTAGAGACATTGCTGTGTGCCACAGATCCCCCCCTTCTTCTGCCTCATGGGCCAATGCCCATTCCACAATGAGAGAATTTGAGCAGAGACTGCCTTTATTTATGGGCAGTCTCTGAACCAATTCCCTCACAGACATTGGCTGAGATGTGCTTACTCACATCCCAGCCAATCACATTCAAGCTACTGTGCTTTAAATTGCTTGGCTGGGATGTGCTATCTCAGCCAATGGTTGTGAGGGAATTGGGTTAGCAAATGTCCATATATAAACGCAGTCTCTGCTCAAATTCCCATATTGCGGAAGAAGGGGGGATCAGTGGCAGACAACAATGTCTCTGCCACTGCCACCTCTGTGGCCGCACACAGCAGCAGAGACATTATTAAGCTAAGTATATTATTATTATGTTTTTTGGAAATATCAGATTGGCGCATTTTTACTATAATGGCTTGTTTATTCATATAATAATGACTGCATATTCCTACGAACCTGGGCACTAATATATTGCTTAACTCTCTGAGCCCCTGACAGGTCCGCAATGCATTGCTTTGTAATGCATTGCATACCCCTCTGCACTCAAGGTGTTAAGCTATGTATTATATTATTCTGCTTTTGTATTTTTTTTTTTGTTTTACAGATACAAGAAGAGTAAAGAGAAGAAAGCAGATCAAGACAGAAGAATGAAGAGAAGGCAGAATGGAGACAGAAGGAGACAGACAGTGGATGGCAGGTAAGTGTAAGACATATGAGTTAACGATCGGTGCTTGGCAGTATATCAGGCGCCGATTCTTAGTTTTTTTACCGTTAAGTTCCCAATACTGCTGCTATTTAGCGGCGTTTTGGGAATTTAATGTACAAAACAGATGCTTGGCCATAAGACCATTTCTGTGACCTGTTGTGTGTTTAGCCCGTTGTGCTTTTAGCCAGAAAGACATTTGAATACCGACTTAGACATTTTCTTTTGTGTTTGTCTGCAGCCCTCTATTCTGAAAGCTAGTGAATGAGCTGGCAGCATCAGATTTGGTACATCCACCCATTTGAAGGTCTGCAGTGACTGAGTAGGTGACCTTCAGGATCACAGGTTATTGTATGATTTTTTTCAGGGCTGAACAACCTGTGGATCTTTTTATGATTTTGGAATACAACTCCCATCATCCTTAGCGACAGCAGATGGGTGAGGATTGTGGGAGCTGCAGTAGATAACAAATGGAGGGGCACAGGCATCCAACATTTAGAGTTATATGAAGTGTATATATAATTTTGAGATGTGTTCAGGGGCATGATGTGGGAGTGGGGAGTGGGACTCAGATCCAGCCCGTCACAGTGGACCAGATGTCAGTCACATGACCACCTAGCCCGCCAACTCGCCAAGAGGTACACGCAGCAGCAGTCAGACTGGGGAGGGCATAAGTGACAGACAGTGACATTGAGACTGAGTGACGGACCGCAGCAGAAGACCTACCACCATGCAGCGCACACAGCACAAGTAGGGAGGTACTGGATGGCCTTGGGGGTGTTGGATTGCTGTGGGGTACTGGATGGCTAGGGTGGGTGGTACTGGATGGCTTGGAGGGAGTTACTGGATGGCTTGTGGGGAATAATGGATGGCTTAGGGGGGTACTGGATGGACTGGGGGGGTATGGCCTGGGGAGTACTGGATGACTTGTGGGAGTAATGGATGGCCTGGGGATACTGGATGGCTAGTGCGGATATGGCTTGTGTGGAGACTGGATGGCTTGTAAGGTACTGGATGACTTGTGGGGGTAATGGATGGCCTGGTGGGTTACTGAATGGCTTGTGAGGGTAATTGATGGCTTGGGGGGTACTGTATGGCCTGGTGGGGTAATGGATGGCTTGTGGGGGTATCGGGTGGCTTTGGAGGGGTACTAGATGGCTTGTGGGGGTAATGAATGGCTTGTAGGGGTACTGAATGGCCTGTGTGGGTATGGCTTGTGGGGGTACTGGATGGCTTGTGGTGATACTGGATGGCTTGTGGGGGTAATAGGTGGCTTGTGGGGTACTGGGTGGCTTGTGGGGGTACTGGATGAATTGTGCAGATACTGGATGGCTTGTGAGGGTACTGGATAGCCTGGTGGGGTTATAGATGGCTTGTGGGGTTCTGGATAGCCTGGTGGGGTTATAGATGGCTTGTGGGGTACTGGATGGCCTGGTGGGGTAATGGATGGCTTGTGGGGGTATTGGGTGGCTTGGGAGGGGTACTAGATGGCATGTGGGGGTAATGAATGGCTTGTAGGGGTACTGAATGGCCTGTGTGGGTATGGCTTGTGGGGGTACTGGATGGCTTGTGGTGATACTGGATGGCTTGTGGGGGTAATAGGTGGCTTGTGGGGTACTGGGTGGCTTGTGGGGGTACTGGATGACTTGTGCAGATACTGGATGGCTTGTGAGGGTACTGGATAGCCTGGTGGGGTTATAGATGGCTTGTGGGGTACTGGATAGCCTGGTGGGGTATTGGATAGCTGTGGAGGTAGTGAATGGCTTGTGGGGTACTGGATGACTTGTGGGGGTATTGGATGGCATAGTGGGGTAATGGATGGCTTTTGGGGGTACTGGATTGTCTGGGTGGGTATGGCTTGTGTAGGTAATGGATGGCCTGGTGGGGGTAATTGATGGCTTGTGGGGATACTGGACGACTTGTGGGGGTAATGGATTGTGTTGGGGGTACTTGGTGGCTTGAGGGGGAAATGGCTTGTGGGGGTACTGCATGGCCTGGTGGGGTCATGGATGGCTTATGGGGGTATTTGATGGCTGGGTAGGTATGGCATGGGGGTATTGTAAGGTTTGTGGGGGTACTGGATCTCTTGTAGGGGTACTGGATGGCTTGTGGGGTACTGGATGGCCTGGGTGGGTATGGCTTGTGGGGTACTGGGTGGCTTGTGGGGTAATGGATGACTTTTGGGGGTAATGGATCAATAGTGGGGGTACTGGATGGCCTGGTGGGGTACTGGATGGCCTGGGTGGGTATGGCTTGTGGGGGTACTGGATGGCTTGTGCGGATAATTTATGGCTTGTGGGGATACTGTATGGCTTGTGGGGATACTGCATGGCTTGTGAGGATACTGGATGGCTTTTGGGGGTATGGATGGCTTGTGGGGGTACTGAATGGCTTGGTAGTGGTATTAGATGGCTTGGTGGGTGTACTGGATGGCTTGAGGGGGTATTAGATGGCATGTGTGTGTATGACCAGGAGGGGTACTGGATGGCTTGTTGGGGTAACGGATGGTTTGTAGGTGTAAGGGATGGCTTGTGGGGGTAATGGATGGCCTGGTGGGGGTAATGGATGAATTGTGGGGGTACTGGATGGCTTGTGGGGGTACTGGATGGATTGTGGGGGTATGGCCTGGAGGGGTACTGGATGGCTTGTTGGGGTGACGGATGGCTTGTGGGGGTACTGGATGGCTTGTGGGGATGCTGAATGACTTGTGGGTCTAATGGATGGCTTCTGGGGTTAATGGATGGCTTGGTGGGGATAATGTATGCTTTGTGGGGGTATTGGATGGCATGGTAGGGTAATGGATGGCTTGTGGGGGTGCTGGATTGTATTGGGTGGGTATGGCTTGTAGGGGTACTGGATGGATTGTGGGTGTAATGCATCGTGTGGGGGTACTGGGTGGCTTGTGGGGGAAATGATTTGTGGGGGTACTGAATGGCCTGGTGGTGTCATGGATGGCTTATGGGGGTTTTGGATGGCCTGGGTAGGTATAGCCTGGGGGGGTGCTGGACGGCTTGTGGGGGTGCTGGATCTCTTGTAGGAGTAATGGATGGCTTGTGGGGGTACTGTATGGCCTGGGTGGGTATTGCTTGTGGGGGTACTGGATGGACTGGATGGGTATGGCTTGTGAGGGTACTTGATGGCTTGTGGGGATACTGGATGGCTTGTGTGGGTATAATGGATGGTTTGTGGGGGTATTGGATGGCATGGTGGGGTAATGGATGGCTTGTGGGGGTACTGGATGACTTGTGCAGATACTGGATGGCTTGTGAGGGTACTGGATAGCCTGGTGGGGTTATAGATGGCTTGTGGGGTACTGGATAGCCTGGTGGGGTATTGGATAGCTGTGGAGGTAGTGAATGGCTTGTGGGGTACTGGATGACTTGTGGGGGTATTGGATGGCATAGTGGGGTAATGGATGGCTTTTGGGGGTACTGGATTGTCTGGGTGGGTATGGCTTGTGTAGGTAATGGATGGCCTGGTGGGGGTAATTGATGGCTTGTGGGGATACTGGACGACTTGTGGGGGTAATGGATTGTGTTGGGGGTACTTGGTGGCTTGAGGGGGAAATGGCTTGTGGGGGTACTGCATGGCCTGGTGGGGTCATGGATGGCTTATGGGGGTATTTGATGGCTGGGTAGGTATGGCATGGGGGTATTGTAAGGTTTGTGGGGGTACTGGATCTCTTGTAGGGGTACTGGATGGCTTGTGGGGTACTGGATGGCCTGGGTGGGTATGGCTTGTGGGGTACTGGGTGGCTTGTGGGGTAATGGATGACTTTTGGGGGTAATGGATCAATAGTGGGGGTACTGGATGGCCTGGTGGGGTACTGGATGGCCTGGGTGGGTATGGCTTGTGGGGGTACTGGATGGCTTGTGCGGATAATTTATGGCTTGTGGGGATACTGTATGGCTTGTGGGGATACTGCATGGCTTGTGAGGATACTGGATGGCTTTTGGGGGTATGGATGGCTTGTGGGGGTACTGAATGGCTTGGTAGTGGTATTAGATGGCTTGGTGGGTGTACTGGATGGCTTGAGGGGGTATTAGATGGCATGTGTGTGTATGACCAGGAGGGGTACTGGATGGCTTGTTGGGGTAACGGATGGTTTGTAGGTGTAAGGGATGGCTTGTGGGGGTAATGGATGGCCTGGTGGGGGTAATGGATGAATTGTGGGGGTACTGGATGGCTTGTGGGGGTACTGGATGGATTGTGGGGGTATGGCCTGGAGGGGTACTGGATGGCTTGTTGGGGTGACGGATGGCTTGTGGGGGTACTGGATGGCTTGTGGGGATGCTGAATGACTTGTGGGTCTAATGGATGGCTTCTGGGGTTAATGGATGGCTTGGTGGGGATAATGTATGCTTTGTGGGGGTATTGGATGGCATGGTAGGGTAATGGATGGCTTGTGGGGGTGCTGGATTGTATTGGGTGGGTATGGCTTGTAGGGGTACTGGATGGATTGTGGGTGTAATGCATCGTGTGGGGGTACTGGGTGGCTTGTGGGGGAAATGATTTGTGGGGGTACTGAATGGCCTGGTGGTGTCATGGATGGCTTATGGGGGTTTTGGATGGCCTGGGTAGGTATAGCCTGGGGGGGTGCTGGACGGCTTGTGGGGGTGCTGGATCTCTTGTAGGAGTAATGGATGGCTTGTGGGGGTACTGTATGGCCTGGGTGGGTATTGCTTGTGGGGGTACTGGATGGACTGGATGGGTATGGCTTGTGAGGGTACTTGATGGCTTGTGGGGATACTGGATGGCTTGTGTGGGTATAATGGATGGTTTGTGGGGGTATTGGATGGCATGGTGGGGTAATGGATGGCTTGTGGGGGTACTGGATTGTCTGGATGGGTATGGCTTGTGGGGATACTGGATGGCTTATGGGGGGAATGGATCGTGTGGGGGTACTGGGTGGCTTGTGGGGGAAATGGCTTGTGAGAGTACTGAATGGCCTGGTGGGGTCATGGATGGCTTATGGGGTTTTGGATGGCCTGGGGGGGTACTGGACGGCTTGTGGGGGTGCTGGATCTCTTGTTGGGGTAATGGATGGCTTGTGGGGGTACTGTATGGCCTGGGTGGGTATGGCTTGTGGGGATACTGGATGGCTTGGGGGGGTAATTGATGGCTTGTGGGGTACTGGATGGCTTGTGGGGGTACTAGATGGCCTGGTAGGCAAATCGGTGGTTTGTGGAGGTAATGGATCGATAGTGGGGGTACTGGATGGCCTGGTGGGGTACTGGATGGCCTGGGTGGGTATGTCTTGTGGGGGTACTGGATGGCTTGTGGGGATACTGCATGGCTTGTAAGGGTACTGGATGGCTTGTGGGGGTAATGGATGGCCTGGTGGGGGTAATGGATGGCTTGTGGGTGTACTGGATGGCTTGTGGGGGTAAATGATAGCTTGTGGGGTACTGGATGGCTTGTGGGGGTACTGGATGGCCTGGTAGGGTAATGGATGGTTTGTGGGGATAATGGAACGATAGTAGGGGTACTGGATGGCCTGATAATGTAACAATAGTGGGGGTACTGGATTGCCTGGTGGGGTACTGGATGGCCTGTGTGGGTATGGCTTGTGGGGGGTAACGGATGGCTTGTGGGGGTAATGGATGGCTTGTGGTTGTAAGGGATGGCTTGTGGGGGTAATGGATGGCTTGTGGGGGTAATTGATGGCTTATGGGGTAGTGGATGGCTTGTGGGGGTACTAGATGGCCTGGTAGGCAAATGGATGGTTTGTGGAGGTAATGGATCGATAGCGGGGGTACTGGATGGCCTGGTGGGGTACTGGATGGCCTGGGTGGGTATGTCTTGTGGGGGTACTGGATGGCTTGTGGGGATACTGCATGGCTTGTAAGGGTACAGGATGGCTTGTGGGGGTAATGGATGGTTAGTGGGGGTACTGGATGGCCTTGTGGAGTACTGGATGGTTTGTGGGGGTACTGTATGGCTTGGTGGTGGTACTGGATGGCTTGGTGGTGGTACTGTATGGCTTGTGGGGATACTGGATGGCTTGTGGGGGTAATGGATGGCCTGGTGGGGGTAATGGATGGCTTGTGGGTGTACTGGATGGCTTGTGGGGGTAAATGATAGCTTGTGGGGTACTGGATGGCTTGTGGGGGTACTGGATGGCCTGGTAGGGTAATGGATGGTTTGTGGGGATAATGGAACGATATTTTGGGTACTGGATTGCCTGGTGGGGTACTGGATGGCCTGTGTGGGTATGGCTTGTGGGGGGTAACGGATGGCTTGTGGGGGTATGGATGGCTTGTGGGGGTGCTGGATGGCTTGGTAGTGGTATTAGATGGCTTGGTGGGTGTACTGGATGGCTTGTGGGGATACTGGATGGCTTGAGGGGGTATTGGATGGCATGTGTGTGTATGACCAGGAGGGGTACTGGATGGCTTGTGGGGGTAATGGATGGCTTGTGGGTGTAAGGGATGGCTTGTGGGGGTAATGGATGGCCTGGTGGGGGTAATGGATGGATGGATTGTGGGGGTACTGGATGGCTTGTGGGGGTATTGCATGGCTTGTGGGGGTATGGCCTGGAGGGGTACTAGATGGCTTGTTGGGGTAATGGATGGCTTGTGGGGGTACTGGATGGCTTGTGGGTGTAATGGATGGCTTTTGGGTCTAATGGATGGATTGTGGGGGTAATGGATGGCTTGGTGGGGATAATGGATGGTTTGTGGGGGTATTGGATGGCATGCTGGGGCAATAGATGGGTTGTGGGGGTTCTGGAATATCTGGGTGGGTATGGCTTGTGGGGGTACTGGATGGCTTGTGGGGGTAATGGATCGTATGGATGTACTGGGTGGCTTGAGGGGCTTGAGGTCTGGTGGGGTCATGAATTGCTTATGGGGGTATTGGATGGCCTGGGTAGGTATGGCCTTGGGGGGACTGGACGGCTTGTGGGTGTAATGGATCTTTTGTAGGGGTAATGGATGACTTGTGGAGGTACTGGATGGCTTGTGGGGATACTGGATGGCTTGTGGAGGTAATTGATGGCTTGTCGGGTATTGAATGGCTTGTGGGGGTACTGGAATGCCTGGTAGGGTAATGGAGGGGTAATGGAGGGTCATGGATGGCCTGGTGGGGTACTGGATGGCCTCGGTGTGTATGGCTTGTGCAGATACTGGATGGCTTGTGGGGATACTGCATGGCTTGTGAGGGTACTGGATGGTTTGTGGGGGTAATGGATGGCTAGTGGCGGTACTAGATGGCCTTGTGGAGTACTGGATGGCTTGTGGGGGTACTGGATGGCTTGTGGGGATACTGGATGGCCTGTGGGGGTAATGGATGGCTTGTGCGGGTAATGGATGGCCTGATGGGGGTAATGGATGGCTTGTGGGGGTACTGGATGACTTGTGTGGGTAATGGATCTTGTGGGGGTACTGGGTGGCTTGAGGGGGAAATGGCTTGTGGGGGTACTGCATGGCCTGGTGAGGGTACAGGATCTCTTGTAGGGGTAATGGATGGCTTGTGGAGATACTGGATGCCTTGTGGGGGTAATTAATGGCTTGTGGGGTACTGGATGGCTTGTGGACGTACTGGATGGTCTGCTAGGGTAATGGATGGTTTGTGGGGATAATGGATCGATAGTGGAGGTACTGAATGGCCTGGTTGGGTACTGGATGGCCTGGGTGTGTATGGCTTGTGGGGGTACTGGATGGCTTGTGCGGATAGTGTATGGCTTGTGGGGATACTGCATGGCTTGTGAGGATACTGGATGGCTTTTGGGGTAATGGATAGTTGGTGGGGGTGCTGGATGGCATTTGGAGTACTGGAAGGCTTGTGGGGGTACTGGATGGCTTGGTGGTGTAACGAATGGGTTGTGGAGGAACAGGATGGCTTGTGGGGATACTGGGTGGCTTGTGAATCTAATGGATGGCTTGTGGGGATAACGAATGGCTTGGTGGGGATAATCGATGGTTTGTGGGGGTATTGGATGGCTTGGGTGGGTATGGCCTTGAGGGGTACTGGATGGCTTGTGGGGCTAATGGATGGCTTGTAGGGAAATGGATGGCCTGGGTGGGTATGGATTGTGGGGGCACTGGATGGCTTGTGGGGGTATTGGATGGCCTGTGGGGGAAATGGATGGCCAATTATGTCATGGGGAGGGGGCAATGATGTCATTGGGGAGGGGGCCCAGACCTCTTTTTGGACCAGGGACCCTCGGTCCTGTCAGTCCGCCCCTGATACAGATATGAGATAAATCATAGACTAATGGTCTATGACTTGACACAATAGAAAGCTGTAGATTTCCCTAATTTATATGTATGCAGGGACATATAAAAGGGTTCACTGCATACAATTACCTTGGGCTCTATGAACATACATTTGTTGTTTTTAATATGCCAGCTTTTAAATCAATAATAAAGGTTAATTTTTAAAGCTGAATCTTCTTCCACCTTCTAGTTTTGAACCTACAAGAATATGCCTACATTAGTCTGTACAAGGGTGGGTCTGGTGCCGCTTTACGATTTCTTTTGTCTTTTATTTTGTGTATTACACATTATCCTGAGCACATTCCCTTTTGCTTATATCAGCACCTGACATATGCAAATTTGGTGGTGCATCATTTATTATTATTATGAAATATTTCAAATTACCTAAGCTTCTCTGTTAAACAAATGAAGAGACACTTTATGGTTATTGTTTAACAATATGTAGGTTCAATGAATTGGGTGGCTATTTTGCTTCTTTACTTGGAATATAGTTATCATTCCTGTTGCCTCATGTAGAGCGATAATTTGCAAGCCCTTAGAGCACTGCACATAATAACTAGCCTACTATAGTGCAGAATAGGAAACTTGATGGTGAAGAGCAGGAGGGATGTGGAGAAGGTCTGGAAAGTTTTAGAAGCTCTAGAAAGAATCCCACATCTTCCTGGATTCTTCATCAGATCATAGGCCAGATCTAATAACTTCATTCATAACTATTCACCTGATCCACCGACTTAGATAAATATTGAGCATAACCAGCTAGTGAACTGAGGCAAGTGGCAGAAAAAGTTCTTCATTTCAAGATCCAACCTTTGATATATTCATATGTGCTATGCATTTGTCTTTATAAATGGATCCTTTTCTTTACCAAGGTCTATGTATGTGGTGGCTACAATGAATAAGACAAATACCTCAACATAGCAGAAGTTTACAATTCTGTGACCAACCGATGGACCATGATTGCCCCCATGATGACCAGGCGCAGTGGACATCAGGTTATCTCCTACAGAAAGAAAATATATGCGATATGTAAAACTGAGATTTTATCACTATTTTCTCCATTGGAGAAATGTTGTAGTTAAAAGAAAATAGTTGGTTAGATATAAATTAGGTGGTGAAGGACAAAACATTGTAACTGTTGGATGATGTGACTGAATATACAGGCCTTCGTCAGAGCAAGGAATCATTGCTTTTGTGAATGTTGTAACATCAGTATTACATATAATTAAACAAAGACTAATAATGTTGGCTTCTGAGCAGCCATAAATTATCATTTAAACTTTTTGAGATGAGAGATGTCAACAACACAGTATGACACCTAAAGTCTCCTAGAGTTTACACATCATACTGGTTTGTACTATGTGCTAGAAGTAGATAAATGAAATGAAAACGTGTTTATTTTTCTAGATATGTGATGTGATAAATGTTAATTGCCTTAATGGTCTTGTACACTTTATCAAAGACATTGAAACTGATACCTCAGAATAGTTTTTCTTGCACTGTTTGAGACTGTGAATCTCTGTCCTGCCTTCATAACTCTGTTTCGCCCAACTTTAGTTATTGTGTTACTAGTGTTCACCAGGAAAGTATGAGGTTCATGAAGTTTCTTCTTCATTACAAGTAAGAGGCTATGATGGGTAAATGTGTCTCAGCAGTGCAGAATGTTGCTACCCTGAATCCAACACCTGGACTTCCATCCCAGACATGCTGACTCCATGAAACCACTTTGGCATGGAGGTAGTGGATTACCATCTGTTGCTGGTGAGATGCGTTAATACCTCCTCTAACCATCTTCACAAGAAAATGAGAACCGGACACCAAGGACTAAGCTGCTGTGTTGTGTCTGGGTTCAGCAATGAAAGAGATTATACCCCATCCTAGAAGAACTTCCATCAGTCTGTCACCAAGTGATAATGCCACCTTCTCTCTTTACAGCACATTAGTTTGTTACATATAAGTTAGGTACAAGTTAGGTATAAGTTTGGTATAAGTTAAGTTTAGAATAATTTAGTGATTCCTCTCACTCTTTCCCTTCATGATTGCTCTCCCCTGTTCCTTCTGTATGCCCCCTATTTCTATTTAAAAAAACGACCTAAAACTTATAAGTAATAAGTGTCTAAGTTAATCTTTGTTCCATTTGTCTTATATGGGTAAATAAAGGAAGGGAAGCTGAAGTGGGAAATCTAATTATTTGTCCTGTTTAAGGACAGAAAGATGTCACAATTGGGATGTGTCTAGAAACACCAGGATGATAAAATGAACTTTAAAACATATAACTAGAGATATGACAATTACTGACAGAGAGGCATGTGTCATGAAAGTGACACGATCAGTCATGGACCATGTACTTTTTGTAGGTTCTTGTAGCAATGCCATTTTTAGCCCATTCCATAATAAAAAGTCCCATCTGGGACATGTTGCATCTCGGCATGCTAAATCCTTGGTTGCTGTGACATCTCTAATGCATTGCACAGGGGCTAATAAAGCATGCAGGTAATTATTTCATTGATATTTTCTGTACTCATGAATATTATTCTCATGTTATAGGAAAGTGTCCCAAAAGGACCATATGAAATTACTAAAACGTATGAAACTTAGGGCAGCACTGAGAAAAATATGCTACAAAAAGAAGCAATTTATGTAAACTAATCAGAATTGTAGCTGTATATAAAAGTGGAGCATTTAATTTCATACATAGCTGTAATAAAAAAAACTGTAGGTCCTTCTGTTCCAAGCCATACGCCGCACCACAGAATTGCGTTCACTGATAAAGGTGGTGACATGAGAAGACTTTCCCCAATCCCATTCAATCCTACTTGTAGAGGTAATAGTGAAGCAGCAGAGCAAGTAGCTCTCCTGAATCTTCATTATTGATCTCCCAGCACATTATAGGAATTTGATATTACATACCGATCAGTCTTGTTTGTTAGAGTATCTGGAACCCTGATCTGTCTGCTACTGATTTTATTGGGGTACAATTACTCATTATATACTTTTTATTTGCATGAGTCCATGCACAGAAAAATTATCTCAGAACGCATGTTCAGATATGATCAGAGTTGTAGACAGTTACTGCGGTCAGTCATTTGTCTAGTTTTTAGGGGGGGCAAAGGTGTAAGCACTGAACGTTATACTTCTGCTTATCAGAGGCCCAGAGATAAGTGTGATAACTGTCTAAATGTCTTACTTCTCCTCTCTAGGGGCTAGATTTAAAGGCAACCGTTAAACCAGCCGCTAAGTGAAAAAGGCACATCGCTCGCAAATAATACAGGAGTTACGGCAGATTCAATAGCTACTCTACGAGAATAGCTATCGAGCGTAGGCACACAAAAAACACGTAACACAAAAGCCGTTGTCACTCATGTTAATGCACAATGGGCGGCCAAATCACACGATAACAGCGCTCAAAACAACATCTAACATAACGGCTGCCGTTGTCTAGCAACCATGATTGATGCCAAAACAAATTCAAACACACAGCCAATCACAAAGCCCCAATGTATCAAATAACTTCAAATACACTTATATATACCCAAAAATAACCGTCACACACTGTCTGTTATCGAGTTCTTCAGAGCCAGATATCAGGACCCAGGAGCGGAGGATAGTCATTAGAGAAAGGGAGAGAGGCGCGTTCATTGGAGGTAGAGGAGTTTTTGGGTTTGGAGAGAGGAGAGCATTGCACAGAATACGACACATAGCACATCTTTGCACATATTACATACACACATACAAACACAAACACATACGTACACATAGTCCTTTTATTTTATAACACCTTATACATTTTACTTTTTATTTTGACAGTGTGAATCTGGGAGTGAAAGTGTGTGACAGAGAGTGAGTGGATCGAGTGTGTCTGTGAGGGCCTGTGGGAGTGCCTGGGTGTGACTGGGTGAGTGATGGCCAGGAGAGGAGGACAGGAGAGAGGGATGGGGAGAGTAGTGGAGGAGGAGGAAGCTCAGGAGGGGATCCCTCAGCAGAGCAGGGGTGGCAGAGGGAGATCTGCAGGGCGGAGGGGGACCCGGCCCACAAGAGCAGGCACACAAAGAAGAGGGACAGAACCTGCAGTGGGACGAGGGGTAGTTGCTGGGGAGCAACACACACAGTCAGGGTCAGACCAGGCAGGGCACTCCGGCTCAGAATCCTCCCATGCCGGAGCTGACGAGGGCAGGATCAGGGACCCCAAATACACAGAGGAGGGGAACACGGCTCTCGTGGAAGCTGTCCTGGAGAGGCAGAGTGTTCTCCACCCAACAGCGAAGGTCCCTGGCCTGTCAGCGAGGAGGAAGGCAGCCTGGAACCAAATATGCAGCCGGGTCAACGTGGTGGCTCCATGCAGGCGGGACGTGGAGTCCATCAAAAAGAGATGGGGCGACTGCCGGAGGGTCGTCAAGAATAAGATGACAGAGCTCGCCAACCACGCCCGAGGCACTGGAGGTGGACCAGCAGTCCCTATCACCTTCTGCGGCTGGGAGGAGATGGTGCGGCAGACCATGTCCCCGACCCTGATCGAGGGGGTCATTGGAGGAACTGACACTGGGGATGAGAGGAGCCTCCACACTACCGGTAAGTGCAACACTACAGAACAACACACTACAGCAACCAACACCAGCTGCACACACAGTCACACCTCAACACATGTCCATCACTCAGCCATACAACTGCACCAACACAGCACCATGAGGGTTAAAAAAAGGACACAACACCTGGACAAATGACAACGTCCAACTTGGCACAAACCTGTCAAAGTCCTACTTCAACCCTCCTGTCGCTGTGCTCATCACACACAATACACAAACCGTTACGTTCAAAATGTCGTCTGTTAAATATCATCACTGTTCACACACAATGTCTCCCATGTCTCCACCCCCACCCTAACCCCTTGAGTGCTAGAGGGATCATCAATGCATCAATCAGCAATGCATTGGCAACCCCTCTGGTACTCAAGGGGTTAACCAGACAACAAGTCAATAGGCCAACGATCACATGCTACACAGGGGACATTCACTAAGCGGTGACAAACAGATGGTGGACATAAAGTAACCCTCACACACCCTCACTTCACCAATACCAGTGTTAGTCCATGGAGAATATGCAAAAACAAGAATCAAATTTATAAGGTCCCATTGTACAGACTCCATGGAAAACACTGGCAATGGGGAAAGGAGATCACTGGAGAAGTCACCATCATGTTCACTTCATCAGTTCTACATCACCGCTTACTGAATCACAAAAAGGGGGCATCAGGTCATACATCACAGTGTCACACAGAATAAATGCTAGTAGGTGCAACACACAGGCCGAAAACTATTACACAGAATTCAAGCTGGAAAATGTAGGCATTGGTGTTGTGGCTGCAATCATTTACTCGGACTTGAAATTACATATCCCATATCTGATTCCCACATGGATCCACAGGCGTGCTGATGCCATGGATGGATGGTACACCAGCCGCTCTTTGCAGGATACACATGGGAAACAATTAGCAAACATCATTGTACCTTGGTCACCAACAGGCCATGACTGATGGATATCTAGGATTGAGTACGGTTGCCTCACACAGAAGGATGGATGGGCTCATACACAGAAAAAAACAGGCCTCAATCAAAGATATCCCTCACTACTGGCTGGATTTTTGCCCTTAGGATTCAAATGTTTGTTACTAAATATGTTCCAACACGATGTGAACACAGATCACTTCACTGGATGTGATTGCCTTACTGGACAGATATGTGCACCCATCACAAATCAACCTACATTGCAAACATCCAAATACACATACATAGTATATCACACTCTATGTAGATGGGATATACGAGGTATGTTCATATCCATCATATCAATACAATGTCTTGTTGGATGGGTGCACATGTATAGCCAGTAAGACAATCACACCTACTGAACTGCTCTCTGGCTTCACATCTTGGAAGGATATTACTCTATCCATATGAAGGGTACATATCCACATACATATATGACCATTTCTACTTGTGTGTCACTGTAATGGGATAGCAATGGGTAATGTCATCATGATGTCATATCATTGCCATCGTTAACAAATGTGTCTTGATCTAAGTCCCATCCCTCCAACACTCATGGTTATACAGATATTGTAACAGGTGGAGATATCTATCATGTGACCACACGGAGGCTCTTCAGCAGAGCCAAAGTCGCAACATGTCGAGATAAATACCTCTTTGGAATGGCCCACAGAATGTGCTTGCAAAACATGCACACTCTGTACACCATTCCAATTAAGTATTGTTCTCCAAATGGGGCGATTTGGGCTCTGCTGAAGAGCCCTCGTGTGGACAAATGACTGAAATCTACATCTGGCACATAGAGCAATATCTGAACAACCATGAGGGTAGGAGGGATAGGACTAACAGAGAACAACATCTGTTTTCACAATCTCTACAATCTGACATCAAGGTGAACTTAACCTTTGCCATCTCTACAAGTTGTGAAGACAAATATATGTTGTCGGATTTCCCCCCTCCCCCGAGTTAAACAATGGTATTCCTACTGCTGAAAGGTGTGTTGATACAAAAGGTATCACAGCTCAGACGTGGATATGTCAGGGGCAATATCCCAGTGGCATGAAATTGTACAGTGGTGCTGTTACTACGCAATCATATGGACAGCTCTGGAACAGGGACCAGATATCTACATGGGAGGGTGTTGCAACAGCCCCACTGTACTATTTCGGCCCACTGTGATATTGCACCTCAAAATTAAACCTTCACCCATAATAACTCAAACAACACCTTTCAGCAGTGGGAGTACCCTTGTTTACCCAGGGGGATTAACCCAAACACATATATTTGTCTTCAACACATATCAAAGTATAACTGTCTCCACAAACATATGGCTAAGGTCACTACTCACAACATCTTATTTCTCCACACAGCTTACGGCCCTCAAGCCCAGCGGGAGACAGTGGAGGAGGCTATGTCACCCCCCAGTGAGGAGTACACAGAGGAGGGGACCAGCCGGTGGTCACCTTACCCACCATCACCATCCCCTCCACCACAGGCTGCACCACCACAGGCTGGACCACCACAGGCTGCACCACCACAGGCTGCACCACCACAGGCTGCACCTCCCCAGTACAGTGGCTTGATGCCACAGGAGGAGAGGTGGACATATCCATCCACCTCCACCAGCTACTACCCTCCTTCAGCACCACCACCACCGCCAGAGAGGCAATGGCTGCCAGGGACAGTGGCCACCACCCAATATGGGCCATATGCCTCACAGATAAACCCACCCTCCTGGATGGCTCCACAGCATGCCCCAAGGTATGATCCGAGGTGGGGTCCCACCACCTATCAGTGGCCACCATATGACCCTTGGCCACTGGACTACCCACACCTGGGCCTAATTGGTGAGCCCCAGCGCCCCCTACCCAGGGACATATTCACACCTCCACCAGCACACACATCATTGGGCAGCTCGGGATCACTTGATGTGGTGGGCATATGCCCATCATCTGCACCAGCCACTCCAACAGCAGCCACAGCACCCTCAGCAGCAGCAGAGGAAACAGCACCTCCAGCAGCAGAGGAAACAGCACCCTCAGCAGCAGAGGAGGAAACAGCACCCTCAGCAGCAGAGGAGGAAACAGCAGCACCAGGGACACCGGGCACATCCACCTCCAGCACCGCACGCCTCACAAGGATGGAGGCGGAGTGTATGGTCCTTCAGAGGAGACTACTCCGGTCGAGCAGGAGTACTGACAGCAACATCACCAGGAGCAGGAGGCAATCCAGGAGAAACATTGGCCAATTGGAGACCAGAATCCAAGCCCTGGAGTCGGAGGTGGCCAGGGGGAACACACTACTCCAGCAGCTCAGGACTGGTGTGAGGGACATGTTGACCCATCCACCGGAGGAATGAGAGATGAGAAATTCTCTTTGTAGCGGGGGTCCAGAAGGGTGAACACCCAGTAATCCGTGTTGTCTAAAATGCGTATAACGCGTGGGTCACAGGAAAGGCAGCCTAACATAAAGTCAGCCATGTGTGCCAGAGTACCAACAGGCAAGATTTCGCTGTCCTCACAAGGAGGATGACTCTCAATCTCCTCATCCTCTTCCTCCTCTTCTGCCCACCCACGCTGAAGAGATGGAAATAAAGTTCCATGGCTACCCTCTGTAGCGGAGGCAACCGTGTCTTCCTCCTCCTCCTCCTCCTCCTCCGCCTCCTCCAATTGTCGCTGAGAAGACGAAGTGAGGGTGCTCTGGCTATCACCTTGTGTAAGCTCTTCCTCCCCCATTTCCACCTCTTCCACATGCAAAGCGTCGGTTTTAATTGTGAGCAGCGAGCGTTTCAGTAGACACAGAAGTGGGATGGTTACACTGATAATAGCGTTATCGCCGCTCACCATCTGTGTCGATTCCTCAAAATTGCGTAAAACCTCACAGAGGTCTGACATCCATTCCCACTCCTCACTTCTGATTACAGGAAGTTGAACGGAGAGGCGACGACCGTGTAACAGCTGGTACTCTACTACTGCCCTCTGCTGCTCACAAAGCCGGGCCAACATGTGGAAGGTGGAGTTCCAGCGCGTGCTCACGTCACACAGCAGCCGGTTAGCTGGCAATTGTAAGCGCTGCTGCAGCTTCAACAGGCCGGCTGAAGCTGTAGATGACTTACGGAAATGTGCACACACGCGGCGCACCTTGGTCAAGAGATCCTAGTTGCAGGTTGAGTGGCGAGAGCCACTGCTCGGTCTGGTGACTAATCCCCTGCAACAGCTCTGAGGCCGTGTGCTGTTTGTCCCCAAGGCAGATCAGCTTCAGCACAGCCTGTTGACGCTTCCCCACTGCAGTGCTACACTGCTTCCAGCTACCGGCTGATGGGTGAGTGGCGCTGCGCGCAGAGAATTCGGAAGTGGAAACGGAGGAGGAGGAGGAGGAGCCAATAACGTAGGTGCTGGCGGAAACCCTGATGGAGGTAGGGCCCGCAATCCTCGGCGTGGGTAGCACCAGTGCCCTCCCAGGGTCCGAGTCGCTCCCAGCCTCCACGACATTCACCCAGTGTGCCGTCAGGGAAATGTAGCGTCCCTGGCCACAAGCACTTGTCCATGTGTCAGTCGTTAAGTGGACCTTCCCAGTAACTGCGTTGGTCAGGGCACGGGTGATGTTACGGGACACATGGTGGTGTAAGGCGGGGACGGCACACCGGGAAAAGTAGTGGCGGCTGGGGACTGCGTACCGATGGACAGCTGCTGCCATCAGGCTGCGGAAGGACTCAGTGTCCACATGTCTAAATGGCAGCATTTCGATGGCCAGTAATTTGGAAAGGTGTGAGGTTAGTGCTATGGCCTGTGGGTGGGTGGCTGGGTATTTTCGCTTGCGCTCAAATGCCTGGGGTAACGACATTTGGACGCTGCGCTGGGACAGGGAAGTGGATGTGGTCGCTGATGGTGCTTCAGATGGTACAGGTGCAGGGCGGGAGGTATGCGGGCCTGCGCCTTCGACAGGCGATTGGCCGGCACCGAAAACAGGGGAAGAGGAGGCAGTGGTGTGGCCTGCAGACACAGATTGGCGATCCGGGCGTTCCTCCCACTTATTACGGTGCTTGGATGCCATGTGTCGGATCATGCTGGTGGTGGTGAGGTTTCTAGTGTTCATGCCTCGGCTCATTCTGGTGTGGCACAGGTTGCAAACTACAATTTTATTGTCGTCCGCACTTTCCTTAAAAAAACGCCATACTGCGGAACACCTAGCCCTTGGCAAGGGAGATTTACGCAAGGGGGTGCTCCGTGGAACATTTGCGGGCCGGTTTGGTGCGGTCCGCCTTCTTTCTTTAGCCACACCACTGCCTCTTCCAGCCTGTTGCGGTGCTGCAGATGGCTCACCCTCAGGACTGCTGTCATCGCTCGGCTCTCCACCTTCCCAGGTGGGGTCAGTTACCTCATCGTCCACCAAGTCCTCCTCCACTTCCTCACTCTGATCATCCTCCTCATTTCTTGATCCCACCACATCCTCAGTCATTGACAACTGTGTATCATCCTCCTCATCAAGGTCTTGAGACAGTAATTGTGGTTGATTTGATGGCAACTGTGTCTCATCATCATCATCCACTTCCTTTGACCTTAAATGCCGTTCCCCTCTGTCATCTTCTTGTGATTGGGTACCCTCTAGAGGTTGTGAATCAGGGCACAAGATCTCATGTTCCTCTGCAAGCGTGCTTGGAGAGAGGTTCAAATCAAGGATTGGTGATGAGACAAGCTCCTCACTATATCCCAGTGTGGGATCACTTCTTTGGCCAGACCCTCTATGGTGGGAGGAAGGATGATCAGGGTGAGGATTATGTTGACCAGACTCTTGGCTAGTGAGAGTGGACTTGGTGGAAGACAGGGTGGTGCTTAACCGACTGGAAGCAGTATCAGCTGAAATCCAACCGACCACCTGTTCGCAGTGGTCTGACCTCGAGAGTGATGTCCTGCGACGCCCTGTAAACTGAGACATGAAGCTAGGTATGGTGGATGTCTTTCTTTCTTGTGCTCTGGCACCAGGCACAGTTTCTACGCGTCCTGACCCGCGCCCTGAACTATCAGGATCACGTCCACTTCCCCGTCCCTTTTTACCCGCCTTCTTCATATTAAACGGAATATATGCCGGTAATCTGCGGCTAGGCACACGAAACAGAATGTGACGCTAATCTGCGGCTAGGCACACGAAACAGAATGTGACGCTAATCTGCGGCTAGGCACAGTGAACGGAATATGTGACGTTAATTTGTGAATTTGCACACTAAACAATATGTGACGTTAATCTGCAGCTAGGCACACTAAACAATATGTGACGTTAATCTGCGGCTAGGCACACTAAACAATATGTGACGCTAATCTGCGGCTAGGTACACGAAACAGAATGTGACGCTAATCTGCGGCTAGGCACAGTGAACGGAATATGTGACGTTAATTTGTGAATTTGCACACTAAACAATATGTGACGTTAATCTGCGGCTAGGCACACTAAACAATATGTGACGTTAATCTGCGGCTAGGCACACTAAACAATATGTGACGCTAATCTGCGGCTAGGCACACGAAACAGAATGTGACGCTAATCTGCGGCTAGGCACAGTGAACGGAATATGTGACGTTGATTTGTGAATTTGCACACTAAACAATATGTGACGTTAATCTGCGGCTAGGCACACTAAACAATATGTGACGCTAATCTGCGGCTAGGCACACGAAACAGAATGTGACGCTAATCTGCGGCTAGGCACACGAAACAGAATGTGACGCTAATCTGCGGCTAGGCACAGTGAACGGAATATGTGACTTTAATTTGTGAATTTGCACACTAAACAGAATGTGACAATAATCTATGGCTAGGCACACGTTTAAAATGGCCCTTTTTGTCGCTGCGTTGTAAAATAATTGGCCCTGTGCACCTAACAGAATATGTCAGCTTGTCACTGCACTGTGAAATATTTGTCCCTGTGCACCTAGTACAATGTCACCTTAGAACATGTCCCCCCCCACAAAAAAATGAAATTCTGCCACCCCCAAAAAAAATTAAATGCTGCCCCCACACACAACACTCCTAAAAAGGACTTTTGGGTCTTGAAAGAGTTTAAACAATTTTATTCTCCCTACACTGACTTCCTGTGCATCTAGTATTATATGTCACCTTAAAAATATCCCCCCCACAAAAAAAAAGGAAATTGTGCCCCCCCAAACAAAATATAAATGCTGCCCCCACACACAACAGTCCTAAAAAGGACTTTTGGGTCTTGAAGGAGTTTAAACACTTTTATTCTCCCTACACTGACTTTCCCTGCCTAAGCTCATCAGCCGATCACGGGTTCTGGCCAGCCAATCAGTGTAATGCCAGCAGCCAACATGGCTGCTGGCATTACACTGATGTCAGAGCCTTCCCGCACGTTTATTGGCTGCGCAGCAGCCGCGAAACGTGCGGGGAGGAGACCCGAACATGGCGGGCGAGCACATGTGGTACTCGTACTAGTACCGCCATGTGCCAAGCAGAGTGATGCTCGAGCCGAACCGAGCTTCGGCCGAGCATGCTCGCTCATCACTATTGACAATGTGTTGTGTACTCATCTGTAACCAATTCTGTGGGGAACTTAGGACATGTGCACCAGCCCTATGGATTTGTGCCCCTGACATGTATACACACATTAACAAGTGTTCTGAGAGCTCCATGGAAGTAATGACATTGTGCTGCCACTGTGAAAGTGACAGTGGCAGCCCAATGTCATTTGTTCTATGGAACTGTTAGGACATATTTGTTGATGTGTGTATTCATGTCGGGGGCACATTGGTCTGCACACTCACAGGTCAGCATGGAGTCCCTGGTAATCTGATCTACGTCTCATGACCTCTACATTGTGTGCCCATACCACTGTACATCAACCCCTGTGCTGCTCTTCTCAGCTGTAGCACAGGACAGGTCCCATATTGAGTTTGATGTCCCTTCTAATGCATATCATTAGATAAGACTCTTTCGCTACTGGGCTAGCATGGTTGTTCAGGCTATGATCATGGCATATGCAGTTAGTTGCTGTCAATCAAGCCGTGTAAGGTGATGAACATGGGTAATATGTTGTACCTTGTTTCTTCTGGGGGTGTGCGTGATATCCTTGGGGTCTGTATGTCAACCTGGAGAGTGGAATGGAGGATGGTTGTTGAGTTCACACACACAATTTGCCACGTCCACTACCAGTGCAGTGCTGTGTCACTGTTCCTGTGGGGTGATACAGAACAACATGTGCAGTGTGGTTAGTGTCACAGGACCGATGGGGGACTTGCATGGATTGTTTGCATGCATGTGTTATACTCACAGGTGAAGTGTTCCGTGATGAGCCTGTCTCTGATCTGTGCCCCTCTCATGGTCTCCTCCACATGCCCGATGTCCATGGCCACTTCCTGTATGAGGGGGTCCGGGATGTGATCCAGCAGTCTGGTGTCCACGCGATGTTGTGCAGTATTGCGCACGCCACAATGATGTCACACACCTTAGCCGGTGCATACTGTAGTGCTCCCCCAGAGTGGTCCAGACATCGGAATCTTGACTTGAGAAGCCCAAATGTCCGCTCAATAGCATTCCTCGTTCTGGCATTAGCCTGGTTGTAGCTTTCCTGGCCATGTGTTTGGGGATTGGCCAGAGGGGTCAGTAGCCAGGACTTGCATCCATAGCCAGCATCACCTGTGTAATGTGAGTGACATGGTGAGACAGGGAGCACATGTTGTGTGAATGATGTTTTGTGTGGTGGACGTAGTATCTGTGGGTCAGGTGCATGCTGAGCAGCGTGGTGTGCATGCCTGTGTATGTGGTGTGATTTTGTTTTGTGAACTCACCCACTAGCCATCCCCCTGTAAAGGTTCCATTCTCAAATCTCTGTGGACTGAGGAGTTTTGTAGAATGTATGCATCATGTGTGCTGCCAGGATATTTTGCACAGACATTCATGATCCTCATGTTGCTGTCACACACCATCTGCACGTTGATGGAGTGGAAGTTCTTCCTGTTGATGAATATCTGTGCGTCACGTGCTGGGGCCTTAATCCGGACATGGGTGCAATCTATAGCACCCATGACCCTGGGCATGCCTCCCTTTGCGTAAAAGGCCTGCTTGACGTGTATCCAGTCCATGTCGGTGGTGGGAAAATGTATATAGGTACTGGCCTTGCTTTTGAGGGCTGGCAGGACCTGGGCCAGCACTCTGGAGAATGTGGCCTGTGACATGCCAGATGCGTAACCCTCAGTGGACTGGAAGGCCCCTCTTGCCATGAAGTGTATGGCACAGAGTATTTTCTGCAGGCCAGTTAGGGCATGGTTGTGGATGTAGATGGGATCCACCTGCTCCTTGATGACCTCATACAAGGCAATGATGCTGTCAGGCCTCAACCTGTAGTGATCAATGACCTCGTCATCAGTCATTCCAAAGAGGGTGACCCTTGGGCGGTATACCCTGGGCCTTGGTGGTCGTCTATACATCCTGTGACCTCCAGGTGGGGATGGACTCCTGTGTGGCTGCTGAGCCAGAGCCTCCTCACTTGCAACAGGTGAAGGCTGTTGATGAGGCGTGCTTGGAGGTTGCTGATGTTCCCTAGCTCTCTCCCTTGCACGCCTTCTCCTCAGTCTTCGCAACAATATGTAACCCAACATACTGTTTGCTCTCTCTATCTGTCTCTATCTGTGTCTCTCTCTCTACCTCTCTACCTCTCTCTCTCTCTCTCTCTCTATCTCTCTCTCTCTATCCCTCCCTGAGTGGAAAACAAGCCACAAGTGAGTGTGTTGAGTTGTCCCTTTAAGTACTTGCTAGGGCGTTGTGTGGGTGTGGTGATGAGGTGAGTGCTGACCAATGGTGAGTTGTTTTTGTCCAGGTAAGTGTTTGCAGGTGTGTGTGTGTTATAAGATGTGGTGTGTTGTGCTTGTTCTGTGTGTGCCATTTGCGGACGTGCAGTTGTGGGGTGCAGGTTGCGTGTTGATGTTGCCCAGGTGAGCTTGTATTTGCAGGTGTCCGCTTTGTGTGATGACCCCCATTGTTCCGTGCCATGTTGTGTTGTTGTTTTTTTGTGTGTCGTTGTCTCTGTGGTGTTGGTTGTTGTTGTGTGTGTAGTGATTTGTGTTGTGTGTACATGTTTTTGTGTTGTTTTGCAATTGCACGGGTTAATTTTCCCATTTACATGGTTGTGCGGTAAGCCTTTTGTGTCTTTTCCTCTGTAACGGGTGTTTTGTTTTGGCCGTTAAGTGTCTAACGGCTAAGAAAAGTGGATCTTAACTTTTAGCCGTTAGGTGTGTCTTTTTTTCAGCCATTATCAGTACCGCAAGCTTTTGAATAGCTCTGGGGTATGTTGTTGTATGCGTCTGAATGCACGTAAGTGTATCGGCCGTTAGGATTGTGCAACTGCCGTTAGCTGTTGTTTAGACGGATATTTGAATTGCAACATGACACTTAACGCACCCGTTAGTGATTTTTTTTGCTAACGGTTGCCTTTAAATCTAGCCCTAGGAGTCAGGGGAAATGCTTGGTGATTATTAGTAAGGATAAACTGATTGTCTGTCTAGAAACTAAATCTTTGCTAGCAATCTGTCTCATGGCCAAGAGGCAAATGTATAGAATTAACCCCGGTGTTGCCAGTTAAAATTAGATATATGCATAATCCAGTAGGTTTATAGTGAGAAAGCACATAAATCATATAAACTTATAGGGGAGAGCTAATTATCCGACGACTCCCCCAACTGACCCATGACTGCACAGCCCACTGGGTGATCCCTGTTAGGAACATCTGCCCAGAAATCATAGGACCTGTTACTAGTTCTAGTCAGGGACCACACAATAGTTACAATACACTACTCACTCTCTCCTATATTTAAATGGGGCTTTTAATCCCTAGAATGATAGAGAGGTGTTTTACTCCACTTTACACACTATGAGATAGGTATAGCGGAGAAACAAGGGCGCAATGGGGAAAAGGCATAAGAGAACAAAGATGGATAATACAGTGGCATATGGGCAATTGATTGGCAAAAATAGGAGAAACAGATACACAAAAAGGACAATGGGGATCAGAGAGTTAAATGTGTGGAAAAATATAGGTACCAGAGAAGCAAATGGAGAGTAAAGAGCGCAGAGGGGGCTAATATGCAACAAAGAAGAAAGTGACATAATAATCACACTACTTGATCTGTGTCACCTCCTTCGAGCGGCTCCGTCTCCGCTCCGTTGCCGGCATCCTCTCTTCCGTTCTGTTTCCTTCCGGTTGGGCTCGCGCATGCGCGGTCCAACCTTAGAGGCTGCCTGGTCTATAAATGGATGCCCTTTTTCAGGAACGGGCGCGCTATCAAAGCGGTCCGTTACCTGCTTCTGCCCTGCTGTTCTGGTAGCGTGTGTCCTGTTCCTGCTGCTGACCGGCTTGCCTGACCAGTCAGTACTTCCTCCAGTGTCCTGTTCCTGCTGCTGACCGGCTTGCCTGACCAGTCAGTACTTCCTCCAGTGTCCTGTTCCTGCTGCTGACCGGCTTGCCTGACCAGTCAGTTCTTCCTCCAGTGTCCTGTTCCTGCTGCTGACCGGCTTGCCTGACCAGTCTGTATTTCCTCCAGTGTCCTGTTCCAGTTGCTGACCGGCTTGCCTGACCAGTCTGTGCTTGCTCTAGTGTCCTGTTCCTGCTGCTGACCGGCTTGCCTGATCAGTCTGTACTTTCTCCAGTGTCCTGTTCCAGTTGCTACCGGCTGGCCTGATCTCTCTCTGCCTGCTCTAGTGTTCCTGCTTTTGGAGTTGTTTCTCCCTGGGGTACTTGGGGTATAGTCCAACCGTGGTGGGGTATCCAGGGTCCCCGGAGGCTCAACCAAAGGGGGCTATCTAGCCTTGCGGCTAGCATCTTTACACGGCCTTGGCCGCAGCACACCTCCCTGCGGTTGGCCTACGGTATCCAGCTACGCTCTCTAGCGTCGCACCCTAGCTTCTCGCCCCAAGCATCCTTGTTGGAGGAGTCTTTCTTCCATCTAGACTTCCTTGGTTCCTTCTGAACCTGACATTTTGATAGCGCCACACCTCCGGTATGTCTGACCCCGTGGACCTTGCACAAGCTGTATTGCAACAGGGCTCGGTCTTGGAGGAGCACTCCTCTCAGATCCTGCATCTAGACCAGAAGCTGGATGCCATTACGGGTCTTCTTCAGCGCATGCAGCAGCGTCTTGAGGTGTCTGCCTCGCCTACCTTGCCTCCGGCTGCGCCTACCATTCCTCCGGGTGCTTCGGCTTCCTCTCTGGCTCTCCGAATGCCTTTACCAGATCGCTTTGATGGTTCTACTACTAATGTGCGGGGGTTCCTCAACCAGTGCCTCCTTCACTTTCGTTGCCAGCCTGAGTTGTATCCGTCTCAGCAAGCGAAGACCACCTTCATCATCTCTCTACTCCGGGGTTCTGCCCTTGCATGGGTGTCCCCTCTTATTGACCGCCAGTCCCCTCTGTTGGACGATTTGGACTCCTTTTTAGGGGCCTTTCATTCTGTTTTTGATGTGCATGGTTCTCAGTCCAGTGCAGAGTCGGGTCTATTAGAGCTCCAGCAGGGCACTCGTACTGTCTCTTAATACGCGGTCGAGTTTCGTACCCTGGCCTACGATACTGACTGGGGTGATAGCGCACTGAAGGCCGCCTTTAGACGAGGTCTTTCAGAGCGTCTCAAGGACGAGCTGACAACCCGGATGATACCCCCTACCTTGGAAGGACTTATTGCTCTTTGCTCCTCTCTTGAACATCGTATCCTTGAGAGGCGTATGGAGAGGGATCGGGATCGTTCTCACCGTCCTGTTCCGCGTTCGGTTCCGCGCTCTACCCCCCAGTCCCAAATGGCTGTGACCCCAGTACCTCCTCCTGAGCCAATGGAGATAGGGCGGGTGTACCATCTCACGGAGGAGGAGAAGACTCGTAGGCGTTCCTTGGGTCTTTGCTTATATTGTGGGTTCGCTGGCCATTTGGCTCGTAATTGTCCCAATAAACCGGGAAACCTCCGGACTTAGGGAGTAGGGGGTCCTTCCTAAGTCGTTCTTTTTCTTGTCCCCCAGGTAGGGAACAACGTCTTACCTTCTCTGTTACCCTCTCCTGGACTGGAGGTTCTACATCCATACAGGCCTTTGTGGATTCCGGAGCTGCCGGAGTCTTCATGGATACCTCCTTTGCCCGGGTCCACGGTATTCCTTTGATTCGGCGCTTACCTCCCTTGCCCATCGTCTCAGTCGACGGTTCTCCCTTGGGCACTGGATTTATTTCATGGGTTACCCAACCGCTGTCCCTGGTTGTCCAGAAGGTTCACCAAGAGACCCTTTCCTTCGAGATCATCGACACCCCTGGGACCCCTGTTATCCTTGGTTATCCTTGGTTGCTGGCCAATAATCCCACTATCGATTGGAGTCTTGGTACAGTGTCCTTCCCCAAACCGGTCATTGTTTCCTCCTTACTTCCTTCCCTTTCCTCAGTCACTGCGGATTCCGGTATTCCCGCCCCCTACCGGGAGTTTTCTGATGTGTTTAGTAAGCGTCGTGCAGAGGTCCTTCCGCCTCACAGGTCTTATGATTGTGCCATAGACCTTCTCCCGGGGGCCGTCCCTCCTAGGGGTAGGACCTATCCCCTTTCTATACCTGAGACTCGCTCCCTGGACGAATATATTTCCGACAGCCTGGCTCGTGGATTTATACGGCCTTCCACATCCCCTGCTGGAGCAGGGTTCTTCTTTGTGTCTAAAAAGGACGGCGGTCTTAGGCCTTGTATCGATTATCGGGGGTTGAATGCCGTTACTCGTAGGAACTGCTACCCCTTGCCATTAATCCCTGAGCTGCTAGACCACCTTCGTGGTGCTACGGTGTTCACCAAATTAGACCTTCGAGGGGCCTATAATCTCATCAGAATCCGTGAAGGCGATGAGTGGAAAACTGCCTTCAATACCAGATTCGGGCACTATGAGTACCAGGTCATGCCTTTTGGACTTCGGAATGCCCCAGCAGTTTTTCAAGCGTTTGTCAATGATATTTTCCGGGATCTTCTTATGTACTCCGTAGTAGTGTGCTTGGATGACATACTTGTATACTCCAAGTCTCTAGATGATCATCGAAGCCACGTCCGTCAGGTCCTTGAACGGCTCCGTGCACATAACCTATACGCCAAATTGGAGAAGTGTCAGTTCGAGCAAAGTCACCTGCCCTTCCTTGGGTATATAGTGTCCCCTACAGGCCTGTCTATGGATCCTGCTAAACTTACTGCTGTACAGAACTGGCCATTGCCACTAGGTGTCAGGGCTGTGCAGCGGTTCATAGGCTTTTCGAATTACTATCGGAAATTTATTCTGAACTTTTCCGACATCATTCGTCCCATTGTGGCTCTCACTCGTAAAGGGGCGGATACTAAGGTATGGCCGACTGATGCCTTGGCAGCTTTTGATAAACTCAAGGCAGCCTTCACCTCTGCCCCTGTACTGGTTTACCCAGACCCCTCACAGGCCTTTTACCTTGAGGTAGATGCCTCTGAGACTGCTGCTGGGGCTGTTCTCTCTCAGGTCTCCTCTGATTCTGGGCTTATGCATCCCTGTTCCTTTTTCTCCCGTAAGTTCTCCGATGCCGAACGTAATTACGACACTGGTAACAGGGAACTATTGGCTATCAAGCTTGCCCTTGAAGAATGGCGATACCTTTTGGAAGGGTCCCCGCACATCGTGACTATCTACACGGACCATCAGAACCTAGCCTATCTGGCCTCGGCTAAACGTCTCAATGCTCGTCAGGCCAGATGGTCCCTGTTTTTCACCCGTTTTCACTTTGTGATCACCTATCTTCCCGGACCTAAGAATGTTAAAGCCGATGCCTTATCCCGGCAGTTCGAGTCAGGTCCTTCCTGTCCTGTGGTACCGGAGCCTGTGATACCCTCTGCTTGTGTCTTGGCAGCACTTTCCACCCATACCCTACGGGCTATTCGTCAGGCCCAGACTAGGCTGTCTTCTTCTGAGACACCTCCCGGAGACTTGCTATCCGTCCCACCATGTCATCGTCCTGAGGTTCTTCATTGGGCCCATCATTCTGCGGTTTCCGGTCATCCCGGAGTTTCCCGTACCCATGAGCTCCTGTCTCGGTTCTTTTGGTGGCCTGAGTGTCGTACTGATGTAGAGGCTTATGTTGCCTCTTGTCCTACATGTGCTCGTATGAAAACTTCCCGTCAGAAACCTGTTGGGCTTCTGCAACCTCTACCTGTGCCTTCTTTGCCATGGACACAGTTGTCCATGGACTTCATTGTGGACCTGCCTAGATCTGGTGGTATGACTACCATTTGGGTGATCGTTGACCGGTTCTCCAAACAAGCTCACTTCGTACCCTTTTCTTCAGTTCCATCCGCTTCTCAGTTGGCAGATTCCTTTGTCTCTAACATTGTACGGCTTCATGGTGTACCCCTAGACATCATTTCTGACCGTGACTCACAATTCATCTCAAAGTTCTGGAGGGCTTTCTGTGCTCGTTTGGGTATCCATCTGCGATTTTCTTCCGGGTACCATCCGCAGACAAACGGCCAGACAGAGAGGGTCAACCAGTCTTTAGAGCTATACCTAAGGACGTACGGTAATAAACACCAGAACGATTGGGTTCACTTGCTTCCTTTGGCGGAATTCTCCTATAATTCCTTAAGTCATTCCTCTATTGGCTGTTCTCCCTTCTTTGCGGCCCTGGGTTATAATCCTCGGGTCTTGTTGCTTCAACCTGGTTCGGCTTTGGTGCCGTCGGCTGAGTTACGGGTCCGTTCCTTGACTGATCATTGGAGATCGCTCAGAACTACTCTGTTGGGCTCCCAGATGCGCCATAATTGCGCAGCGGACTGCCGTCGCTCCTTGGCTCCTCTTTTTTCCCCTGGTGACAAAGTATGGTTATCCGCTAGAAACATCTTCCTTCGTCAACCTTCTCGCAAGCTTGGTCCTCGATTCCTGGGGCCCTTCAAGATCTTGCAACGTATTTCACCTGTGGTGTATCGCTTGGCACTGCCTGCCTCTCTGCGTGTCCATCCAGTTTTTCATGTTTCCCTTCTGAAGCCTTGGGTTTCCTCTCGTTATGCTCATCCCATCCAGGCGGTGCCGGCACCTATCACCGTGGATGGTCAGGAAGAGTTCGTGATTTGTGCTGTCCTGGACTCTCGACGTGTACGTGGCCGTCTTCAGTACCTCATTGACTGGAAGGGCTACGGCCCCGAGGAAAGGTCCTGGGTTCCGGCCGTGGATGTGCATGCCCCATCATTGGTGCGGCGTTTCCACCGTATGTTTCCTTCTAAGCCCTCCTGATGGATTTGTGGGGGGGGACCGTAGGGGGAGGGGAGTGTCACCTCCTTCGAGCGGCTCCGTCTCCGCTCCGTTGCCGGCATCCTCTCTTCCGTTCTGTTTCCTTCCGGTTGGGCTCGCGCATGCGCGGTCCAACCTTAGAGGTTGCCTGGTCTATAAATGGATGCCCTTTTTCAGGAACGGGCGCGCTATCAAAGCGTTCCGTTACCTGCTTCTGCCCTGCTGTTCTGGTAGCGTGTGTCCTGTTCCTGCTGCTGACCGGCTTGCCTGACCAGTCAGTACTTCCTCCAGTGTCCTGTTCCTGCTGCTGACCGGCTTGCCTGACCAGTCAGTACTTCCTCCAGTGTCCTGTTCCTGCTGCTGACCGGCTTGCCTGACCAGTCAGTTCTTCCTCCAGTGTCCTGTTCCTGCTGCTGACCGGCTTGCCTGACCAGTCTGTACTTCTTCCAGTGTCCTGTTCCAGTTGCTGACCGGCTTGCCTGACCAGTCTGTGCTTGCTCTAGTGTCCTGTTCCTGCTGCTGACCGGCTTGCCTGATCAGTCTGTACTTTCTCCAGTGTCCTGTTCCAGTTGCTACCGGCTGGCCTGATCTCTCTCTGCCTGCTCTAGTGTTCCTGCTTTTGGAGTTGTTTCTCCCTGGGGTACTTGGGGTATAGTCCAACCGTGGTGGGGTATCCAGGGTCCCCGGAGGCTCAACCAAAGGGGGCTATCTAGCCTTGCGGCTAGCATCTTTACACGGCCTTGGCCGCAGCACACCTCCCTGCGGTTGGCCTACGGTATCCAGCTACGCTCTCTAGCGTCGCACCCTAGCTTCTCGCCCCAAGCATCCTTGTTGGAGGAGTCTTTCTTCCATCTAGACTTCCTTGGTTCCTTCTGAACCTGACAATCTGGGAGTAAACACTTACTGGAGTGGAGCGGAGGAGGAGATGACAGGAAGGACATGTGTGATGTGAGGTCCTCACCAGGTCACCTGACTCACAGCAGAGTTGATCCTCCTATCGGAATCCAGGCAACTAGGGCAGGAAGTGGAAAGGCAAGGAGAAATAAGCAGTGCTCAGCAGCCCTCAACTCACCACTGAACATACAGCTAAACAGTGAGTCCAGGCATCTCTGCAACATATCAAATGCTTGACACAGCTAGCTACTCTTTAACTGAGGTGAGGTCTCCTCTGGTGCCTGTGTCTCCCTTTTCATTACCTGTATTCGGCACTCCCACATTTCTCCCTGTCCCCCTTAACTTAATTTTTTTTAGAAAGTGTCCTGCTCTCTGTGCAGGCAGCTCTCCACTCAGTGCTTCAGTGCTTGCATGGGGAGGGGAGTCTGTCATGTAACTGCAAGCTAATCAGTCTGGCAGACAGACTCCATGCAAGTATAGAAGGACTGAGCAGGGAGCTGCAGATGCAAATGTTCTACTAATAGACAGCAGCATACTAGTACCTGTCTCTATGACTCTCTCTCTCTGGTATCTATCCAGACCAGAGGAATTCTTCTACTCCTCCTCTGCTCTGCTGCAATGTGTCCTCACTCTTCTCCTGCTCTGATCTCTACATGATGGCCAGGGCCGGACTGTAAATAAAAACCAGCCCTGGAAAAAATTGCTGACCAGCCCCATAGCATTGCGTCATTATACCAATCCCATAGCATAATGGCATTTTTTTTCTTGTTTATAAAAGGGGAAAACATGCATTTTAAAAGACATCTGAATGCCACCACCAGAACAAGAGAGAGTTTATATATATATATATATATATATATATATATATATATATATATATATATATATATACACACACACCACCTCTTGACTCTCGATTCCCCTCTTTTGCCTCTTTCCCACTCTTCATTCCCACCTTTTGCTTTGTTCTCCACCTCTTGAACCCCCTCCTTTTGCCTTTTTCTCTCCCTTTTGATCCCCCTTTCACCCCTTCATTGACTCTTGATCCCCCTTTTGCCTCGCTCCCCTTCTTGCCTCTTTCTCCCCCTCCTGATCCCCCCTTCTTTTGCCTCTTGGTCCCCCCCTCCTTTTGCCTCTTGATTGCCCCTCCTTTCGCCTCATGATCCCCCCTCCACTTGCCTCTTTTTTCCCACTCTTGACCCCCCTCTGCCTCTTTCACCCGGTCTTGATTCCCCCTCTTGTCAAGTTGCCTCTCTTTACCCCTCTTGATTTTTCTTTTGCCATTCTCCTCCTCTTGATCCCCCTCTTTGCCTCTTCCCCCCTCTTGCCTTAATCCAGTCTTGACTCTTGTCTTCATCCCCCTTTTTCTCTCCCTCTTGCCTCTCTCTCCCCCTTTCCTGATTCCCCCCTTTTGCCTCTTTCTCCCCCTTTTGACCCCCCTCCTTTTGCCTTTTTCTCCCCTCACCCCACTTTTCTCTCTTTTGATCTCCCCTTTGCCTCTTTCTCCCCCTCATTAACTCTTGACCCCCCTTTTGCCTCTCTCTCTCTCTCCCCTTCTTGACTCTTGATCCCAACCTTTTGCCACTTTCTCCCCTCCTGATACCCCCTCCTTTTGCCTTTTTTTCTCCGTTTTCACCCCCCTCTGCCTCTTTTACCTGCTATTGATCCCCCTTTTGCTGTCTCCTCCACTTACATCTGTCTGTCTCCGCAAACTACAAGTCTTTAAGGTAGGAGCTGCCAGCCTACCCGGTGTGCAGACGCAGTGCTTACCGCGCTGCGTCTGACTTCACTGGGTCTAGGCCTGGCCTGCCTCCACTCAGTAGACGGGCCGGCGGTTGTTCATATCTCGCGGCCGCCTGTTACCTTGCGACCGCGGATGATCGGAAAGGATCAAACTTTCATTTAAAAAGCCCCGGCCGGCCCCTGGGAAGCCCAGTGCTGGCGGCCTACCGGGATCTTTCCCGGTATCCCGGTAGGCCAGTCCGGCCCTGACCCTAGCTGCAAACCATTCAGGGAGCCCTGAGTCGAATCGCTAAAAAAAAACAGGTCTGTGGTCCTTAAGTGGTCTGATCAGAATGTGACAGCAGAACTTACCATCTGAAAATATTTGCAGATGCAGGAAATAGCATTCAGCATTTTTTTTAATGTAATGTCAAATAGACGATGGATTGCAAAGATCTACAAACAGGTGGTGGTGGTGGGATGCTGCTGCTGATAACTGTTATATCTTGAACTCTTATGTTACAAGTTCATCAAAATCTTGTAAGGACATGTAAGAGGATGTTTTTTTCTCTAAAACTTATCTATCTTACATGTAAACACAAAGGGACAATCGTATAGCTGCTCTGTAATTAGGTATTTATTAATTGTAAGCCAAACCAAATCACTATGGTTCAATAAGCTAGTTTTTCTTTTATTCCAGAACACATCCCAAATCAAACTTTATAGAGAATATTAGAAGAGAAATGTAGCTCTAGGACAGTGGTTCCCAACTACAATTCTCATAACACATCAGTAATACAGGTGTTCAGTTTCACCTGACAAGAGCACAGCTGAATATTATCAGCACAGGAAGATTGGTCACAATGACTGATCCACTGATGGATCCATCTGTCTTACTATGAGGAGATCCTGAAAACCTGTCCTGTTGGTGTGTTCTGAGGACTGAATTTTGGTACCACTGCTCTAGGAAGTATAATAAAGCAGTGAAGTAAAAGCCATGGTGTAACGTGACAGGATGAATGAACATGAAATCAATAATTATTGTAGCTTTCAGAAAAGGACATTGCCAGGTACTTTTATCAATATTATGACAAAGATGTCCATTAGTGTTGAGCGAGCACCCCGATGCTCGGGTGCTCGGGTGCTCTGACCGAGCACCCCCTGAGGCTCGAGTGCTCGGCCGAGCACCCGAGCCCCATTCAAGTCAATGGGGCGACACCAGGCACCCCCTGCTCTGATGAGGGGAGGGTGCCTGGTCAATGCCCCCTTCATCTCCGCTATGCCCCCTTCATCTCCGAATGCCCCCTTCATCTCCGCAATGTCCCCCTTCATCTCCGCTATGCCCCTCTTCCACAATGTGCCCCTTCATCTCCGCTATGCCCCTCTTCCACAATGTGCCCCTTCATCTCCGCTATGCCCCTCTTCCACAATGTCCCCCTTCATCTCCTCTATGGCATAGAGGAGATGAAGGGGGACATTGTGGAAGAGGGGCATAGCGGAGATGAAGGGGCACATTGTGGAAGAGGGGCATAGCGGAGATGAAGGGGGACATTGTGGAAGACGGGCATAGCGGAGATGAAGGGGGACATTGTGGAAGAGGGGCATAGCGGAGATGAAGGGGGACATTGTGGAAGACGGGCATAGCGGAGATGAAGGGGGACATTGTGGAAGAGGGGCATAGAGTCTATGCCCCTCTTCCACAATGTCCCCCTTCATCTCCGCAATGCCCCCTTCATCTCCGCAATGCCCCCGTACCTCCAGTCCCTGGTGGTCCAGCGGAGCGTCTTCGGATCTGTGCCTCTTCCGGCACAGATCCCCGCCACCCGAACATGGCGGGAGAGCACATGGCGGTACTCGACGAGTACCGCCATGTGCCGAGCAGAGCGATGCTCGAGCCGATCCGAGCATCGGCCGAGCACGCTCGCTCATCACTAATGTCCATGCTTTTTTCCTAAAGGATTTTTCCCTTTCATTATTTATTTATTGTCAGTGATCAATCATGTAGTTATAGCATGTGTTCATGTAACTGCTGTTTAATTCTATATTTACATTGTAGTTTTGACCTCATACATAATGATAGCTTTCTGTTTCTTTCAAAATGGTCTCATTTTCAATACCCACCTGTGCTCTGTGCTGTGATTGGTCACTGTTTAACATACCATTGAGCTCTGAGTATAGGTTGGGACACCTACACCACCACTGCCAGGGTCTGTAAATATGTATGTTTTTACATCCAGAATGTATAAGGCTATTGTAGCTGCATGCTCTTTGCTTTTGGATTTTTGTTTTTAGAAATATTTAAGGATCAGCGGGGTACCCCATGCAATATGATGCACAGCACTATGGTCCTTAGAGCATTAGTTCACTTAAAAAGATTTTGTAAACATTTGAATGATACTCTGTGTCCTTGTTTTAATAGGCAGTGATGGCCCATCCTTTTCTTATCTATTCAATTTGAAGGAGCAAACTGCTTGTAAAACTGTTCCCTGATGGCAGAGACAAGATGAGAGTCTTTACTAAATCCTGTCGTATTACATGGAGGCGTTCTTAGAGTCACCCTTCTTTTGTACTTGTCTCTGAGATAAAACTGGGAATATGCACTAAGGCGTGATAGAGAGGTGATAAAGTGAAGATGATTTCTTCAGTGATATCAGTTCTCCAGTTCCTATGTTATTCTGTGGAGCCTATGCACTAAGATTCCTCCAACTTTGGAGATCTTAGTGCATAGACTCTATATAATAACAGAGGAACTGGACAGGTGATATCACTAGAGAAGTTATCTGTGCTTTATCACACTGAATATCTAACAACAGGTTCTACTTAATACGTTGTAAGAAAGTCAAATTGACCAATATGACTTATAACAGGGGTTTGTCTGTGGATATATAGATATGTGTTTATGTATGCATACATGTCTGTATCTATATGGATATAGACATGTAGGTGTGTATATATATATATATATATATATATATATATATATATATATATTCCCAAACTCCAGGGGAACAAACCATTAAATGAATGAAAAGGGGCTTCAAAGGGTTTGACAGGATGTCCTTCCTTAGTTAGGTATTTGAGAAATCAAAGAAAGGTCTCTCCTAGTTAAATATGAAAGGAGTGAGGACAGATGTCTAAACAGTCTTTTTGTTTGTCAACAAAGAGTTCAGATAGGGAAACAAATGCTTCTGATAAACCTGTTCCTTGAGTTTTTCCCCATCACTACTATCTTTTTGAAGCGAGCATGACATTGCAGTTGGGTGTGGTGAGAAATGGCTGGTTGAGATGCATCTTTTTATGATGAGCTGACCAGTTTCCACCAGACCTGACTGACAGAAAAATGGTATAAAGGAGGAGTACTCTTGGGTGAAACCAGAACAGCATGAGGTAAGAGTGAACAGCAAGAGAACAGCAGAATGTGAGAGGAAAAGCAGCTGGGAGTACAGCAGTCCTGATTCCTGTCCAGATGTGAGCCCAGCAGAGAAGCAGACCAGACACCAAGATTTGTGCTGGAGGGTGAGAGGAGACTGTCATCATATTATTTACTAGTATCCAATATAATTCCATCTTTTCCATTTCTGTGACTCTTGATTTTGTTTGATTCATGTATATACCATCCAAATTGTAACAGTATTTTGATTTTGTACATAATACAATCATCTTTACCATTATCACTTATCTGTGTGTTGTTCTCAGTCACATCGCCCCAAAAGAATAATTGTTCCCTTGGTAAGAGGGCTATATAGGATTTCTTACAGCGTGTTTACCCAATATGCTACATTTTGAGATGCAGTAAGCTAGAAAATGGCATTGTTGAGAAAGAAAAAGCCAATTTGCTCCAAATTTGACAAAATGCCCCTCTGTCATGTATGTAAGCCATGTGTATGTGTGCATGTGTGTATGTATGTGAGATATTTGTTTTACAGGCTCATTTTCGACCCCTTGGGGGAGATTCACTAAGCGGTGATAAAGAGACGAGAAAGTGGTGATGACTCCTCCAGTTTATCACTTCTCCAATTCCATGTTAATCTATGGAGAAAATTCACTAACATTTCTTAAAGCGGAACTATCACCCAATAAAATCCTTAGCTTAACTAAGTCCCCATCTGGCGATTAGCAGCTTAGTAGCTCTAGTCGCCAGGATAATTACCTTATTTATAGATTTCTGCTCTTTTCCATGGGTGACAGACAGGACGGAGTGCTGACATCTTGTCATTGTGACGTCCACCTCCTGCGCTGTCAGTCCCAGCTAGAGTCCCAGCCGGATCCAAATGGGACTGACAGCGCAGGAGAGCAGACGTCACAAGACCTACTAAGCAGCTAGTCACCAGATGGGGACTTAGTTAAGCTAAAGATTTTGTTGGGTGGTAGTTCCGCTTTAAGTTTTGGAGATCTTAGTGCATAGGCTCTATAGAATAACATAGGTACTAAAGAAGTGATATCACTGGAGAAGTCATCTCCACTTCATCACGTCTTCATCACCGTTTAGTGCATCTCGTACCCTGTGTTTATTCCACACAAAGACGCTGATGTACAAAGATTAACTGGAGAAACTCTGGGCAAACCAGCTGCACCATAGGAACACACAATAATTCTGCAAACATCAATACATTTAAATGAGGCTTAACCCCTTGAATGTTAAAAAGGTTTCAGACATGTAGCTTTCCCACTTTTCCAGAATCCTTCAGCCTCTGTGTCCAGCTGACACCCTTTTGTGATTAAACAAGGTAAATAGTCATATTTACACTTGCCTGCTTTTATTTTCCTGTAATAAAACAAGTGGAACAAAGAAGAGCTGAGATCCTTATATCTTATCCTATTTACATATTTACAGTTTATTATTAGATCACAAATCACATCAGCATCATAGGGTGACAGGCTGATGGGTACTTTATGGACATGCAGCGTATGATGGAAGGTTTATACTGCCAGGTACCACGCAGCAGCTTAGTGCAGAAGTGAATTCCCTTGTGTAGTTTCCATCATATAACTGGTTGGTTTCCAGGTCAAGGAATTCATCGCATAAGTTGGAATTGTGGCTATTGAGGCCACCCATGATGACTAGAAGGTCTTCCACCACTCCAACGCCAAATAAGCTACGTGGGTTTATCATGCATGGCAATGTTGTCCAGAGGTTGGTGTAAGGACAATAACATTCGACACTGCTCAGATGATTTTGTCCATCAAATCCTCCTACCTGTAATGAATTACAAACATTATAAATTATAAACTGCACTGACTGCATAGACTTTTCCACTGAGCACTAGTAGAACACAATTATTAACCCTTTGAGTGTCGGAGGGGTAAGCAATGCATTGCAAAGCAATGCATTGCATACCCTTCTGCAACTCAAAGGTTAAGGTCAGGATACACTAATGTAGATAATGTTAACAGCAATGTCTGGTCCTTTATGATGCAAATGGAGTAAATTTAGGTAATGAAAACGCATAAGACATTTGCAGGGTTTTGGCAATGGTGATGCAGATTGTCTTTAACAGTTTTTGGGCTGGATTCTAATGCAGGTGCTGATTTTATCACTGCTTTTATCTCCAGTTTTCCCCATAGACGTCAATAGGAAACTGTTTGCTAAAACGGGTGTTAACATTTAGCACCTGTAATAGAATCTAGCCCTCTGTGTCCTTGATTTATGCAATGGAGCTGGTTCTGATTAGAAATAGGTGTGCCTTTGCACCTTACTATGCTTGTTTCTCCTCGATAGGAGCTATCTATAAAGTGTCTCTTCAATGCTAGTGCAATCAGGAATGTATTAGCTAAAGCGTGTGTAATGCCGCGAAATGCTCAGTAGACACTGCTGCGCGTGCTGCAGTCATGCGCAGTAGAGACTGCCCGCACCTCCGCTGATACAGAGCTGGGAGCTCCGAAGGAGCGTCCAGCTCTGTAACAACCGTGGCGCTGGTAGTTTCTACTGCGCGTGACTACCCCGCGACAGGGTGGCAGTGGCACTGTGGCCCGTGTAACGGGCTGTTCAACTAGTTGAGTAATAAATGATAAAATCTAAGTTCCCCGTACCGCATAGATTTTTCCTTTGTAGTTTAAAACTCCATGTCCACAGCGTCTGTTGAACATGGGTGCAATCATGGTCCATTCGTTGGTCTCTGGACTGTACACCTCTGCTGTGCGGAGAAATTTATCTTCAGATAGTCCTCCACATACACAGATCTGTGCAAAGACAAAGGATACATATATAAATACAAATGAAAAGCACATTTAGACTTACTTAGGTTAAATACATCAATGGTAAGATCTAGTAATTAAGAATGAGGTGAAGAACGAGGAACATTGTTTCACTAAGATACTTTATAGCATCTGGCACTATGTAATTGGCTAGCAGGGCTATTGTACATATATTGAGAGGATACCAGTATTTAGACTCTGTGTTGCACTTGCCACAAATTAAGCTGCTAGTAATGCTGGTGCCCATTTAGGGATCACCCATAAGGTAACTGTATTTGTTGCCCTTTGTGATAGATGCAGTGCCTGTCTGGTATTCTAATCCCAGTACAGCAAGGGCTTTTGGTTCTGGTCACCATCCTTATTTTACCACTCAGGGATGTACGATTTTCAAAATTCCAACCAATTCTTATTGGCCCTTATACACACTTGTCTATAGGCCCTTTGAGGGCCAGAGGGGTACAAAACGCAAAGTGTTGAGTACCTTTCTAGCACTGAAATGGTTTATCACCACATTTATTTTGTTTTCTCTTTGATTTTCTTGAGCAAAAATCTACACTTCTTCATGTTCATGAATAAATATATTTATATAGCGCCACAGTGAGTGCAGATCATTACAGTGTAATGGTTGAGACAATACAGGATAACACAAGTGCTTTTGTTCTTGGGTGATTATGGAGGAAAAAGGCTTTTTCTGTTTTTGGATTGTCCTTTTTCTGTTTTTGGATTGTCAGTTACTGTTGGATATAATCATGTTATTTTTGTGTTACTATTACTATTATTCTTTCTTAATATAGCACCAACTTATTCCGCAGTGGAGTAGAATAGGGAATAGACATACAGAGATATTAAATAGTATAAATGGAACAAGGAAAACAAAAGGATCAGGGCGCCCTACTCGTGAGAACTTACAGTGTAGAGGAAGGTAGGTGGGACACAGAAGGAGTAAGTGCTATGGGGTGTAAGTGCCTCCTGCCACAGTGGGAGAGAGAGAGAGAAGTGCTGCTGAATGTAGTTTCTAAGGAAGTAGTGGTTCTGTTTGAGAGAAACGACTATTTGAACAAAGAGGTTGTGATGGAGTTGTAGGTGTGAGAGTGATTTTAGAAGAAAATAAGAGTGATCAGTAGGACAGGCTGTTGGTCAGGCCTTGCTCATAACTGTTATGGATGTAATTGATAGACTTCCCCGAAGAGGAGCATCTGAAGTCTGGGGGAAAGTCTGATGGGACGAGGGAGGGAATTCCATAGTTCATGTTACAGAGGGGAAGGTAGCATGAGATGGAGATTGACTGGGAAATGAAGGATCGGGTGGAATCAAAGGTGACCCCCAGGCAGTGAGATGTAGGAGTTGGTGTGATGCTGGTGCTTTTAACATGATGGCAATATCTGGGGTAAGGATGATTGGAGAGGGAGGGAAAATTCCGAATTTGGTTTTGCTAAAATTAGGTTGGACATGACGGAAGGACCTCCAGGAAGACACAGAAGAGAGACAATTAGTTACCTGGTACAGGAGGTCTGGGGAGGAAAGATAGGTTTGAGTGTTATCAGCACAGAGATGATGGTGAAACCTAAAGAAGTTTATTGTGTTAGTATGAATATTAGTTTTTTGGGGAGAATATACAGATGTGCCCCCGCAGCACATTTTCATCTAAATGGAATCTGATAACTGCAGTATAAACAGTGATTATTAAATAAAAATATTGATACATTTACCCTTTGAGTACAAGAGAGGTACACAATGCATTGCTTACCCCTTTCGCTCTCTAAGGGTTAAAAGCAGCTGAACCAGGAATGTTCATTACATGTTACTTCCACCAGTGATAACAATACATTTCTTTTTTGCTTGTTAACCAATCCTTCTACCTATACAAGAAATGTAATATGCTGGATGACTGGTGAGCATTAGATTTCTTCTGCTGACCAGTCAGGGCTGGATTTACATACCAGACACACCTTGGCAAGGCATCTTAGACTTCTTTCACTCTGTCCATGGCAACAATCCCCCCACATAATTATTTTACCCTAACAAAAGTCTTATGAACTGCTCCCTAGCATAGAAAGTACCTTAGCCTATAAAATGCAAGCAAAAAAAAAAGCCTTTAAGCCCATATTTGCTATAGATACCATCTAACGGGTTAAATAATAGCTAGTTTAAGGGCACAGAAACTGTACAGGGACACTGGAATTGCACTGGCCACATCCACAATACAAAATATAGATATCACCAGGGCAGCTGAGATGTTCCTCAAAATTTGGAGCTCTAGACAGTTTCCTACAACCTATCCTATCCATTCTATGAGCAGTGAGTCATGACTAAATTGGATCTAATGGTACCTTGGTAATATCTCACCTTTCCAAACAGAGTGGTGACACGGGCAAACTGTCTGCTCTCATTCATGGGTGCTACCAAAGTCCACTCATTAGTTTCTGGATCATAACGTTCCACGGTGTTGACTGCTCCTGATCCATCAGTTCCACCAATAGCATATATAAATTTGTCCAGCACAGCAACACTATGGAATGCTCTGTCATGGTGCATGGGTGCCACTTCTTGAAACGTTTTTGTTTCAAGGTTGAATCTTGTTACCTTGTTTGTGCACTGTGTGTCTTCAGCACCACCAATGATGTAGACAGAGCCTTTGAAGTGTGCTGAACCATGACCATTCCTGGGGATTTCCTCAGAAGTAGCAATAGTCTCCCATTGGTCTGCTCTTATGTTGTATGCCAGAATATTTGTTGATATACTGTCATCACTACTACCAGTCACACTGATCATGATGGAATGGGGGAGGCGTGGTCTGGTCAGTGGGTTCACCCAGTCATCACTATTTAGTCCTCTTCTACTGATTGCACAGCTGGCTTTGAGCGCAGCTTTCATTATATCTTTGCATTCTTTATTTCTTTTTATATACTTGTTGTTCTTTAAATTGTAAACAATGTTAGATCTGTTTACTCTTGCTAGTCGGACCTGGGAAAAAGAGAGAAGCAATAGATTTATTGAAGAGAGTTGCTACCTTCAATGGAATTAAATAACACATTAATGTTAGAATAAAAAAAACAAACAGACAACATAACGCTGTGATGATATCATAATCTGCTTACTGTTTCTGTGATGTGACGGCAGAATGAGAAGGGAAGATGCACAATGAGGTTTCTCACTTTGTAGCTGAATGTTTGTAATGATATAGTCTTAGCCCCTCCCCTAATATACCAACTTATGTAATATTAATGTAATATGTACCCAGGCAGTTCAGTACAATACTAAACCAGATACACGTGCAACCGCTTCTTGGGATTATACAGTGTAGTCTGGATCTGCTGAACTGCCCCAAATCCACCAAACTATAGCTTAAATTTGTAAACTTTGGCATAACCTGTTAAAGTAATACCTCCTCATAATACCCCCAATCATGTGCACACATAAGTACACTTATTTCACTATGGCTTACAATTAGGCCCGGACTGGGACAAAAAATAGGCCCGGGCATTTAAAGCTGAGCAGCCCATTTTTATTTTTTGAGCAGCCCATGGGGGAAGGGGGGGGGGCACGTTCGCTCTTTTTTTTTTTTTTTTTTTTAACGCCCGGACCCAGGGCCGGTGCAAGGATTTATGTATACACAGGGCGAAGGTGCATTTTGATGTCCCCACCCCCTCCGACACAATCCCCTGCCCCCATATTCACCTCCACACTCTGCCCACACCATCCTCCTCCCCACATTGCCCCTTCCACAATGCCCCCTTCATCTCCACATTGCCCCTTCCACAATGCCCCCTTCATCTCCACATTGCCCCTTCCACAATGTCCCCTTCATCTCCACATTGCCCCTTCCACAATGTCCCCTTCATCTCCACATTGCCCCTTCCACAATGCCCCCTTCATCTCCACAATGCCCCCTCCACAATGCCCCCTTCATCTCCACAATGCCCCTTCCACAATGCCCCCTTCATCTCCACAATGCCCCTTCCACAATGCCCCCTTCATCTCCACATTGCCCCTTCCACAATGCTCCCTTCCACTCCACAATGCCCCCTTCATCTCCACATTGCCCCTTCCACAATGCTCCCTTCCACTCCACAATGCCCCCTTCATCTCCACATTGCCGCTTCCACAATGTCCCCTTCATCTCCACAATGCCCCTTCCACAATGCCCCCTTCATCTCCACAATGCCCCTTCCACTCCACAATGTCCCCTTCATCTCCACATTGCCCCTTCCACAATGTCCCCTTCATCTCCACATTGCCCCTTCCACAATGTCCCCTTCATCTCCACAATGGCCCTTCCATCTCCACAATGCCCCCTTCATCTCCACATTGCCCCTTCCACTCCACAATGCCCCCTTCATCTCCACATTGCCCCTTCCACAATGTCCCCTTCATCTCCACAATGCCCCTTCCACAATGCCCCCTTCATCTCCACAATGCCCCTTCCACAATGCCCCCTTAATTTCCACATTGCCCCTTCCACAATGCTCCCTTCCACTCCACAATGCCCCCTTCATCTCCACATTGCCCCTTCCACAATGCACCCTTCCACTTCACAATGCCCCCTTCATCTCCACATTGCCGCTTCTACAATGTCCCCTTCATCTCCACAATGCCCCTTCCACAATGTCCCCTTCATCTCCACAATGCCCCTTCCACTCCACAATGCCCCCTTCCACAATGCACCCTTCCACTCCACAATGCCCCCTTCATCTCCACAATGCCCCCTCCACAATGCCCCCTTCATCTCCACAATGCCCCTTCCACAATGCCCCCTTCATCTCCACATTGCCCCTTCCACAATGCTCCCTTCCACTCCACAATGCCCCCTTCATCTCCACATTGCCCCTTCCACAATGCTCCCTTCCACTCCACAATGCCCCCTTCATCTCCACATTGCCGCTTCCACAATGTCCCCTTCATCTCCACAATGCCCCTTCCACTCCACAATGTCCCCTTCATCTCTACATTGCCCCTTCCACAATGTCCCCTTCATCTCCACATTGCCCCTTCCACAATGTCCCCTTCATCTCCACAATGCCCCTTCCATCTCCACAATGCCCCCTTCATCTCCACATTGCCCCTTCCACTCCACAATGCCCCCTTCATCTCCACATTGCCCCTTCCACAATGTCCCCTTCATCTCCACATTGCCCCTTCCACAATGCCCCCTTCATCTCCACAATGCCCCTCCACAATGTCCCCTTCATCTCCACAATGCCCCTTCCACAATGCACCCTTCCACTCCACAATGCCCCCTTCCACAATACACCCTTCCACTCCACAAAGCCCCCTTCATCTCCACAATGCCCCTTCCACAATGCCCCCTTCATTTCCACATTGCCCCTTCCACAATGCTCCCTTCCACTCCACAATGCCCCCTTCATCTCCACATTGCCCCTTCCACAATGCTCCCTTCCACTCCACAATGCCCCCTTCATCTCCACATTGCTGCTTCTACAATGTCCCCTTCATCTCCACAATGCCCCTTCCACAATGTCCCCTTCATCTCCACAATGCCCCTTCCACTCCACAATGACCCCTTCCACAATGCACCCTTCCACTCCACAATGTCCCCTTCATCTCCACATTGCCCCTTCCACAATGTCCCCTTCATCTCCACATTGCCCCTTCCACAATGTCCCCTTCATCTGCACAATGCCCCTTCCATCTCCACAATGCCCCCTTCATCTCCACATTGCCCCTTCCACTCCACAATGCCCCCTTCATCTCCACATTGCCCCTTCCACAATGCTCCCTTCCATTCCACAATGCCCCCTTCATCTCCACATTGCCGCTTCCACAATGTCCCCTTCATCTCCACAATGCCCCTTCCACAATGTCCCCTTCATCTCCACAATGCCCCTTCCACAATGCACCCTTCCACTCCACAATGCCCCCTTCCACAATACACCCTTCCACTCCACAAAGCCCCCTTCATCTCCACATTGCCCCTTCCACAATGCACCCTTCCACTCCACAATGCCCCCTTCATCTCCACAATGCCCCTCCACAATGTCCCCTTCATCTCCACAATGCCCCTTCCACAATGCCCCCTTCATCTCCACATTGCCCCTTCCACAATGCTCCCTTCCACTCCACAATGCCCCCTTCATCTCCACATTGCCCCTTCCACAATGCTCCCTTCCACTCCACAATGCCCCCTTCATCTCCACATTGCTGCTTCTACAATGTCCCCTTCATCTCCACAATGCCCCTTCCACAATGTCCCCTTCATCTCCACAATGCCCCTTCCACTCCACAATGCCCCCTTCCACAATGCACCCTTCCACTCCACAATGTCCCCTTCATCTCCACATTGCCCCTTCCACAATGTCCCCTTCATCTCCACATTGCCCCTTCCACAATGTCCCCTTCATCTGCACAATGCCCCTTCCATCTCCACAATGCCCCCTTCATCTCCACATTGCCCCTTCCACTCCACAATGCCCCCTTCATCTCCACATTGCCCCTTCCACAATGCTCCCTTCCATTCCACAATGCCCCCTTCATCTCCACATTGCCGCTTCCACAATGTCCCCTTCATCTCCACAATGCCCCTTCCACAATGTCCCCTTCATCTCCACAATGCCCCTTCCACAATGCACCCTTCCACTCCACAATGCCCCCTTCCACAATGCACCCTTCCACTCCACAAAGCCCCCTTCATCTCCACATTGCCCCTTCCACAATGCACCCTTCCACTCCACAATGCCCCCTTCATCTCCACATTGCCCCTTCCACAATGCCCCCTTCATCTCCACAATGCCCCCTTCCACTCCACAATGCCCCCTTCATCTCCACAATGCCCCCTTCCACAATGCCCCCTTCATCTCCACAATGCCCCCTTCCACAATGCCCCATTCATCTCCACAATGCCCCTTCCACAATGCCCCCTTCATCTCCACAATGCCCCTTCCACAATGCACCCTTCCACTCCACAATGCCCCCTTCCACAATGCACCCTTCCACTCCACAAAGCCCCCTTCATCTCCACATTGCCCCTTCCACAATGCACCCTTCCACTCCACAATGCCCCCTTCATCTCCACATTGCCCCTTCCACAATGCCCCCTTCATCTCCACAATGCCCCCTTCCACTCCACAATGCCCCCTTCATCTCCACAATGCCCCCTTCCACAATGCCCCCTTCATCTCCACAATGCCCCTTCCACAATGCCCCCTTCATCTCCACAATGCACCTTCCACAATGCCCCCTTCATCTCCACATTGCCGCTTCCACAATGCTCCCTTCCACTCCACAATGCCCCCTTCATCTCCACATTGCCGCTTCTACAATGTCCCCTTCATCTCCACAATGCCCCTTCCCCAATGCCCCATTCATCTCCACAATGCCCCTTCCACAATGCCCCCTTCATCTCCACAATGCACCTTCCACAATGCCCCCTTCATCTCCACATTGCCCCTTCCACAATGCTCCCTTCCACTCCACAATGCCCCCTTCATCTCCACATTGCCGCTTCTACAATGTCCCCTTCATCTCCACAATGCCCCTTCCACAATGTCCCCTTCATCTCCACAATGCCCCTTCCACTCCACAATGCCCCCTTCCACAATGCACCCTTCCACTCCACAATGCCCCCTTCATCTCCACAATGCCCCCTCCACAATGCCCCCTTCATCTCCACAATGCCCCTTCCACAATGCCCCCTTCATCTCCACATTGCCCCTTCCACAATGCTCCCTTCCACTCCACAATGCCCCCTTCATCTCCACATTGCCCCTTCCACAATGCTCCCTTCCACTCCACAATGCCCCCTTCATCTCCACATTGCTGCTTCTACAATGTCCCCTTCATCTCCACAATGCCCCTTCCACAATGTCCCCTTCATCTCCACAATGCCCCTTCCACTCCACAATGCCCCCTTCCACAATGCACCCTTCCACTCCACAATGTCCCCTTCATCTCCACATTGCCCCTTCCACAATGTCCCCTTCATCTCCACATTGCCCCTTCCACAATGTCCCCTTCATCTGCACAATGCCCCTTTCATCTCCACAATGCCCCCTTCATCTCCACATTGCCCCTTCCACTCCACAATGCCCCCTTCATCTCCACATTGCCCCTTCCACAATGCTCCCTTCCATTCCACAATGCCCCCTTCATCTCCACATTGCCGCTTCCACAATGTCCCCTTCATCTCCACAATGCCCCTTCCACAATGTCCCCTTCATCTCCACAATGCCCCTTCCACAATGCACCCTTCCACTCCACAATGCCCCCTTCCACAATGCACCCTTCCACTCCACAAAGCCCCCTTCATCTCCACATTGCCCCTTCCACAATGCACCCTTCCACTCCACAATGCCCCCTTCATCTCCACATTGCCCCTTCCACAATGCCCCCTTCATCTCCACAATGCCCCCTTCCACTCCACAATGCCCCCTTCATCTCCACAATGCCCCCTTCCACAATGCCCCCTTCATCTCCACAATGCCCCCTTCCACAATGCCCCATTCATCTCCACAATGCCCCTTCCACAATGCCCCCTTCATCTCCACAATGCCCCTTCCACAATGCACCCTTCCACTCCACAATGCCCCCTTCCACAATGCACCCTTCCACTCCACAAAGCCCCCTTCATCTCCACATTGCCCCTTCCACAATGCACCCTTCCACTCCACAATGCCCCCTTCATCTCCACATTGCCCCTTCCACAATGCCCCCTTCATCTCCACAATGCCCCCTTCCACTCCACAATGCCCCCTTCATCTCCACAATGCCCCCTTCCACAATGCCCCCTTCATCTCCACAATGCCCCCTTCCACAATGCCCCATTCATCTCCACAATGCCCCTTCCACAATGCCCCCTTCATCTCCACAATGCACCTTCCACAATGCCCCCTTCATCTCCACATTGCCCCTTCCACAATGCTCCCTTCCACTCCACAATGCCCCCTTCATCTCCACATTGCCGCTTCTACAATGTCCCCTTCATCTCCACAATGCCCCTTCCACAATGTCCCCTTCATCTCCACAATGCCCCTTCCACTCCACAATGCCCCCTTCCACAATGCACCCTTCCACTCCACAATGTCCCCTTCATCTCGACATTGCCCCTTCCACAATGTCCCCTTCATCTCCACATTGCCCCTTCCACAATGTCCCCTTCATCTCCACAATGCCCCTTCCATCTCCACAATGCCCCCTTCATCTCCACATTGCCCCTTCCACTCCACAATGCCCCCTTCATCTCCACATTGCCCCTTCCACAATGCTCCCTTCCACTCCACAATGCCCCCTTCATCTCCACATTGCCGCTTCCACAATGAACCCTTCATCTCCACAATGCCCCTTCCACAATGCCCCCTTCATCTCCACATTGCCCCTTCCACAATGCTCCCTTCCACTCCACAATGCCCCCTTCATCTCCACATTGCCGCTTCCACAATGTTCCCTTCATCTCCACAATGCCCCTTCCACAATGTCCCCTTCATCTCCACAATGCCCCTTCCACTCCACAATGTCCCCTTCATCTCCACATTGCCCCTTCCACAATGTCCCCTTCATCTCCACATTGCCCCTTCCACAATGTCCCCTTCATCTCCACAATGCCCCTTCCATCTCCACAATGCCCCCTTCATCTCCACATTGCCCCTTCCACTCCACAATGCCCCCTTCATCTCCACATTGCCCCTTCCACAATGTCCCCTTCATCTCCACAATGCCCCTTCCACAATGCCCCCTTCATCTCCACAATGCCCCTTCCACAATGCCCCCTTCATTTCCACATTGCCCCTTCCACAATGCTCCCTTCCACTCCACAATGCCCCCTTCATCTCCACATTGCCCCTTCCACAATGCTCCCTTCCACTCCACAATGCCCCCTTCATCTCCACATTGCCGCTTCCACAATGTCCCCTTCATCTCCACAATGCCCCTTCCACTCCACAATGTCCCCTTCATCTCTACATTGCCCCTTCCACAATGTCCCCTTCATCTCCACATTGCCCCTTCCACAATGTCCCCTTCATCTCCACAATGCCCCTTCCATCTCCACAATGCCCCCTTCATCTCCACATTGCCACTTCCACTCCACAATGCCCCCTTCATCTCCACATTGCCCCTTCCACAATGTCCCCTTCATCTCCACATTGCCCCTTCCACAATGCCCCCTTCATCTCCACAATGCCCCTTCCACAATGTCCCCTTCATCTCCACAATGCCCCTTCCACAATGCCCCCTTCATTTCCACATTGCCCCTTCCACAATGCTCCCTTCCACTCCACAATGCCCCCTTCATCTCCACATTGCCCCTTCCACAATGCTCCCTTCCACTCCACAATGCCCCCTTCATCTCCACATTGCTGCTTCTACAATGTCCCCTTCATCTCCACAATGCCCCTTCCACAATGTCCCCTTCATCTCCACAATGCCCCTTCCACTCCACAATGCCCCCTTCCACAATGCACCCTTCCACTCCACAATGTCCCCTTCATCTCCACATTGCCCCTTTCACAATGTCCCCTTCATCTCCACATTGCCCCTTCCACAATGTCCCCTTCATCTGCACAATGCCCCTTCCATCTCCACAATGCCCCCTTCATCTCCACATTGCCCCTTCCACTCCACAATGCCCCCTTCATCTCCACATTGCCCCTTCCACAATGCTCCCTTCCATTCCACAATGCCCCCTTCATCTCCACATTGCCGCTTCCACAATGTCCCCTTCATCTCCACAATGCCCCTTCCACAATGTCCCCTTCATCTCCACAATGCCCCTTCCACAATGCACCCTTCCACTCCACAATGCCCCCTTCCACAATGCACCCTTCCACTCCACAAAGCCCCCTTCATCTCCACATTGCCCCTTCCACAATGCCCCCTTCCACAATGCCCCCTTCCACAATGCACCCTTCCACTCCACAATGCCCCCTTCATCTCCACATTGCCCCTTCCACAATGCCCCCTTCATCTCCACAATGCCCCCTTCCACTCCACAATGCCCCCTTCATCTCCACAATGCCCCCTTCCACAATGCCCCCTTCATCTCCACAATGCCCCCTTCCACAATGCCCCATTCATCTCCACAATGCCCCTTCCACAATGCCCCCTTCATCTCCACAATGCACATTCCACAATGCCCCCTTCATCTCCACATTGCCCCTTCCACAATGCTCCCTTCCACTCCACAATGCCCCCTTCATCTCCACATTGCCGCTTCTACAATGTCCCCTTCATCTCCACAATGCCCCTTCCACAATGTCCCCTTCATCTCCACAATGCCCCTTCCACTCCACAATGCCCCCTTCCACAATGCACCCTTCCACTCCACAATGTCCCCTTCATCTCGACATTGCCCCTTCCACAATGTCCCCTTCATCTCCACATTGCCCCTTCCACAATGTCCCCTTCATCTCCACAATGCCCCTTCCATCTCCACAATGCCCCCTTCATCTCCACATTGCCCCTTCCACTCCACAATGCCCCCTTCATCTCCACAATGCCCCCTTCCACTCCACAATGCCCCCTTCATCTCCACAATGCCCCCTTCATCTCCACAATGCCCCCTTCCACAATGCCCCCTTCATCTCCACATTGCCGCTTCCACAATGAACCCTTCATCTCCACAATGCCCCTTCCACAATGCCCCCTTCATCTCCACATTGCCCCTTCCACAATGCTCCCTTCCACTCCACAATGCCCCCTTCATCTCCACATTGCCGCTTCCACAATGTCCCCTTCATCTCCACAATGCCCCTTCCACAATGTCCCCTTCATCTCCACAATGCCCCTTCCACTCCACAATGTCCCCTTCATCTCCACATTGCCCCTTCCACAATGTCCCCTTCATCTCCACATTGCCCCTTCCACAATGTCCCCTTCATCTCCACAATGCCCCTTCCATCTCCACAATGCCCCCTTCATCTCCACATTGCCCCTTCCACTCCACAATGCCCCCTTCATCTCCACATTGCCCCTTCCACAATGTCCCCTTCATCTCCACATTGCCCCTTCCACAATGCCCCCTTCATCTCCACAATGCCCCTTCCACAATGCCCCCTTCATCTCCACAATGCCCCTTCCACAATGCCCCCTTCATTTCCACATTGCCCCTTCCACAATGCTCCCTTCCACTCCACAATGCCCCCTTCATCTCCACATTGCCCCTTCCACAATGCTCCCTTCCACTCCACAATCCCCCCTTCATCTCCACATTGCCGCTTCTACAATGTCCCCTTCATCTCCACAATGCCCCTTCCACAATGTCCCCTTCATCTCCACAATGCCCCTTCCACTCCACAATGCCCCTTTCCACAATGCACCCTTCCACTCCACAATGTCCCCTTCATCTCCACATTGCCCATTCCACAATGTCCCCTTCATCTCCACATTGCCCCTTCCACAATGTCTCCTTCATCTCTACAATGCCCCTTCCATCTCTACAATGCCCCCTTCATCTCCACATTGCCCCTTCCACTCCACAATGCCCCCTTCATCTCCACATTGCCCCTTCCACAATGCTCCCTTCCATTCCACAATGCCCCCTTCATCTCCACATTGCCGCTTCCACAATGTCCCCTTCATCTCCACAATTCCCCTTCCACAATGTCCCCTTCATCTCCACAATGCCCCTTCCACAATGCACCCTTCCACTCCACAATGCCCCCTTCCACAATGCACCCTTCCACTCCACAAAGCCCCCTTCATCTCCACATTGCCCCTTCCACAATGCCCCCTTCCACAATGCACCCTTCCACTCCACAATGCCACCTTCATCTCCACATTGCCCCTTCCACAATGCCCCCTTCATCTCCACAATGCCCCCTTCATCTCCACAATGCCCCCTTCCACAATGCCCCCTTCATCTCCACAATGCCCCCTTCCACAATGCCCCATTCATCTCCACAATGCCCCTTCAACAATGCCCCCTTCATCTCCACAATGCACCTTCCACAATGCCCCTTTCATCTCCACATTGCCCCTTCCACAATTCTCCCTTCCACTCCACAATGCCCCCTTCATCTCCACATTGCCGCTTCTACAATGTCCCCTTCATCTCCACAATGCCCCTTCCACAATGTCCCCTTCATCTCCACAATGCCCCTTCCACTCCACAATGCCCCCTTCCACAATGCACCCTTCCACTCCACAATGTCCCCTTCATCTCGACATTGCCCCTTCCACAATGTCCCCTTCATCTCCACATTGCCCCTTCCACAATGTCCCCTTCATCTCCACAATGCCCCTTCCATCTCCACAATGCCCCCTTCATCTCCACATTGCCCCTTCCACTCCACAATGCCCCCTTCATCTCCACATTGCCCCTTCCACAATGCTCCCTTCCACTCCACAATGCCCCCTTTATCTCCACATTGCCACTTCCACAATGTCCCCTTCATCTCCACAATGCCCCTTCCACAATGTCCCCTTCATCTCCACAATGCCCCTTCCACAATGCACCCTTCCACTCCACAATGCCCCCTTCCACAATGCACCCTTCCACTCCACAATGCCCCCTTCATCTCCAAATTGCCCCTTCCACAATGCCCCCTTCCACAATGCACCCTTCCACTCCACAATGCCCCCTTCATCTCCACATTGCCCCTTCCACCATGCCCCCTTCATCTCCACAATGCCCCCTTCCACTCCACAATGCCCCATTCATCTCCACAATGCCCCCTTCCACAATGTCCCCTTCATCTCCACATTGCCCCTTCCACAATGTCCCCTTCATCTCCACAATGCCCCTTCCATCTCCACAATGCCCCCTTCATCTCCACATTGCCCCTTCCACTCCACAATGCCCCCTTCATCTCCACATTGCCCCTTCCACAATGCTCCCTTCCATTCCACAATGCCCCCTTCATCTCCACATTGCCGCTTCCACAATGTCCCCTTCATCTCCACAATGCCCCTTCCACAATGTCCTCTTCATCTCCACAATGCCCCTTCCACAATGCACCCTTCCACTCCACAATGCCCCCTTCCACAATGCACCCTTCCACTCCACAAAGCCCCCTTCATCTCCACATTGCCCCTTCCACAATGCCCCCTTCCACAATGCACCCTTCCACTCCACAATGCCCCCTTCATCTCCACATTGCCCCTTCCACAATGCCCCCTTCATCTCCACAATGCCCCCTTCCACTCCACAATGCCCCCTTCATCTCCACAATGCCCCCTTCCACAATGCCCCATTCATCTCCACAATGCCCCTTCCACAATACCCCCTTCATCTCCACAATGCACCTTCCACAATGCCCCTTTCATCTCCACATTGCCCCTTCCACAATGCTCCCTTCCACTCCACAATGCCCCCTTCATCTCCACATTGCCGCTTCTACAATGTCCCCTTCATCTCCACAATGCCCCTTCCACAATGTCCCCTTCATCTCCACAATGCCCCTTCCACTCCACAATGCCCCCTTCCACAATGCACCCTTCCACTCCACAATGTCCCCTTCATCTCGACATTGCCCCTTCCACAATGTCCCCTTCATCTCCACATTGCCCCTTCCACAATGTCCCCTTCATCTCCACAATGCCCCTTCCATCTCCACAATGCCCCCTTCATCTCCACATTGCCCCTTCCACTCCACAATGCCCCCTTCATCTCCACATTGCCCCTTCCACAATGCTCCCTTCCACTCCACAATGCCCCCTTCATCTCCACATTGCCGCTTCCACAATGTCCCCTTCATCTCCACAATGCCCCTTCCACAATGTCCCCTTCATCTCCACAATGCCCCTTCCACAATGCACCCTTCCACTCCACAATGCCCCCTTCCACAATGCACCCTTCCACTCCACAATGCCCCCTTCATCTCCAAATTGCCCCTTCCACAATGCACCCTTCCACTCCACAATGCCCCCTTCATCTCCACATTGCCCCTTCCACAATGCCCCCTTCATCTCCACAATGCCCCCTTCCACTCCACAATGCCCCATTCATCTCCACAATGCCCCCTTCCACAATGCCCCCTTCATCTCCACAATGCCCCTTCCACAATGCCCCCTTCATCTCCACAATGCACCTTCCACAATGCCCCCTTCATCTCCACATTGCCCCTTCCACAATGCCCCCTTCATCTCCACAATGCTTCCTTCACCTCCACAATGCCCCTTCCACAACGTCCCCTTCATCAACTGCCCCTTCATCTCCGCAATACCCCTTGATCCCTACCTTAAATCCCTGGTGATCTAGCAGCGATGCAGCGTACCATCAGTGTGATCTGTGCGTCCTTCGGCACAGAGCTGCATCTACCGCGCGCGGTTCGCAATAATGCAGAACGCTGGGAGATGATGTCATCTCCCAGCGCTCTGTATTACTACGGAGACTGGGTCACCAGACCGGCCCACCGGGCAAATGCCCGGTGTGCCCGATGGCCAGTCTGGGCCTGCTTACAATCCGAATGGCCCCTATGAAGTTTTCCTTTCTCCCTTTGTTCAAGAAATAAAGGGGGAGATGCACTAATATTTGAAAAGGTGGTGATAAAGTGGAGATAACTTCTCCAGTGATATCACATCTCCAATTCCTATGTTATTCTATGAAGCCAATGCACTAAGGTTTGTCCAGCTTTGGATAGGCTCTATAGAATAACATACAATCTGGAGAAGTCATCTCCTCTTTATCACCTCTTTTTCACTCCTTAGTGCATAACCGCCAACATATTTAATCAGTCTTAGATGTAATGTACATGAAGGAGGACATGACAGCTGCTTGCAGTTTTTTTCAAACTGAATCAGGCAAAGTGCATGAGCCTATGAAGCCAATCAGGGACCAGGGAGATGTCAAGCACATTGTGAAGCCTAGTGCTGCCCACCCCTCTGCACTGTGCACTGGGCAGAGTTTGTTTCCTGTGGTCCTGTTAACAACTGTCATGGCCGCCACCACTGACAAAGTATCAAGGGCAAACTTCATAGGAGCCATTAGGATTTTATGACCACGGTAAGATAAGTGGAGGTTATTATTATGAGGTGTTACGTCTCTTTTAAACATATTAATATGCACAAGCCTAATTTGCTTTAACCCCTTCAGTGCCAGAGGCTCGGGCCATTTTCTGAACCCTGCAGGCCAGACACTTTTTCAACATTTTTGCTATCCTTCCGTTTAGGCTTGATTTCCTCTGGGGATTTTTAGTTACATATGGAAAACTATATATTGTTTTTTTCAGAACGAATTGAGCTTTCTTGTGATACCTTACATGAAGAGAATTTTACATCGTGCAAAAAGCTATGATGTCATAATGACAAAAAAAAGTGAAAATTTACTCATTTTGCTAAAATCACATACTATGTATCAAAAATATTTACCTTGATTGAAAAAGTTTCAATTATTTGAAAAAGCCTCGAGTCCCCTGAGTAAAAAAATACCAAATTTGTATAGTTTTACCTACGTCCATGGCTAGCGTAGAGCCCTAATCACCAGCAGCGCAAAATGACATTTTCAACTTTATAAACTAATATGCGCATTCTAGGGTTTTTGTGGTAAAACTACCCTAAAACAGTGGAATAACTATATAAAACTATATATTTCGGAAAAGTAGACAACCTGCCGCATCTAATGAGGGGTAACTTGCCTTCTTACCCCAAGCCTGGTGTGCACAAATGCCTCCAGAAGATGGCGCTAATGAAAAAAAAGGCATTTTCTTACATTTCTGCCCCTTCAAATGTACTGAAATTTGTGAAAACCATGGCATTTCCAACTGTATTCATTAGCTAGTGCTCTTAGGAGAAAAATGACACCCCATTGGTATGAGTTTAACTACCTCAGGGGGCGTTAGAAGTGCAAAATGACACCTAGTACAACCTCAAATTTTTCTAACATTTTCTCAAACATTACTTGTCAGTACACAAATGGTTATAACAACTACAGAAGTGAAGAAAGGGTACACAAACCATACCATTTTGAAAAGAAGACACCCTGCCGCATCTAATGATGGGTGACTTGCCTTGTTACCCCAAGCCTGGAGTGCACAAATGCCTCCAGAAGGTGGCACTAATGAAAAAAAAAGGCATTTTCTTACATTTCTGTCCCTTCAAATGTACTGAAATATGTGCAAACCATGGTATTTCCAACTGTATTCATTAGCTAGTGCTCTTAGGAGAAAAATGACACCCCATTGGTATGAGTTTAACTACCTCAGGGGGCGTTAGAAGTGCAAAATGACACCTACTACAACCTCAAATTTTTCTAACATTTTCTCAAACATTACTTGTCTGTACACAAATGGTTATAACAACTACAGAAGTGAAGAAAGGGTACACAAACCATACCATTTTGAAAAGAAGACACCCTGCCGCATCTAATGATGGGTGACTTGCCTTGTTACCCCAAGCCTGGAGTGCACAAATGCCTCCAGAAGGTGGCACTAATGAAAAAAAAAGGCATTTTCTTACATTTCTGCCCCTTCAAATGTACTGAAATATGTGCAAACCATGGTATTTCCAACTGTATTCATTAGCTAGTGCTCTTAGGAGAAAAATGACACCCCATTGGTATGAGTTTAACTACCTCAGGGGGCGTTAGAAGTGCAAAATGACACCTACTACAACCTCAAATTTTTCTAACATTTTCTCAAACATTACTTGTCAGTACACAAATGGTTATAACAACTACAGAAGTGAAGAAAGGGTACACAAACCATACCATTTTGAAAAGAAGACACCCTGCCGCATCTATTGATGGGTGACTTGCTTTGTTACCCCAAGCCTGGAGAGCACAAATGCCTCCAGAAGGTGGCGCTAATGAAAAAAAAAGGCATTTTCTTACATTTCTGCCCCTTCAAATGTACTGAAATTTGTGCAAACCATGGCATTTCCAACTGTATTCATTAGCTAGTGCTCTTAGGAGAAAAATGACACCCCACTGGAATGAGTCGACCTACCTTAGGGGTGCCAGAAGCACATCACTACACCTACCTGTTTGCTTCTTCGAAAATGGCGGCTTGTACTAAAATGTCCATAACTGTTAGAGACATGAAGGAAAGGTATAAAAGGTATACCATTTTGGAAAGTAGACATTCTCCCGCATCAAATGAGGGGTCACTTGCCTTTCTACCCCCTGGGCTGAAGTGCACAAATATTTCCAAAAGGTGGCGCTATGGGAATAAATACATGTTTTTTTACATTTCCACCACTTCAAAGATACTAAAATCTTTGAAAACCATAACATTTCCTGCTGTATTCAGTACCTGCTACCAACATGAGAAAAATGGTAGCCTATTTGTGTGGGTTAACATAGAATATGTGGGTGCTAGGAACACGTACGTAAACCTGACACTTTTGTTTTTGAAATTATCTGCTTGCACTAAAATGGTTATAACCATAATAGATATGCAGAAAAGGTAGAGAAACAATGCCATTTTGGAAAGAAAACATCCTTCCGCATCTAATGAGGGGTCACGTGCCTTCTTACCCAAAGGCTGGTATGCACAAATGCTTCCAGGAGGTGGCGCTAGTGAAAAAAAAGGCATTTTCTTACATTTCTGCCCCTTCAAATGTATGGAACTTTGTAAAAACCATGGAATTTTCAACTGCATTCATTAGCTAGTGCTCTTAGGAGTCAAACGACACCCCATTGATATGAGTTGACCTACCTTAGGGGGTGCTAGAAGTAGAAAACTACACCTACTACAACCTCTGATGTTTCTAACATTTTCTCAAATGTGACTTGCCTGTACAAAAATGGCTATAACACATTCAGAATTGAAGAAAAGGTAGATAAACCATACCATTTTGGAAAGAAAACAACCTGCCGCATCTAATGAGGGGTCACTTGCCTTCTTACCCCAATACTGGTGTGCATAAATGTTTCCAGAAGGAGGCGATATAGGAAAAAAATTGCATTTTTTTACATTTCTGCCCCTTCAAATGTATGGAGCGCTGTGAAAACCATGGAATTTTCAACTGCATTTGTTTGCTAGTGCTCTTAGGAGTCAAATGACACCCCATTGGTATGAGTTGAACTACCTTAGGGGGTGCTAGAAGTAGAAAACTACACCTACTACAACCTCTGATGTTTCTAACATTTTCTCAAACCTGACTTGCCTGTACGAAAATGACTATAACACCTTCAGAATTGAAGAAAAGGTAGATAAACCATACCATTTTGGAAAGAAGACAACCTGCCGCATCTAATGAGGGGTCACTTGCCTTTTTACCCCTAAGTTAGTTGGCACAACTATTTCCAGAATGTGGTGCTACAGGAAAAAATAAAATTTTGTTTTACACATCAGTCACTTCAAAGATACTAAAATGGTTCAATGGCGTGGGATTTCCTTCTTGCCAGCCTAAGAAAAATGGTACCCCACTGCTGTGGGTTGACATACCAATTTACGCTACAGGAGCGTAGCTACCAGTGAAACAGAAATGGTAAAGCAAACAGTGTATGTGTGATTTTATGGCTAACAGATGAAAGAAGCTAGGGCGTCAGCCGGTGTACGTGCGGACCTGTGACTACAAGTGTAACAAAGTATGTGGGAGGGTGAGGGATTAGGCAGTGTGTGTGGGTATGAGCAGAGGAGCAAGGATGGTGGGGCAGTGTTTGATAGTGTGTATGGGAGATCTGTGACTACCAGTGTTGATAAAAAGTCCTGTGTGTGCCACAGGAAGGGGGTCGGCATTGAACTCCCCTCCTAGTGGCACACACAGGGTTAATTTGTGTTTTATTTTTTATTTTTTTTATTATATACCTCATTGAGGGGCATAAGGACCCCCTGATCCCTCCCCAATGAGGTCTTAGTAAAAAAATATATATATATGTCCACAAACAGGGGACCCGGAGAGTGCCACAGGGGTCTCCAGCGCATTGCAAAGCAATGCATTGGATCCTTGTGGCACTCAGAGGGTTAATTTTTTTTTAATCATTACTTGGTAATCAGAGCTTGTTGGGGGGCCATCAGGACCAATCATGATGGCCCCCCAACAATCTCTGATAACGAAGTAATGAGAAATGCCCTGTGTGTGCGCCGCAGAAGGGGGGCTGCATTGGCCCCCCTTGAGGCACACACAGGGTTAATTTTTTTTCTTTACTTTTTTTATTATGGACCTCATTGGTGGGTATCAGGACCCCTTTGATTCCCCCCAATGAGGTCTTAAAAAAAAAAAAAAAAAGGAATCAAAATAAATGTCCCTGTGAGTGCCAAAGGGCTCTCCAGCGCATTGCAAAGCAATGCATTGGACCCTTCTGGCACTCAGAGGGTTAATTTTTTTTTTTATTAATACTTTGTAATCAGAGCTTGTTGGGGGGCCATCAGGACAAATCCTGATGGCCCCCCAACAATCTCTAGTAACAAAGTAATGATAGAAGCCCTGTGTGTGCCACAGGAGGGGGGGGGTGCATTTGACCCCCCCCTGTGGCACACACAGGGTTAAAAAATTGTATTTATTTTTTTTTTAATAATAGACCTCATTGAGGGGCATCAGGATCCCCCCTGATCCCCCCAATGAGGTCTTTAAAAAAATAAAAAAAAAAAACCCAAAGAAAAGACCCTGTGAGTGCTACAAGGGTCTCCAGCACATTGCAAAGCAATGTGCTGGGGACCCCTGCGGCACTCACAGGGCTACTTAGCGTTTGTTTTTTTGTTTTTTTGTTTTTTTTTTATTTCTCAGACCTCGTGGGGGACATCAGGACCCCTTCTGGTGTCCCCCCAGTTATTGATCTCCCAGCCATCGGCTGGGAGATCAATATGGCGACTTGCAGGAGAGCAAAAGCTCTCCTGCCTTTCACTCCTACCACCGGTAGGAGTGAATGGGACCGGGGAAACTTCCCCAACGTCATCAGTGACATGTCACTGATGACGCTGGGAGGCTTCCCCCGGTCCCGCCCACTCCTACCCGGAAGTTCGGGTAGGAGACAAAGAAGAGGAGAAGCTGCGCCTCAGCTGCGCTTCTCCTCTTCTTTTATTGATCTCCCAGCGCGATCGGCTGGGAGATCAATAACAGGGGGGACATGAGGAGTGATCCTCATGTCCCCCCACGATTGCCCACATTTTTTTTTTTTAAAATGCGGCCACTGCATGCCGGTTATACCGGCTCATGCAGTGACCGCATTTTAGTGGGTACATTGTACGAGCTTGGCACAGCGGGTACAGCTGTCCAAACTCGTACAATGTACCCACTTGGCACTCAAAGGGTTAAAAAAAATATACATTCATCAGCAAGTACCTCATGGGCACTTATATGTTCAAAATAATAATGGAAAAAGGATGATGGACTTTAATCACCTTAACCATTTGAGTGCCAGAAGGGTGAGCAACGCATTGTTTCACAATATGTTGCATGCCCCTCTGGCACTCAAAAGGTTAAGCATTGTGACACAACACAAGAACAACACACACAGTAGTCAGGACAGTGACATGTTACAGGTGAAACTAGAAAGTAAGTGGACTTGTGTATTGTCCAGACATTGGGCACTTACGTGCCAGAGATTGCACTCAAAGGGTTAATCTGCATCTAAGTGTACATGTGCTACTGCAATGTGTTGCGCACCCCTCTGACACTCAAAGGGTTAATATGCTATTTAAACATGTACACTAAAATAAAAGGTAGCAATGACCATAAACCACAATGATGGATATTCACTCCCCACCCCAGTAAATGGATAAAGAGTGGTACAGTGTTAGACACAGAAAAAGTAGGGGACATAGCGTCTCCTGCACCCTAGATGAGCCAGAGGGCACTGTAATGCATCCTGCCAGTGACAGGAGGAAGACACCGTAATGTTTGTGATTATCTTAACCAACTGAATGCCAGGTGGGTGCTCAACTCAATGTGAAGCAATTCATTGGACACCCCTCTGGCACCCAAAGAGCACGCAAAAAACAAACCTTTCTATATAAAATTTCTGTTCTGCAGAATACAGACTATTAATACAATTTCTATACCAAGTCATGGTCCTCATCTTGCCCTTCTTTTAAACACTATATAGTCTGGGCATCCAACAAGCAGCAGATTTTTAACCCTCTGAGTGCCATAGGGGTAGCCAACATATTGCATCGCAATGTTTTCGATACCCCTCTCACATTCAAAGTGTTAGCATTTTTGTAGATAATTATTTAGCACAAATGAACTAGAAGCCAAGTAAGGCCTCACCACCTGTCTGCTGCTACCTACAGTTAAATAATAGCTGTCTGTTAAAGCGGAACTTTCATCAACATTATACATAGCCCCAAATCCTTAATAGGGTAGCGATATATATATAAATAATTTCCATTTGCAGTATAAGTGCGGCATAAGTAAGAGAGAGAACGTTTTCTGCAGGCAGCAGCGGGGAACACAGAAGACATCTTGCAGAGATGGCATATCTGCATCTGATCTGTCTATCCCCTTCAACTCCACGATTGGCGAGATTGAAGCCTTGTGCTTTAAGGCACCAGAAGGGACTGACAGCGCAGGCGCAAAGAGCGCCTCCTGCAAGATCCCAGCCGTGCTTCCCTGCCGAACACGTTCTCCCTCTTACTTATGCCGCACTTATACTGCAAATGGAAAGTATTTCTATGTATATCGCTAACCTATTAAGGATTAGGGGCTAAGTAAAAATGTTGATGAAAGTTCTTAAATACGTGTTCTCACTGACTGGATAATAAAAGCACTAAGCCTATAACTGCAATTTTTATATGAATAAAGTAATCAAACTATTTAATACACTGCTTTTGTATTATTGCAAATAAAATGCATATTTATAAATAGCGAACAGGGTATAATGAATGAATGAATGAAGCCCTTACAGCTATATGTTTCTGATCATGTGGCTCATGAGACAAAAGCCTTGGATGTCCCTACCATATGCTATCCTATATAATGATTCGCTAGGATGTTTGTCAGAAGCCGTCATGCGCAGTAGAGACTGCCCGAACACACAGAATGATGGGAGTTCTGTGCTGGGAGTCCGGAATGCTGGGAGCACAGAGTTCTGGGAGTTCTGTGAGCATTCTTTGCTTTCGGGCAGTCTCTACAGCGCATGAATGCGTTGGCAGATGGACAAAGAGCAGGACCGGCCTCTTATCCCTTTCAGTGCCAGAGGGTATGCAACGCATTGCAAATCAATGCTTTGCATACCCACTGGCATTCAAAGGGTTAACATCACCTGGACCTTGGCCCATTTACACAGGCTTTTACACTAGTATAGTTATATATGATCACCCTACCTTAGGAAGAAGTTGTGAAATGCACTGCTTCCGTGCAGATGGATAATGATCAATCCACTGCAGAACTGCCTCAAACACGATGTCCTCATGCTTACAGTTTAGTTCATCTTTCTCTATTATTTCAGTAAGCTCTGTTGCTGTTAGTTCCAGGAACTCAGCCGAGTCCTTCACTATCACCTCAAATTGCTGAAGGATAAAGATGAACGCCTTCTGGCGCAGCTCGGGCAAGTGGTAAATTTGTGTGAACTTCCACATGCCAATGCAGTTGTCCACAGTGAGCTGGCCCTCCAAAAACTGACAGCATGCACTGACAATGCCCATGACATTGAACTGGTCAGCGGCAACCAAAAGTTCGATGACATTTACTGTCGTTATGGGCACTGTCCCGGTGTAGGCATAATCTATGATGAACCGCATCATTGCAGGAGAAACGTTCGGGATGTTATAAACGTTCTTCTCTGCAGATCTCCAAGCACCGGTGAATAATTCCCTGTTCACAGAAGGAAAAACACAGAGGGGTATTAGATGTGTATCTGGGTCTTTCTGGTGTTATACAATTTTTCATCTAGAATTTCATTGACTTACAAAACCTGACAAGATTTCACATAAGACTAAAAATATCTCTCTCTCTCTCTCTCTCTCTCTCTCAAACACTTGGGGTTTATGCTCCAATGTGAGATAAATATGAGACAACATGAGAGAAACTCTATAACTCCCAAGTAATTTCTTTGGCGCAACGTTTTGTAAGATGGTGAGATCTTAGGGCTGTAATCAATAAACTGAACAGGTGTAATTCTGGATTAAACCAACCACACCATAGGGGTCAAATATATATTACCAAAATAGTTTTAGCTCCTGGAATGCTAGAGAAGTATGTAATGCTATGGAGACTTCTCTAGCAGTAATGGGTTTAAAAGCCCTATTAAATCACTGGGAATTTCCCCAATGTTGCAGTTGGATTGTTCCAGAATTGCACATCTTTTTCTTACTGAATACAGCCCATATTAGTGCCTATGTCTCGTATAGTAACATAGGGATTAGACAGTGTCTGTCACCAGAGAGTGTATCCACCTTAGTGCATTTCCCTCCAGGACCACTTGTTCTAAGTAAGGTTCTAGGAATGTCTGTGAAAACAGTCCATGATCAGCCAGTCAGAGAACAGGAGCCATCCCCATACTTCATGATTCCCTATAAAAAGTCAAGAATATTGGAGGACAACCTGAGGACCTCCAGCTGTTCAGGACTAGAATTCCCATGATCCTCGGCCAGACAATAGCTGGTTGGGGACAAAATGAATTGTATTACTGAACAGATGGAGGACTTCAGACCATTCCACCTTGGGCTTGAAAGCTCCTTAATGGCCCCAGGTAGATTAAGATACTTTACATGTCACACAGACAAATTCCTATCTATAGCTATAAGTAGATCTATATAGGGAGACAAATAAATGTAAGTATACACATAGGTCTATAGTGGGATGGTCTATATTATACAGGCATCCAGGTGCACAACACTTCAACCTTGTGGGTGCCAAAGTACTGTCCAATGGACTAATCTTTTACCCATCTGAGTGCCATAGGCGAACAAAATGCATTGCTTTCCAATGCATTCGGTACCCCTCTGGCACTCAGAGGGTTAAGGTAAAACTGTAAAGTGTATGTATACCTCAGATTAGATTGCACAGCCTATCCAGCTGTTGTTAGACTGTAAGTTCCTTCATCCTTTTCTATCCTATCGACTCTACACTATACAGGAAAATTAGTCCTAAATACTGGAGAGCCATATGTTGCTGAGTCATATACATAATAAATGTATTAATAGTATTGTGTCTGATTTTTTGCACATGTTCCCTGAAGTGTTTCCTTGGGTCCTGAATGGTTGATCTCAGTCTAAGGTGATCAGTGGGCTGGTCTCCAAACTTACCGAAAATAAGGGCTACAGTTACAGAGAATGATCTTATGAGCATTAAAAGTAATGCCATTCACATTTATAATCACATCACAGAACAGGCCTTGCAGCCTCAGCTCATTGAAGACGCTTAAATCCATGTCGCTCAGATTGCAACTGTCTCAGTCGTGTAAAAAAGTGAAAATGACAGTTTGTTCACCTTCCACTGTTAACAGAGTCTGTAAAACCCAATCAATGTCATTACCAGAGTTTGTGTTCTGTGACATCATATGATGGAATGTTGGGCATTATCTTTCAATGGTGAGTAAACTGACATATTTCATATCCCAACTGTCACCATTTTCACCTGCATTAGGTACTGTAGTCAAAGAAAACCAAAAAGTCACAAGTCTCACACTTTCAGTCTATATTAGAAGGCAACCTGAGGCCCTCCAGGTGTTCAGAACTACAATTTCCATTATCCCCAACCAGCCAGAAGATGATTGAGACATGGCAGGGAATTTAGTCCTGAACAGCTGGAGGGCTTCAGTATACTCAGCCATGATCCTGAATAAATAGAACTACAGACTAAAGGTTGAAAAATGGGAAGACTAATCAACTTTGCAGTGCAATGACAGTGGCCATAAAGGGCCATATATATAAAGTCAAAAGTAGCACAATTCTCAAGCAAAAATCCCATTGATATGCATGTTTTTAATCCCTTGAATGCTGTACTGGTATCTGATAAACTGTGACACAATAAGCTGAAGATCTCACTGGCAGTCAAGGTGTTGAATACCCTTGAAATCAATAGAGATTTGGGGGATGTTGATACGCTCTCTATCAGATCATTATAGAGCAGACAAATAATCACCTCGGGCACTATAGTTAGCTCCCATTTGACCTCATAGAATCATAATCCAAATGGCGAAAGTGTCAATTCAGTTGAATGCGTTAGACAGTAAGATGCTCTAATCTGGGAAAATGTGCACCCAGTCTTTTGGGGTGCAGAGTCCCTTAATGAAACTTTAAATAGCCAACACATCAAATTAATGTTCAAAAAAGTAAAAAAATAAACCTAAGTCCTCAGTGAATGTATTGATTTGGGGCCCTAAACTCCATATCAATACATTCAAAGCACACCCAAAATGTGTCCAATATTAGTAACATTAACCCTATGAGTGTTAGTAGGGAATGCTTACCCCACTGGCACTCAAAAGGTTAATACAACTAAGTTTCAAAGCAACAGCCCCTGAAAAGAAACACTTATCATTAATCTTGATGTCCAATGGGGTCTTCAGCACAGTGGTCTGCTACTGTCCATCTTCTTCTATCTTCTCTCTTCTTCCTCTCCATCTTCTTTCTTTTACTGTTCCGTGTTTTTCTTCTGTCTTCCATTCAGAGTCCTGTAAAATAAAGTGAAATATTAATGATGTGCCACAAAAGAACTCACACATATATACATAGTTTAAGCACTGCACATATGTGCAAGTAAATATAGTAAAAGATGCACATCCCAGTGTGATGGAATTTTAAACAGGTCTGGTCAATGTGTAGGTAGTCATGTACGGGATCTCTAGCAAATACCTATCCCGAATCACGGCCACAGACACAGAACCTGCGCACCAGTCAGCTACGCCAATATCCAAGCAGGGAAAAAAATACACACAAGTTCACACTAATGATAGTTCAATCGTACTTAACGCCAAAATATGATGTTATTAGTATAGATACCGATGAATGAAATGTAAGATGAAATGATGAATTGATGAGATGAAAAATATGAGATGATCGATGGTATCTTTCACAATATATTGCCACAATTCATAGATCTATAATACTTGGGTTTCCCCCTGATGCCTTCCAATGCTGCATCCCCACAGAGAACCTTATCTCTTGGTCACCAAATATCTACAAAAGAGGAGCGCAAAAGAAAGCATCTAAGAGCATCAATCGTTTAATAGTGATCCAGTGCAAGGAATACTCTACACACTCACCAGAAACCTCATGAATATATGCCCGTCAGCTCGAACTTTTGGATTTGTCTTGGTGAAACTAAGTCCTCTGCATTTGGATATCATAGGAGTTGGAGGACTATTTGAAAAACTTATAAGCGTCTACAACATCAGAGCTGTCCGGGTGAACTGTGGGAGGCGGAACAACCGGGAGTTGACGGGCATATATGCATGAGGTTTCTGGTGAGTGTGTAGAGTATTCCTTGCATTGGATCACTATTAAACGATTGATGCTCTTAGATGCTTTCCTTTGCGCTCCTCTTTTGTAGAATTTTAAACAGAGACTGCCTTTTTATATGGGCAGTCTCTGTTCAAAATGACACTCAGCCATTGGCTGGGATTTGTGTTTATGCACCTTCAAGTTGAGGATTGAAGGAACCTGCTTGAAGCTGAACCGTGTACGAATTATATGCCTTTTTTATATACATAATCCATCCATTGCACGGGACCAAAAGTAATTGGACAAATAACATAATCTAAACAAAGTCATCACATTCACTGCTTTGCTGCAAATCCTTAGCATTTGATGACTGTAACTATAAACATCACAAAGTACTGGGTTTCTTCCCTAGTGATGCTCTGCCAGGCCCATACTGTGGCCATCTTGAGTTCCTGTTAGTTTTGGGGCATTTTTCCCTCATTAGCCTTGTTTACAGCAAGTGAAATGCATGCTCAGTTAGATCCAGGTTGGGTGATTGATGAATCAAGAATATTACACTTTGTGGCCATGAAAAACGACTTAGTTGCTTTAGAAGCATGTCTGGGGGTCATTGTCTGGCTGCAAGGGTATAGTGCCTTCCAATGAGTTTTGAGGCATCTGGTTGGATCTGAGCAGATTAGATGTTTCTGTACACTTCAGAATTTATTCTACTGCTGCCATCAGCAGTCACATCATCAATAAAGACAAGTAAATTAGTTCCAGTGGCAGCCACACATGCCCATGGCTTATCACTACCTCCACCATGTTTCACAGATAAGGTGGTATTCTTTGGATCATGTTCAGTTACTTTGTTTAATCAAATTTGTCCATCTGTCCATAAGACTTTGTTTTGTACAATTTTAGCAAACTATAACCTGGCCTTTGTGTTCTTGAGGTTTTTCACGGATTTATATCGTATGCTAAACCCTCTATGGTTATGCTGGTATAGTCTTCTGTTTTTGGTAGTCTTTGACACGTCTATGGAAAAGTGACCTTGATCTGTTCAACAGCTGAAAACTAGGGAGACAAGGAAGGCATTTTCTGCCTTCCTTTCTTACTACTGGAGCGGCTGTATAAGTCGGCTCCAATAGAAGCACTTGACTTGAACCCTGTCACTGGGTTCATTCATGAGATATGCAATGCTGCGCTGTCATCAATGAATAAATAACCCATTTTTTGAATGACTGGGGCATTGAATCATTCATGAAAATGCATCAATGTACTTCTCATGAATGAATCTAGTGACAGGGTTCACTTCAAGCGCTTCTACTTGAGCCGACTTATACAGCCTCTCCAGTAGTAAGAAAGGAAGGCAGAAAATGCCTTCCTTGTTGCCCCATGGATCACCTATACTTCTGGATGGGTTATCTATGCTTGGTGTACTATTTTTGTTTATGTTAACCCTTTGAGTGCCACAGGGTGAGCAATGCACATTCCTATGGCACTCAATGATGGTGATGAGTGAAGGGAGGAAATCCCTTCCACACATACAACGGGTCACAACCCTTCCTGCTGTTCCTGCATAGGAAAGTACAGGGAGATCCCAACTTCGGCAACCTGAGATAGGTAAAGTTGCGACTGTGAACTCTGACAGCAGAGGCTGCTATTAGAGTATAGTAAATGTGTTGAAGTGTCACATTAACATCTCAACTCACCCCCTTGCATACAAAAGTGTCTCATTATGCCTCATTTCCATAAGGAAATAGGCCATTGTTGATATGATGAATGAAAATTCGTAAACCTATTGGATTGATGTTGATGTGGGCATATTTTTGTCAGAGTGCTGGTGATGTGATGTCGTAGACACTTTAGTGGATACTGTCGATGTGCCTGCAACACTGATCCGACAGGACATTGACATTTTTAGTCATCTTCAAATTTAAGTGCATTTAGGCCAAGGTATTTAAAGTCTTGAATGGTAGAAAGGTCAGATCTCCAATACTTTGGGAAGCTGAGAGTTGGAGGGGTCGCTACCATTCATGGGGTCAAAAGACCCATTTATATATGGAGGGGTGTGTGGTGTTATTCCCCCCATATGGCAGTTGTTTGGTTTGTTCCAGATTTGTCCCCGTTTTCCTTAATACATATGGCACAAATGGACTTTTCTGAAGCAAAACCACTGCACTGCAATGCATTAGAGACTCTCTAACATTCAAGGGGTTAAAACACTCAATTTAAATCAATGGAAATGTACTGAATTTTCATTTCAACGCTATGGTGCAGTGGGGTTGCTTCAGGATTGCACCTCATTAGCTTGATAAATAAGACGTACAGTGTATTGATAGGAAGTGATATGTTCATCGTGGGACAGTCCCTCCTTGGTATGGTTCAGTCAGTCCTCTCTAGGGCCAAAGTGCCTTAATAGCAAGGACATGTTAATGGGTCAGACCTTTCTAAGTCCAAAATGTAAAATGGTAATATAATACCACTATTACACTTGGGTCCTAGGAGGGACTGACTCATAGACATGTCACAACTCACAACCTACCTTGGAGTAGTATAGGAAACAAGAAAAAAGAGAAACCAGAAGCGCTTCCTGGTGTAATATTCTTATAATTGATGGACACCTCACCACCACCTGTAAAAATGGTACTCACAAAATTATAGGCTGGAAAAACACTTATGTGCAAACCAGCTATAAATCCTATGGATATTCCAGCTGTCCCTTAACCAGCTTTCTCCACCTCAGAGTATGGCTGCCACTCTTCACCTCCACTCTCGAAGGAACCGGATACCCAAAAGACAAAAAACGCACATAGAGGGCACCAATAGTGCTTACAACTGATAGACAGAGTGTCAATGACAAGTCAAAATAAATTACACTCACATTTAAGAATGGCTGTATGTATACTTATGTACACGCACAGCTAAACACACTTGCAGGGATATCTTACCGCCCTTGCTCGGTATTCTTTCATCAGCTCTCACCGGATCCACTATCTACTTTCAATCCAAAAATGTTTCATTTTATGTATAGCCTGCATTGCTGATGAAGCAGCGTTGTAGCGCTGCGAAACGAGTTTTTTAGGGGGTATTTTATATTTTTGACCACATTTTGTGAATATTTGTCATCTTTGTGAATAAATCTCTTTTTTGGGAATTTTTTGTTGGAGCGGCTATTTATCTTTTTGGATTGAAAGTGGATAGTGGATCCGGTGAGAGCTGATGAAAGAATACCGAGCAAGGGCGGTAAGATATCCCTGCAAGTGTGTTTATCTGTGCGTGTACATAAGTATACATACAGCCATTCTTGAATGTGTGTGTAATTTATTTTGACTTGTCATTGACACTCTGTCTATCAGTTGTAAGCACTATTGGCGCCCTCTATGTGCGTTTTTTGTCTTTTAGCTTGGAGCAGTATTTACTTATACGTTACAACTGTTATGGTATCAAAATGTTTAAATAACATTACGATTTAACCTGTTATATAATAATTTAAATCAAGAATCAAACAAACTGGTTTATTACATTCGTTTTAACCCTTTGAGTGTCAGAGGAGGATGAAGCAATGCGTTGTGTACCCCTATGGTACTCAAAGGGTTAACAGTCTGAAAAGTTTCTCAACTAAATTAGATATGTGGTGTGGGAGTAAGGGGTCCCTTATGAATTTTTATTAACCCTTTGAGTGCCAGAGGGGTACGCAACGCATTGCTTTGCAATGAGTTTCTTACCCCTCTGGCACTCAAAGGGTTAAGGGCCCCCAAAGCCTATAGTCGCCCCTGCACCCTCCCCTTCCCAGCTCTTAAGTCCGTGCTAGAAGCCCAACATGCATCATTATGCAGGTGGTAGCTTGAAAACCCACCAAACAAAGGTGGTGGCTGCTGCTGTGGGCTTCACCTTGGTTCCTGCAGGGGGCTCTATGTGGTGCACAAAATCTCCAGAAAACGCTTCCCCAGGGTTCCTTATGCTTCTCTTCTTATATTAAGGTGACAGGGACACCTTTGTATATAGGTGTTAGCGTCCATTTAAGCACACACACACACACACACAAACACACACACGAGAGTCTATAAACTTTACTCTTTTACATTTCTCTTGTACCTCTAGCACATAGGAATTAATTATGGCAAAATTGTTCTTCCCTCCTCAAAATCGTAAGTTATGGCGTCTGCCGACCACCTAATACCCTGGCACAGTCCCTTCCAGACATAGCCCACCTCCTCAATTAGACTGCCACTCAAAACAAGGAACGCAAGTTGTTGGTTTTTGGAGACATTAAAGGGATAGTAATGTTTCATAATAAAAGCAGTTCTAATTAATCATCATAGTATTTGGACTTTGGAGAATGTTATTTCAATTCTGTCAGAGTTGTAGTTCAAGAGTAATTCAATGACAAAGTATCCCCCTCCCGCCCCTTTTACTGATGTAACAGTTTTCAGCCAGATCAGAAGGGAGGTGTCCAGGTAGACTGCAGAGAGGGACAATCTTCAATTAAGATAAGGGAAAAACCTGAAAAACTTGTCAAGGGGGGCAGGGCTTTCATTGTTCTCATACAAAGAAGATTGTCCCCTTCTGTTATCTGTGTGGTCTATGGACTGGATTCCACATCTGAGAAGAGATGGCTTACACTAGGTAAAAGGGGCGGGAGGGGAAATTTTGCTTGTGAATATCTCTCAAACTATAAAGGTTTGAGAGATAAGACTTATGTCGTTCTTCATGTTTTTTAATGCCTACAAAATAAAATAAAGATAAAACAAATTATTACTATCCCTTTAATGTTGATTATCTGGACCCAAGTAATGACAGGTTCTGTTCATTGTTTAAGACATTGAACTTAGAGTAAATAACTAATCTCCTCCCCTACTCATATAAATCAAAAATATCCAACCATAGTCTCCTGAACTGGATTCTTTCAGGATGTCGTCATATTCAGTACATTCTGCTTTTAGTAATGTGGTCAGCATTTGAATCTCATTGGGAGTTTTATCTGGATGTCACGTGTGATGTAATCAGCAAAGCCTATGGGAGAGGAGAGTTATCCTGTATTTCCCAGCTTTTGTGCGTTTGAGTGAGAACTTAAGTATGGCGTTAGTGGTGTTAGTGAAAGCTTTTTGTCATTGAATTTCCATAATTAATATTCAGATGTTAAAATTGGTGCAGTTTGTTTGCTCCAGAATTGCACCGGTTTTCCTAAAGTTGAGCAATTCTGGAGCAAGGCAGCTGAACCATAGGGATCATATAAACTGTCCTGGTGCTTTTAACCCATTACATGATAAAACTTTCTCACAGTAGGACAATGTATGTTGGGCTCAATGAACAGTGAAACAAGGCTGGGATGACAGCAGTTTATGTTGGGATCTATGAGAGCAAGAAAATGTATATATAGATATCACAAAAACCATCTACACACATTATGATCCATGAATCCTCTCTCTGAGGTAGATGTACAAATGTGACATTGCATGAAGGATGCAGCAGCACTCCCATACTTGAGATTTTCTTAGGGAACAAGCACCAAGGGCTAAATTCTATTACATGTGATAAATGTTAACACCCATTTTATCAAATATTTTCCTATTGAAACGGGGATGTGCAGAACCAGCATGTGTCAGGCTATTGCCTGCCGTTGGCTTTCTATACACTCCAGTCTAACCTTTATTGACCACAATATCACCCATAAGAGTAAGATCCAGAAACAACATGGTGTCAGGATGGTAGTAATAAGTAAAATTCAAATTGCAGGTATTATTATTTAAAACCACCGTGAAAGAACCCACCTCATCCTCTGTTCCAGACCAAACAAATAGAACATCATCTATGCATCTCCCGTACCACAAATCCTATCGCAATGTGGGTTCCCCTCCCCAAAGATGTGGGTGGACTCCCACCAACCCATATAAAGGTTGGCGAAAGAGGGAGCAAAACTTGTCCCCATTGCCACACCACACTTCTGGAGATAGAACACCCCATCAAACAAGATGAAATTGTGGCACAGGAGGTACTCAGTGGTCTGAAGTAAAAACGTGATTAGGTAGTCACCATAATTGGAGAAATGCTCCAATTGAACACTAAGTGCATGACGACTCAAAGAATGAGGATGGATGAATAGAGCAAAAAAACCTCTGCCTCTAGCCATGAACATCCCCATCTCCACCCCAAATGTAACATCTGCTGTAATGACACCACAAAACACAATTTCTTTAGGAGAGCTCTACCAGTAATCATACAGGAGTATTGATTTTCCAAATTTATTGAGGGTGTCTATATCAGAGATCTCTTTGGCAGTGCAGCTTCTCCTTAAGTGAGGGTAGTACTATCCCTCATAAATAGAATCTAGAGCTGCAAACAAGCAACGAGAACAGGGTCAGTAGCACAAACCCACACGTGGCAAGGTACACATTAGAAGTGGAGGCTATCTCCTGCCTCCCAGGGTTATTTGTAGGCACTGGTTTTGCCGCAGGCTGGCAAGACGTTTGTATATGCTCCAGTGAGAGAACGCTGGTTGAATGTGATATCGGAGAAGTGTTGTGGTGCTGAGAATACTGTACTCTCTCTCCTTTCCTCTCTCTCCTCTGTCTCCATTTCTCTCTCCCCTGTCTCATTTCCTCTCTCTATCCTCCTTTGGCTCCTTTCCTCTCTCTGTCTCTCCTCTATCTCCGTTCCCCTCTCTCTCTTTCTCTAACTCTCTCTCTCTGTCTCCTTTTCTCTCTAGCCTCTCAGTCTTCTTTCCCCTCTCCTCTGTCTCCTTTCCTCTATATCCGCCTCTGTCCCCTTTCCTTTCCATCCTCCTCTGTCTCCTTTCCTCTGTATCCTCCTTTGTGTCCTTTCCTTTCCATCCTCCTCTGTCTCCTTTTCTCTCTATCCTCCTTTGTCTCCATTCCTCTGTATCCTCCTCTTTCTCCTTTCCTTTCTCTCCTTTGTCTCATTTCTTCTCTCTCCTCTGTCTCCTTTATTTTCTATCCTCCTCTGTCTCCTTTGCTCTCTATCCTCCTTTGTCTCTTTTCCTCTGTCTCCTCCTCTTTCTCCTTTCCTCTCTTTCCTGGTTTTGCTGCAGGCTGGCAAAACGTCTGTATATAATCCAGTGAGAGAACGCCGGTTGAATGTGATATCGGAGAAGTGTTGTGGTGGAGGTGACCAGAGAATACTCTACTCTCTCTCTCCTTTCCTCTCTCTCCTCTGTCTCCTTTCCTCTCTCTCCTCTGTCTCCTTTCCTCTCTCTCCTCTGTCTCCTTTCCTCTCATTCCTCTGTCTCCTGTCCTCTCTCTCCTGTTTCTCATTTCCTCTTTTTTCTCTATCTCCTTTCCTCTGTCTCTGCTCTATCTCCTTTCCTCTCTCTCCTCTGTCTCCTTTCCTCTCTCTCCTGTTTCTCATTTCCTCTTTTTTCTCTATCTCTTTTCCTCTGTCTCTGCTCTATATCCTTTCCTCTCCATCTCTCTCCTCTATCTCCTTTCCTCTCTCTCTCCTCTATCTAATTTCTTCTCTCTCTCTCCTCTGTCTCCTTTCCTTACCCCTCTGTCACCTTTTCTTTCTCTTTCCTCTATCTCCTTTTCACTCTCTCTCCTTCTCTGTCTCCTTTCTTCTCTCTCCTTTGTTTCCTTTCCTCTCTCTCTCCTCTATCTCTTTTCCTCTCTCTCTCTCCTCTGTCTCCCTCTTTGACACTCAAATCCCTCTTTTCCATCCTGGTGTCCCTTTCTCAGGAGATCAGAGTGTGGTGTGGATATAAGTGTATCACATTGCTCCACAGCAACAAATCTCACATTAATGATTGCTTAAACTTCAGTATTTGTGTTTAGAAAATAACCTGTGTAAATAGAATTATTTGATCTTGCTCTAAATTATTTAGTTACACAAAGAGGTGTCAGTAGTTCATGAAATAAACTGAAACTTCCCTGCCATACCCTGTTCACCAGCCCCACCCCAAGGAACACCACCTAAAATAATTCTGCTTCATTGGTCATTTGAAATGTTGGGAGGTATAGTAATTGTAGCACTTTCTTCGAAAATAAGGCCAACTGAGTCTACTACCAGAGTGTTTGCCTTAGAGAATCTGGCAACTAAAAAAGTAATAAGTTTTAAGGTGGCCTCATATCGTTTAAAATCAGGGATGCTTATAAAAACAAACTCTGCAGGGTTACACTGATTCCGTCGCAGTCCTACAAAATTACATTTTTGTAAGCATCCCTGAGTAAACACCTTAACTGCAAATCATTTTCATTCCCCAGTGCTAAGCATATTTCAATTCATACTTTTGTTGCAGTTTGCAGTCAAATAATTATTTGGTGATTTTTTTTTTGTGAATAACCCACACATGTAATACAATGGGCTTTTTTCAACAGACCTTGCCCTCTCAAATGATACCATTGGTTTGTGGATACCTCCCTCCTAAAATAGACAAAACATTTTACCCAGAATGCAAAAAAAAATAGTTTTTTTTATGAATTTCCAATAAAGTAAATGTCCTGGAGTATATTGTTTCCAATGGTCACTAGCAAATGTCTGTGATTCTACGTATTAATTCATCTTTCTAAAACACCAAAATTCCTAATTTTATGCAAGCTATTCCTATAAAAATCAGCAATTGAAAAGAAACAATTTAAATTATGTTTCCATTTTACACCATTTTTCAATTCAGGCACAAAATGCAATATAAAAGCAAAAGACATTGCACCGAAGTATCTAAGTGTAGTATCGCTGGATAACTGGAACGAGTATTTATATGCAAATTAAACATGCTGAAGAGATTCAATGCCAGCTCCAAAGAGATGGATTGTGCAAAATAAACTGAAAAAATGGTACTAATGTTGGTGGTATCTCTCAGGCGCAGTGATAAAGTGGTGGATAAACTATTATCTACAATAAGCACAGGGGCATGTGATGGTGGATTGGCTTCTTGAAGTGACAGAGGATCAAGGCAATAGGCAATGGAAATGTTACATGTGAGGTCCACTAATAAATCACTCAGGCTTCTAACTGTTTATGCCCTACTAGTGATGCATGCAAGTGACAATATACAAGCGTGAAATCACTTAATTGCTATGCTCTCCATTAATTGGTCTGAACGTTGAAATAATGGTATCACTCATCACTAGTCTCCTTGGTTCCACTCTAGGAGTCCTTATTCCTCTCACAGTCCCTTCTCATGCACATGGTTCTGTTTGGAGCCTTGATTCCCACCAATGTTGCTGGTGTGTTCCTTTTCTTGATAAGGAATTGCCGGTGTTGTAACCATCCACTGCAGCTAGTACAGTATTATCTCATGAGCTAGATCTCACAAAATATGCAGAAAGCAATGTATTTGAAATATTTATTCGTACTGGGTATACAAGTAAAATAGGAGGAAGGAAGGAAGGGACAGAGTGGTCCAGAAATGTGTTAATACTAGTGATGAGCGAGCGTGCTCGGCCGATGCTCGGATCGGCTCGAGCATCGCTCTGCTCGGCACATGGCGGTACTCGTCGAGTACCGCCATGTGCTCTCCCGCCATGTTCGGGTGGCGGGGATCTGTGCCGGAAGAGGCACAGATCCGAAGAAGCTCCGCTGGACCACCAGGGACTGGAGGTACGGGGGCATTGCGGAGATGAAGGGGGCATTGCGGAGATGAAGGGGGACATTGTGGAAGAGGGGCATAGACTCTATGCCCCTCTTCCACAATGTCCCCCTTCATCTCCGCTATGCCCGTCTTCCACAATGTGCCCCTTCATCTCCGCTATGCCCCTCTTCCACAATGTGCCCCTTCATCTCCGCTATGCCCCTCTTCCACAATGTCCCCCTTCATCTCCTCTATGGCATAGAGGAGATGAAGGGGGACATTGTGGAAGAGGGGCATAGCGGAGATGAAGGGGCACATTGTGGAAGAGGGGCATAGCGGAGATGAAGGGGCACATTGTGGAAGACGGGCAATTCGGAGATGAAGGGGGACATTGCGGAGATGAAGGGGGCATTCGGAGATGAAGGGGGCATAGCGGAGATGAAGGGGGCATTGACCAGGCACCCTCCCCTCATCAGAGCAGGGGGTGCCTGGTGTCGCCCCATTCATTTCAATGGGGCTCGGGTGCTCGGCCGAGCACTCGAGCCTCAGGGGGTGCTCGGTCAGAGCACCCGAGCACCCGAGCATCGGGGTGCTCGCTCAACACTAGTTAATACAAATCTTTTAGTGTTACGGTTCAGTACACTCAGACACGGTAGATGTTGGTAAAACACACTTTTATTAAGGCACACAAGGAATGAAGTAACCCTCACGGGTCCAGTAACAACAGTAGAAACTGACACAGGACAGGTTACAAACAATTTATCCCACACGGGTCCAGTATGTAGTATACACACAATACTGACACAGGTCAGGTTAATAAATATGATACAGTGTATGAATGCCCAATGTAACCAGTGAATCCACTGGTAAAATGCGTAACGAAGGTCCAATGTCGCCTATAAGCAAGGCGAGGCGACAATGACAGGACTGCAACCACAGGCATTGGACGCCTGTAAGCGGATACAATGGTGGACGCCCACCAATGATACACAGGCTGGTCAGAGCTCATGCCTAAACGGAGGCCCTACCGGAGCAACCCAACACCGTGTGCACGTACTGCCTTAAAGGGTTAATGTGCGATAGTATAAATGGATGGCAACCGGAAGCGCACAACGGAACCAAATGGAGACTAAACGCACACTGAAAAGGAGCCCAACAAAACCCTGAGTGGTAGTAGTAAAACGAGGCCCATCCCCCGAAGGGGTTAATATCGCTATGGTCTGGATAACGGCAACCACCGGAGACGCTCAACTGAACCACAAAGACCAAGCGAGTGCAACACGGTGTGGAGACACATTGAGGCTCTTGACCACTGGCCAAGTATACTGGCACCAGAATAATGGAATACAAGGATGCCCAGTAAGCTGTAATGGTGCCAGACAGGCAGCAGCAGGAACAGTTTGGAGGAGCCCAACTGGGCACAGCTAGTGTTGAGCGAGCATGCTCGGCCGATGCTCGGATCGGCTCGAGCATCGCTCTGCTCGGCACATGGCGGCACTCGTACGAGTACCGCATGTGCTCGCCCGCCATGTTCGGGTCTCCTCCCCGCACGTTTTGCGGCTGCTGCGCAGCCAATAAACGTGCAGGGAGGCTCTGACATCGGTGTAATGCCAGCAGCCATGTTGGCTGCTGGCATTACACTGATTGGCTGGCCAGAACCCGTGGTCGGGTGCTGTATAGCACCTGACCATCGAGTTCGGCTCAGTCTTAGCCAGGGAGAGCTGAGGATAGGAAGGGAAAGGCAGTGTAGGGAGGAAAACAAGCAAAATTGTGAAAAAAAGAACCAAAAGTCCTTTTTAGGACTACTGTGTGTGGGGGCAGCAGGTTATTTTGTGTGGGGGGGAAAAAAAAAAAAAATATATATTCTGTTTAGTGTGCAAAGTTGCAGATTAGAGCACATTCTGTTTAGTGTGCACAGTTGCAGATTAGAGCACATTCTGTTTAGTGTGCAAAGTTGCAGATTAGAGCACATTCTGTTTAGTGTGCAAAGTTGCAGATTAGAGCACATTCTGTTAAGTCTTCAAACTAAAATATCAAAGTCACATATTCCATTCAGTGTGCGTCGCCGCAGTTTAGCAGCACATTCTGTGTACTGTGCAGAGTTGCAGAATAGGAAGAAATACTGTTAAGTCTTCAAACTAAAATATCAAAGTCACATATTCCATTCAGTGTGCTTCGCCGCAGTTTAGCAGCACATTCTGTGTACTGTGCAGAGTTGCAGAATAGGAAGAAATACTGTTAAGTCTTCAAACTAAAATATCAAAGTCACATATTCCATTCAGTGTGCTTCGCCGCAGTGTAGCAGCACATTCTGTGTACTGTGCAGAGTTGCAGACTAGGAAGAAATACTGTTAAGTTTTCAAACTCAAATATTAAAGTCATATATTCCATTCAGTGTGTGTCACCGCCGTTTAGCAGCCTATTCTGTGTACTCTGCACAGTTGCAGACTAGGAAGAAATACTGTTAAGTTTTCAAACTCAAATATTAAAGTCACATATTCCATTCAGTGTGTGTCACCGCCGTTTAGCAGCCTATTCTGTGTACTCTGCACAGTTGCAGACTAGGAAGAAATACTGTTAAGTTTTCAAACTCAAATATTAAAGTCACATATTCCATTCAGTGTGTGTCACCGCCGTTTAGCAGCCTATTCTGTGTACTCTGCACCGTTGCAGACTAGGAAGAAATACTGTTAAGTTTTCAAACTCAAATATTAAAGTCACATATTCCATTCAGTGTGTGTCACCGCCGTTTAGCAGCCTATTCTGTGTACTCTGCACCGTTGCAGACTAGGAAGAAATACTGTTAAGTTTTCAAACTCAAATATTAAAGTCACATATTCCATTCAGTGTGTGTCACCGCAGTTTAGCAGCCTATTCTGTGTACTCTGCACAGTTGCAGACTAGGAAGAAATACTGTTAAGTTTTCAAACTCAAATATTAAAGTCACATATTCCATTCAGTGTGTGTCACCGCTGTTTAGCAGCCTATTCTGTGTACTCTGCACAGTTGCAGACTAGGAAGAAATACTGTTAAATTTTCAAACTCAAATATTAAAGTCACATATTCCATTCAGTGTGTGTCACCGCCGTTTAGCAGCCTATTCTGTGTACTCTGCACCGTTGCAGACTAGGAAGAAATACTGTTAAGTTTTCAAACTCAAATATTAAAGTCACATTTTCCATTCAGTGTGTGTCACCGCAGTTTAGCAGCCTATTCTGTGTACTCTGCACAGTTGCAGAATAGTAAGAAATACTGTTAAGTTTTCAAACTCAAATATTAAAGTCACATATTCCGTGTAAGATGAAGAAGGCGGGTAAAAAGGGACGGGGAAGTGGACGTGATCCTGATAGTTCAGGGCGCGGGTCAGGACGCGGAGAAACTGTGCCTGGTGCCAGAGCACAAGAAAGAAAGACATCCACCATACCTAGCTTCATGTCTAATTTTACAGGGCGTCGCAGGACATCACTCTCGAGGTCCGACCACTGCGAACAGGTGGTCGGTTGGATGACAGCTGATACTGCTTCCAGTCGGTTAAGCACCACCCTGTCTTCCACCAAGTCCACTCTCAGTAGCCAAGAGTCTGGTCAACATAATCCTCACTCTGATCATCCTTCCTCCCACCATACACGGTCTGGTCAAAGAAGTGATCCCACACTGGGATATAGTGAGGAGCTCGTCTCATCACCAATCCTTCATTTGACCCTCTCTCCAAGCACGCTTGCAGAGGAATATGACATCTTGTGCCCTGATTCACAACCTCTAGAGGCTACCCAATCACAAGAAGATGACAGATGTGAACGGCATTTAAGGTCAAAGGAAGTAGTGGATGATGATGATGATGATGAGACACAGTTGCCATTAAATCAACCACTATTTCCGTCTCAAGACCTTGTTGAGGAGAATGTTATACAGTTGTCAATGACTGAGTATGTGGTGGGATCAAGACTTGAGGAGGATGATCAGAGTGAGGAAGTGGAGGAGGACTTGGTGGACGATGAGGTGACTGACCCCACCTGGGAAGGTGTAGAGCCGAGCGATGACAGCAGTCCTGAGGGTGAGCCATCTGCAGCACCGCAACAGGCTGGAAGAGGCAGTGGTGTGGCTACAGAAAGAAGGCGGACCGCACCAAACCGGCCCGCAAATGTTCCACGGAGCACCCCCTTGCGTAAATCTACCTTGCCAAAGGGTAGGTGTTCCGCGGTATGGCGTTTTTTTAAGGAAAGTGCGGACGACAAAAGAATTGTAGTTTGCAACCTGTGCCACACCAGAATGAGCCGAGGCATGAACACTAGAAACCTCACCACCACCAGCATGATCCGACACATGGCATCCAAGCACCGTAGTAAGTGGGAGGAACGCCTGGATCGCCCATCTGTGTCTGCAGGCCACACCACTGCCTCCTCTTCCCCTGTTTTCGGTGCCGGCCAATCGCCTGTTGAAGGCGCAGGCCCGCATACCTCCCGCCCTGCACCTGTAGCATCTGAAGCACCATCAGCGACCACATCCACTTCCCTGTCCCAGCGCAGCGTCCAAATGTCGTTACCCCAGGCATTTGAGCGCAAGAGAAAGTACCCAGCCACCCACCCACAGGCCATAGCACTAACCTCACACCTTTCCAAATTACTGGCCATCGAAATGCTGCCATTTAGGCTTGTGGACACTGAGTCCTTCCGCAGCCTGATGGCAGCAGCTGTCCCTCGGTACGCGGTCCCCAGCCGCCACTACTTTTCCCGGTGTGCCATCCCCGCATTACACCACCATGTGTCCCGTAACATCACCCGTGCCCTGACCAACGCAGTTACTGGGAAGGTCCACTTAACGACTGACACATGGACAAGTGCTTGTGGCCAGGGACGCTACATTTCCCTGACGGCACACTGGGTGAATGTTGTGGAGGCTGGGAGCGACTCGGACCCTGGGATGGCACGGGTGCTACCCACGCCGAGGATTGTGGGCCCTACCTCCATCAGGGTTTCCGCCAGCACCTACGTTATTGGCTCCTCCTCCTCCGTTTCCACCTCCGAATTCTCTACACGCAGCGCCACTCCCCCATCAGCCAGTAGCTGGAAGCAGTGTAGCACTGCAGTGGGGAAGCGTCAACAGGCCGTGCTGAAGCTGATCTGCCTTGGGGACAAACAGCACACGGCCTCAGAGCTGTTGCAGGGGATTAGTCACCAGACCGAGCAGTGGCTCTCGCCACTCAACCTGCAAGCAGGCATGGTTGTGTGTGATAATGGGCGTAACTTGGTGGCGGCTTTGGAGCTCGGCAAGCTCACACACGTACCATGCCTAGCGCATGTATTTAATTTAGTGGTTCAGCGATTTCTAAAAACCTACCCAAATGTGCATGATCTCTTGACCAAGGTGCGCCGCGTGTGTGCACATTTCCGTAAGTCATCTACAGCTTCGGCCGGCCTGTTGAAGCTGCAGCAGCGCTTACAATTGCCAGCTCACCGGCTGCTGTGTGACGTGAGCACGCGCTGGAACTCCACCTTCCACATGTTGGCCCGGCTTTGTGAGCAGCAGAGGGCAGTAGTGGAGCACCAGCTGTTACACGGTCGTCGCCTCTCCGTTCAACTTCCTGTAATCAGAAGTGAGGAGTGGGAATGGATGTCAGACCTCTGCGAGGTTTTACGCAATTTTGAGGAATCGACACAGATGGTGAGCGGCGATAACGCTATTATCAGTGTCACCATCCCACTTCTGTGTCTACTGAAACGCTCGCTGCTCACAATTAAAACCGACGCTTTGCATGTGGAAGAGGTGGAAATGGGGGAGGAAGAGCTTACACAAGGTGATAGCCAGAGCACCCTCACTTCGTCTTCTCAGCGACAATTGGAGGAGGCGGAGGAGGAGGAGGAGGAGGAGGAGGAGGAAGACACAGTTGCCTCCGCTACAGAGGGTAGCCATGGAACTTTAGTTCCATCTCTTCAGCGTGGGTGGGCAGAAGAGGAGGAAGAGGATGAGGATATTGAGAGTCATCCTCCTGGTGAGGACAGCGAAATCTTGACTGTTGGTACTCTGGCACACATGGCTGACTTTATGTTAGGCTGCCTTTCCCGTGACCCACGCGTTACACGCATTTTAGACAACACGGATTACTGGGTGTTCACCCTTCTGGACCCCCGCTACAAAGAGAATTTCTCATCTCTCATTCCTCCGGTGGAGAGGACAAGCAAAATGGTGCAATACCAGAAGGTTCTTGTTGAAAAATTGCTCCAAAATTTTCCATCTGACAACGCTGGCGGCAGAGTACGTGCTACCTTGGCCAACAGAGAAGGGGAGAAAAGGGGAGCACACAGCAGTTCCGAGAAAGGCAGGGCAACACTCTCCAAGGCGTGGGACACCTTCATGACACCCCGCCAGCACCCTCACCCTGATGCGCAGCCTAGTGTCACAAGGAGGGAAAAGTTTTGGAAGATGGTGAAGGAGTACGTTGCAGACCGTGTCAGCGTCCTCAATGATCCCTCTGTGCCTTACAACTACTGGGTGTCCAAGCTGGACACGTAGTATGAACTGGCACTCTACGCCTTGGAGGTGCTGGCCTGCCCTGCCGCCAGCGTTCTGTCTGAGCGGGTATTTAGTGCTGCTGGTGGCATCATAACAGATAAGCGTATCCGCCTTTCCACCGACAATGCTGATAGGTTGACACTTATAAAAATGAACAAGGCCTGGATTTCCCCTGACTTCTCCACTCCACTGGAGGAAAGCCCCGGGGGAACATAAAGTCACTTTATATATGTTATTTACAATGATGGGAATACTCTGTATTCCCATTCACCCCTTCCACCCAAAAAACGGGTATATGGTTGACTCTTAATCTTCTCATCCTCCTCCTCCTCTTCCATATGCCCTGGGATATAATTTTTATATAGGGCCAGCTCACCAGCGGGCCCTGTGATATAATTTTTATATAGGGCCAGCTCACCAGCGGGCCCTGTGATATAATTTTTATATAGGGCCAGCTCACCAGCGGGCCCTGTTTGACAATTTTTATATAGGTCAGCTCACCAGCGGGCCTTCTCATATAATGTTTTATTGGGTCAGCTCTCTAGCGGGCCCTCTCATATAATGTTTTATAGCGTCAGCTCACTAGCGGGCCTTCGCATATAATGTTTAGGATGGTCAGCTCTGCAGCAGACCCTCACCCATAATGTTTTAGATGGTCAGCTCAGCGCACGTTTCCCTCTTAATCATGGCCTCAGTTCTGAAAATCAAGGAAATTTTTGGGAGAATTTGCCTCTGCGCACGTTTCCCTCTTAATCATGGCCTCAGTTCTGAAAATCAAGGAAATTTTTGGGAGAATTTGCCTCTGCGCACGTTTCCCTCTTAATCATGGCCTCAGTTCTGAAAATCAAGGACATTTTTGGGAGAATTTGCCTCTGCGCACGTTTCCCTCTTAATCATGGCCTCAGTTCTGAAAATCAAGGAAATTTTTGGGAGAATTTGTCTCTGCGCACGTTTCCCTCTTAATCATGGCCTCAGTTCTGAAAATCAAGGACATTTTTGGGAGAATTTGCCTCTGCGCACGTTTCCCTCTTAATCATGGCCTCACTTCAGAAAATCAAGGAAATTTTTGGGAGAATTTGCAGATGATATACAAGTAAATATACAGCAAATATTGTTTGGTAACAATTTTTCGCCTAAAGTCGTTTTTATTTTCCTTTTTGTGTGTTTTATGGTCAGTCTGTAAAAATGGCGTACTACGGGCGAAAGATCGTTCCCAGCAGCGATGTTGGAGTCCAAGATGCATCCAGACATCCTCCCTATGCTGTCCCTGAACCATTTCTGTGGTGTTTCCATCCTTTTCTGCCATTTTCCTATGGACCAGGCACCCTCCCCTCATCAGAGCAGGGGGTGCTGGTGTAATGCTCGAGTCCTACCATTGACTTCAATGGGGCTCGGGTGCTCGGCCGAGCACTCGAGCCTCAGGGGGTGCTCGGTCAGAGCACCCGAACACCCGAGCATTGGGGTGCTCGCTCATCACTAGGCACAGCAAAAGCAGGAACAACCACCAAGTCGAGTCTGAACACAGTGCAGGAACATCAGCCAAGCTGGGTCGGTACACGGAGCAGGATCCTCAGACGTGCCGGGTCGGTACACAGAGCTGGGTCGTCGGTCTCGCCGGGTCGGTACACGGAGCAGGAACGTCAGCCAGTCCGGGTCAGAACAGGAAGCAGGAACGTCAGCCAATCCGAATCGGTACACAGTATCAGGAACAAGACAATGGCGTGGTCAGGCAGTCCGAGGTCATACACTAGATCAGAACAACAACAACTAGCACCAGGCGTCAGGTACACCACGAAAGGGCACTAGCAGAGTGACAGCCCAGGGTATAAAAAGGCTGTCACTAGGAGGAGCAGAACAGAGCAGCCAATAGGAGAGTAGTATCAGCGAGATGGACAGAATGTCACCCAGATCACAGGCGTCGTGATATTTAGCACTTATATATTTCTTTTTATGCTATCTTCTTCGATTTTATTATATTTTATTTCTATACCCAGTACAAATAAATATTTTAAATACATGAAGGGGTGACATTACTCATATGCTGAATACCTTCATTTGGATGGTGACTAGCTAAGAGGTGAGTTTACTCTAGGGCACGTTCTGTGCCCTGTGTAACCCCACTTCCCAGCCAAGGGGAGCATGGGCAAGGATTTGAACAAGGACTGACCATTTTAAAGACAATCCATTTTTAATTTATTCTCACACACTGAATCGAGAGTCAAGCAAGACTGGGTTTGCAAGTTTTTTTTAATAATTTTTTTACATACTAGTTGAAAAGCCCATTATACAGGCCACAATGCCACTGCCAGCCGGTCGCGGTGCAGTCATGCATAGTAGAGACTGCCCACGCCGCGGCTGATACACTTTCGGAGCACCCGCTCTGCATCAACCTTGTCATGGACAGTATCTACTGCGCATGACTGCAGCACGCACAGCAGTCTCTACTGCGCATGACTATGTTGTTACAAACTTTCTAGTGAATTATTATATAGGATTTATTTTTACTTTCTATCATTGATGATGGTGGCAGATGGTTGTCAAGGTTTTTTGTTTACTTTTACCTAAACTGTGGAGGAAGCTGCAGCAGAAGACCAGAGCATTGTGTCCACTGCTTGTCCACCAACATCAAGCTAAGTAGTTCACATGGGGAAACACATGGGGTGGGGTCCTTTCAGTATTGAACATGCTGGTTTTCCTTGCGGAAGGTGGGGGGAACGAGGCATTCTTTGTTAGACATGTTGGTTTTCTTTGGGGTTGGTGGTGGAAACTGGGCTTTTTTTTGGCAATACTTGATTTGTTGTGAGCGGGGGTAAAGGGTCTCTATTATTTTCACTGTTGAGTTTTTTGGGAGAACAGGGGCTTCATTTTGGTGTTTTTTTTATTTTTATTTTAATATTTTTATAACTGCGAGGACCAGAGTGTTACAGTGAATATGCAGGGGACCCTGGGACTTATTTCTTGGTTGTTTGAATTAATATGGGGGCACCAGGACCCATATTAATTTATTTATATTTTATTGAACTTAAAAATGCTCTCCATTGTGATGTTATTAGGGTAGAGAGTTAGGAGAAGAGTGTTGTCTTTCCAGTTTTTACAAGGCTCATTTTGACCTTTATTTTATTTTAGTTGATTAACCACTGCATTGCCAGTAAAGCTAATTGTAAAAGTACTTTAAATAGAGTGTTTAATTATAGGTTTGGATGGAATGGGATGCTTTTTTAAACATGTTGTTTAACCACGCCATTGCTGGTGCAAAGAAATCCCAACAATTCAGCAACTGGTGTGGATATGAGGAGTTTGTTCAGGAACTTTCAAGATCAGACAGGAGACAGGGAAAACTATTGTCCGCTGGTTCCCCTGCCTGAACCAGCCTAAGGGTAGCAGCAAGCCCCATCCAGCCACTTCCCTTGGGTGTTTTATAGCTTCCTTTTAGAATAATTTTGGAGCAGCTTGTTTAAATCCCTTAACCCGTTAAGAACCCTTGACGATCTTGACACTTCATGGGTTGGTAAGCCATCCAAGGACACATGACGTGCCAGGACCATCATGGAATTCAGGGCTGCACGCCGTTCGAGGAGCTCTGAATCGGATTAAAAAAAAAAAAAAAAAAAAGGTCCGTGGTCCTTAAAGGGATAGTAATGTCCCTGAACTACTGAACTACCTGAACTACCTGAACTACTACAGTGATTCAGTAGTTCAGGTGTTCAGTAGTACTTAAAAAGTGTAGTTTAACGCAAAAAAATTTATCTCTCAAACCGCAATGGTTTGAGAGATATCTTCTTTCAAAGTTTGACGTCTCCTGCTGTCAGCTGTAAAGCTGTCAGCAGGAGATCTGTGTCAGCCTAAGTGTGCTTGCAAGCCAGGTACACTTGGTAGATCATTGCAATGCAGTCATTCTGTTTAAAAAATGCTATTCTGGCTCTGCTGCAGAGCCTCCGTGTCGGCCAACAAGGATCTCCTGCTGACAGCTTTACAGCTGACAGCAGGAGACGTCAAACTTTGAACGATGATATCTCTCAAGCCATATTGGTTTGAGAGATACTTTTTCTGCATTAAACTCCACTTTTTAAGCACTACAATATTAGAAAAACCTATTCAGGGACATTACTATCCCTTTAAGTGCCGGCCGCGTACATGCCCAGACGGTTCTTAAGGGGTTAAGGACCCATAATTGTCCTGGCACATCATGGGTTGGCGTGTGTTAAGGACTCATGATGTGTCAGGACCATTATGGATTTCAGGGCTCCCCTCGCGGCTGCACTTAGGGTTGCCACCTTTTCTTCAAAAAAATACCGGTCATGGCATTCCTTCCATAGACTTAACACTGTACAGAGGCCACTTTATTACCAGCCTTCTGGTAAAATACAGGCTGGGTGGCAACCCTAGCCAGGGCCGGACTGGGAATAAAAACCAGCCCTGGAAAAAATTGCTGACCAGCCCTATAGCATTGCGTCATTATACCAACCCCATAGCATAATGGCATTTTTTTTCTTGTTTATAAAAGGGGAAAACATGCATTTTAAAAGACATCTGAATGCCACCACCAGAACAAGAGAGAGTTTTTATATATATATATATATATATATATATATATATATATATATATATATATACACACACACACCACCTCTTGACTCTCGATTCCCCTCTTTTGCCTCTTTCCCACTCTTCATTCCCACCTTTTGCTTCGTTCTCCCCCTCTTGAACCCCCTCCTTTTGCCTTTTTCTCTCCCTTTTGATCCCCCTTTCACCCCTTCCTTGACTCTTGATCCCCCCTTTTGCCTCGCTCCCCTTCTTGCCTCTTTCTCCCCCTCCTGATCCCCCCTTCTTTGCCTCTTGGTCCCCCCCTCCTTTTGCCTCTTTGCCCCTCCTTTCGCCTCATGATCCCCCCTCCACTTGCCTCTTTTTTCCCACTCTTGACCCCCCTCTGCCTCTTTCACCCGGTCTTGATTCCCCCTCTTGTCAAGTTGCCTCTCTTTACCCCTCTTGATTTTTCTTTCGCCATTCTCCTCCTCTTGATCCCCCTCTTTGCCTCTTCCCCCCTCTTGCCTTAATCCAGTCTTGACTCTTGTCTTCATCCCCCTTTTTCTCTCCCTCTTGCCTCTCTCTCCCCCTTTCCTGATTCCCCCCTTTTGCCTCTTTCTCCCCCTCTTGACCCCCCTCCTTTTGCCTTTTTCTCCCCTCACCCCACTTTTCTCTCTTTTGATCTCCCCTTTGCCTCTTTCTCCCCCTCATTAACTCTTGACCCCCCTTTTGCCTCTCTCTCTCTCCCCTTCTTGACTCTTGATCCCAACCTTTTGCCGCTTTCTCCCCTCCTGATCCCCCTCCTTTTGCCTTTTTTTCTCCCTTTTGACCCCCTCTGCCTCTTTTACCTGCTATTGATCCCCCTTTTGCCTGTCTCCTCCACTTACATCTGTCTGTCTCCGCAAACTACAAGTGTTTAAGGTAGGAGCTGCCAGCCTACCCGGTGTGCAGACACAGTGCTTACAGCGCTGCGTCTGACATCACTGGGTCTAGGCCTGGCCTGCCTCCACTCAGTAGACGGGCCGGCGGTTGTTCATATCTCACGGCCGTCTGTTACCTTGCGGCCACGGATGATCGGAAAGGATCAAACTTTCATTTAAAAAGCCCCGGCCGGCCCCTGGGAAGCCCAGTGCTGGCGGCCTACCGGGATTTTTCCCGGTATCCCGGTAGGCCAGTCCGGCCCTGGTGATGGCTTGGCTCTGAGAGGACCCAGTCCAGAAGCAGGCAGAGTGACCTGCTTTTCACCCCACCATCACATGCTCCCTCTCTCCTACCTCATTCTGAATGGTGCCATCCCAGGGGGGCCCCCTCTTGCCCCCCCTGCAGACACATGTGTATGTGCCATGGGGGGAATACAATGGATTGGGAGATTCAAGCTTTTTTCCCCAGTATATTTTATTTAGGACCAGTCCTGATGCCCTCCCCCACAATGTCTGAATAAAGTAATGATGAAAAAAAATATTTTGTCTTTCTAAAGGGTGTAAATGCATTGGACCCCCTTGTGGCACTCGTATAATTCATGTTTTTAATTATTTTTTATTCATACTTACTTAGGTGGAATCAAGACCCCTCCTGATACCCCCAACAAGGTCTGAATAAAAACTATAATGAAAAAAGTGTGCATGCCACAGGGGGTCCAACACATTGCAAGGGAATGCATTGGACCACTCTGTGGCATACACAGGACTTTTTTATTTAGACCTCATTTGGAGGCATCAAGACCCTTCCTGATGCCCTTTCCACAATGAGGTCTGAATAAAATAATAATGAAAAATATAATAGTCCTGTGTATCTCACTGTGGTGTCCAATGCATTGCAACGCAATGCACTGGGTACCCTGTGGCACACATAGGATTAATTTGTTTTTTTAATTAATATGTTTTATGCATATCTCATTGATGGCATGAGTCCCCTCCTCATGCCTTCCAACACGGTCTGAATGAAAAAAAATGTATGTGTGCCGTAGGGATGTGGGCGGGGGGGGGGGGTCAAACGCATTGCAAGGCCCCTTGTGGCACACAGAAGGTTTTTGGATTTTTTTCCAATATTTTTTATTTGGACCTTGATGGGGGCATCAGAAACCCTACTGATGCCCCCCATGAAGTCTGAATAAAATAATAATGAAGAATAATAATAATAATGAATAATAATAATCCTATGTATGCCACTGTGGTGTCTAATGCATTGCAAAGCAATGCACTGGACCCCTGCGGCACAAAGAGGATTCATTTATTTTTTTTTTTAATTAAAATGTTTATGCATATCTCATTGGGGGTATCTGGCCCCTCCTGATGCCCCTCAACAAGTTCCAAATAAAAATGTATTTTAAAAAATGTGTCCCTGTGGCGCACACACAAGATTTTTTTTTATTTTTTTACAATTTTTTTTATTTAAACCTTGTTGGGGCCATCAATACCCCTCCTAATGCTCCCCCCAATGAGGTCTGAATAAAATAATAATGAATAATTATATGTCTTGCATAGGGGTGCCCAATGCATTGCAAAGTGATGCACTGGACTCCCTGTGGCACACATAGGATTAATTTGTTTTTTAATTAATATGTTTTATACATAACTCATTGATGGCATCAGGCCCCTCCTGATGCCTTCCAACAAGGTCTGAATAAAAAAAAATGTATGTTCCATGGGGAGGTGTGTGTGTGTGTGGTGTGGGGTCAAACACATTGCAAGGCCCCCCATGTCACACACAAGGTTTTTGGATTTTTTTCCAATACTTTTTATTTGGACCTTGATGGGGGGCATCAGGAACCCTGCTGATGCCCCCCATGATGTCTGAATGAAATTATAATGAATAATAATAATCCTGTCTATTCCACTGTGGTGTCTAATGCATTGCAAAGCAATGCACTGGACCCCCTGTGGCACAAAGAGGATTCATTTGTTTTTTTTTAATTAAATGTTTATGCATATCTCATTGGGGGTATCTGGCCCCTCCCGATGCCCCCCAACAAGTTCCAAATAAAAATATATTTAAATAAATGTGCCCCTGTGGCATACACACAAGATTTTTGGATATTTTTTTTCATTTTTTTATTTAAACCTTGTTGGGTGCATAAAGACCCCTCCTAATGCTCCCCCCAATGAGATCTGAATAAAATAATAATGAATAATTGTAATAATAATAAACCTTTGTCTTTCATAGGGGTGCCCAATGCATTGCAAAGTGATGCTCTGGACAACCTGTGGCACACAGAGGGTTTATGTTTTTAATTATTTATTCTTTAATTATTATTTTATTGATTGACTAGTTGAAGAGCCTATTACACGGGTCACAGTGCCACTGCCAGCCGGTCACGGGGCAGTCATGCACAGTAGAGACTGCACACTCCTCGGCTGATAGAGTGCCAGCTGGTCGCGGTGCAGTCATGCTCAGTGGAAACTACCCTCGCCGTGGCTGATACCGCACGGGACGCTCCTTCAGAGCTCCTCACTCTGTATCAGCCTCATCACGGGCAGTCTCTACTGTGCATGACTGCAGCACGCGCAGCAGTCTCTACTGCGCATGACTGCGTTGTTACAAAATTTCTAGCAAATTATTATATAGGATTGAAAGGGAAAATATTTGCTTCTGCAAGGCCTACAGATGCGCATTGGCTATACTCTGCTAAAATGTAATATTTCTAGCTATGGTTTGTTCTAACAGTTATAGTTTGATAAGAGCTAATTAAGTAAATGATATCAACTTGTGACATTTGAATTTGTGAACAACATGTCCAGAACAATTCTTTTTATAACTTGTTTTGTCTTATTGCGGTAAGGGGCATTCTGCCAAATGATGAAGTAATTTACAGGTGTGAATGTGTCCGAAGTTTTTAACTATTGATCTCCCTCTGTCTTCCCATTGGTTAAATGACCGACAATGTCCATATCTGTTCATGTATCCTGGGAGGGGAAATCTCTCCCCTTAATTAACATGCCTACCACCCACTGATTTTGCATTATATAAACTGGTGAATTTCGCTTAATAAATTGGATAAGAAGTTATAGCACAAGATTCGTGTCTGCGTGTATTCATTTCTTATCCCCAGTCCTGCGACTTAGGATATCTCGGAGGAACAGTGTGGGAGTCCAAGGTCCCCGGGGAAAATATTATACAGAGTATACAGAAGACAGAGACAGTTATCTACAACAATTTTGGCTGTAGTCGGCAGCATCTTCACAGATGGTGAGTTGACTATATTTTTTTTTATATATATGTGTTTTCATATATATGCTGTTATACGTATGGTTTGCTCACTTGTCTCTGAGGATATTATTATTTGTGGATGACTGGTCTTTATTGAAGTTGGGTAACCAGGCCCAACTTCATCAGGTGACACACATGATTTTAGGATTTTTTTTAGTGTTTTAAAGTGTCATGTGTGGGTTAATAGGGTAGTTTTAGGCACCTGATTGGTCTGTATTGGAGTTGGGAAACCAGGCCCAACATAACCAGGTGATTTAGGCACCTGGTTGGGAGGCAGGTTCGAGTCCTGGCCTCAGTAAATATTGTAGTTGGGTAACCAGGCCCAATATAACCAGGTGATTTAGACACCTGGTTGGAAGGCAGGTTCGAGTCCTGACCTCAATATAGTGATTACAGGGTAACCAGGCTCCTGTAAAGTATGGACACACACCCTTCCTCGAGATTGAATAAGTCATTTTGTTATACTAACAGAATTATATGTATTTCAGTCCTTGTTTGTTATATGACTGTTACTAACCATTTTTCATGTTATGTATATGGCATTACATTTCCCTGTATTTTCATATAACACTTATTAATGTAACTTGAATGCATGTGTTTAAGTAATAATGTCTGGATACTATGCCGTTATAATAATTTTTATTCACTAATAATTCTTCTGTACAGAATGTACCTGATAATTTGCCCATAAGTAAATTGTTTGTTTCACAAAAATAATAATTACAATACTTTGTCTCTAGATGATTTACGGGGTTAGACCACATAGTTCACTCAAATTTGTCCCCTTGATATATGTACGGGACAGAGTAGATAATCTGTCCGGGTCTATCCCTGAGATATATATATATATGCGGGTATGAGTAGATAATCTGCCCTATGGAGGCAAGTACCTCGTGATTTTTAGGGGCAGCGTACATGAACACCCTATTGACCAGAAGGAAAATGAGTTTATCTAAAAGAAAAAATGCAAACACCCAAACACACAAACAAGGGACTTGTAATGCCTTAATATGTGATATTGTTCTGTTGTCTGTCCTTGTATTTTTGTCTGTTATGACTAAACATTTGCATGATATTATTTTTATTGCTCTGTTGACCTTGGTAAGTGGTCTCGCTGTATATTTATATACGGATACCATTTAAACTTAAATTATAATTGTGTTGTTCATGTGTATATGTATGTATATGTATGTATGTATTTGTATATCACTCTATACTGACCTGACGGACATTGTTTATTTTGGACTGAGACTTTGATATAATTACTATGGGAATTAATCAATCTAAGGCTAGAACTTCTATAATAACCATTAAGAAGTGTAATACTGGTAAGACAATTAAAGAGTTAAATACTGTGTGCAACATAAAAACACCACCTCCCCCACATCAGTAATATATATATATATATATAACATTACTAGAGTCCAAATAGTTAAGTGAGTAAGAAATAGGTTTACTTTTAAAAGGAGTTAGAAGAGAAATTGTTGAATTTGAGACAGAAGTTAAGACTGAGAAAAAAAAAAAAAAAAAAAACATTTGCCTGGTCCTAGAAATGCCGCTCATGACTGTGGGAGACCAGGTTGTTAATAAGACCCAGATATGTTAGTAATGACTGTATGGACTAAATATTGTCTTAATCCCATTTAAATCCCCTAAAATCACAATACTGATTACAAAATATATATATTAAGAGACAACAATTGACTACTTCTGATTACAGATTTTTGTTAGTATAATTACAGAAGTTAATTGTGATAATTTGAGTGAGAAAGATGATTTCCCTTTTTGACTGACGTAGGAGGTGATATATATTATGAGAAAAAAAAAGAGAGAGACAGCATTCAGATAGAAGGAACTGGAAAGTGAATGTTTGTGGAAAAGTTTTGATAATGGTTGGGAAAATGCATGTGGACTTATTAAGGTAGACGATTTGGGACCACTTTGTTATGAAGTGGCTCAAGTAGTCAGAATGTGTATTGATAATTTGCATAGCTGAGAACGTGAAGCATTGGAAATGGCAATAAGAATAATGAGTGTGATGGGTTGTTTTAAGAAAGATACAGAGAATGTGGAAATATAATTTCAGTGTGAGGCAGAGGGAAATGCAGAGGTAGATGGAATTAGGGTGCTAGAGAACCAGAAATAGGCTTTTATTCACACGATGATGGCAGAGAAGAGGTTAAGGACGCCATACTTGTAAAATTTTAGCTCTATGAGAAGTCGGCTTTTCTGTCTCCGCAGCTGCTACCCCTCCCTCACTCCTTTCACTATCTCTTTGTTCAGAGTGTACTAGTTTCAAGATCACGCAGCTGCTTTTGCTGTGTTAAATATTTATTGTTTTGTGAACTGGGAAATTGGATGAAAGATGACTGGATGTGGTTGAGGGATATGTAGATAGGCACAGATGCCGAGGGGTGTAAATGTAGTAAAATTGTTTTGTTTTTGGACTTCAAATGAATCATGCTTATAGTTTTAGATTGTGTTACAGACTGTAATATTTTTTTTCTAAATTAATCACACTTGTCCAGTTAACCTGCTGCTTATCAACACATAACTACATAAATGACTAACCCTATAATACCTGTATGTTCTTTATAATTGAACTTGGATGTTAACATATTATTGATAAGAATATTTTCTTGTAATGTGCCCTCACCGCTAGGGTTAGTGGTTTGTTTTAGATCTCAGTGTATATGCATTGTATCAGCATTGTATGGAATAATGTTTTAATTTAAGGTATATGGTTGACCCCTACTCATTGACCCATTGTTGCAAATGCTGGAATGTTTTTATGGATCTGTGGGGAAAATCTGGTTCAAGCATCAGTGTTCATATCCTTAGACTCAATTTACACTATGGTATCTATAACACATTTTACCTGACACATTGCACACACTTCCCAATTATTTGCTGGTTGAAAGTTCTACATACAAGGGCAGTGAAATGAGCTAATTCAGCACTCTGCACTCCTAGTGCCTGATGCAAACTATATGTTGTTTGCAGTACCATCATTTACCACTTGCTTTCTTTGTGCAGCACTGTTTTTAGTATTCCAGGGTGCCCTGACATGCAACCACTGTTTGCTTTCACGTATAAAGGGAATCAGTATGCGTGAAATAGATTGTGTGATCGATTCCCCCACTGTCTATTTTGCTGTAGTCAGGAAAATCCTAGCGTCTTGGTCACCTGATTGTGGCTCCACATTGTTTCCGTATGTGGATGATTTGTGGTTGATGTGTAGCCCAGATGAAGAGTCCTGTGTGAAAGATACCTCTTCTTTGTTGTAACATCTGGTCATAAGGTATCACCTGCTAAACTACAGTATTGTCAAGAGACTGTGAACTACCTAGGATTCGTACTGTCACATGGACAGTGGCTGCTGGCTCCTGAATGAGTAAAAGTCATTATCTTGCTCCCAAAGCCAAAGACTAAAATCTGCAATGTTATTTTTCCTAGGCATGGTATTTACTGTAGACAATGGATTTCAGACTGTTCTCACCACGACTACACATTGAGACAGGATACCTTGAGAGATGCTCATGATGTAATACAATGGATTATGGACATGGCATATAAAGTGCCAAAAGTCTACAGCCTTATGTTTTGTTTCTGTTCTGGGACTGCCCAACTACTCTCTCCAGTTCATCTGTACTTTAAGGAGGGAGGTCCCACTGTTTCAGGATGTCCTTACAAAGGAAAATAAATGACTACACTGTAGATTGGTGGTTTATTATTTAAAGCAATATCATCAGTGGTTCAGGGCCTGTCTGAATGCTTAGGAGCAGTAGCAGTCTGATGGTAGGGGCGGTTCAGACACATGAGTGCACAGAAAGGATTTGGTTATGACACTATTTATACATTCAATATTACCTTTCACACTCAGTATTCTTTGTGACCTTACATACATTACTTTTATATTCTCCCTCTGACATATCAGAGGTTGAGGCACATGATTAATTATAGATCATTCATTCCCTATTGTACAAGCACTGAGGAATTAGTTGGTGCTATATATATATGTGTATATATATATATATATGTATATATGAAGAATAATAACAATAGATACCTCATTATGACCTGACCTGTAGTCTGTTCCCTTTGAATGCAGTGAGACAATATATGTGGATGGGTCATGAGCAAAACCAGCTGATGGGGTGCATATACTTGGCAGTATTTTCTGTAGTCCAATTACCTGATAAGGTATTAATGGCTAACTCTTTCCCTTTTCTATCTGTCCAAGCTGCTAACTAACAGCTGTAACACAAGCATGCTCATTATTAGTAAACAGAGATGTGCCTATAGTGACAGATTTCAGGTATGCTTTTGGTGTGGTGCATAGTGTTGGAATTATATAGAAAAATAGAGGATTTGTGACAGCTGACAGAAAGTATTTTTTTTACATCATCAAGTGGTTAATAATCTGTTGGATTTTATATTATTGCCATAAACCATAGCAGTAATCACATGCAAGGGCCATGGTACAGTTGACAACAGTGACCCTAGTGTGAATGCGTTTGTAAATGACATTGCTAAAGACCCAGCCTTACATGGTCCACCCCACCCAGTTTATAATACTACCACAGACATTCAGTTCCACATGGTAATGATACCTCCATTTTCATACCTAATATATACTCATTGCGAGTATTAGTCTCTAAGGATAACCTACAGTTTTGGTAAATGGAGGGTCTGACACTAGACCATAATGGTCTATGGTCAGACAAGGAGGGTAGAATGGGAATACCTTAAAAGACCTGATAAGAAACAGACGTATAACTCCATACAGACTAGGTTTGTAATTATGAAAAATAGAACTAGTAGAGAATTAAATATATAGATGTCTCATATACATAATAAATAATTGACAAAAAATAGAACTAGTAGAGAATTAAATATATAGATGTCTCATATACATAATAAATAATTTACAAAAAAAAAAAATAATGCATAGTGCTCATGACCAGTTGCCACCCCCTGAGGGACCAATGCAACAGTTACAAATAGATTTTACACACATGCCCAAATCAGGAAGCATCCAATACCTGTTGGTTATATGTGATTGGATTTTCAAATGGGTCAATGTCACGGTTTTTGAAGACTCTCAGACTTAAGGTTTGGTAAAATAACTTAACTTTATTAAAAGTTAAAGGCAGTCCCCGTAGGGTAAACATACATAACAATACAACAGTAATAGAACATATAATAGGTTCTACCGGCCTTGCCTAAATACCGGGCAAGGCAACCCAAGTGACAGTTTTAATGACAGGCTCTACCGGCCTTGCCTATACCGGGTAAGGCAACCGTGAGATGACATATACCGGTTCTACCGGCCTTACCAATACCGGGCAAGGCAGCCCCCACGGAATGCTGAATGTAGGCTCTACCGGCCCTGCCAATACCGGGTGAGGCAATCTTAAAGATGGTGAATTACAAGGTTCTACTGGCCTTACCAATACCGGGCAGGGCAGCCCAAAGGAGTACTGGAGTAGGCTCTACCGGCCCTGCCAATACCGGGTGAGGCAACCTACAGGATGGTATCGTCAAGGTTCTACCGGCCTCACCAATACCGGGCAGGGCAGCCTGAGCAAGTAGACCAGCTGTCAGGTGACTAAGACAGCATAGAGCATAAGTATAGAGGTCTTACTCAGCAGGAGTCTATTGCCAGGGATACTCAGACAACTACAAGGAAGTGGACAGCGACTGACCACAGTACTGGATGTTCAGGAGCAAACCAGCGACCTCACGCTGGAACCAACAATGTATATCGCAACCAGGTTTAGTGGAGTAAACCAGCGTCCGCACGCTGGGACCAACAACGTATATTGCAACCAGGTTTAGTGGAGCAAACCAGTGTCCGCACGCTGGAGCCAATAATGTATCTCGCAACCAGTTTAGTGGAGTAAACCAGCGTCCGCACGCTGGAACCAACAATGTATATCGCAACCAGGTTTAGTGGAGTAAACCAACGTCCGCACGCTGGAACCAACAAAGTATGATCAGCAGCGAGAAGAACAATGTCGCCAGAGCGACGGCTGGAGCAGGAGATTCAGGAACTCAGTAAGATTAACCCGCGAGGTGCTGGAACACAGGAACACTGAAACTCTGGAACACAGGAACACTAGCATACAGGAACACTGGAACACTGGAACACAGGATCAGCAAGTACAGGAGGAACAGGCCCAGAAGTCTGACAAGCAGGTCAGGCAGAGTGAAGTCAGAAACACCACGAAAGGGCAACCTGGAAGTGCTCAGCCTGGGTTTAAAAAGGCTGTGTGAGGAGGGCTAATCACAGACAGCCAATCATGATACTCAGCAAGAGACTGACACTGAACAGCACCAATCACGGGCACTGTGATAGTCAAAGCCTTTTCCTGTGGCCAGGGAAAATGCCAAAACCATTGCAAAAGTACTGTGTACAGAAATAATTCCCGGATTTGGATGCCATCTGATGATCAATAGGACAATAGTTTAATTAAGGATAAATTGAGGAAAGGTACTAGGCAAAGTCACATAAGTGCCCCAAGTCTTTAGGTGACTTGGAATGTATTAAATATGACTATGTATCACAATCTATTGATAAATTGAATGGCATCTATGGTGATGTTAGTCTTTTTTCTTCCCTTACCTACAGGCAAGCCATTGCACCCATTCCAACCAGGCGACTCCGTATTAGTCAAATAACTCGTCTGAAACAAGACTTTGGACCCCCCATTTGGTGAACGAACTACCGTCCTCCAGGAACCCGAACAGCTGTATTGACTGAGAATAACCCAATATGGATACACACATGTAGCGTCAAGAAGGCTCCCCTGATGAAATAACACCCTCTCTTGATGAACAGTTCGTTGATGAATTTCTTACTCTCTATCTGCCACTAACCCATCAAGAACAATCTCCCCAAGAATACTCTGACAATGACTCTGTTGGTGGGAGGAGCTACATCTGATTTGGGTTATATACCCCAGATCCACCATATAGAAACTTTGAATATGTTTATATGATAATTTTGAATGATGTAATGCTCATTAATCTGATTATTATGCTTTGCTATGTGCATCATTCTGAAACCATGCTGATTCGTAATGAGACTAGATCCGTCCTCCTTAGGGCCCGCAGACATTTTGGGGAAATGGAGACTCCAAATGTATGGTCATATATGGCTTTAGACATAATGCGGACCCCCAATTTTTGTCGGATTTGGATCAACTTTATCCCTGCTAACAGTTTGTGGCCAAATATGACATCCATACGTACCATATATATTGCCCCAGCAGACTATTGTGTGTATTTTTCCGGGTTCCCTAGTAATTTTTTCGGTCCAGGAGGACAGATAACTGGTAGGTGGCATCAAGCCCCTCTACCACAGGTGCTCCGCAATAGAATGACCTGTAATTTTACAGTTACCACCCAAACTGCCTATTACTCTGTCAAGCTATCCAAAGGATGGTTTCTTTCATGTGGGAATACTTCCTACTCCTATATTCCAGGGAACACCACAGGTGGCCCATGTGCTATTAGTAGGATTGCCATATCAGTACCCTCTAGATCTGACCCACCAACAAGAACACCCATCCCATATATAGGGCGGGTCAAACGGCAGGCCTTACAATTGCCAGAGGATTGTGATTCCAGTATCAGGCTAATGAGTGATGCAGAAATTTTATCTCTAGGCATTTCAGTCATTGGGGCCCCTGGTTTGGCAGTAGGCACTGCAAAGACCGTTAGAAAACTCACCAGTGCTATGGTCAAGGCTATTAACCACACCTCTATTGCTATGGAAGAACTCTTGGCTGATGTTAAGAGCTTGAGGGGCATGACACTCCAAAACAGGGCCGCCGTTGACTATCTGTTATTGAAGCATAACTAGTGTTGAGCGAGCACCCCGATGCTCGGGTGCTCGGGTGCTCTGACCGAGCACCGCCGGAGGCTCGAGTGCTTGGCCGAGCACCCGAGCCCCATTGACTTCAATGGGGCGACACGAGCATTACACCAGGCACCCCCTGCTCTGATGAGGGGAGGGTGCCTGGTCAATGCCCCCTTCATCTCCACAATGTCCCCCTTCATCTCCGCAATGTCCCCCTTCATCTCCGCAATGCCCCCTTCATCTCCGCAATGTCCCCCTTCCACAATGTCCCCCTTCATCTCCACACTGTCCCCCTTCATCTCCGCAATGCCCCCTTCATCTCCGCAATGTCCCCCTTCATCTCCACACTGTCCCCTTTCATCTCCGCAATGCCCCCTTCATCTCCGCAATGCCCCCTTCATCTCCGCAATGTCCCCCTTCATCTCCACACTGTCCCCCTTCATCTCCGCAATGCCCCCTTCATCTCCGCAATGTCCCCCTTCATCTCCACACTGTCCCCCTTCATCTCCACACTGTCCCCCTTCATCTCCGCAATGCCCCCTTCATCTCCGCAATGCCCCCGTACCTCCAGTCCCTGGTGGTCCAGCGGAGCGTCTTCAGATCTGTGCCTCCTTCGGCACAGATCCCCGCCACCCGAACATGGCGGGCGAGCACATGGCGGTACTCGACGAGTACCGCCATGTGCCGAGCAGAGCGATGCTCGAGCCGATCCGAGCATCGGCCGAGCATGCTCGCTCAACACTAAGCATAACCATGGGTGCGAGGAATTTGAGGGAATGTGTTGCTTCAATCTATCTGACCATTCTAAGTCAATCCATGATCATATCCAGGGATTGCATGACATAGTTAACAATATTAAACAGAGTACAATAGGAAATGAGTGGTGGGATTAGTTGTGGTCATGGCTTCCTAATTTTGCCTGGCTCAAGACAATGGTGATAGGTTTTCTCCTTTGTGTTTCCATCCTTCTCATGGCCTGCTGTTTCGCCCAGTGCTGCCCATTCCTTATTAGTTGTGCCCGCTTCACTATGCCCTCGGTTGGTAAAGTCAGTTTCCCTTTTGTTCACGCTCCCACAAACCGGTCAAGCAAGGAGTGTAGCTGTGAAGACATTCCCATCAAAAAGTTAGACCCCACTTATGATGTTCCTTTCCAAGCACTAGTACTGAGTGATGTCTATGAAAAGGCACGCCCCCTTCCACCATTACCAGTACCCCCCTCCTACTAAGATGATTGACAGAATAATTACCAAACAACCTGGGAGGGGGGAGTTCTTTGTATAACAATTAAGGGTTGATTTATTGTTCTTTTAATAAGAACAAAAGAGGGGACTGAAAGGGAAAATATTTGCTTCTGCAAGGCCTACAGATGCGCATTGGCTATACTCTGCTAAAATGTAATATTTCTAGCTATGGTTTGTTCTAACAGTTATAGTTTGATAAGAGCTAATTAAGTAAATGATATCAACTTGTGACATTTGAATTTGTGAACAACATGTCCAGAACAATTCTTTTTATAACTTGTTTTGTCTTATTGCGGTAAGGGGCATTCTGCCAAATGATGAAGTAATTTGCAGGTGTGAATGTGTCCGAAGTTTTTAACTATTGATCTCCCTCTGTCTTCCCATTGGTTAAATGACCGACAATGTCCATATCTGTTCATGTATCCTGGGAGGGGAAATCTCTCCCCTTAATTAACATGCCTACCACCCACTGATTTTGCATTATATAAACTGGTGAATTTCGCTTAATAAATTGGATAAGAAGTTATAGCACAAGATTCGTGTCTGCGTGTATTCATTTCTTATCCCCAGGCCTGCGACTTAGGATATCTCGGAGGAACAGTGTGGGAGTCCAAGGTCCCCGGGGAAAATATAAAACAGAGTATACAGAAGATAGAGACAGTTATCTACAACAAGGATGATACCTCATTGGGATTGCATCAGGATCCAGGCATCAGGGTCAGAATAAGAATACTGGAATAAAAACTAATTCTGTGTGTGCCGCAGGGGGGTTTGCGTTTCTTTTTCTTTCAACTTTTTAATGCAGACCTATCTGGGGGGCATCAGAACCCCGTCCTGATGCCCCCAGTCAGGTCTGAATAAAAGGAAAAAGGCTCCAAAAATATATCCTGTGTGTGCCACACACTGGACACCCCTATGACACACAGTGTTATTTTTTTTATAATTATTTTATTAATTTTTAATCAGATCTTGTGGGGGGACATGAAGACCCCTCCTGATGCCCCCCCAGTTATTGATCTACCAGCCAATTGTGCTGGGAGATCAATAATGGTTAATCAGGAGAGCTACATGGTCTACTGCTTCACTCCTTCTCCTACTGGAAGGATTGAATGGGATTGAGGAAAGTCTTCTCACGTCACCGCCTTTAACAGTGACTGCAATTCGGGGGTGTGGCATATGGGCTTGGCACAGCAGAATCAGCTTTGCAAGCCCATATGCCGTACTGCCCCGGAACTCTGGGGGTTAAACCACTATTATATCTTGTTTTTTAATTAGATCTATGTATGAAATGAAATGCTCCACTTTTATATATATATAGCTACAATTCTGATTTAAGTTGCTTCTTTTTGTAGCATGTTGTGTCTCAGTGCTGCCCTAAGTTCTGTATGTTATAGCAATGTCATAGGGTCTCTTTCGGACGCTTTCCTATAACATGAGAATAATATTCTGGAGTACAGAAAACATCAGTGGAAGAATTACCTGCATGGTTCATTAACCCCTTTGCAATGCCTCAGAGATGTCACACCAACCAAGGATTTAGTATGCCGATATGCAACATGACCCAGATGGGACTTTTTATTGTGGAATGGGCTAATAATGGCATTGCTACAAAAAGTACATGGTCTATGACTGATCTTGTCACTTTCATGACACAAGCCTCCCTGTCACTAATTGTCATGTCTCTAGTTATATGTTTTGAAGTTGTTTAAAGACACACCCCAATTGTGACACCTTTCTGTCCTTAAAGACGACAAATTATTACATTTCTTACTTAATTTTCAATTCCTTTATTTACCCATTTAAGACAAATGGACTAAGAATAACTTAGACAGTTATTGTTCCTTCATATTGTTAAAATCAAAATGAGTCAATAAAAAAAGATGACATGATCTCTTGGTGGCAGACTGATGGAAGTTCTAGCGTGGGGCATACTCTCTCATGTTGCTGAGCCCAGAGACAACACAGCAGCTTAGCCCTCTGTAGCCGGTTCTCATTTTCTTGTGGCAGTGCCACTCATTTGAATCAAAGAATTCATCATAAAGATTGTTATAAGAGTTATTAAGGCCGCCAACTAGGAACAGATGGTCATCCACTACTTCCATGCCAAAGTGATTGCGTGGAGTCAACATGTCAGGGATGGAAGTCCAAGTGTTGGATACAGGGCAGTAACATTCTGCACTGCTGAGACATGTCTCCCCATCATAGCCTCCTACCTGTAATGAAGAAGAAACGTCATGAACCTCATACTTTCCTGGTGAGCACTAGTAACACAATTGGTAAAGTCAGGCCAAACAGAGTTACGAATTCAGAGCAGAAATGTACAGTCTCAAATGGTGCCAGAACAACTATTCTGAGGTATCAGTTTCAAAGACTTTTCTAAAGTGTACAAGAACATAAAGCCATTTAACATTTATCACATAACTAATATCTAGAAGAATAAACATGTTTTTATTTCATTTATCTTCTTCTAGCACACGGTACAAACCAGTATGATGGTTAACCTCTAGGAGACTTGAAGTGTCATAGTGTGTTGTTGACATCTCTCGTCTCCAAAAGTTTAAATGATAATTTATGGTTGCTCAAATTCCAACTGTATAGATCTTTGTCTAATTCTATGTAATATTGATGCTACAACATTCACAAGAACAATGATTCAGTGGTCTGACGAAGGCCTGAATGTTCAGCTACATCATCCAACAACAGTTTCTGTATTTTGTCTAGCACCACCTAAGTTATATCTAAACAAATATGGAGTAAACTAGTTTTAAAGCCGTGTATAAGTGCCAACACTAGCAGAGCTGCAGTCATGCATAGTACCGACTGCCCAAACGTTCCAGGGCTGATACGGAGTGGGGCGATCTGAATTCAGACCGTGGTCCTCTGTGCGCACCTGACTGGGTCCCACAAAGGTGTGCAGAGAGAACACTGGACTGAATTCACAGCACCGCGCACTGTATCAGCCGTGGTGCGGGCAGTATCTACTGAGCATAACTGCAGCACACGCAGCAGTCTCTGCTGTGCATGACGGCTTCTGAGAAACATCCTAGCAGATTATAATATAGCATAGTGATAAAATCTCAGCTTTACATACCGCATATATTTTGTTTCTGTAAGAAATAACGCAATGTCCACTGCGTCTAGTCATCATGGGGGCAATTGTGGTCCATCGGTTGGTCTCGGGATTGTACACTTCTGCTGTGTTCAGGTGTTCTCCTTCATCACTGACGCCACCGCATACATAGACCTTTGTAAAGAAAAGGATCCATTTATAAAGACACATGCATAGCACATATGAATATATCAATGGTTGGATCTTCAAATGAAGAACATTCTCTGCAACTTGCTTCAGTTCACTAGCTGGTTATGCTCAATATTTATCTAAGTCTGTGGATCTGATGAATAGTTATGAATACAGTTATTATATCTGGCTTATGATCTGATGGAGAATCCAGGAAGATGTGGGATTAATTCTAGAGGTTCTAGAATTTTCCAAACCGTCTCCATATCCCTCCTGCTATTCACCATCAAGTCTTCTATTCTGCACTATAGTAGGCTAGTTATTGTGTGCAGTGCTCTAAGGGCTTGGAAATTATTGCTCTATATGAGGCAACAGGGATGATAACTATATTCCAAGTAATGAAATAAAATAACCTCCCAACTCCTTGAAACTAGATATTGTTAAAGAATAACAATAAAGCGGCTCTTAATTTGTTTAACAGAGACACTTAGGTCATTAGGAATATTTCATACTGCCATCTCGACAGTAAATATAATATCTGACTTATTCACTAAGCTAAGCTCCCTTTCTGCAATTAACTCACATGTCCTCACAAAAAGCAGACACATTCCTAAAGAGAAATCCAACAGAGAAAAGCCCCACACATGGTTTTTAGCATTAAGTCATAGAATTAGATTGAATAAAATGTACATGACTGGTTGAAGACTAGGACAGAATTTCGCTGTAAGATACTGCTGCATGAAGGTAACCAATCTAGGTTAACCATTTGAGTTCCAGAGGGGTAAGCAGTGCATTGCTTAGCCACTTATACATGAACAGTGGTTAAAAAAAATACAAAGATACTTATAAATGATCTTGCTCCCCCATAGTTATTGTTCTTTCCTATTGTTAAAATCAAAATGAGTATATAAAAAAATTAAACAAAAAATTTACTTTTCATATACATTAAGATTAGTGTTGAGCGAGCACCCGAGCCCCATTGAATTGAATGGGGCGACACGAGCATTACACCAGGCACCCCCTGCTCTGATGAGGGGAGGGTGCCTGGTCAATGCCCCCCTTCATCTCCACAATGCCCCTCTTTCACAATGTCCCCCTTCATCTCCGCAATGTCCCCCTTCATCTCCGCTATGCCCCCTTCATCTCCGCAATGCCCCCTTCATCTCCGCAATGTCCCCCTTCATCTCCGCTATACCCCCTTCATCTCCGCAATGCCCCCTTCATCTCCGCAATGTCCCCCTTCATCTCCGCTGTACCCCCTTCATCTCCGCAATGCCCCCTTCATCTCCGCAATGCCCCCCTTCCACAATGTCCCCCTTCATCTCCGCAATGTCCCCCTTCATCTCCGCAATGTCCCCCTTTATCTCCGCTATGCCCCCTTCATCTCCGCAATGTCCCCCTTCATCTCCGCTATGCCCCCTTCATCTCCGCAATGCCCCCTTCATCTCCGCAATGCCCCCTACCTCCAGTCCCTGGTGGTCCAGCGGAGCGTCTTCAGATCTGTGCCTCCTTCGGCACAGATCCCCGCCACCCGAACATGCCGGGCGAGCACATGGCGGTACTCGTACGAGTACCGCCATGTGCCGAGCAGAGCGATGCTCGAGCCGATCCGAGCATCGGCCGAGCATGCTCGCTCAACACTAATTAAGATCCAATTAAATACTGACACAGTAAAGACTACTGGTGTTAAAATGAATTTCCTTAACACTTTGAGTGCTAGAAAGGGATCCAGCACATTGCAGCTCAGTGTATTGGAGCCCTCTCTGGCACTCAGTGAGTTAAAGAACAGATGGGTGTGCAAGACATTGCATCTCACCCCTCTGGTCTTTAAAGAATTACATAGAAATGGATATAAACTTTGAGTAATTGTTTTACAATTATTGCTAAAAGCAGCACAGCCAGGAATCTTTATAGCAAGACTTACTTCTACAAGTGATAACAATATAGTTTTTTGTTCTCTTTTTTTCCCCTTCCCGTATAAGACAAATCATGTATGTGCTACTGAGCGTAATCACAGGTAAAGATTAGTGTTCTTCTGGGTTCAAACAAAAACATAGTTTCTCTCTATATAGCTTGTTTTCTGGACAGTAAACTCTTGTCAGTCAAAGGACTGTTGATTTATCTAGAGGGAATTGTGTCCAAGAACTGAGAAGAACCTATCTTACCTATCCCAAGAGTAACGCAAGCCATCTATCATAGTTAACTTGGATCAATTTTTTAAAGGGATAGTAATACTTGAATATAATTTTATTTTATATTGTAGCCCTTAAAAAACATAACAATGATATCAGTCTTATGTCCCAATCCTTTATGGTTTGGGAGATATTAGCAAGTAAAGTTTCCCCTGGAGTGACGTCACTACTCTAGCTGTCAGATTTGAAATCCGGTCCGTAGACCGGCCGTGGCTCTTCAGAGGTGCCAAGATCACAATGTTTAAAAATAATTTCTTCATTGGAATGTTCTACAAAGTGGTCTACAAGCCAGGCCCACTTTGTAGACAGTTCCAATGAAGTAGTTATTTTTAAAGATCATGATCTCGGCGCTGCTGAAGAACTGCCAGTTGATCTGTGGACCGGTTTCCAAATCTGTCCACTAGATGGCAGACTTGGATAAAAAAAGCCAGGAAAAGGGAAATTTACCTTACTTTACTTGCTAATATCTCCCAAACCATAAAGGTTTGGGAGATAAGACTTATATTATTTTTAATGTGTATTTAAGGGCTACAATATAAAATAAAATTATTTTCAAGTATTACCATCCCTTTAATGCTACCTTGGTAGTATCTTACCTTTCCAAACAATGTGGCAGCACTGGCACAAGATCGCTGTTCCTGCATGGGCTCAATGAAGGTCCACTGATTGGTCTCTGGCTTATATCTCTCTGCTGACCTTAGGGGTTCCTGGCCATCACATCCCCCTATGGCATAGATGGTGTTGTCTAGCACAGTCACACTGACATAAGATCTTTTGTGGTGCATGGATCCCACTTGGTGGATTGTTTTTGTCTCAGGATCAAATCTTTTTACACTTCTTGATTGCATCCCATTTACTACTCCACCAACGATATACACAGAGCCATTCAGGTGTGCTGCTCCATGAAATTCCCGGGAGCCCTCCTCTATTTTTGCAATGGAGTTCCATTGATCAGTCTTGATATCATATGCACTGATATCAGTTTTCTGGCTTCTGCCACTGCATCCACCAATGGCAAGCATGATGGAAAATGGTAGTCGTGGCCTAGCAAGAGGATTCATGGACTTAGCATGACACAGTCCACTAACACTTATTTCCTCCATGGCAGCAAGAGCACTTTGGATTACTGCCTGACAGTTCACGTTGTCAGTCACGTAGCTGTTGGTTTGCACGTTGCTGATGAAATATTCTTTGCTTATTAAAGCAAGTCGGACCTGGTAGAGAGAGGCATAGTACTTTAAGTAAGATTGATGAAAGCTGTTTCTTTCCTTCATTTGACATTATGGGACACATGTATAACAACAGAAGTTGAGTAATTCAGGGTAAATAAATTACACCATATCTATCTAATAACTCCCATTTGAAAGGGACTTTGGATGCTCTGAAGATTTATCTACAACCTACTACGCAACTGCTTAGGCCCAGATTTACTAGAATTGTATTTTTGTCTTTGAAGCTCTTAATCTAATAAAACAAAATACTCTACTAAGCATGTTGTGTTGCTGTAGCAACAGTGAGAGCTTTTGCTCTCAGTCTTTCCTTATCTACTCAAATACCATCTACCCTGTCAGTTCATGATGCTCCTTAATCCTTTAAGGACCAGACAGGAGTGCAAACCATTGCTTCCTACTGCTTTTCAAATCCCTTTCTGTCCATAAAGAGTTAAAATGTTGGTCATTCTACTTTTCTTTGATCATTAGTGAGAGATTTGAAGGGGGACTTTATATTGTATTGTATTGTATATTTTTATTTATATAGCGCCAACCGGTGTACTTGGCACTTTACAGATTACATTTAATACAGCAGGGGTGCAATAAGTGCGGTGATTAAGTGCTTATGTAGGCAGTCATAAGGGGAATGACAGGTGAGTATACATTAGGATAAGAGGTCCCTGCCCCGTAGAACTTACAATCTACAGCTACATATTCCTTTATACCAGGAATATGTAGCTCTTAATTAGTTTAACAGAAGTACTTGTCTATGTAAGAATCTTCAAACAGCAATCACTGTTACCTAAATATTTTAGGAGCATTTGATCTGTCTTGTAGTTCACTGCTGTTTCAGTGTACCCTGATGAAGACTAGTGACCTTTACTTGTCATTCATGTCTATTTGAACCCACTATTTGTTGTCAGAAGGTTTGACCTTGAGGCAGACTTCAATAGAGAGATCACTACATCCACAAAAATGAAGACATAATGACAACATAAAGTGAGAGGTACACCTGATTGCTGTGTGATTGGATCCATACTTAGTTAACTTTAACTTTAAGAAATGTAACAGGAAAGTTGTTTTTAAACAATACTTTGTCTTTTAGACTGAGGAAAGGAGTTTTCAACTTCAGAAGAGGAAGAGGTTGCTTACTGTAAGGGCTGTTATAGTGTAGAATTATCTTGCTATTTATATGTTGATGAGAGTATATATGTTTATTCAGGATTACATGCATTTTAGTAGAAGGGAGGCATACAAGGTTCCAAAATATTTCAAAACATCAGAACCACTTATTACTCTGGCAGCGTTAATTAAATGCTGAGCCTCCCACAGCTGGGGACTAAAATTCCCATAATCCCTTACCAGGCAGTAGGTGAGGATGAGAATTGTAGTTCACAGCAGTTGCAGGTTCAACAATTGGCAATCCGTGAGCTAGAATTTAGTTCAGATTGAAAGGAAAAAAACAGTAGCAGGAAAAGGAGACAAGATGGCTTTAGCAGATTTGGAGGAATTCACAGAAGGATGAAAAAATCAAAAATTGCCAACACATTTATAGAATGTGTGAGCCCAATAAGAACTGGCAGGGACAAGCTTCTCAGTGCTGTATTTATTAACTACTAGGATGCTAACAACACTTCATTTTAATGTGTTGAAGACATCTCTAGGATCCAAAGGGCTAAAACAATGTTGTTGTTTTTTTTCTTTCCGACATGTGGACGCTGCACCTTTTAAGTAGTGTATTGTGATATAGCATGTAAGGGTATTTAAAGCGGAACTTTCATCTGCTATAAAGGCGCCCTGCTATAATTAAGCAGGTAGCGACTAGCTTCAGAATATATTTTTTACCTTTGAAAAGTAGCCCGTTCTAAAGAAATAAGTAACTGTAGGAGACTGACGGCGGGGTAAGCGCAGTCTGCACGCCTGTGCCGTTAGTCCGTTCCGGTAACCATATGGTATGCTACAGTCTACTAAATGGAAACTGGGACTGACAGCGCAGGCGTCCAGACAAGATGTCTGCACTGTAGCCTGGGTTCCGGCCTCCTACAATGATTGATTTCTTTAGAACGGGCTACTTTTCAAAGGTAAAATATATATTCTAAAGCTAGTCGCTACCTGCTTAATTATAGCAGGGCGACTTTATAGAGGATGTAAGTTCCGTTTTAATTGATCCTGAGGTGCTGTTTACTTACAAAGAACATAAATCAAGCAACAATGATCTCATGGGTTCTTATATATGTCCAAGATAGATCGACTATAATGACAATAATTATGTGGAACTGAATCACTAAAAATATCATGATACAAAATAAAAAAATGGCAGTGAGGACAGCAATAAGTAATAACATAAAGAAGATAAATAGTGAGCATGGGCTGAATTTCCATTGGTGAGCAGGTGCCAAGAACCAGGGCCCAGTCATTTGTTTGTACAAGAGCCTTCATTCAGGTCCTTGTGGTGCCATGTCAGTGGACTGGTACAAAATCTGCACTAACTGCTAATGTAGTGATCTCGGCTATTGATTATTTATACTCATTTAATTACTTACAAATTCAGTCTGTTCTCTCTATTTGAATGATTCTGAACTGTGTTGCTAGTAAATTGATGCACACATATGTGATGCTTTTGAAAAATGAATGATAAAAAAATAAGAAATAGTGTATAGGCTGTATGTTGGCATCTGTATCTAAAAGCCACCACACAGAAGTGGCATGGATAGCAGGGATGGTTATAACTTTCCCCAAAAAATGTCAGAGACATCTGAATTGTATTGTGGGAGTTGTTGCTCATGACAGGAAGATGACAAAGATATGATTGTGAAAGTCACAAAGTACATGTAAAATCTACTTATCTGGGATTTCATTTCTGAGCCCAATTGTCCTTGTTACTGTGTTAAAGAAGGCACATAATAACATGCAGCGAACAGACTATCAGTATAGTTTCTGTACTAAGATGTCGTTCTCTGCTTGCATCTCGAATTAAAGCTTATAAAGGAGATCGGGTGAATGTTACAATTGTTCACCTTACCTTAGGGAGCAGCAGAGAAATGTGTTCCTTCCGCTTCTCTGGACTGTGGTCAATCCAATTTACAATGGCTTGAAACACTGTGTCCTCCTGTTTGCTGTTTAGATCGTCCTTTTCTATTAATTCACAAAGTTCCATTGCTGATAGGTCCAGGAACTCAGTGGAGACCTTCACAATATCTTCAAACTTGTGAAGGATGAACAGCAAGGACTTCTGGCGCAGCTCTGGGCAGTGGTGATAAGTTGCAAATTTCCACGTGCTAATGGAGTTTTCCAGACAAAGCTGCCCCTCTAGAAATTGGCAGCACTCGTTGACAACGCCCAGGATACCAAAATGTTTGGCTGCAACTAACAGTTTATGGACATTGTTTGGTGTAATGGTCACAGTCTTGGTATATACATAGTCCAGAATTAAGCTCAGGGTCGCAGCAGAAACTCCAGGGATGTTATAAAAGTTTCTGTGTTTATTATTGCAGCCGTCGGTAAGTAATTTCCTGTTTGCAGAAAAAAACAACAAAGAATGGTATTAGATGTGTGACTGGGTTTTTCTGGTGTGAGGCACATAATTATCTAGACTTCCTGTAATTCAGGCAAACTAATACTTTTTCAGATAAGAAACAAAGAGAGGGATTTCTAAAAAAAAAGTATAGTAGTTTAATGCAAACTTCTCTATACCAATCTAAAGTTAAACATCACTCTCTTAATAAGAGATATACATTAGACACCTATGGAGGCTGCTGAAATATACTTAACCCTTTGAGTGCTGAACAATGCATCATGTACCCCTCTGGCATTCAAAGGGTTAATTATGCAATCTTTGAAACATGGCCAACCTTGAACTGTAATATACACTTCATCTTAGAACTTTGAAACACACATATTTGGAGAAATATGTCAATCCTTCCAATGTGCTCCAGTTATATGAGAGTGAGCGTACAACACATCTCTTTACAATGACTTGCACCCCCTCTGGCCCTTCAGGGGTTAAGTCAAATCTAAGGTTCACACAGATATCTAAGGCTAAATCCACATTTTGTCAGACTTAGACAGATAGAAAAATTTGATTCTGTGAGTTCTGACGCTGTCTCCAGCTCTTGTACCATAGTGCATACGGCAAATATTCACTACGATATAAAACATACCATCAAAAACAGGAAAATACCTCATTAAGTAGAATTAAATTATTCAAAGAAACCACTAGATAAGGAGACACTGACACTTCTGAACTGTGACAAAGGCACTGTGAAGGCATGGCACTATAACTGTATTTGAGGCCTTTATCACAAGGATAAAATAGGGCGGACACAGGGACATAGGGTGACATAGGGTGACCACATATCCATTCTGCCATTCCGGGACATATGGTCACCCTAATATGACAACTCTCTGCCTGGAGCACTGTGGATCTCTCAGTCCCTGTCCAAGTAAGCACCGACAGGTATAGAGAGCTGTCACCAGGGCTGGAGCCTGCCTACGGTGCAGTAAGTAACACTTTGCGATAAATATTTGTTTGAGGATCGATCTAATCTATTACCTTCATGGGTCAGGGTTGGAGATCTGAGAGATGCACAGTAATCAGCAGCTACACATGCTGCTTACTCACAGTCACTCAGATACAGACATCACATGGCATGCTGCTGCATTGGTCTGCGTCACCGTCAGTGTATCACATGCACACACAGACCAGCCAGCCAGAGCCAATGAGGAGAGGAACATTGTGCAAATCCTCTCTTCATTGGCTAGTGGTGTGGTGCATGCAGCATGCATTTATTGTTCAGTGGTGACTGGTGAGTGACTCTACTGGACCAGAATCCGGGACTCTATATTGTCCCAGAGGGGTATCATTTGGGACACGGGACACCAAGCATAATTAAGGGACAGTCCCGGGCATTCCGGGACATGTGGTCACCCTAGGACGGCTTAATCAATACAACAAGATGGTATTGGGTCTAATTGCGTCTATACTACCAAACAGAACCATTATTGAAGATTAATGCATCTCCCCACAAGACAAACATTTCTCTAATTATTCCATCAAACTCTGTGCCAGAACACTGAGTTCAGCCAATCAGATGACCGGATCCTTCGCAATACTGCATTATTCATTAAGAAGGGCCATATCCTATATAATAATCGCTAGGATGTTTGTAAGAAGCCATCATGAGCTGTAGAGACTGCCCGAATGCACAGAATGCTGGGAGTTGTATGCTGGGAGCATTCTGTGCTTTCAGGCAGTTTCTACAGTGCATGACTGCGTCGGCGGCAGGATGCAGAGCATGACTGCCCTCTTAACCCTTTGAGTCCCAGAGGGGTATGCAACACATTGCAAAGCAATGTGTTGTGCACCCCTGTGGCACTCAAATGGTTAACATCGCCCCGGACCTTGGCCCTTGTACACGGACTTTTACACTAGTTCAGAAATAAAGAGGAACAATTGTGGAGCAAACTAATTGTTCTAACGGGGACAAATAAAATGCAAGAGAGATTTAAATTGTGAAGTAATCCACTGAAATGTACCAAAATTGTGAAGTAATGCATGAAACTCTCTCAAGCACTTAAACAGTTACAAGCCCCATATAAATTAAAGGAAATTTGTTTTTTTTTCTATTTGTCCTCTATGGCACAGTAGATGTGCTCCACAGTTGCTCCTCTATTCATTTATCAGGGGATTGAATTGTCTTGTGACTTTGAACTCTATTGAACGTAAAGCAGCATATTGGTACTAGCCAGAGAAATAGGTTCTGAATGTCGTATAGACAAACCTTGTGTGTGCTATAAGTAGATATGGAGAGAGAGACAATTACATGTGAGCAGATACAGACCCTATGTTCTGACTGTTTAGAGAAGAAAGTATTCATCTTATACAGCTTCCCATATGTACTATACTTTAAAATAACATTGTATTGTGGAAATACATGTACAAACTAGACTGGGTAAGGCAACCTTTTACCCTCTAGTTTTTGTAGGACAACATCACTCATAATTCTCTGCCATCAAATATCACCAGCAAAAACTGAGGACTGAGTGCAAGAACCACAGGAGAGCCAACCCTGTTCTTAAAGGAACATCTGCACCCCCTATTTATAACCTTTATCTTACCTCATTATATTAAGAACATCCTAATGGGGGTTATTATTAGGATGTGTTGCTGCTCCTTTAACCCTTTGAGTGCCAGAGGTTATGCACCATACCTCCCAAGTGTCCCTCTTTAGGAGGGACATGCCCTCTTTGAGACCCAAATCCCTCTGTGCCTCTTTTCTACCCTTTTGTCCCTCTTTTTAGGACATCAGAATGAGTGGTGTGTATTACAATGCTCTACAGCAATAAAACATACATAAATGTGTTGTTGTCAGTATATGTGTTTATACATTAATATGGGCTATTAAAATACTTTGGTCTTGCTCTAAGTCATTTATCAGTTACACAAAGAGGTGCAGATGGGTCAAGAAATTAACTTAAAAATTCTTGGAAACGCCCCGCCTACCAGCCACGCCCCCAGAAATGCCACCTAAAACAGAAGTGTCCCTCTTTCGCCATTGGAATTGTTGTGAGGTATGATGCACACATTGCTTTGCAAATGTGTTGAGTACCCCTCTGGCACTGAAAGGGTTAAGCAGCATGCCTGATTTCAACACATGCTGCCCAAAAACTCGAGTTCTACATGTGATTTTAATACATAGAGGTTAGTGGTCTGATCCTCATACTTACCGAAAATACGGGCTACAACTACAGAGAATGATCTTATGAGCACTGAAATTAGTGCCATTCGCTCTGATCACTACATCGCAGAGCTTTCCCTCCAGCCTAAGCTGATTGAAGATGCTGAAATCCATGGTGCGCAAAATACACTTGTCTCACTCAGATACAAGATTCAAACTGGCAAAGTCTGTTTACTTTCCTCTATTACTAGAGTCTGAAGGTTCTATCAGTGTCAGTATCAGAAACTGCATACTTACTGGTCTGTCTTCTGTGACATCATCTTTTGAAATATTGCCACTGTTCATCCTCAACTGCCAGTAGGAATTGTAGTCCAACAAAATCTTAAAGGAGCAGTAAACTTTTTTATGAAAAAAATATATATTGTAGGTAGGGTTGCCACTTTTGTTTAAAAAAAATACCGGCCATGGCATTCCCTCCATAGACATAACATTGGACAGAAGCCAATTTTTACCGGCCTGCCGGTAAAATACCGGCTGGGTGGCAACCCTAATTGTAGGGAGTTTCCTGTTGAGTAAAATAAGTGCACTCCCACTGCTGATAGATACATATTTCCAAAGTTATTACTGTTTAAACCTGTGTTTTCTTACATTATCAGTACTGTTTGGTGCCCAAATTCCAATTAGTTATTCTGTTACATTCTAGTGCAGAGAAAGTCATTGGGGACTACATTGGCATACACAGATAATGTGTGTCATACACAGTATATATGGAGGTATGATATGTGTGCAATATGGAGAAATTCTGGGGAAAATCAAATGCATCACAGGTGAAAATTCCCATTAATTTAAATAGGGAGTTTAACCCCAGGAATACGAGAGAGGTTTCAAACACATTGCAGATCGATCTATCTATCTATCTATCTATCTATCTATCTATCTATCTATCTATCTATCTATCATATTCTCTGGGCTAGGCTTAGTCGAGAGATGCTGGTCCTACTACTGTTGTTAGAAGGTACAGGGCAATGTTGGATGCAATGTTAGAGAGCGTAGTCTATTCCTGAGACACCTTTGCTGTGGCCAAAGCAGTTAGTAGAGTTGCCAACGGTGAGGTTGATGTCTGACTCCAGCTGAGCCGGGCCCGAGACTAGGATAGGTATTCCAGGTAACAGATGTATATCCTGAGGTTTGTGTATTGGGGGAAATGTTTACACCGTGCTGTGAAAAAGGAGATTTATACATTCTTTTGTCTATGTAACAGGAATACATCCTGATGTCTGCATGATAGGCAGAGAAGTTCACATCTTCATTTCTGCTTAAAAGGCAGAAAGGTGTACAACGCTCTGTCTATGCATTAGCAGGAGGGTATACGTTCCGCAGCATGTGTAGTAGCAGTAGAGATATACATCCTGCTCCCTGAATATTAGGAGTAGACCTATACCTCTTGATGTCTGTGAAATAAAAGGAATACAACAAGATGTATGTGTATTAGGAGCAGTGGTATACATTCTACTGTATGTGTACTAGAAGCAGATGTATATATCCTGCTGTCTTTGTAATAGGAGAAAAGGTATATACAATGGACAGGCATCACTACCCACAGTTTTCTCCAAAACCACCAAATCCAGCCCTCCCCCCCAAACAATTATAACACAATTTACTGCAAAGAAAACATGAACACAGCAACTGGTTGGTGGGAATAAAGTGGTCCCAACAATAATAAAGTTGGTTTGATATATATACCCTTGGCGAAACCCCACATGTAATGCATGGCCCCCAGGCCAACATCTGGCATGGTTGCTATGTCCAGCCCTGGCAGCTTGAGCCCTCGCATCCAGCTGCCTGCCACCCTGTAGGTATGTAGGGGGTTCTAAGGTACTCATGACCTTCCCTGGACGTCTGTGATGGCCACTCGTTTCCAAACCTTGAGGCCCTGTGGATGCAGGTCCACACCAACACCTCCTCTAGCCCTCCCCTTACCTCAGTGCCCCCTGGCATTACAAAAACAAAACTTGTGGCGCTTAGAAAATCAGAAAATAATCTACAAAATGAATAAAAGGCAATAGGTAATGCTAATCGTCAATATTGCATTATGGCGGTAAATAAAATCAATATAAGCTCTTTAATAATAATAATAATAATAATAATAATCTTTATTTATATAGCGCCAACTTATTCCGCAGCGCTTTACAATAGGGGATAGACATACAGGGATATTAAATAGTAAAAATCATATGTGGAGAACAGAAGGATCAGAGGGCCCTGCTCGTGAGAGCTTACAGTCTAGAGGGCTTTAATATATTAAATATTGCAGAAATAATACGTGGTTCATTTGACGAGTAGTCCACCTCTAGATATCTAAATTTTGAGATGATTGATCCGCTATATATTACAAAATAGATCTTCTATCATATATTCATAGACGTTACAGTCCTGTAGGACACTTGTGGCAGATGTCAGCAAATAGCTAAAAGACAAAAAAGAAAGAGAAAGGGCGCTGAGCCATCTAAGTGTATATCTGCAAGGTGGGTATATAAAATAGCCCCCCCAAAATAGTGGTGCTTACCAAATAGCAATATTGTAAGTAGTGTGTAGGAGCCAGATGATCAGCTATATGGATCTCTTCCCAAAGGTCATCCACTATTTCTCATCAATGAGGCTCAGTATCCAGGATACGAATTGAACTATTTATTGAATCACTTTACAAATGGTATAAAATGTAATTATAAATGCCCAAAAACACCCAACGCATGTCGCATACCTTCTGTATACTTTCTCAAGGGCCAGATAAAAATTATCATCGCTGATTATTTTTATCTGGCCCTTGAAAAAGTGTACAGAAGGTATAGGAAACGCGTTGGGTGTTTTTGGGCATGTATAATTACATTTTTATACCATTTGTAAAGTGATTCAATAAATAGTTCAATTCCTAACCTGGATACTGAGCCTCATTGACGAGAAATAGTGGTGAGCACCACTATTTTTGGGGGCTATTTTATATACCCACCTTGCAGATAACTCTTAGATGGCTCTGTGCCCTTTCTCTTTCTTTTTTGTCTTTTAGCCCCCTGGCATTAGCCTGCCCTGTTAACAAAGGACCACCGTGAATTCAGCCCCAAAGCCAACCTGAACCTTCATTGGGCAGGATCCGGCTCCCTGTCAGCCAGGACCTCTGGAAACTGAACTTTCTGAGGCTAAGCCACACTGAGGAGGCCTGTGGACCCACATTATGGTCCTGACATGACCTACATTCTGCAATCTTGTGACCTAAGCACAGCCTCTTCTGTAGCTGCTGCTAAGCTACTCCGATCCGCTGTAGCAGAGGCAGTTCGAAAGGGTGGTAGGCAGGGAAAACAAAAAGGTCAGTTACTGTACCTACTTACCAACACACCTTTTTATGCAACTAGTCCCACCTCTCCACTACTCCCACCACCCTACAGGCTCTCCCGCCTTGCCTTTAGGTGATTGGCCCTTCAAACCCCACCTAGAGTACTGGGGAAGGGAGCGTATCCCCCAGCCCATGGTGGTGGAGGGCTGCCGGCTATCTTAATGCCCATTCAAGGGCATATTACCCCTTCAGGCTTCCATAAGACTGCCAGGCATCATTACCCACCTATTTCCCTCAAAACCAACAAACACAGCCCTCCCAAAACAATTAAAACACAACACACTAAAAAGAAAAACACAAACACAAACATTGTTGAGAATAAAGAGGTCACAGCTTTATTAAAGTGGGTTTCACCTATTTACCCATGGTGGACCCCACTTCTAATGTAGAACCCCCAGGGACAACAGCCTTCATGGATGCCATGTGAGGACCACTACTTTCAAACCATGAGTTCCTGTGTATACAAGTGTGCACTGAAACCTCCCCAAACCCTCCCCTTACCCCAGTGCCCGACGGCATTAGCCCACCCTGTTAAAAACAGGCCGCCATGCACCCAGCCCCAAAGCCAACCGGAACTTTCATTGGGCGGCTCCCTGTCAGCCTGGTCCTCTGGAAACAATACCTTCTGAGGCCAAGCCATACTGAGGCAGCCTGGGGAACCCACATTCCACCAGTCGAAGAGGGGCCTCTAAGCTGTCCCTCTGCTCCCTCCCTATTGCATAGACCCAGCCTAGAGACTAGTGCTCTGTTAAACAACTGCAACCCCTCAATATTTCGGTGCACACCATCTCAAGAATCTTGATATGCATGATAGTGTACTCCACACAGGAAGGCAAAAATTTGTCAAGCTCTGTTAATGGTGTGGGCGGGAAATTTGGCCCCCTGCTACAACAACCTGTGCACCATTTCTGACAAGATGAGGGGGCAGGTGGGCAGGTGTCCCAGATCCTCTGGCATGTGTACTTTACAGTAGCTCGGTTGTTACCATCAGCATGGATCACCATGACTTGCGGCTGGCCCCAAGTAAACAATGCCGCCAGCCACAAATCCCACACCTGTCCTCATTTTAGGCCCTTTTTACCTAGCCAGAAAGCCTACAAGCATTCCTATGGGATGCCTAACTGTTTGCCTCCCTCTGATGTGGCTTCTTGTCTCTCCACCCAATGCACATCGAGTGCCCCAAGATGAATGCTTTACCCAGCGGATCCACTAACTCTGAGGGAGACAAAAATTGACATGTTAAACAGCATCAAGTGAGCATACATATCTTTTGTATGCCCCAGATTTTCACCTGCCTATATATATATATATATATATATATTTAAAAGAAGACTTCTGTGTGCCTGCTGTACACAAAATGCTACATGCAATAGGCACAACGCTATACTATATGCCAAACACTAAAAGTACAACACACAACTATATACGCAATACCCAAATACCAAATGCTTTGCACAAAATGCATCCTGTATATTATATGCCAAACGCTATACGCAAAGCTCTATATACCAAACGATATATACCAAAAGCAGGACTCAAAACCGCAAATGTTATACGCTAAATGGTATACGCAATATGCAAAAAGCTATACGCAATACGGCAACAGCTATACGCATTATGCCAAACGCTCTTTGTCATACGATATAAGCCAAATGCTCTATGCAATTTGCCAAAAGCTATACGCCAAATGATACATGCAATACACAAAATGCTAGATGCAATATGCCAAATGCAATACGCTATTCACAATTCATCAAACGGTATATGGCAGACGGTATATGCCAAATGCAATACCCAAACGCTATATGCACTTCTCCAAACGCAATACGCCAAATGCTATACCCAATTTGCTAACCGCTGTACGCCAAATTCTATATGCAATACGCAAAAAGCTATACCCCAAATGCTATACACTGTCTGCCAAATGCTATAAGCATAACACTATACACCAAACGTAATATGCAATTCATGAGAGAGTTTATGGCAGACGATATACTCCAAATGTGATACACAATTCATCAAGAGCAATATGCCATGTGCAATTCCCCAAACGCAATACGCAATTTGCAAAACGCTATACGCCAAGCCCTATATACAAAACATTAGCCACAATTCGCCAAACGCTATATGCAAAGTGCTATATGATAAAAGTCAGGTGCAATATGCGGTACATCAAAAGCAAAATGTCAAATGCTATACACAATACGATATACGCCAAACAGTATAACAAAATGCTAAATGCCAAATGCTATATGCAATAGGAAAACTGCTATACTGAGTAGGCAAAACTCAATATACTGTGCGCAATAGGCAAAATGGTATATGCAATCTGCAATACACAAAATGCTATTACGCAATATCCTATACGCAATACACTATACACAAAACACTATACACAATACTCTCATGCTGTTGATCACACATGCGCACTGATAATTCAACAAGCCACTCATTAAAGGGACAGTAATGTCCCAGAAAAAATATTTAGCATTTTGTAGTGCTTAAAAAGTTGAATTGAATGCAAAAAAACCTTATATCTCAAACCGCTATGGTTTGAGAGATATATGCATTCAAAGTTTGACGTTTCCTGCTGTCAGCTTTACAGTCGGCTGACATGAGGAGGCTCTTAAGCAGAGCCGCAATCACATTATTTAAAACAAATTACTACATTGGCATGGTCTACAAAGTATGCTTGCAAACCAGGCACACGTTGTAGACCTTTCCAATGAAGTCATTCTTTTTAAATAACATGATTGCGGCTCTGCTGCAGATCCTTTAGTTGGTCCCCGGACAGGACTCACCTGCAGTCAGCACAGCGCTGATGTCAGGGAAAAGGGAGGGTAGGGGGAACTTTGAATAGGAATATCTCTCAAACCATAGCTGTTTGAAAGATAGGGTTTTTTGCATTCAATTCAACTTTTTAAGCACTACAAAATGCTAAATATTTTTTTACTGTCCCTTTAAAGCAGTCCTTGTTAACAGCACGGACAATGTAGTGCCAATATTGCTAGTATATATATAAATGAATGAGTACCATCTGGTGTTGGGTCTAATCCGACCAAGGCCAGTGCTCTGTGCAGCTTCGCTCTGATCTTGAAAATCGACAGGGAGGAACAGTCAGCATGCTTTAAAAACGACCTTCCCACTGGTGATCTAATGCTCTTAAAGTCACTTACCGCTGCAATTGAGTAGGCTGCCTCCCTTATGGGGACATGCGTACCTAACTGCTTATACCTTCCTGGGCAGTTTTTGAAGTCCGCTGCAGACGATGCAGCCCCGCTCTGATAATTCAACATGCCCTGCGTTCAACCCCACACTCCCTTTACTGGCGCCACCATATCTCTTAGTCAGAATGTCCCAAATAAGTCCATCACAAAGGCGCATTTAAACAAAGAGGCCTCAAAAGGAGAGTTTCATATGTTAGAGAGTACCTTTAATATTGATGCAAACCATTCACCATCTATGGGCCTCCTCGAGTCAGGGGTAGGACCTGCTTCCTTCCCCCACTTCTTCATTATACAGCAGACGACAACCTGTCAGGCACATTTCTTATCCCTCTTAGTCGAGAGAAAAAAGATATGCCAGCCAGTGTTGTGGCCACCTTTGCCCTGGAGGCACCCCCCCACTCTCATGTGCCTAATGTACCTGAGTATGCAAGCCTGCCTGTCTCTATCACTATTTGCACCCCTTTCCCTTACAAACTTACTCTAAACTGAAAACGCTGTACACTATGTGTGTCCAAGTCTTATGAGACAAGAGCTTTCTGACCAACACATCTAGATCATCATCACCAAGTGCAATAGATGTGGTGGACAAACACAACCAACAGTGTTCGCATCTGAGACCGGGCTAAGAAATGTTTCCTACTACCCCCTAGATAATGCATCTACCACACAGTTTTCCACCCCTGGAATGTACCTGGCCTAGAAATGTACATTACACTACATACACAGCAACACCAAGTAGCGTAGCAAACTGAGCACTGGTTGGCAATGGGATGATAGATTATTGATGGCATGCACTACACTCATGTTATCCATTCAAAAGATTACTGTGCAATTAACAAAATGTTCCTCCCAGGATTCTATGGCCACTACAATAGGAAAAAATCTGCTGGGGCTGTTCTCCACAGCCTTACCCCATTGAAATCGATACACTTAAAGGGATAGTAATACTTAAAATGTAAAAAAAAATATGTTGTAGGGTTTATCCCCCTGAGTAAAACAAGAGTACTCCCACGGCTGAGAGGTGTTTTATTCAAAAGTTATTAATTTTCAAAGTTGAATTTTTTAGGTGCAATATCACAGTGGCCTGAAATTGTACAGTGGAGCTGTTGCTACACCATCCTATGGACAACTCTGGTCAGTTGACCATAAATCTCCATAGGATGGTGTAGCAACAGCGCCACTGTACAATTTCAGGCCACTGTGATATTGCACCTAAAAAATTCAACTTTGAAAATTAATAACTTTTGAATGAAAGACCTCTCGGCAGTGGAAGTACCGTTGTTTTACTCAGGGGGATAAACCCTACAACATATTTTTTTTTACATTTTAAGTATTACTATCCCTTTAAGTACTCCTTCAGATGTCTAGTGAGCTGAATGTAAAGAAAGGGCTTCCTCACATTAACTGTAGCCATCTTCTGAAAACCATTCCCATTGGGATCACTCTAGAGGCAAAATTTAGAGTACCCAGAATTGACTACAACTCTGTCAATGTCACCTTCTCCACCCCCAGCACCTTCCCCACATTCATTTGTGCCTGCCTGACTTTGTTCTGTGGTAACCTGACTTCCCTGCCTTCTTCTTTCCACAAGAGGTGCCTGGGTAACCCCCAGCATTTCGCACAAGCGTGTCTGCACCGACATGCAAATCCTTTCTTTGTATGGGAAACAGTGATCTCTACTGTGCTGTCCTTGCAAGGTGTTTTTCTGCGGCCCTGGTGTAGGCATCGCCCCCAATGTGTGACTAGCCTGGACCACAGGTTCATATCTTTGCTACCATAATAAGGACCTCACTATGTGCCATCTTCCTTTGGAATGCACAATCATAATCCAACCATGCGCTTCCTCCATAAGCCACATGTGTATCTACAATTAAGTCATGGTATTTGAACAAATTCAAACCCTACTCTGGGTTATGAACCATTTAGAAGCTTGTGTAAGCTGCAAAGCACCTGATTCCTATCCATAATATGTTTGTCTGTGTATACCTTTTTCCTTCTTAACCCCGTCCTCCTTATCCTCTACTGCCTGGTAAGTTAATTTTAAGACGCCCACAAACTTTCTGGCTATGATGAGCCTGCGCACTTTGATGGGGATGTGATCAAATGGGGTAGATAAGCCGCAAACGTGAGTGTCCCCATCCCTGGTGAACTTAAAATATTTCCCTACTTGCTCCTCCAACCTACCCTTCCTTACTCATTTTTTACCAATTCCCCACAGCTTCTTCAAACTTTTTTTAAACAAGAACCACCACTTTGTTGCTGTCATCTGAGTCAGAGTCTTAGTCTTGTGAGTCAGTGACTCAGTCAGGGGTCCTGGTAGACTCCTCTGAGTCAACCTTACTGTAACAATCATCAGAATCATTTGTGTTGTCATTATCTTGTTCATCTGAGACAGACAGTCCCTGTACCTCTGTACTTTGTCTCAGTTGGGGCTGATGTCTTCTTTTTCTCCATGAATCTCCTCTCTGCTGTTGGCATCTGTATTTCCCCCACCCCCCCATGGAGCCATGCTCCCTCCTGCCTGTACGTGGAAAGTGCCTTCCTGAATACGGGACTCCTGGGTGCCCCTGATGCCCTTAATAGCAGCCCACATCAAATTCCTGCAGCTGTGTAGTGCCTGACCCCCCGCTGAAGTACCCTGGTGTGTAGTAATAATGCCCCCGGGTGCTACAGGTTGAGCCGCCCTGTCTTGTGTGTCTGAGGGAATGTGGGTGATTGATAGAGCCATGAGCAGCTGATTGAGTGAAGGGGGAAGTATGGGGATGCTGGCAGTGTGAGGAAGTAATAAAGTGGGGCTATGGTCTGTGGGAGGGGGTAGCGAAGTAATGCTGATATGAATGGGTGGCCAAATGAATACCCAGGGGGATAAGTTGGTGCTGTAACTGCTGCCCAGGGGTAAGTGTTCTTCCTTTCTGGATCAATAATGCTAATTTCTAGAGTTAATATAGCCCTATGATCCCAGCATGATGTCCTGAGGAGGCTTGTACCCCTGGTGTTTACTTTTGGCCTAGGAGACGGAGGGTGTGTAACGGTTTGTTCAACACTCAGACACAGTGGGTTAGGATAAAACACAGTTTTATTAAAACAAACACAATGAGAATTACCTTTGACGGGCTATAGCTTATCTCAGCAGAATAGACAGGTGCAATACAGGACTTAGACTTATGCCCACACAGGCCCTGTATAATAGTAAGTGAGAGAGTTCATATACTGTCACAGGTCAGGCATGACAGGGTGAAAACCCAGCACAGCATGGGTTAAAGTCCCAACCGATATAATCAGTCTCTGATGTGGTGTGTTCTCAGTAACGCCCAGTATGATGGAATAAAAGCGATAAGGAGATTGTAGTGCTAGAAAGGAGATAGAGCACTATAGATCTGCCAGAGCAGAGCTGAGACTTATACCCCCTGCCATAGCAGTAAACGGAGGCCACACAATACTCTGCAAGAGCTGTATGGAATAGAGCCAAGGGCACCCTGCCGGTGCAGTAACGGAGGCAACAGTACTCTGCACAAGCTGAATGGAATAGAGCCAAGAGCACCCTGCCCGTGCAGTAACGGAGGCAACAGTACTCTGCTAGAGCTGAACGGAATAGCCAAGGGTACCCTACCAGTGCAGTAACGGAGGCAATAGTACTCTGACAGAGCTGAACGGAAACGCAAACACAGGCACACTGCCACAGCAGTAACGGAGGCAACAGTAAGCTCTGCAAGAGTTAACGGAAGGCTCAGCAATTGGTACACTGCCGTAGCAGTAACGGAGGCAACAGTAGCTCTGCAAGAGTTAACAGAAGGCTCAGCAATAGGTACAATGCCGTAGCAGTAATGGAGGCAACGGTAGCTCTGCAAGAGTTAACGGAAGGCTCATCGATAGGTACACTGCTGTAGCAGTAACGGAGACAGCACGGACACACTGTCTGGTAGGCCCAGACAAGCGGAAGTCAGAATGTTGCCCAAGCGACACCACGAAGCAGGAACTGGAGAGCCGGGCCGGATCACGGAGCAGGAACGTCAGGCAAGCCGGGTCAGGTCACGGAGCAGGAAGTCAGCCAGGCCGGGTCGAATCACGGAGCAGGAACGTCAGAAAAGCCGGGTCAGGTCACGGAGCAGGAAAGTCAGCCAGGCCGGGTCGGATCACGGAGCAGGAACCAGAAGCGGAGTAGTCAAATGGGCCAAGTCGGTACATGGGAACACAGCAACTCAAGTCAGCACTGGTACAGGGCCGGGTCATGGAGCAGGAACGTCAGGCAAGCCGGGTCAGGTCACGGAGCAGGAAGTCAGCCAGGCTGGGTCGAATCACGGAGCAGGAACGTCAGACAAGCCGGGTCAGGTCACGGAGCAGGAACGTCAGCCAGGCCGGGTCGGATCACGGAGCAGGAACCAGAAGCGGAGTAGTCAAACGGGCCAAGTCGGTAAAAGGGAACACAGCAACTCAAGTCAGTACTGGTACAGGAATACCACGAAAGGGCGCCAGACAGGTGCCAGAGTCCAGTATAAAAAGGCCATACTGGGCGGGCCAAACATAGCTCAGCCAATAGGAGCGCAACACACAGAGACTGACAGAAAGAACGGGCACCATGATAGTACCCCCCTCTCAAAGACCCCCTCTCCTGGAAGAGGGTCTTGGTTGCTGGGGATATTTAGAGTTAAAATTGCCCAATAACCTAGGGGCATGAAGGTCCTTCTGATCAACCCATGAACGTTCTTCAGGGCCATAGCCCTTCCAATGGACCAAATATTGCAATTTTCCTCTAAATCTCCGTGAATCAATTATGCTTTGAACTTCGTACTCTTCTTGGCCCTGAACATCCACAGAACCAGGAACCACCGGAGTGGAAGTGTAGCGGTTGCATACCAGAGGTTTTAACAGGGACACATGGAACACATTATGTATGAGCATAGATGCTGGGAGTTCCAAGGCATATGAGACAGGAATAACCTTACGGATCACCCTGAAGGGGCTTATTGGATGGAACTTGCAGATTAAGGTTTCTGGAGGAGAGCCATACCCTGTCCCCAAACTGAAAGCAGACCGCTGGCAGCCGTCTACGGTTGGCATGTCACTGATGACGCTGAAATGACTGTCTAAGGGTCCTTTGAACCTGTGCCCAAGTGGAGCGGAGTTGCTCAATATGCTCGTCCAGAGCTGGAATCTGCTGCGACTGGAATGAGTCCGGGAGCAGACATGGCTGAAACCCGTAGTTGATGAGGAAGGGGAAGCTCCCAGATGATGAATTAACTGCACAATTCCTGGCGAACTCTGCCCATGGCTACAGGTCAGCCCAATTGTTGTGATGATCAGTCACAAACCAGAGCAGGAACTGCTCCAGTCCCTGATTGGCACGCTCAGCGGCCCCATTGGTCTGGGGATGGTAGGCGGAGGAAAAGGACAATTGAATGCCCATCTGGCTACAGAATGCCCTCCAAAATATAGACACGAATTGGCTCCCCCGGTCAGACACCACGACTCTAGGAACCCCATGCAAGCGGGACACCTCTCTAGCAAAGACCACTGCCAGCTCCTGGGCTGAATGAAGACCAGAAAGGGGTACGAAATGAGCCATCTTTGAAAATCTGTCAACCACCATTAAAATAAACGAATACCCCCTGGACGCAGGCAGTTCTCCCAGGAAATCAATGGATATGAGAGACCACGGGCATTCGCCATTAGGTACAGGTTGAAGTAAGCCCACTGGGAGGTGTCTGGGGGTTTGGCACAAGCTCAGGTGGTACAGGCTGCAGTGAATGCGGAGCAATCGGCTCTAAGGGAGGGCCACCAAAATACTTATGAGAGAGACCATATTAATTGATCCCTCTCAATATGCCCAGCAGCCTTAGACGAGTGATATGTCGCAAGTAGACGGGTACGGAATGGCTCATCAACAAAACACTTGCCTACTGGGGTTTCTGGAGGTGTCGTAGCCTGGGTAGCCAAAATCTCTTCCCCTAGTGGCAAAGTGATACTAGTACTTACAGTAGCCAGAATACGATCAGGCTGAATGATAGGCATGGGAGGCTCATCCTTCTCTACCTCTGGCCCAAATTGTCTAGACAGGGCATCCGCCCTAACGCTTTTAGAGCCCGGCAGGTAGGATACTACAAAGTTAAATCGGGATAGAAACAGTGCCCATCTGGCCTGACGAGAGGACAACCTTTTCGCTTCTGAGAGATAAGTCAGGTTCTTGTGGTCAGTTAAAATTAGTACGGAGTTCTAGTACACTCCAGTAGGTGACGCCATTCCTTCAAAGCGAGAATAATAGCCAGGAGTTCTCTGTCACCAATTTAATAGTGGCTTTGTGCACTAGAAAGTTTCTTTGAGAAGAACCCACAAGGTCTCAAGGTGTCTCCCGCAACTGGGCGCTGAGACAGTACTGTCCCTACCCCTATTTCGGAGACATCAACTTCCAATGTAAATGGCAGAGCAGGGTTGGGGTGGGAAAGTACAGAAGCGGATGCGAAAGCAGACTTCAATGTCTCAAAAGCGTTTTCAGCTGCCTCAGACCACTGGGATGGATTAGCACCCTTGTGCGTAAGGTCAGACAGAGGTTTGACAATCGTGGAAAAGTTCTGGATAAATTTCCTATAATAATTGGCAAATCCAAGAAAGCGCTGAATAGCTTTTAACCCCTTGGGTCGTGGCCATTGTAACACAGCTGCGAGTTTCTCCTGGTCCATGGCAATGCCATCTTTAGAGATCACGAAACCCAGGAAAGGCACTTTGAACCAATTTACAGAATAGTTTATTCTTGCTTAAGCAAAGCAAGACCTCAGACACATCCTTGATGTGTTGGGATAGATTAGCTGAATGTATAAGTATGTCATCAAGGTATACGACAACACAGGACTGAAGCATGTCACAGAGGATGTCATTAATAAATTCTTGAAATACCGCAGGTGCATTACAGAGGCCAAATGGCATAACTAGGTATTCATAATGCCCAGATCTGGTATTAAATTACGTTTTCCACTCATCCCCAGCCTTTATTCTGATCAGGTTATAAGCGGCCCATAGATCAAGTTTCGTAAAAATGGAGAAACCTTTTAACCTGTCAAATAGTTCCGTAATAAGTGGTATGAGGTAGGCATTTTTGGACATGAGTTTATTCAGTCCAAGGTAGTCAATGCAAGGTCTTAATTCGCCATTTTTCTTTTTAAAAAAAAAGAAACAAGCACCAGCCGGTGAAGTAGACTTGCGTATAATCCACCTTTTAAGGGCGTCATCAATGTAGTCTTCCATAGCACGACAGTGGGTACGTGCGACCCCTGGGAGGCACTATGCCCGGAGGCAAATCAATAGTGCAATCATAAGTTCTGTGCTGAGGCAATACCCTAGCCTCTCCCTTACTGAATACGTCACTTAATTTGTGGTATTCAGCTGGCACAGAGGGAGAGGTACATAAAATCTTAACTGGGTGCGACATACAATGCTCCATGCAATACTCGGACCAAGATGTGACCTCACATCTCTGCCAATCAAACTGAGGGTTATGCAGATGCAGCCATGGGAACCCCAGGATGACCACATGATGAGGGGAATGAATTATCTGAAATCATAATTCCTCCTTGTGGAGGGCCCCAATAGTCATTGTAATAGGAATAGTTTCCATAGTAATCAGCGCCGGTTCCAATGGTCTGCCGTCAATGGCTTCAATGGCTAAGGGAGAGTCCCTCATGACCAAAGGAATCTTATGTAACTCGGCAAATGAACAATCCATGAAGTAACCGGCTGCGCCGGAATCCACCAGGGCCAGAACCTCAACTGGCTGTTCTGCCCATGAAAATACCATCTGGATAATGGGTTTCTGTGTACTTTTAACTAGGGACTGCTGAACACCACCTAGGGCCTGTCCCCCAAGGTACCCTAGGTGTGTTAATTTCCCGGAAGTACCGTACAAGTGCGTAATAGGTGCCCAGCCTTGCCACAGGATAAACATAGGCCCTGCCTCCTGCGGTGTGCCTGTTCCTCCTTTGTGAGTTTGGTGAACCCGAGTTGCATTGGTTCGCTGGATTCAGGTAAATGATCAGGAGGCATGGGAGGCGAGGGAGGCATGGGTGGGTTCAAAAGGCTGCTTTGCCCGTAGTTTGTAGGCTGTGGCCTATGGTCTTTAGCCATGCGTCTTTCACGAATAAGGGAATCAATTAGAATGACATAATCAATGTATTCGTCCAAGTCATTGGGTACTTCTCTCGCAGCTATTTCATCTTTGATATGATCTGTAAGACCTTGAGCAAAAGCTGCCACTAACGCCTCGTTATTCCATCCTACCTCTGCTGCCAATGTACGAAATTCTATAGCATAATCGCCCACGGTATGATTACCCTGTTGTGCATCCATCAATCTCTTGGCAGCAAAGGCGGCTCTACCAGGGACCTCAAACACTCTCCGGAACATTCGTACGAACTCCCTGAAGTCCTGAGTGCAGGGTTTGGCATTCTCCCACAGAGGATTGGCCCAAGCCAGGGCTCTGCCCGTTAGTAATGATATCATGAACCCAACCTTGCTCCGGTCTTTGGGGAAGGCAAAAAGAATATCTCTAATTGATTAATAAACCCTCTGCATAGGGTAGGTTCACCATCACATCTGAGCGGTAATGGCGCTGCCGTCGTTAACCCTCTAGTAGGTGCAGCAATAGTCACGGAATGATTCCCCGGTGTCAAAACTGGGGGAACCACCGGATTCTGACTTGGTTTATCAAGGTGTATCGTATGTTCAAGCTCAAAACTCTTCTCTTCCCCTTCCTACATTTCCACTTTGATCTCCCACTATACTTCATCCCATCACTTACAATCAGCCAATAACAATCTTCTTTCGGCTACTTTTGTGTATACCGCTCTCTCACATATCAAACCTTTTTCTCTCATTGCTCCTTATCTACGGAATGCTCTTCCTCCCACCCTCCGCCACTGCACCTCTCTAATGGGCTTCAAGTCATGATTGAAACTACATCTCCTTAACAAAATTTAAACATGCTAGAAGACACTGACTTTATACAAGTTAGGCTCTTTATAAATTATTTACTTTATTTATGTCCCCTATCCTGACCAGAACTCTGGCAGTGTATTCAGCACTTGACCATTATGTACTCTGTATTTATCCCATGAAAACTTTACGTTGTAAGCTTTAGGGCAGGCACCTCATTCCAGTGTTTCATTTTGCAAAGCACTTGTAACCCTGTGTTGTCTAAACCCTTGAATTGTAAAGTGCTGCTTACACTTGTGGCGCTATACAAATAAACATATTCATTCATTCATTTTTAGGAGGGGGGGATGAAAAGATGATGCCAAGTATGACAGCATCTTGGCACAACCACCCTCATCAGACATATTAAACACAGACATCATGACATTAATGTAAAGCATGTTAAATCCAACTGCCCAATAAAGAAACCGGCCACAGCTCTTGCTGTTCCCCCTAACTCTCCACAAAGGCAACAAGAGGTGAGGTGTAAATCAAAGAGGAAGAAGAATAGAGAAACCCAGCCAGAGCTTTGACGTTTGATGGCGAGCCAAACACCTGACTCGCCATCACTTTCTTTCTGTAGGGTCCGGCCGTGGGAAGATGTAACTGTGTCTTCTGGCCATCCACCTCATACATCATTACCTCTCCCACCAGCTGATAGCCATTTTGCAAATGTCAATATGTGGCAGTTTGTGTCCACCTATTGCACACTATGTGGTGCTCTGATCACACATGGCAACCCTGCAGAATATGCGAAGCTGGTGGCAGGGAGGGTTCATTAGTACTATTAATTCTACAAGTTGTCACATGTCCTTGGCAGGGAGTGGAGAAGGGACATAGTGACTGCAACATTACTTGGTTTCTGGTGGTTGGATTTCACATTGGGGACCCTAAGCGTCACGGTGTTTGGTTAGAGTTGTGCCAGGTGTTTGATATGAGTGCAGATGTGCACATTGTTCCCAGTCCTCCCCTTATTTATTTCACACACAGTGCACATTGAAGTTGCTGATGAGAAGAACAGTTCCTTCCTGCTCTCAATGGAAACATTATATTCCAACAATACACCCATGATTTTGGCCAACTTCTTTTTCCACATATAAGTGAAGTGGTGGGGCCTAATTGTCGTGCTGCTACTTCCTCAGACACATCACTGAAGCTAATAGTGGCAAGTCAAATTTTGATGATCACCACTCATATCACTGCTCTTGTTGATATCATTCCCTTGGGGCTGCCTAATTTTCTGGCTGTTCAAATAACTCAACAGCAGCAGCAAGAACACCAGTCACAAATGCCACAATGACACTGGGGATGTTTGCCAATGGCCACTGGCCACCATAAAATGATATGCTGGCACTATATCAGTAGGGTATTTTTTTTCATCAGGGCTTTTTCTGTGAACACAAACCAGAGGCGTAAAATAATATTTGATGGGCTTATTTCTAACAAGCCTATGTCCTTCAAATCACTGCTTCCTCAGAGCCTGTGACATTAATAAGCCTGAGTGATAAAACTGATCTCTGATGTGATTCCTCAGAGCTTGTGACACTAACAAGCCTGAGTGATAAAAATGATATCTGGTGTGATTCCTCAGGACTTGTGATGATAACAAGCCTAAGTGATAAATATTTTCTCTTACGTGACATTTCCCCAGACACTCCCCTCTTGTGCTATGTGGTTCCCACACTGCTCAGGAATTGGTCCTTGTCTAGGTATAAGGTACCAGAAAGTAAATAAGACAGAAAACACAGATGTAGGTTTTAAACTGGTCACAGCTTTATTGACTAAAACCGAACATCACATAAATGTTCTTGACAGTTTGAGATATAAATAAAATTTGTAATATATACATTTTGTCAAGTCATGGTCATAACTTATAACCATCAACTGCATCCCACAGTGACTGGCTACAAGAAACCCAGTGGGTATGGCAACATACAGCCTGTGGCTGGTAGTCAGACAAAACGTAATTTTCGTGTAGTTGGCCTCCACAGTGGTCCTCCACAGATTAAGGACCTTCCCACGTTTCCAATTTTCTGTATGGCAAGGGCATGGCCGCCACAAACCCAACTGATTACCACCTTAATCATCTGGATACACCACAGTGCAATAACGTTATAACCCATCCAATGGCACTAATTATTTTGAAGTTAAAGAAATCAAGGCCAATCTTGTTACAGTGAACGCAATCATCCAGACACAAGACATGGTTGATTTCTTCAATGGTCCTGTGCCTAAATGACAACCCCACATGCAAAACCACAAATTTAGAAATCCTCCTATTAAGACAAATTCTAGGTTTATACAGAGCTTTAAGATCCCTGGTACTCCTCAAGAAATGACTGACACTGCCAAAAGGATTGTCCATTGTAAGCATTCAAGAATGTAGCCCACAAATACTTATCCTCGCACAGGGAAGTGATGTGGCTTACATACTCTGGAAGTAGCCTGAGACAACTGTTGGGAAAAAAACTGTCCCATTGGCAAGGTCCAGCATGCAATATTGAGCTTATACATCAAAGACTGGAGAACTTCATAAGCAATAAGTAATACAGAACTGCCATTTTCAAATTAGACAACTTCTGCGGAAGCAAACAACATTCCATATCTGTGGAATCTAACTTGGTACATAAAAAAGGCAGGTAACTGGCTCCTCTGTTTTTCCTGAGGCCAAAGAGACTCAAAATGAATTGGCAAACTTTTGGAGAGTCCAAAAGAAGGTGCCACAGAAATCAAGATTGCCTAAGCCCACACAGATAAAATTGCACAGGTAATGGATTATGTAGCAAAAAACAGAATACCACTAAACAACTACTCAAGAAAGGAGATAAATGTCTTGAACAGAGCACAGGACAAGGAACATCCCATGGATAACACACATCTACATAACACTGCACCCCCAAGCCAACATCCCAAAAGATGGGGGCAATCAGTATGGACAGGTAAGTGGCCTCAATATCTGCTTTAGCCAACAATACCCCTGTACCAGCAGCCGCCATAAGATGCCATAAGACAGATTGCTTTGTCAAAGGAAGTGTAAGAGACTCGGCACATGACCGGGTCAGTACCATTATTTACTGAGTGCTGAGAAGGATGCAACGAGTGATGGATTAAGCAGAATTTTCCAGGATCCTTCTTACTGACACCCAAAGAGGTGACACCCAAAGATAAGATTGAAAGGGTCTTGCCATACACTTCAAAGCCAGCTTTTTAGCCAAGTTCTACTGTGCCATGCCTGGAAATTCTGACATTGATCCAAGATTACTCAAGATGGAACCACACACCCTTAAACAAAAGGGGATATGAAAACCCCACATAAACCTCTTCGCTAAAAAGACGCCCTGCTTGCTGGATTTATAGAGTTTTAGGACATAGACTTGTTGTTAGAAGCCCAAGCCCTGATGAAACATTGATTTGTAGGACTTTGGCTTGTTTGAATCACAAGACCTGAGGAATAAGTAATGAGTATTGCACTCAGGCTTGTTAGCAGCACAAGCTCTGAGGATCCAGTGAACATTTTTGACATTCAGGCTTAATAGAGTCACAAGCCCTGAGGAAACAGTGATGTTGTAGGAATTAGTCTTGTTAGAAACAAGCCCCCCAAAAAATTATTTTTGTAGGCATCTGGTTTATGTTTAAAGAACAAGCCCTCTGGAAAAAATGCCCTACTGGTCTAGTACCAGAAGGTCATTTAATAGTGTGATGATGATCATGGTCCCACTTGCCACTACTAGCTCCACTGATGCAACTGAGGCAGTAGCAGCACCACAACTAGTCCCCACCACTTCAGGTATATGTGGAGAAAAGAAGTTGGCCCAAAATACTTCCCCTCCTGCCCCTCAGCAGGAAGGAACTGTGCCTTTCATTTGCAACTGAATGTTCACAGTGTGTGTAGGAAAGTTGTGAAATAGGGGAAGGACTGAGAACACTTGGCACAACTATAACCAAACACCATGACACTTAGGTCTGAAATGTCAAATCATCCCCCCAGAAAAAAATACTACTATGTCACTATGCCCCTTGTCCTCTCTGCTAAAGACACCTGATAACTAGCACACTTAATAATAATAATGTACTCACCCTGCCACCAACTTACGGATGGAATCTCCTCAGATGCCGCTTGATGCCCTGGTTGAGATTGTCTTCTCTTCCGGCACTCAAAGTGTTAACTGTGGCATCTCTTGGGGGCATAATTTTATTTTAAAATCAACTCTCATTGTATTATATTTTTAAACACATTTTACAGAAGAAAAAAGATGGAAACAAGAAGATAGAAGAGAGAACATTCAAGAAGAAGGCAGACAGTGGATGACTGGAAAGTGTTACAATTCTGGGTGTCAGGATAGTGATAGGGGTAGTACTGTTTAAGTGTCATGTTAGTGGTAGTGTAGGTAGGGTTAGTGTATGGGAGGGTGACTGTGTTTTGAGCTAACTCTTGTTGACGCAGTGTCAAACAATGAGAGTTGGCTTTTTTCCTTTGATCTTCCCACAATTCACACTATTTAGCTTGAGATGTAGGAACAAAAATCAGCAACGAACGTTTGGCTACAACATGGATTTTGGCCATCAATGCTTGTTGGTATATGTACCTGTCCAGCTATAGAATAGCTGCTGTACACAAGTGAGATTCTCACTCTGTGTTTTTTTTAACTTACTCTGTTTTACCAGAGAGAATAGTATCGAGTCCTAATGTCTACACAACAGGAAGAATACAATGTAATGTCTGCGTAATAGGAGGAGAGGTCTACATCTTGATGGACTTGTATTAGGAGGATATACTGTACATCCTGTTGTCTGAGTATTATAAGGCGATATATACATTAGGGTGACCACACTTCAATTCTGCTATTCAGGGACACTGCAGAGAGAAATGCATACAACAGAGATCTAAACACAAGAAAGAGAACTGTCCATGGACTGTTGTGACAAAAGTGGTGCCTGTGGTGGGCTACAAGAAAATGTACATGAAGCCCAAAGCCTTAGATTAGTATTACAGCCTTAGATTAGTATTACACTACAACAAAACTGCACTGCAGGTCATGATTGATGTCAGTATCAAGGCTCAGTTCTCTCTAGTGTTTAGAGCTCTGCCCAGAAGCCATTTTTCTGTAGCCCAGCAGAGACTTTGGTTTTGTTACAGTAGTCTATGAGCCATTCTTCTTCTTCTAGTGTTTAGACCTCTGAATTCAGGAATCTTCATTCCAGGACATTGTACTGTCCCAGAAGGGGGCTGCCCGGGACAAGAGACAAACATTTAAAATCCAGAAGTGTCCTGGGAAATCTGGGACATGTGGTCACCCTAGTATACATCCTTCTGTCTGTGTACTAGGGGAGAGATCTACATCCTTATGTCTGTGTATTAAGAGGAGAGATCTACATCATTATGTCTGTGAATTAGGAGGAGAGGTATACATTATACTGTCTGTGTATTAGGGGGAGAGGTATACATCCTGCTCTCTGTATATTACGAGAAGTATACATCCTCCTGTCTGTGTACTAGAAGGATAGGTATACATCCACATTTCTGTGTATTAGGAGGAGAGGTATACATCCTTATTTCTGTGTATTAGGAGGAGATGTAAACATCTGGATGTCTGTGTAATAGGAGAGTTATGCATCCTGATGTCTGTATATTAGGAGGAGAAGTATACTTCCTGATGTCTTTGTATCAAGAGGAGAGATATACATCCTGCTGTCTGTGTATTAGGAGGAGATGTAAACATCCTGATGTCTGTGTATTAGGAGGACAGGTACACATCCTGATGTGACTGATGCTCAATATGAAGGAGAGGTCTGCATAATGGGAGGAGAGGCATCCATCTTGATGGACTTTTTATTAGGAGGACATATAGAATTCCTGATGTCTGAGTATTAGGAGGAGATGTATACATGCTTCTGTCTGTGTACTAGGAGGAGAGGTATATAACCTTATTTCTGTGTATTAGGAGGAGAGATATACAACCTTCTGTCTGTGTACTAGGAGGAGGCGAAAACATCCGGATGTCTGTGTAATAAGAGAGTTATATATCCTGCTGTCTGTGTATTAGGAGGAGCGGTATATAACCTTATTTCTGTGTATTAGGAGGAGATGTATACATCCTTCTGTCTGTGCATTAGGAGGAGAGGTATATATCCTTATTTCTGTGTATTAGGAGGAGAGGTATAAATCCTTATTTCTGTGTATTAGGAGGAGAGATATACAGCCTTCTGTCTGTGCACTAGGAGGAGAGGTATATATCCTTATTTCTGTGTATTAGGAGGAGAGATATACAGCCTTCTGTCTGTATACTAGGAGGAGACGAAAACATCCGGATGTCTGTGTAATAAGAGAGTTATATATCCTGCTGTCTGTGTATTAGGACGACAGGTACACATCCTGATGTGATTGATGCTCAATACGAAGGAGAGGTCTGCATAATGGGAGGAGGTATATTAGGTGGAGAGGTACACATCTGTTGTATGTGTACTAGGAGGAGAGGTATACATCCTTATTTCTGTGTATTAGGAGGAGAAGTATACATCCTAATCTCAGTGTATTAGGAAGAGACGTATACATCTGCTGTCCACATAGTAGGAGGACATGTATACATTAATCCGGATGTCTGTGTCATAGGAGAGGTATAAATCTTGCTGTCTATGTTTTGGATGGAGAGGCATACTTCGTGCTCTCTGTGTATTAGGAGGAGTGGTATACATCCTGCTGTCTGCATATTAGGAGGACATGCATACATCCGGATGTCTGTGTTATAGGAGAGGTATAAATCCTGCTGTCTGCATATTGTGTGGAGATGTATACATCGTGCTGTCTGTGAATTAGGAGGAGAGATGTATATCCAAATGTCTTTTTAATATAAGTAAGTATATCTTTATTTATATGGCGCCACCCAGTGTATGCAGCCACACTCTACACTCCCCTCTCATCCTCCTGATGCCTGCACACAAGAGGTAGAAGCACAGACAAGGTACAGAATAGTGCAGTAGATCATTGGGATTAAGGGCTCAAACCAAATGTTGGAGATGGCTGTTTTTTCTGACGACGGCATTTTTTTAAGCACAGTAAGCTAGTCAAATGCCTGTGCTGTGAAAAAATATATTGACAAAAAAGAAACCGTTATGTTATTAAGTTAAGAGGTGTTTTCCCCCATAGCAAATGATGAAAACACCGTAATTTTAAATTCAAATATCTGCATTAGACATTAAGATCCGATAAGGGACTCATGTTATCGCAAAAAAGTGATTTGAGTCCCTTATCGGATCTTCAAACAGCCGACGCAGAACCTGAAAGTAAAATAAAGTCCACAGTGGATGTATTGATATGGGGCCCTAAGCCCCATTTCAATACATCCAAAGTATGAAAAATGTGTCAAAAGTTAGTAGAATTAACCCTTTGAGTGCCAGTAGGGTATAATTACCCTGCTACCATTCATAGTGCTAACCCAACTAAGTTAAAAAACAACATCCCATTAAAATTAACACTTACCATTAATCCTAATGTCCAGTGGAGTCCTCAGCATGCTGGTCATCTTCTGTCCTTCTCTTCACTCTTCTTGTATCTGTAAAACAAAAAAAAATGCAATCAGAAACATATAATACAAAGCTTAACCCCTTGAGTCAGAGGGGTACGCAACACATTGGAAAGCAATGCGTTGAGGACATCTCTGTGGCTCAAAGAGTTAAGCAATGTATTAGTGCTCAGGTTCATAGAAATATGCCACCATTATTATTTGAAGAAATAAGCCATTATAGTAAAGTTGTGCCAATATAATATTTCCAGAAAACATAATAATAATAATATACTTAATAATGTCTCTGCCACTGTGAGCGGCCGCAGAGGTGGTAGCAGAGACATTGCTGTGTGCCACAGATCCCCCCCTTCTTCTGCCTCATGGGCCAATGCCCATTCCACAATGAGAGAATTTGAGCAGAGACTGCCTTTATTTATGGGCAGTCTCTGAACCAATTCCCTCACAGACATTGGCTGAGATGTGCTTACTCACATCCCAGCCAATCACATTCAAGCTACTGTGCTTTAAATTGCTTGGCTGGGATGTGCTATCTCAGCCAATGGTTGTGAGGGAATTGGGTTAGCAAATGTCCATATATAAAGGCAGTCTCTGCTCAAATTCCCTCATTGCGGAAGAAGGGGGGATCAGTGGCAGACAACAATGTCTCTGCCACTGCCACCTCTGTGGCCGCACACAGCAGCAGAGACATTATTAAGCTAAGTATATTATTATTATGTTTTTTGGAAATATCAGATTGGCGCATTTTTACTATAATGGCTTGTTTATTCATATAATAATGACTGCATATTCCTACGAACCTGGGCACTAATATATTGCTTAACTCTTTGAGCCCCTGACAGGGCCGCAATGCATTGCTTTGTAATGCATTACATACCCCTCTGCACTCAAGGTGTTAAGCTATGTATTATATTATTCTGCTTTGTATTTTTTTTTTTGTTTTACAGATACAAGAAGAGTAAAGAGAAGAAAGTAGATCAAGACAGAAGAATGAAGAGAAGGCAGAATGGAGACAGAAGGAGACAGACAGTGGATGGCAGGTAAGTGTAAGACATATGAGTTAACGATCGGTGCTTGGCAGTATATCAGGCTCCGATTCTTAGTTTTTTTACTGTTAAGTTCCCAATACTGCTGCTATTTAGCGGCGTTTTGGGAATTTAATATACAAAACAGATGCTTGGCCATAAGACCATTTCTGTGACCTGTTGTGTGTTTAGCCCGTTGTGCTTTTAGCCAGAAAGACATTTGAATACCGACTTAGACATTTTCTTTTGTGTTTGTCTGCAGCCCTCTATTCTGAAAGCTAGTGAATGAGCTGGCAGCATCAGATTTGGTACATCCACCCATTTGAAGGTCTGCAGTGACTGAGTAGGTGACCTTCAGGATCACAGGTTATTGTATAATTTTTTTTCAGGGCTGAACAACCTGTGGATCTTTTTATGATTTTGGAATACAACTCCCATCATCCTTAGCGACAGCAGATGGGTGAGGATTATGGGAGCTGCAGTAGATAACAAATGGAGGGGCACAGGCATCCAACATTTAGAGTTATATGAAGTGTATATATAATTTTGAGATGTATTCAGGGGCATGATGTGGGAGTGTGGTGTGGGACTCAGATCCAGCCCGTCACAGTGGACCAGATGTCAGTCACATGACCACCTAGCCCGCCAACTCGCCAAGAGGTACACGCAGCAGCAGTCAGACTGGGGAGGGCATAAGTGACAGACAGTCACATTGAGATTGAGTGACGGACCGCAGCAGAAGACCTACCACCATGCAGCGCACACAGCACAAGTAGGAAGGTACTGGATGGCCTTGGGGGTGTTGGATTGCTGTGGGGTACTGGATGGCTAGGGTGGGGGGTACTGGATGGCTTGGAGGGAGTTACTGGATGGCTTGTGGGGAATAATGGATGGCTTAGGGGGGTACTGGATGGACTGGGGGGGTATGGCCTGGGGAGTACTGGATGACTTGTAGGAGTAGTGGATGGCCTGGGGATACTGGATGGCTAGTGCGGATATGGCTTGTGTGGAGACTGGATGGCTTGTAAGGTACTGGATGACTTGTGGGGGTAATGGATGCTGTGGGGGTAATGGATGGCCTGGTGGGTTACTGGATGGCTTATGAGGATAATTGATGGCTTGGGGGGTACACTATGGCCTGGTGGGGTAATGGATGGCTTGTGGGGTATTGGGTTGCTTGGGAGGGGTACTAGATGGCTTGTGGGGGTAATGAATGGCTTGTAGGGGTACTGAATGGCCTGTGTGGGTATGGCTTGTGGGGGTACTGGATGGCTTGTGGTGATACTGGATGGCTTGTGGGGGTAATAGATGGCTTGTGGGGTACTGGGTGGCTTGTGGGGGTACTGGATGACTTGTGCAGATACTGGATGGCTTGTGAGGGTACTGGATGGCTTGTGGTGATACTGGATGGCTTGTGGGGGTAATAGGTGGCTTGTGGGGTACAGGGTGGCTTGTGGGGGTACTGGATGACTTGTGCAGATACTGGATGGCTTGTGGGGGTACTGGATGGCTTGTGGTGATACTGGATGGCTTGTGGGGGTAATAGGTGGCTTGTGGGGTACAGGGTGGCTTGTGGGGGCACTGGATGACTTGTGCAGATACTGGATGGCTTGTGAGGGTACTGGATAGCCTGGTGGGGTTATAGATGGCTTGTGGGGTACTGGATGGCCTGGTGGGGTAATGGATGTCTTGTGGGGGTATTGGGTGGCTTGGGAGGGGTACTAGATGGCTTGTGGGGGTAATGAATGGCTTGTAGGGGTACTGAATGGCCTGTGTGGGTATGGCTTGTGGGGGTACTGGATGGCTTGTGGGGTACTGGATGGCCTGGGTGGGTATGGCTTGTGGGGTACTGGGTGGCTTGTGGGGTAATGGATGGCTTTTGGGGGTAATGGATCGATAGTGGGGGTACTGGATGGCCTGGTGGGGTACTGGATGGCCTGGGTGGGTATGGCTTGTGGGGGTACTGGATGGCTTGTGCAGATACTGTATGGCTTGTGGGGATACTGCATGGCTTGTGAGGATACTGGATGGCTTGTGGGGGTACTGGATGGCTTGGTAGTGGTATTAGATGGCTTGGTGGGTGTACTTGATGGCTTGTGGGGATACTGGATGGCTTTAGGGGGTATGGATGGCTTGTGGGGGTACTGGATGGCTTGGTAGTGGTATTAGATGGCTTGGTGGGTGTACTGGATGGCTTGTGGGGGTACTGGATGGCTTGAGGGGGTATTGGATGGCTTGTGTGTGTATGACCAGGAGGGGTACTGGATGGCTTGTTGGGGTAACGGATGGCTTGTGGGTGTAAGGGATGGCTTGTGGGGGTAATGGATGGCCTGGTGGGGGTAATGGATGGATTGTGGGGGTACTGGATGGCTTGTGGGGGTACTGGATGGATTGTGGGGGTATGGCCTGGAGGGGTACTGGATGGCTTGTTGGGGTAACGGATGGCTTGTGGGGGTACTGGATGGCTTGTGGGGATGCTGAATGACTTGTGGGTCTAATGGATGGCTTCTGGGGTTAATGGATGGCTTGGTGGGGATAATGTATGCTTTGTGGGGGTATTGGATGGCATGGTAGGGTAATGGATGGCTTGTGGGGGTACTGGATTGTATGGGTGGGTATGGCTTGTGGGGGTACTGGATGGATTGTGGGTGTAATGCATCGTGTGGGGGTACTGGGTGGCTTGTGGGGGAAATGACTTGTGGGGGTACTGAATGGCCTGGTGGCGTCATGGATGGCTTATGGGGGTTTTGGATGGCATGGGTAGGTATAGCCTGGGGGGGTGCTGGACGGCTTGTGGGGGTGCTGGATCTCTTGTAGGGGTAATGGATGGCTTGTGGGGTAATGGATGGCTTGTGGGGGTACTAGATGGTCTGGTAGGCAAATGGATGGTTTGTGGAGGTAATGGATCGATAGTGGGGGTACTGGATGGCCTGGTGGTGTACTGGATGGCCTGGGTGGGTATGTCTTGTGGGGGTACTGGATGGCTTGTGGGGATACTGCATGGCTTGTAAGGGTACTGGATGGCTTGTGGGGGTAATGGATGGTTAGTGGGGGTACTGGATGGCCTTGTGGAGTACTGGATGGTTTGTGGGGGTACTGTATGGCTTGGTGCTGGTACTGGATGGCTTGGTGGTGGTACTGTATGGCTTGTGGGGATATTGGATGGCTTGTGGGGGTAATGGATGGCCTGGTGGGGTTAATGGATGGCTTGTGGGTGTACTGGATGGCTTGTGGGGGTAAACGATAGCTTGTGGGGTACTGGATGGCTTGTGGGGGTACTGGATGGCCTGGTAGGGTAATGGATGGTTTGTGGGGATAATGGAACGATAGTTGGGGTACTGGATGGCCTGATAATGTAACAATATTGGGGGTACTGGATTGCCTGGTGGGGTACGGGATGGCCTGTGTGGGTATGGGTTGTGGGGGGTAACGGATGGCATGTGGGGGTAATGGATGGCTTGTGGGTGTAAGGGATGGCTTGTGGTGGTAATGGATGGCCTGGTGGGGGTAATGGATGGATGGATTGTGGGGGTACTGGATGGCTTGTGGGGGTATTGCATGGCTTGTGGGGGTATGGCCTGGAGGGGTACTAGATGGCTTGTTGGGGTAATGGATGGCTTGTGGGGGTACTGGATGGCTTGTGGGTTTAATGGATGGCTTTTGGGTCTAATGGATGGATTGTGGGGGTAATGGATGGCTTGGTGGGGATAATGGATGGTTTGTGGGGATATTGGATGGCATGCTGGGGCAACAGATGGGTTGTGGGGGTTCTGGAATATCTGGGTGGATATGGCTTGTGGGGGTAATGGATCGTATGGATGTACTGGGTGGCTTGAGGGGCTTGAGGCCTGGTGGGGTCATGAATGGCTTATGGGGGTATTGGATGGCCTGGGTAGGTATGGCCTTGGGAGGTACTGGACGGCTTGTGGGTGTAATGGATCTTTTGTAGGGGTAATGGATGACTTGTGGAGGTACTGGATGGCTTGTGGGGATACTGGATGGCTTGTGGAGGTAATTGATGGCTTGTCGGGTATTGGATGGCTTGTGGGGGTACTGGAATGCCTGGTAGGGTAATGGAGGGGTAATGGAGGGTCATGGATGGCCTGGTGGGGTACTGGATGGCCTCGGTGAGTATGGCTTGTGCAGATACTGGATGGCTTGTGGGGATACTGCATGGCTTGTGAGGGTACTGGATGGTTTGTGGGGGTAATGGATGGCTAGTGGCGGTACTAGATGGCCTTGTGGAGTACTGGATGGCTTGTGGGGGTATTGGATGGCTTGTGGGGATACTGGATGGCCTGTGGGGGTAATGGATGGCTTGTGCGGGTAATGGATGGCCTGATGGGGGTAATGAATGGCTTGTGGGGGTACTGGATGACTTGTGCGGGTAATGGATCTTGTGGGGGTACTGGGTGGCTTGAGGGGGAAATGGCTTGTGGGGGTACTGCATGGCCTGGTGGGGTCATGAATGGCTTATGGAGGCATTGGATGGCCTGGGTAGGTATGGCATGGGGGTACTGGAAGGCTTCTGGGGGTACAGGATCTCTTGTAGGGGTAATGGATGGCTTGTGGGGATACTGGATGCCTTGTGGGGGTAATTGATGGCTTGTGGGGTACTGGATGGCTTGTGGACGTACTGGATGGTCTGGTAGGGTAATGGATGGTTTGTGGGGATAATGGATCGATAGTGGAGGTACTGAATGGCCTGGTTGGGTACTGGATGGCCTGGGTGTGTATGGCTTGTGGGGGTACTGGATGGCTTGTGCGGATAGTGTATGGCTTGTGGGGATACTGCATGGCTTGTGAGGATACTGGATGGCTTTTGGGGTAATGGATAGTTGGTGGGGGTGCTGGATGGCCTTTTGGAGTACTGGAAGGCTTGTGGGGGTACTGGATGGCTTGGTGGTGTAACGAATGGCTTGTGGAGGAACAGGATGGCTTGTGGGGATACTGGGTGACTTGTGAATCTAATGGATGGCTTGTGGGGGTAACGAATGGCTTGGTGGGGATAATCGATGGTTTGTGGGGGTATTGGATGGCTTGGGTGGGTATGGCCTTGAGGGGTACTGGATGGCTTGTGGGGCTAATGGATGGCTTGTAGGGAAATGGATGGCCTGGGTGGGTATGGATTGTGGGGGCACTGGATGGCTTGTGGGGGTATTGGATGGCCTGTGGGGGAAATGGATGGCCAATTATGTCATGGGGAGGGGGCAATGATGTCATTGGGGAGGGGGCCCAGACCTCTTTTTGGACCAGGGACCCTCGGTCCTGTCAGTCCACCCCTGATACAGATATTAGATAAATCATAGACTAATGGTCTATGACTTGACACAATAGAAAGCTGTAGATTTCCCTAATTTATATGTATGCAGGGACATATAAAAGGGTTCACTGCATACAATTACCTTGGGCTCTATGAACATACATTTGTTGTTTTTAATTTGCCAGCTTTTAAATCAATAATAAAGGTTAATTTTTAAAGCTGAATCTTCTTCCACCTTCTAGTTTTGAACCTACAAGAATGTGCCTACATTAGTCTGTACAAGGGTGGGTCTGGTGCCGCTTTACGATTTCTTTTGTCTTTTATTTTGTGTATTACACATTATCCTGAGCACATTCCCTTTTGCTTATATCAGCACCTGACATATGCAAATTTGGTGGTGCATCATTTATTATTATTATGAAATATTTCAAATTACCTAAGCTTCTCTGTTAAACAAATGAAGAGACACTTTATGGTTATTGTTTAACAATATGTAGGTTCAATGAATTGGGTGGCTATTTTGTTTCTTTACTTGGAATATAGTTATCATCCCTGTTGCCTCATGTAGAGCGATAATTTGCAAGCCCTTAGAGCACTGCACATAATAACTAGCCTACTATAGTGCAGAATAGAAACTTGATGGTGAAGAGCAGGAGGGATGTGGAGAAGGTCTGGAAAGTTTTAGAACCTCTAGAAAGAATCCCACAACTTCCTGGATTCTTCATCAGATCATAGGCCAGATCTAATAACTTCATTCATAACTATTCACCTGATCCACCGACTTAGATAAATATTGAGCATAACCAGCTAGTGAACTGAGGCAAGTGGCAGAAAAAGTTCTTCATTTCAAGATCCAACCTTTGATATATTCATATGTGCTATGCATTTGTCTTTATAAATGGATCCTTTTCTTTACCAAGGTCTATGTATGTGGTGGCTACAATGAATAAGACAAATACCTCAACATAGCAGAAGTTTACAATTCTGTGACCAACCGATGGACCATGATTGCCCCCATGATGACCAGGCGCAGTGGACATCAGGTTATCTCCTACAGAAAGAAAATCTATGCGATATGTAAAACTGAGATTTTATCACTATTTTCTCCATTGGAGAAATGTTGTAGTTAAAAGAAAATAGTTGGTTAGATATAAATTAGGTGGTGAAGGACAAAACATTGTAACTGTTGGATGATGTGACTGAATATACAGGCCTTCGTCAGAGCAAGGAATCATTGCTTTTGTGAATGTTGTAACATCAGTATTACATAGAATTAAACAAAGACCAATAATGTTGGCTTCTGAGCAGCCATAAATTATCATTTAAACTTTTGGAGATGAGAGATGTCAACAACACAGTATGACACCTAAAGTCTCCTAGAGTTTACACATCATACTGGTTTGTACTATGTGCTAGAAGTAGATAAATGAAATGAAAACGTGTTTATTCTTCTAGATATGTGATGTGATAAATGTTAATTGCCTTAATGGTCTTGTACACTTTATCAAAGACATTGAAACTGATACCTCAGAATAGTTTTTCTTGCACTGTTTGAGACTGTGAATCTCTGTCCTGCCTTCATAACTCTGTTTCGCCCAACTTTAGTCACTGTGTTACTAGTGTTCACCAGGAAAGTATGAGGTTCATGAAGTTTCTTCTTCATTACAAGTAAGAGGCTATGATGGGTAAATGTGTCTCAGCAGTGCAGAATGTTGCTACCCTGAATCCAACACCTGGACTTCCATCCCAGACATGCTGACTCCATGAAACCACTTTGGCATGGAGGTAGTGGATTACCATCTGTTGCTGGTGGGATGCGTTAATACCTCCTCTAACCATCTTCACAAGAAAATGAGAACCGGACACCAAGGACTAAGCTGCTGTGTTGTGTCTGGGCTCAGCAATGAATGAGATTATACCCCATCCTAGAAGAACTTCCATCAGTCTGTCACCAAGTGATAAGGCCACCTTCTCTCTTTACCGCACATTAGTTTGTTACATATAAGTTAGATACAAGTTAGGTATAAGTTTGGTATAAGTTAAGTTTAGAATAATTTAATTCACTCTCCCCCTTCATGATTGCTCTCCCCTGTTCCTTCTGTATGCCCCCTATTTCTATTTAAAAAAACGACCTAAAACTTATAAGTAATAAGTGTCTAAGTTATTCTTTGTTCCATTTGTCTTATATGGGTAAATAAAGGAAGGGAAGCTGAAGTGGGAAATGTAATTATTTGTCCTGTTTAAGGACAGAAAGATGTCACAATTGGGGTGTGTCTAGAAACACCAGGATGATAAAATGAACTTTAAAACATATAACTAGAGATATGACAATTACTGACAGAGAGGCATGTGTCATGAAAGTGACACGATCAGTCATGGACCATGTACTTTTTGTAGGTTCTTGTAGCAATGCCATTTTTAGCCCATTCCATAATAAAAAGTCCCATCTGGGACACGTTGCATCTCGGCATGCTAAATCCTTGGTTGCTGTGACATCTCTAATGCATTGCACAGGGGCTAATAAAGCATGCAGGTAATTATTTCATTTATATTTTCTGTACTCATGTATATTATTCTCATGTTATAGGAAAGTGTCCCAAAAGGACCATATGAAATTACTAAAACGTATGAAACTTAGGGCAGCACTGAGAAAAATATGCTACAAAAAGAAGCAATTTATGTAAACTAATCAGAATTGTAGCTGTATATAAAAGTGGAGCATTTAATTTCATACATAGCTGTAATAAAAAAAACTGTAGGTCCTTCTGTTCCAAGCCATACGCCGCACCACAGAATTGCGTTCACTGATAAAAGTGGTGACATGAGAAGACTTTCCCCAATCCCATTCAATCCTACTTGTAGAGGTAATAGTGAAGCAGCAGAGCAAGTAGCTCTCCTGAATCTTCATTATTGATCTCCCAGCACATTATAGGAATTTGATATTACATACCAATCAGTCTTGTTTGTTAGAGTATCTGGAACCCTGATCTGTCTGCTACTGATTTTATTGGGGTACAATTACTCATTATATACTTTTTATTTGCATGAGTCCATGCACAGAAAAATTATCTCAGAACGCATGTTCAGATATGATCAGAGTTGTAGACAGTTACTGCGGTCAGTCATTTGTCTAGTTTTTAGGGGGGCAAAGGTGTAAGCAGTGAACGTTATACTTCTGCTTATCAGAGGCCCAGAGATAAGTGTGATAACTGTCTAAATGTCTTACTTCTCCTCTCTAGGAGTCAGGGGAAATGCTTGGCGATTATTAGTAAGGATAAACTGATTGTCTGTCTAGAAACTAAATCTTTGCTAGCAATCTGTCTCATGGCCAAGAGGCAAATGTATAGAATTAACCCCGGTGTTGCCAGTTGAAATTAGATATATGCATAATCCAGTAGGTTTATAGTGAGAAAGCACATAAATCATATAAACTTATAGGGGAGAGCTAATTACCCGACGACTCCCCCAACTGACCCATGACTGCACAGCCCGCTGGGTGATCCCTGATAGGAACATCTGCCCAGAAATCATAGGACCTGTTACTAGTGCAAGAGTCAGGGGCCACACTATAGGTACAATACACTACTCACTCTCTCCTATATTTAAATGGGGCTTTTAATCCCTAGAATGATAGAGAGGGGTTTTACTCCACTTTACACACTATGAGATAGGCATAGCGGAGAAACAAGGGCGCAATGGGGAAAAGGCATAAGAGAACAAAGATGGATAATACAGTGGCATATGGGCAATTGATTGGCAAAATAGGAGAAACAGATACACAAAAAGGACAATGGGGATCAGAGAGTTAAATGTGTGGAAAAATATAGGTACCAGAGAAGCAAATGGAGAGTAAAGAGCGCAGAGGGGGGTAATATGCAACAAAGAAGAAAGTGACATAATAATCACACTACTTGATCTGGGAGTAAACACTTACTGGAGTGGAGCAGAGGAGGAGATGACAGGAAGGACATGTGTGATGTGAGGTCCTCACCAGGTCACCTGACTCACAGCAGAGTTGATCCTCCTATCGGAATCCAGGCAACTACGGCAGGAAGTGGAAAGGCAAGGAGAAATAAGCAGTGCTCAGCAGCCCTCAACTCACCACTGAACATACAGCTAAACAGTGAGTCCAGGCATCTCTGCAACATATCAAATGCTTGACACAGCTGCCTACTCTTTAACTGAGGTGAGGTCTCCTCTGGTGCCTGTGTCTCCCTTTTCATTACCTGTATTCGGCACTCCCCCATTTCTCCCTGTCCCCCTTAACTTAATTTTTTTTAGAAAGTGTCCTGCTCTCTGTGCAGGCAGCTCTCAACTCAGTGCTTCAGTGCTTGCATGGGGAGGAGAGTCTGTCATGTAACTGCAAGCTAATCAGTCTGGCAGACAGACTCCATGCAAGTATAGAAGGACTGAGCAGGGAGCTGCAGATGCAAATGTTCTACTAATAGACAGCAGCATACTAGTACCTGTCTCTATGACTCTCTCTCTCTGGTATCTATCCAGACCAGAGGAAATCTTCTACTCCTCCTCTGCTCTGCTGCAATGTGTCCTCACTAGTGTTGAGCGAGCACCCCGATGCTCGGGTGCTCGGGTGCTCTGACCGAGCACCGCCGGAGGCTCGAGTGCTCGGCCGAGCACCCGAGCCCCATTGAATTCAATGGGGCGACACGAGCATTACACCAGGCACCCCCTGCTCTGATGAGGGGAGGGTGCCTGGTCAATGCCCCCCTTCATCTCCACAATGCCCCTCTTCCACAATGTCCCCCTTCCACAATGTCCCCCTTCCACAATGTCCCCCTTCATCTCCGCAATGCCCCCTTCATCTCCGCAATGTCCCCCTTCCACAATGTCCCCCTTCCACAATGTCCCCCTTCATCTCCGCAATGCCCCCTTCATCTCCGCAATGTCCCCTTTCCGCAATGTCCCCCTTCATCTCCGCAATGCCCCCTTCATCTCCGCAATGCCCCCCTTCCACAATGTCCCCCTTCCACAATGTCCCCCTTCATCTCTGCAATGCCCCCTTCATCTCCGCAATGTCCCCCTTCCACAATGTCCCCCTTCCACAATGTCCCCCTTCATCTCCAAAATGTCCCCCTTCATCTCCAAAATGTCCCCCTTCATCTCCACAATGCCCCCTACCTCCAGTCCCTGGTGGTCCAGCGGAGCGTCTGTAAGATCTGTGCCTCCTTCCGGCACAGATCCCTGCCACCCGAACATGGCGGGCGAGCACATGGCGGTACTCGACGAGTACCGCCATGTGCCGAGCAGAGCGATGCTCGAGCCGATCCGAGCATCGGCCGAGCATGCTCGCTCAACACTAGTCCTCACTCTTCTCCTGCTCTGATCTCTACGTGATGGCCAGGGCCGGACTGGGAATAAAAACCAGCCCTGGAAAAAATTGCTGACCAGCCCCATAGCATTGCGTCATTATACCAATCCCATACCATAATGGCATTTTTTTTCTTGTTTATAAAAGGGGAAAACATGCATTTTAAAAGACATCTGAAAGCCACCACCAGAACAAGAGAGAGTTTATATATATATATATATACATATATATATATATATATATATATATATATATATATATATATATATATACACACACACACACCACCTCTTGACTCTCGATTCCCCTCTTTTGCCTCTTTCCCACTCTTCATTCCCACCTTTTGCTTCGTTCTCCCCCTCTTGAACCCCCTCCTTTTGCCTTTTTCTCTCCCTTTTGATCCCCCTTTCACCCCTTCCTTGACTCTTGATCCCCCCTTTTGCCTCGCTCCCCTTCTTGCCTCTTTCTCCCCCTCCTGATCCCCCCTTCTTTTGCCTCTTGGTCCCCCCCTCCTTTTGCCGCTTGATTGCCCCTCCTTTCGCCTCATGATCCCCCCTCCATTTGCCTCTTTTTTCCCACTCTTGACCCCCCTCTGCCTCTTTCACCCGGTCTTGATTCCCCCTCTTGTCAAGTTGCCTCTCTTTACCCCTCTTGATTTTTCTTCCGCCATTCTCCTCCTCTTGATCCCCCTCTTTGCCTCTTCCCCCCTCTTGCCTTAATCCAGTCTTGACTCTTGTCTTCATCCCCCTTTTTCTCTCCCTCTTGCCTCTCTCTCCCCCTTTCCTGATTCCCCCCTTTTGCCTCTTTCTCCCCCTCCTTTTGCTTTTTTCTCCCCTCACCCCACTTTTCTCTCTTTTGATCTCCCCTTTGCCTCTTTCTCCCCCTCATTAACTCTTGACCCCCCCTTTTGCCTCTCTCTCTCCCCTTCTTGACTCTTGATCCCAACCTTTTGCCGCTTTCTCCCCTCCTGATCCCCCCTCATTTTGCCTTTTTTTCTCCCTTTTGACCCCCTCTGCCTCTTTTACCTGCTATTGATCCCCCTTTTGCCTGTCTCCTCCACTTACATCTGTCTGTCTCCGCAAACTACAAGTCTTTAAGGTAGGAGCTGCCAGCCTACCCGGTGTGCAGACGCAGTGCTTACCGCGCTGCGTCTGACGTCACTGGGTCTAGGCCTGGCCTGCCTCCACTCAGTAGACGGGCCGGCAGTTGTTCATATCTCGCGGCCGCCTGTTACCTAGCGGCCGCGGATTATCGGAAAGGATCAAACTTTCATTTAAAAAGCCCCGGCCGGCCCCTGGGAAGCCCAGTGCTGGCGGCCTACCGGGATTTTTCCCGGTATCCCGGTAGGCCAGTCCGGCCGTGACCCTAGCTGCACACCATTCAGGGAGCCCTGAGTAGGATCGCTAAAAAAAAAAAGGTCTGTGGTCCTTAAGTGGTCTGACCAGAATGTGATAGCAGAACTGACCGTCTGAAAATATTTGCAGATGCAGGAAATAGCACTCAGCATTTTTTTTATGATAAAATGTAATGTCAAATAGACGATGGATTGCAAAGATCTACAAACAGGTGGTGGTGGTGGGATGCTGCTGCTGATAACTGTTATATCTTGAACTCTTATGTTACAAGTTCATCAAAATCTTGTAAGGACATGTAAGAGGATGTTTTTTTCTCTAAAACTTATCTATCTTACATGTAAACACAAAGGGACAGTCGTATAGCTGCTCTGTAATTTGGTATTTATTAATTGTAAGCCAAACCAAATCCCTATGGTTCAATAAGCTAGTTTTTCTTTTATTCCAGAACACATCCCAAATCAAACTTTATAGAGACTATTAGAAGAGAAATGTAGCTCTAGGACAGTGGTTCCCAACTACAATTCTCATAACACATCAGTAATACAGGTGTTCAGTTTCACCTGACAAGAGCACAGCTGAATATTATCAGCACAGGAAGATTGGTCACAATGACTCATCCACTCATGGATCCATCTGTCTTACTATGAGGAGATCCTGAAAACCTGTCCTGTTGGTGTGTTCTGAGGACTGAATTTTGGTACCACTGCTCTAGGAAGTATAATAAAGCAGTGAAGTAAAAGCCATGGTGTAATGTGACAGGATAAATGAACATGAAATCAATGATTATTGTAGCTTTCAGAAAAGGACATTGCCAGGTACTTTTATCAATATTATGACAAAGATGTCCATGCTTTTTTCCTAAAGGATTTTTCCCTTTCATTATTTATTTATTGTCAGTGATCAATCATGTAGTTATAGCATGTGTTCATGTAACTGCTGTTTAATTCTATATTTACATTGTAGTTTTGACCTCATACATAATGATAGCTTTCTGTTTCTTTCAAAATGGTCTCATTTTCAATACCCACCTGAGCTCTGTGCTGTGATTGGTCACTGTTTAACATACCATTGAGCTCTGAGTATAGGTTGGGAGACCTACACCACCACTGCCAGGGTCTGTAAATATGTATGTTTTTACATCCAGAATGTATAAGGCTATTGTAGTTGCATGCTCTTTGCTTTTGTATTTTTGTTTTTAGAAATCTTTAAGGATCAGCGGGGTACCCCATGCAATATGATGCACAGCCCTATGGTCCTTAGAGCATTAGATCACTTAAAAAGATTTTGTAAACATTTGAATGATACTCTGTGTCCTTGTTTTAATAGGCAGTGATGGCCCATCCTTTTCTTATCTATTCAATTTGAAGGAGCAAACTGCTTGTAAAACTGTTCCCTGATGGCAGAGACAAGATGAGAGTCTTTACTAAATCCTGTCGTATTACATGGAGGCGTTCTTAGAGTCACCCTTCTTTTGTACTTGTCTCTGAGATAAAACGGGGAATATGCACTAAGGCGTAATAGAGAGGTGATAAAGTGAAGATGATTTCTTCAGTGATATCAGTTCTCCAGTTCCTATGTTATTCTGTGGAGCCTATGCACTAAGATTCCTCCAACTTTGGAGATCTTAGTGCATAGACTCTATATAATAACAGAGGAACTGGACAGGTGATATCACTAGAGACGTTATCTGTGCTTTATCACACTGAATATCTAACAACAGGTTCTACTTAATACGTTGTAAGAAAGTCACATTGACCAATATGACTTATAACAGGGGTTTGTCTGTGGATATATAGATATGTGTTTATGTATGCATACATGTCTGTATCTATATGGATATAGACATGTAGGTGTGTATATATATATATATATATATATATATATCTTCCCAAACTCCAGGGGAACAAACCATGAAATGAATGAAAAGGGGCTTCAAAGGGTTTGACAGGATGTCCTTCCTTAGTGAGGTATTTGAGAAATCAAAGACAGGTCTCTCCTAGTTAAATATGAAAGGAGTGAGGACAGATGTCCAAACAGTCTTTTTGTTTGTCAACAAAGAGTTCAGATAGGGAAACAAATGCTTCTGATAAACCTATTCCTTGAGTTTTCCCCCATCACTACTATCTTTTTGAAGCGAGCATGACATTGCAGTTGGGTGTGGTGAGAAATGGCTAGTTGAGATGCATCTTTTTATGATGAGCTGACCAGTTTCCACCAGACCTGACTGACAGAAAAATGGTATAAAGGAGGAGTAGTCTTGGGTGAAACCAGAACAGCATGAGGTAAGAGTGAACAGCAAGAGAACAGCAGAATGTGAGAGGAAGAGCAGCTGGGAGTGCAGCAGTCCTGATTCCTGTCCAGATGTGAGCCCAGCAGAGAAGCAGACCAGACACCAAGATTTGTGCTGGAGGGTGTGAGGAGCCTGTCATCATATTATTTACTGGTATCCAATATAATTCCATCTTTTCCATTTCTGTGACTCTTGATTTTGTTTGATTCATGTATATACCATCCAAATTGTAACAGTATTGTGATTTTGTACATAATACAATCATCTTTACCATTATCACTTATCTGTGTGTTGTTCTCAGTCACATCGCCCCGAAAGAATAATTGTTCCCTTTGTAAGAGGGCTATATAGGATTTCTTACAATGTGTTTACCCAATATGCTACATTTTCAGATGCAGTAAGCTAGAAAATGGCATTGTTGAGAAAGAAATAGCCAATTTGCTCCAAATTTGACAAAATGCCCCTCTGTCATGTATGTAAGCCATGTGTATGTGTGCATGTGTGTATGTATGTGAGATATTTGTTTTACAGGCTCATTTTCGACCCCTTGGGGGAGATTCACTAAGCGGTGATAAAGAGACGAGAAAGTGGTGATGACTCCTCCAGTTTATCACTTCTCCAATTCCATGTTAATCTATGGAGAAAATTCACTAACATTTCTTAAAGCGGAACTATCACCCAATAAAATCCTTAGCTTAACTAAGTCCCCATCTGGCGACTAGCAGCTTAGTAGCTCTAGTCGCCAGGATAATTACCTTATTTATAGATTTCTGCTCTTTTCCATGGGTGACAGGCAGGACGGAGTGCTGACATCTTGCCATTGTGACGTCCACCTCCTGCGCTGTCAGTCCCAGCTAGAGTCCCAGCCGGATCCAAATGGGACTGACAGCGCAGGAGCGCAGACGTCACAAGACCTACTAAGCAGCTAGTCACCAGATGGGGACTTAGTTAAGCTAAAGATTTTGTTGGGTGGTAGTTCCGCTTTAAGTTTTGGAGATCTTAGTGCATAGGCTCTATAGAATAACATAGGTACTAAAGAAGTGATATCACTGGAGAAGTCATCTCCACTTCATCACCTCTTCATCACCGTTTAGTGCATCTCGTACCCTGTGTTTATTCCACACAAAGACGCTGATGTACAAAGATTAACTGGAGAAACTCTGGGCAAACCAGCTGCACCATAGGAACACACAATAATTCTGCAAACATCAATACATTTAAATGAGGCTTAACCCCTTGAATGTTAAAAAGGTTTCAGACACGTAGCTTTCCCACTTTTCCAGAATCCATCAGCCTGTGTCCAGTTGATACCCTTTTGTGATTAAACAAGGTAAATAGACATATTTACACTTGCCTGCTTTTATTTTCCTGTAATAAAACAAGAGGAATAAAGAAGAGCCGAGAGCCTTATATCCTATCCTATTTACATATTTACAGTTTATTATTAGATCACAAGTCACATCAGCATCATAGGGTGACAGGCTGATGGGTACTTTATGGACGTGCAGCATATGATGGAAGGTTTATATTGCCAGGCACCACGCAGCAGCTTAGTGCAGAAGTGAATTCCCTTGTGTAGTTTCCATCATATAACTGGTTGGTTTCCAGGTCAAGGAATTCATCGCATAAGTTGGAATTGTGGCTATTGAGGCCACCCATGATGACTAGAAGGTCTTCCACCACTCCAACGCCAAATAAGCTACGTGGGTTTATCATGCATGGCAATGTTGTCCAGAGGTTGGTGTAAGGACAGTAACATTCGACACTGCTCAGATGATTTTGTCCATCAAATCCTCCTACCTGTAATGAATTACAAACATCATAAATTATAAACTGCACTGACTGCATAGACTTTTCCACTGAGCACTAGTAGAACACAATTATTAACCCTTTGAGTGTCGGAGGGGTAAGCAACGCATTGCAAAGCAATGCATTGCATACCCTTCTGCAACTCAAAGGTTAATGTCAGGATACACTAATGTAGATAATGTTAACAGCAATGTCTGGTCCTTTATGATGCAAATGGAGTAAATTTAGGTAATGAAAACGCATAAGACATTTGCAGGGTTTTGGCAATGGTGATGCAGATTGTCTTTAACAGTTTTTGGGCTGGATTCTATTGCAGGTGCTGATTTTATCACTGCTTTTATCTCCAGTTTTCCCCATAGACGTCAATAGGAAACTGTTTGCTAAAACGGGTGTTAACATTTAGCACCTGTAATAGAATCTAGCCCTCTGTGTCCTTGATTTATGCAATGGAGCTGGTTCTGATTAGAAATAGGTGTGCCTTTGCACCTTACTATGCTTGTTTCTCCTCGATAGGAGCTATCTATAAAGTGTCTCTTCAATGATAGTGCAATCAGGAATGTATTAGCTAAAGCGTGTGTAATGCCGCGACATGCGCAGCAGAGACTGCCTGCACCTCCGCTGATACAGTACTGGGTGCTCCGAAGGAGCGTCCAGCTCTGTAACAACCGTGGCGCTGGTAGTTTCTACTGTGCGTGACTACCCCGCGACAGGGTGGCTGTGGCACTGTGGCCCGTGTAACGGGCTGTTCAAGTAGTTGAGTAATAAATGATAAAATATAAGTTCCCCGTACCGCATAGATTTTTCCTTTGTAGTTGAAAACTCCATGTCCACAGCGTCTGTTGAACATGGGCGCAATCATGGTCCATTCGTTGGTCTCTGGACTGTACACCTCTGCTGTGCGGAGATATTTATCTTCAGATAGTCCTCCACATACACAGATCTGTGCAAAGACAAAGGATACATATATAAATACAAATGAAAAGCACATATAGACTTACTTAGGTTAAATACATCAATGGTAAGATCTAGTAATTAAGAATGAGGTGAAGAACGAGGAACATTGTTTCACTAAGATACTTTATAGCATCTGGCACTATGTAATTGGCTAGCAGGGCTATTGTACATATATTGAGAGGATACCAATATTTAGACTCTGTGTTGCACTTGCCACAAATTAAGCTGCTAGTAATGCTGGTGCCCATTTAGGGATCACCCATAAGGTAACTGTATTTTTTGCCCTTTGTGATAGATGCAGTGCCTGTCTGGTATTCTAATCCCAGTACAGCAAGGGCTTTTGGTTCTGGTCACCATCCTTATTTTACCACTCAGGGATGTACGAATTTCAAAATTCCAACCAATTCTTATTGGCCCTTATACACACTTGTCTATAGACCCTTTGAGGGCCAGAGGGGTACAAAACGCAATGTGTTGAGTACCTTTCTATCACTGAACTGGTTTATCACCACATTTATTTTGTTTTCTCTTTGATTTTCTTGAGCAAAAATCTACACTTCTTCATGTTCATGAATAAATATATTTATATAGCGCCACAGTGAGTGCAGATCATTACAGTGTAATGGTTGAGACAGTACAGGATAACACAAGTGCTTTTGTTCTTGGGTGATTATGGAGGAAAAAGGCTTTTTCTGTTTTTGGATTGTCCTTTTTCTGTTTTTGGATTGTCAGTTACAGTTTTGTGTTACTATTATTATTCTTTCTTAATATAGCACCAACTTATTCCACAGTGGAGTAGAATAGGGAATAGACATACAGAGATATTAAATAGTATAAATGGAACAAGGAAAACAAAAGGATCAGGGCGCCCTACTTGTGAGAACTTACAGTGTAGAGGAAGGTAGGTGGGACACAGAAGGAGTAAGTGCTATGGGGTGTAAGTGCCTCCTGCCACAGTGGGTGAGAGAGAGAAGTGCTGCTGGATGTAGTTTCTAAGGAAGCAGTGGTTCTGTTTGAGAGAAACGACTATTTGAACAAAGAGGTTGTGATGGAGTTGTAGGTGTGAGAGTGATTTTAGAAGAAAATAAGAGTGATCAGTAGGACAGGCTGTTGGTCAGGCCTTGCTCATAACTGTTATGGATGTAATTGATAGACTTCCCCGAAGAGGAGTATCTGAAGTCTGGGGGAAAGTCTGATGGGACAAGGGAGGGAATTCCAGAGTTCATGTTACAGAGGGGAAGGTAGCATGAGATGGAGATTGACTGGGAAATGAAGGATCGGGTGGAATCAAAGGTGACCCCCAGGCAGTGAGATGTAGGAGTTGGTGTGATGCTGGTGCTTTTAACATGATGGCAATATCTGGGGTAAGGATGATTGGAGAGGGAGGGAAAATTCCGAATTTGGTTTTGCTAAAATTAGGTTGGACATGACGGAAGGACCTCCAGGAAGACACAGCAGAGAGACAATTAGTTACCTGGTACAGGAGGTCTGGGGAGGAAAGATAGGTTTGAGTGTTATCAGCACAGAGATGATGGTGAAACCTAAAGAATTTTATTGTGTTAGTATGAATATTAGTTTTTTGGGGAGAATATACAGATGTGCCCCCGCAGCACATTTTCATCTAAATGGAATCTGATAACTGCAGTATAAACAGTGATTATTAAATAAAAATATTGATACATTTACCCTTTGAGTACAAGAGAGGTACACAATGCATTGCTTACCCCTTTCGCTCTCTAAGGGTTAAAAGCAGCTGAACCAGGAATGTTCATTACATGTTACTTCCACCAGTGATAACAATACATTTCTTTTTTGCTTGTTAACCAATCCTTCTACCTCTACAAGAAATGTAATATGCTGGATGACTGGTGAGCATTAGATTTCTTCTGCTGACCAGTCAGGGCTGGATTTACATACCAGACACACCTTGGCAAGGCATCTTAGACTTCCTTCACTCTGTCCATGGCAACAACCCCCCCACATAATTATTTTACCCTAACAAAAGTCTCAGTAACTGCTCCCTAGCATAGAAAGTACCTTAGCCTATAAAATGCAAGCAAAAAAAAAGCCTTTAAGCCCATATTTGCTATAGATACCATCTAACGGGTTAAATAATAGCTAGTTTAAGGGCACAGAAACTGTACATGGACACTGGAATTGCACTGGCCACATCCACAATACAAAATATAGATATCACCAGGGCAGCTGAGATGTTCCTCAAAATCTGGAGCTCTAGACAGTTTCCTACAACCTATCCTATCCATTCTATGAGCAGAGTGAGTCATGACTAAATTGGATCTAATGGTACCTTGATAATGTCTCACCTTTCCAAACAGAGTGGTGACACGGGCAAACTGTCTGCTCTCATTCATGGGTGCTACCAAAGTCCACTCATTAGTTTCTGGATCATAACGTTCCACGGTGTTGACTGCTCCTGATCCATCAGTTCCACCAATAGCATATATGAATTTGTCCAGCACAGCTACACTATGGAATGCTCTGTCATGGTGCATGGGTGCCACTTCTTGAAACGTTTTTGTTTCAAGGTTGAATCTTGTTACCTTGTTTGTGCACTGTGTGTCTTCAGCACCACCAATGATGTAGACAGAGCCTTTGAAGTGTGCTGAACCATGACCATTCCTGGGGATTTCCTCAGAAGTAGCAATAGTCTCCCATTGGTCTGCTCTTATGTTGTATGCCAGAATATTTGTTGATGGACTATCATCACTACTACCAGTCACACTGATCATGATGGAATGGGGGAGGCGTGGTCTGGTCAGTGGGTTCACCCAGTCATCATTATTTAGTCCTCTGCTACTGATTGCACAGCTGGCTTTGAGCGCAGCTCTCATTATATCTTTGCATTCCTTATTTCTTTTTATATACTTGTTGTTCTTTAAATTGTAAACAATGTTAGATCTGTTTACTCTTGCTAGTCGGACCTGGGAAAAAGAGAGAAGCAATAGTTTTATTGAAGAGAGTTGCTACCTTCAATGAAATTAAATAACACATTAATGTTAGAATAAAAAAACAAACAGACAACATAACGCTGTGATGATATCATAATCTGCTTACTGTTTCTGTGACGTGACGGCAGAATGAGAAGGGAAGATGCACAATGAGGTTTCTCACATTGTAGCTGAATGTTTGTAATGATTTAGTCTTAGCCCCTCCCCTAATATACCCACTTATGTAATATTAATGTAATATGTGCCCAGGCAGTTCAGTACAATACTAAACCAGATACACGTGCAACCGCTTCTTGGGATTATACAGTGTAGTCTGGACCTCTGGAACTGCCCAAAATCCACCAAACTATAGCTTAAATTTGTAAACTTTTGCATAACCTGTTAAAGTAATACCTCCTCATAATACCCCCCAATCATGTGCACACATAAGTACACTTATTTCGCTATGGCTTACAATCCTAATGGCCCCTATGAATTTTTCCTTTCTTCCTTTGTTCAAGAAATAAAGGGGGAGATGCAGTAATATTTGATAAGGTGGTGATAAAGTGGAGATAACTTCTCCAGTGATATCACATCTCCAATTCCTATGTTATTCTATGAAGCCAATGCACTAAGGTTTGTCCAGCTTTGGATAGGCTCTATAGAATAACATACAATCTGGAGAAGTGATATCACTGGAGAAGTCATCTCCTCTTTATCACCTCTTTTTCACTCCTTAGTGCATAACCGCCAACATATTTAATCAGTCTTGGATGTTATGCACATGAAGGAGGACATGACAGCTGCTTGCAGTTTTTTTCAAACTGAATCAGGCAAAGTGCATGAGCCTATGTAGCCAATCAGGGACCAGGGAGATATCCAGCACATTGTGAAGCCTAGTGCTGCCCACCCCTCTGCACTGTAACCTGTTATCATTACCATTTGCAGTGGGCATAGTTTGTTTCCTGTGGTCCTGTTAACAATTGTCATGGCCGCCACCACTGACAAAGTATCAAGGGCAAACTTCATAGGAGCCATTAGGATTTTATGACCACGGTAAGATAAGTGGAGGTTATTATTATGAGGTGTTACGTCTCTTTTAAACATATTAATATGCACACGTCTAATTTGCTTTAAAAAAAATATACATACATCAGCAAGTACCTCATGGGCACTTGTATGTTCAAAATAATAATGGAAAAAGGATGATGGACTTTAATCACCTTAACCATTTGAGTGCCAGAAGGGTGAGCAACGCATTGTTTCACAATATGTTGCATGCCCCTCTGGCACTCAAAAGGTTAAGCATTGTGACACAACACAAGAACAACACACACAGTAGTCAGGACAGTGACATGTTACAGGTGAAACGAGAAAGTAAGTGGACTTGTGTATTGTCCAGACATTGGGCACTTACGTACCAGAGATTGCACTCAAAGGGTTAATCTGCACCTAAGTGTACATGTGCCACTGCAATGTGTTGCGCACCCCTCTAACACTCAGAGGGTTAATATGTTACTTAAACATGTACACTAAAATAAAAGGTAGCAATGACCATAAACCACAATGATGGATATTCACTTCCCACCCCAGTAAATGGGTAAAGAGTGGTACAGTGTTAGACACAGAAAAAGCAGGGGACATAGAGTCTCCTGCACCCTAGATGAGCCAGAGGGCACTGTAATGCATCCTGCCAGTGACAGGAGGAAGACACCGTAATGTTTGTGATTATCTTAACCAACTGAATACCAGGTGGGTGCTCAACTCAATGTGAAGCAATTCATTGGACACCCCTCTGGCACCCAAAGAGCACGCAAAAAACAAACCTTTCTATATAAAATTTCTGTTCTGCAGAATACAGACTATTCATACAATTTCTATACCAAGTCATGGTCCTCATCTTGCCCTTCTTTTAAACACTATATAGTCTGGGCATCCAACAAGCAGCAGATTTTTAACCCTCTGAGTGCCATAGGGGTAGCCAACATATTGCATCGCAATGTTTTCGATACCCCTCTCACATTCAAAGTGTTAGCAAACATTTTTGTAGATAATTATTTAGCACAAATGAACTAGAAGCCAAGTAAGGCCTCACCACCTGTCTGCTGCTACCTACAGTTAAATAATAGCTGTCTGTTAAAGCGGAACTTTCATCAATATTATACATAGCCCCAAATCCTTAATTGGGTAGCGATATATATATATAAATGATTTCCATTTGCAGTATAAGTGCGGCATAAGTAAGAGAGAGAATGTTTTCTGCAGGAGGCAGCGGGGAACACAGTAGACATCTTGCAGAGATGGCATATCTGCATCTGATCTGTCTGTCCCCTTCAACTCCACGATTGACAAAATGGAAGCCTTGAGCTTTAAGGCACCAGAAGGGACTGACAGCGCAGGCGCAGAGAGCGCCTCCTGCAAGATCCCAGCCGTGCTTGCCTGCCGAACATGTTCTCCCTCTTACTTATGCTGCACTTATACTGCAAATGGAAAGTATTTCAATGTATATCGCTAACCTATTAAGGATTAGGGGCTAAGTAAAAATGTTGATGAAAGTTCTTAAATACGTGTTCTCACTGACTGGATAATAAAAGCACTAAGCCTATAACTGCAATTTTTATATGAATAAAGTAATCAAACTTTTTAATACACTGCTTTTGTATTATTGCAAATAAAACGCATATTTATAAATAGCGGACAGGGTATAATTGACAATTGTTATCCATGAAAATGAATGAAGCCCTTACAGCTATATGTTTCTGATCATGTGGCTCATGAGACAAAAGCCTTGGATGTCCCTACCATATGCTATCCTATATAATGATTCGCTAGGATGTTTGTCAGAAGCCGTCATGCGCAGTACAGACTGCCCGAACACACAGAATGCTGGGAGTTCTGTGCTGGGAGCCCGGAATGCTGGGAGCACAGAGTTCTGGGAGTTCTGTGAGCATTCTTTGCTTTCGGGCAGTCTCTACAGTGCATGACTGCGTTGGCAGATGGACATACAGCAGGACCGGCCTCTTATCCCTTTCAGTGCCAGAGGGTATGCAACGCATTGCAAATCAATGCTTTGCATACCCACTGGCATTCAAAGGGTTAACATGACCTGGACCTTGGCCCGTTTACACAGGCTTTTATACTAGTATAGTTATATATGGTCACCCTACCTTAGGAAGAAGTTGTGAAATGCACTGCTTCCGTGCAGATGGATAATGATCAATCCACTGCAGAACTGCCTCAAACACGATGTCCTCATGCTTACAGTTTAGTTCATCTTTCTCTATTACTTCAGTAAGCTCTGTTGCTGTTAGTTCCAGGAACTCAGCCGAGTCCTTCACTATATCCTCAAATTGCTGAAGTATAAAGATGAACGCCTTCTGGCGCAGCTCGGGCAAGTGGTAAATTTGTGTGAACTTCCACATGCCAATGCAGTTGTCCACGGTGAGCTGGCCCTCCAAAAACTGGCAGCATGCACTGACAATGCCCATGACATTGAACTGGTCAGCGGCAACCAAAAGTTCGATGACATTTACCGTCGTTATGGGCACTGTCCCGGTGTAGGCATAATCAATGATGAACTGCATCATTGCAGGAGAAACGTTCGGGATGTTATAAACGTTCTTCTCTGCAGAACTCCAAGCACCGGTGAATAATTCCCTGTTCACAGAAGGAAAAACACAGAGGGGTATTAGATGTGTATCTGGGTCTTTCTGGTGTTATACAATTTTTCATCTAGAATTTCATTGACTTACAAAACCTAACAAGATTTCACATAAGACTAAAAGTATTGCTCTCTCTCTCTCTCTCTCTCTCTCAAACACTTGGGGTTTATGCTCCAATGTGAGATAAATATGAGACAACATGAGAGAAACTCTACAACTCACAAGTAATTTCTTTGGCGCAACGTTTTGTAAGATGGTGAGATCTTAGGGCTGTAATCAATAAGCTGAAGAGGTGTAATTCTGGATTAAACCAACCACACCATAGGGGTCAAATATATATTACCAAAATAGTTTTAGCTCCTTGAATGCTAGAGAGGTATGCAATGCTATGGAGACTTCTCTAGCAGTAATGTGTTTAAAAGCCCTATTAAATCATTGGGAATTTCCCCCATGTTGCAGTTGGGTTGTTCCAGAATTGAACTTGTTTTTCATACTGAATACAGCCCATATTAGTGCCTAGGTCTCCTATAGTAACATAGGGATTAGAGAGTGTCTGTCACCAGAGAGTGTATCCACCTTAGTGCATTTCCCTCTATATAGGGAGACAAATAAATGTAAGTATATACATAGGTCTATAGTGGGATGGTCTATATTATACAGGCATCCAGGTGCACAACACTTCAACCTTGTGGCTGCCAAAAGACTGTCCAATGGACTACTTTTTTAACCATTTGAGTGCCAGAGGAGAACAAAATGCATTGCTTTCCAATGCATTCGGTATCCCTCTGGCACTCAGAGGGTTAATGTGTTGAACACCCCTCTGGCACTCAAAGGGTTAAGGTAAAACTGTAAAATGTATGTATACCCCAGATTAGACTGCACCGCCTATCCAGCTGTTGTTAGACTGTAAGTTCCTTCATCCTTTTCTATCCTATCGATTCTACACTATACAGGAAAATTAGTCCTAAACACTGGAGAGCCATATGTTGCTGAGTCTTATACATAATAAACATATTAATAGTATTGTGTCTGATATTTTGCACATGTTCCCTGAAGTGTTTCCCTGGGTCCTGAATGGTTGATCTCTGTCTAAGGTGATCAGTGGGCTGGTCTCCAAACTTACCGAAAATAAGTGCTACAGTTACAGAGAATGATCTTATGAGCATTAAAAGTAATGCCATTCACATTTATAATCACATCACAGAACAGGCCTTGCAGCCTCAGCTCATTGAAGACGCTTAAATTCATGTCGCTCAGATTGCAACTGTCTCAGTCGTGTAAAAAAGTGAAAATGACAGTTTGTTCACCTTCCACTGTTAACAGAGTCTGTAAAACCCAATCAATGTCATTATCAGAGTTTGTGTTCTGTGACATCATATGATGGAATGTTGGGCATTATCTGTCAATGGTGAGTAAACTGACAAATTTCAAATCCCAACTGTCACCATTTTCACCTGCATTAGGTACTGTAGTCAAAGAAAACCAAAAAGTCACAAGTCTCACACTTTCAGTCTATATTAGAAGGCAACCTGAGGCCCTCCAGGTGTTCAGAACTACAATTTCCATTATCCCCAACCAGCCAGAAGATGATTGAGGGATGGCAGGGAATTTAGTCCTGAACAGCTGGAGGGCTTCAGTATACTCAGCCATGATCCTGAATAAATAGAACTACAGACAAAAGGTTGAAAAATGGGAAGACTAATCAACTTTGCAGTGCAATGACAGTGGCCATAAAGGGCCATATATGTAAAGTCAAAAGTGGCACAATTCTCAAGCAAAAATCCCCAAATATACATGTTTTTAATCCCTTGAATGCTGTACTGGGATCTGATAAACTGTGACACAATAAGCTGAAGACCTCACTGGCAGTCAAGGTGTTGAATACCCTTGAAATCAATAGAGATTTGGGGGATGTTGATATGCTCTCTATCGGATCATTATAGAGCAGACAATTAATCACCTCGGGCACTATAGTTAGCGCCCATTTGACCTCATAGAATCATAATCCAAATGGCGAAAGTCTCAATTCAGTTGTATGCGTTAGACAGTAAGATGCTCTAATGTGGGAAAATGTGCACCCAGTCTTTTGGGGTGCAGAGTCCATTAATGAAACTTTAAATAGTCAATGCATCAAATGAATGTTCAAAAAAGTAAAAAAAAAACCCTAAGTCCCCAGTGAATGTATTGATATGGGACCCTAAACTCCATATCAAGACATTCAAAGCACACCCAAAATGTGTCCAATATTAGTAACATTAACCCTATGAGTGTTAGTAGGGAATGCTTACCCCACTGGCACTCAAATGGTTAATACAACTTAGTTTCAAAGCAACAGCCCCTGAAAAGAAACACTTATCATTAATCCTGATGTCCAATGGGGTCTTCAGCACCGTGGTCTGCTACTGTCCATCTTCTTCTATCTTCTCTCTTCTTCCTCTCCATCTTCTTTCTTCTACTGTTCCGTGTTTTTCTTCTGTCTTCCATTCAGAGTCCTGTAAAATAAAGTGAAATATTAATGATGTGCCACAAAAGAACTCACACATATATACATAGTTTAAGCATTGCACATATGTGCAAGTAAATATAGTAAAAGATGCACATCCCAGTGTGATGGAATTTTAAACAGAGACTGCCTTTTTATATGGGCAGTCTCTGTTCAAAATGACACTCAGCCATTGGCTGGGATTTGTGCTTATGCACCTTCAAGTTGAGGATTGAAGGAACCTGCTTCAAGATGAACCTTGTACGAATGATATCCCTTTTTTATATACATAATCCATCTATTGCACAGGACCAAAAGTAATTGGACAAATAACATAATCTAAACAAAGTCATCACATTCACTGCTTTGCTGCAAATCCTTAGCATTTGATGACTGTAACTTTAAACATCACAAAGTACTGGGTTTCTTCCATAGTGATGCTCTGCCAGGCCCATACTGTGGCCATCTTGAGTTCCTGTTTGTTTTGGGGCATTTTTCCATTCAGTAGTCTTGTTTATAGCAAGTGAAATGCATGCTCAGTTAGATCCAGTTTGGGTGATTGACGAATCAAGAATATTACACTTTGTGGCCATGAAAAACAACTTAGTTGCTTTAGAAGTATGTTTGGGTTCATTGTCTTGCTGCAAGGTGTAGTGCCTTCCAATGAGTTTTTAGGCATCTGAGCAGATTAGATGTTTCTGTACACTTCAGGATTTATTCTACTGTTGCCATCAGCAGTCACATCATCAATAAAGACAAGTAAGCTAGTTCCAGTGGCAGCCACACATGCCCATGGCTTATCACTACCTCCACCATGTTTCACAGATAAGATGGTATGCTATGGATTATGTTCAGTTCCTTTGTTTAATCAAATCTATCCATCTGTCCATAAGACTTTGTTTTGTGTAATTTTAGCAAACTATAACCTGGCCTTTGTGTTCTTGAGGTTTTTCACTGATTTATATTGTATGCTAAACCCTCTGGGTTATGCTGGTACAGTCTTCTGTTTTTGGTAGTCTTTGACATGTCTATGGAAAAGTGACCTTGATCTGTTCAACAGCTGAAAACTAGGGAGACGAGGAAGGTATTTTCTGCCTTCTTTTCTTACTACTTGAGCGGCTGTATAAGTCGGCTCCAATAGAAGCACTTGACTTGAACCCTGTCACTGGGTTCATTCATGAGATATGCAATGTTGTGCTGTCATCAATGAATAAATAACCCATTTTTTGAAAGACAGTGGGATTGAATCAATCATGAAAGCGCATCAATATACTTCTCATGAATGAATCTAGTGACAGGGTTCACTTCAAGCGCTTCTACTGGAGCCGACTTATACAGCCTCTCCAGTAGTAAGAAAGGAAGGCAGAAAATGCCTTCCTTGTTGCCCCATGGATCACCTATACTTCTGGATGGGTTATCTATGCTAGAGGGGATTTCAGTGCTTGGTGTACTATTTTTTTTATTTTAACCCTTTGAGTGCCACAGGGGTGAGCAATGCAAATTCCTATGGCACTCAATGATGGTGATGAGTGAAGGGAGGAAACCCCTTCCACATATACAACAGGTCACAACCCTTCCTGCTGTTCCTGCATAGGAAAGTACAGGGAGATCCCAACTTTGACAACCTGAGGTAGGTAAAGTTACGACTGTGAACTCCGACAGCAGAGGCTGCTATTAGAGTATAGTGAATGTGTTGAAGTGTCACATTAACATCTCAACTCACTCCCTGCATACGAAAGTTTCTCATTATGCCTCATTTCCATAAGGAAATAGGCCATTGTTGATATGATGAATGAAAATTCGTAAACCTGTTGGATTGATGTTGATGTGGGTATATTGTTGTCAGAGTGCAGGTGATGTGATGTCATAGACACTTTAGTGAATACTGTCGATGTGCCTGCGACACTGATCCGACAGGACATCAACATTTTTAGCCGTCTTCAAATGTTAGTGCATCTAGGCCAAGGAATTTAAACTCTTGAATGGTAGAAAGGTCAGATCTCCAATACTTTGGGAACCTGAGAGTTGGAGGGGTCACTACTAGTGTTGAGCGAGCATGCTCGGCCGATGCTCGGATCGGCTCGAGCATCGCTCTGCTCGGCACATGGCGGTACTCGTACGAGTACCGCATGTGCTCGCCCGCCATGTTCGGGTCTCCTCCCCGCACGTTTTGCGGCTGCTGCGCAGCCAATAAACGTGCAGGGAGGCTCTGACATCGGTGTAATGCCAGCAGCCATGTTGGCTGCTGGCATTACACTGATTGGCTGGCCAGAACCCGTGGTCAGGTGCTGTATAGCACCTGACCATCGAGTTCGGCTCAGTCTGAGCCAGGGAGAGCTGAGGATAGGAAGGGAAAGGCAGTGTAGGGAGGAAAAAACAAAAATTGTGACAAAAAAGAACCAAAAGTCCTTTTTAGGACTACTGTGTGTGGGGGCAGCAGGTTATATTGTGTGTGGGGGGAAAAAAACAAAAAAAAAAAAAAAAATATTCTGTTTAGTGTGAAAAGTTGCAGATTAGAGCACATTCTGTTTAGTGTGCACAGTTGCAGATTAGAGCACATTCTGTTTAGTGTGCAAAGTTGCAGATTAGAGCACATTCTGTTTAGTGTGCAAAGTTGCAGATTAGAGCACATTCTGTTTAGTGTGCAAAGTTGCAGATTAGAGCACATTCTGTTAAGTCTTCAAACTAAAATATCAAAGTCACGTATTCCATTCAGTGTGCGTCGCCGCAGTTTAGCAGCACATTCTGAGTACTGTGCAGAGTTGCAGAATAGATAGAAATACTGTTAAGTCTTCAAACTAAAATATCAAAGTCACATATTCCATTCAGTGTGCTTCGCCGCAGTTTAGCAGCACATTCTGTGTACTGTGCAGAGTTGCAGAATAGGAAGAAATACTGTTAAGTCTTCAAACTAAAATATCAAAGTCACATATTCCATTCAGTGTGCTTCGCCGCAGTTTAGCAGCCTATTCTGTGTACTGTGCAGAGTTGCAGAATAGGAAGAAATACTGTTAAGTCTTCAAACTAAAATATCAAAGTCACATATTCCATTCAGTGTGCTTCGCCGCAGTTTAGCAGCCTATTCTGTGTACTGTGCAGAGTTGCAGAATAGGAAGAAATACTGTTAAGTCTTCAAACTAAAATATCAAAGTCACATATTCCATTCAGTGTGTTTCACCGCCGTTTAGCAGCCTATTCTGTGTACTGTGCAGAGTTGCAGAATAATAAGAAATACTGTTAAGTTTTCAAACTCAAATATTAAAGTCACATATTCCATTCAGTGTGTTTCACCGCAGTTTAGCAGCCTATTCTGTGTACTCTGTACAGTTGCAGAATAATAAGAAATACTGTTAAGTTTTCAAACTCAAATATTAAAGTCACATATTCCATTCAGTGTGTTTCACCGCCGTTTAACAGCCTATTCTGTGTACTCTGTACAGTTGCAGAATAATAAGAAATACTGTTAAGTTTTCAAACTCAAATATTAAAGTCACATATTCCATTCAGTGTGTTTCACCGCCGTTTAACAGCCTATTCTGTGTACTCTGTACAGTTGCAGAATAATAAGAAATACTGTTAAGTTTTCAAACTCAAATATTAAAGTCACATATTCCATTCAGTGTGTTTCACCGCAGTTTAGCAGCCTATTCTGTGTACTCTGTACAGTTGCAGAATAATAAGAAATACTGTTAAGTTTTCAAACTCAAATATTAAAGTCACATATTCCATTCAGTGTGTTTCACCGCCGTTTAACAGCCTATTCTGTGTACTCTGTACAGTTGCAGAATAATAAGAAATACTGTTAAGTTTTCAAACTCAAATATTAAAGTCACATATTCCATTCAGTGTGTTTCACCGCCGTTTAACAGCCTATTCTGTGTACTCTGTACAGTTGCAGAATAATAAGAAATACTGTTAAGTTTTCAAACTCAAATATTAAAGTCACATATTCCATTCAGTGTGTTTCACCGCAGTTTAGCAGCCTATTCTGTGTACTCTGTACAGTTGCAGAATAATAAGAAATACTGTTAAGTTTTCAAACTCAAATATTAAAGTCACATATTCCATTCAGTGTGTTTCACCGCCGTTTAACAGCCTATTCTGTGTACTCTGTACAGTTGCAGAATAATAAGAAATACTGTTAAGTTTTCAAACTCAAATATTAAAGTCACATATTCCATTCAGTGTGTTTCACCGCCGTTTAACAGCCTATTCTGTGTACTCTGTACAGTTGCAGAATAATAAGAAATACTGTTAAGTTTTCAAACTCAAATATTAAAGTCACATATTCCATTCAGTGTGTTTCACCGCAGTTTAGCAGCCTATTCTGTGTACTCTGTACAGTTGCAGAATAATAAGAAATACTGTTAAGTTTTCAAACTCAAATATTAAAGTCACATATTCCATTCAGTGTGTTTCACCGCCGTTTAACAGCCTATTCTGTGTACTCTGTACAGTTGCAGAATAATAAGAAATACTGTTAAGTTTTCAAACTCAAATATTAAAGTCACATATTCCATTCAGTGTGTTTCACCGCCGTTTAACAGCCTATTCTGTGTACTCTGTACAGTTGCAGAATAATAAGAAATACTGTTAAGTTTTCAAACTCAAATATTAAAGTCACATATTCCATTCAGTGTGTTTCACCGCAGTTTAGCAGCCTATTCTGTGTACTCTGTACAGTTGCAGAATAATAAGAAATACTGTTAAGTTTTCAAACTCAAATATTAAACTCACATATTCCATTCAGTGTGTTTCACCGCCGTTTAACAGCCTATTCTGTGTACTCTGTACAGTTGCAGAATAATAAGAAATACTGTTAAGTTTTCAAACTCAAATATTAAAGTCACATATTCCATTCAGTGTGTTTCACCGCAGTTTAGCAGCCTATTCTGTGTACTCTGTACAGTTGCAGAATAATAAGAAATACTGTTAAGTTTTCAAACTCAAATATTAAAGTCACATATTCCATTCAGTGTGTTTCACCGCCGTTTAACAGCCTATTCTGTGTACTCTGTACAGTTGCAGAATAATAAGAAATACTGTTAAGTTTTCAAACTCAAATATTAAAGTCACATATTCCATTCAGTGTGTTTCACCGCCGTTTAACAGCCTATTCTGTGTACTCTGTACAGTTGCAGAATAATAAGAAATACTGTTAAGTTTTCAAACTCAAATATTAAAGTCACATATTCCATTCAGTGTGTTTCACCGCCGTTTAACAGCCTATTCTGTGTACTCTGTACAGTTGCAGAATAATAAGAAATACTGTTAAGTTTTCAAACTCAAATATTAAAGTCACATATTCCATTCAGTGTGTTTCACCGCAGTTTAGCAGCCTATTCTGTGTACTCTGCAGAGTTGCAGAATAATAAGAAATACTGTTAAGTTTTCAAACTCAAATATTAAAGTCACATATTCTGTGTAAGATGAAGAAGGCGGGTAAAAAGGGACGGGGAAGTGGACGTGATCCTGAAAGTTCAGGGCGCGGGTCAGGACGCGGAGAAACTGTGCCTGGTGCCAGAGCACAAGAAAGAAAGACATCCACCATACCTAGCTTCATGTCTAATTTTACAGGGCGTCGCAGGACATCACTCTCGAGGTCCGACCACTGCGAACAGGTGGTCGGTTGGATGACAGCTGATACTGCTTCCAGTCGGTTAAGCACCACCCTGTCTTCCACCAAGTCCACTCTCAGTAGCCAAGAGTCTGGTCAACATAATCCTCACTCTGATCATCCTTCCTCCCACCATACACGGTCTGGTCAAAGAAGTGATCCCACACTGGGATATAGTGAGGAGCTCGTCTCATCACCAATCCTTCATTTGACCCTCTCTCCAAGCACGCTTGCAGAGGAACATGACATCTTGTGCCCTGATTCACAACCTCTAGAGGCTACCCAATCTCAAGAAGATGACAGATGTGAACGGCATTTAAGGTCAAAGGAAGTAGTGGATGATGATGATGATGATGAGACACAGTTGCCATTAAATCAACCACTATTTCCGTCTCAAGACCTTGTTGAGGAGAATGTTATACAGTTGTCAATGACTGAGTATGTGGTGGGATCAAGACTTGAGGAGGATGATCAGAGTGAGGAAGTGGAGGAGGACTTGGTGGACGATGAGGTGACTGACCCCACCTGGGAAGGTGTAGAGCCGAGCGATGACAGCAGTCCTGAGGGTGAGCCATCTGCAGCACCGCAACAGGCTGGAAGAGGCAGTGGTGTGGCTACAGAAAGAAGGCGGACCGCACCAAACCGGCCCTCAAATGTTCCACGGAGCACCCCCTTGCGTAAATCTACCTTGCCAAGGGGTAGGTGTTCCGCGGTATGGCGTTTTTTTAAGGAAAGTGCGGACGACAAAAGAATTGTAGTTTGCAACCTGTGCCACACCAGAATGAGCCGAGGCATGAACACTAGAAACCTCACCACCACCAGCATGATCCGACACATGGCATCCAAGCACCGTAGTAAGTGGGAGGAACGCCTGGATCGCCCATCTGTGTCTGCAGGCCACACCACTGCCTCCTCTTCCCCTGTTTTCGGTGCCGGCCAATCGCCTGTCGAAGGCGCAGGCCCGCATACCTCCCGCCCTGCACCTGTACCATCTGAAGCACCATCAGCGACCACATCCACTTCCCTGTCCCAGCACAGCGTCCAAATGTCGTTACCCCAGGCATTTGAGCGCAAGAGAAAGTACCCAGCCACCCACCCACAGGCCATAGCACTAACCTCACACCTTTCCAAATTACTGGCCATCGAAATGCTGCCATTTAGGCTTGTGGACACTGAGTCCTTCCGCAGCCTGATGGCAGCAGCTGTCCCTCGGTACGCGGTCCCCAGCCGCCACTACTTTTCCCGGTGTGCCATCCCCGCATTACACCACCATGTGTCCCGTAACATCACCCGTGCCCTGACCAACGCAGTTACTGGGAAGGTCCACTTAACGACTGACACATGGACAAGTGCTTGTGGCCAGGGACGCTACATTTCCCTGACGGCACACTGGGTGAATGTCGTGGAGGCTGGGAGCGACTCGGACCCTGGGATGGCACGGGTGCTACCCACGCCGAGGATTGCGGGCCCTACCTCCATCAGGGTTTCCACCAGCACCTACGTTATTGGCTCCTCCTCCTCCGTTTCCACCTCCGAATTCTCTACACACAGCGCCACTCCCCCATCAGCCAGTAGCTGGAAGCAGTGTAGCACTGCAGTGGGGAAGCGTCAACAGGCCGTGCTGAAGCTGATCTGCCTTGGGGACAAACAGCACACGGCCTCAGAGCTGTTGCAGGGGATTAGTCACCAGACCGAGCAGTGGCTCTCGCCACTCAACCTGCAACCAGGCATGGTTGTGTGTGATAATGGGCGTAACTTGGTGGCGGCTTTGGAGCTCGGCAAGCTCACACACGTACCATGCCTAGCGCATGTATTTAATTTAGTGGTGCAGCGATTTCTAAAAACCTACCCCAATGTGCATGATCTCTTGACCAAGGTGCGCCGCGTGTGTGCACATTTCCGTAAGTCATCAACAGCTTCAGCCGGCCTGTTGAAGCTGCAGCAGCGCTTACAATTGCCAGCTCACCGGCTGCTGTGTGACGTGAGCACGCGCTGGAACTCCACCTTCCACATGTTGGCCCGGCTTTGTGAGCAGCAGAGGGCAGTAGTGGAGTACCAGCTGTTACACGGTCGTCGCCTCTCCGTTCAACTTCCTGTAATCAGAAGTGAGGAGTGGGAATGGATGTCAGACCTCTGTGAGGTTTTATGCAATTTTGAGGAATCGACACAGATGGTGAGCGGCGATAACGCTATTATCAGTGTAACCATCCCACTTCTGTGTCTACTGAAACGCTCGCTGCTCACAATTAAAACCGACGCTTTGCATGTGGAAGAGGTGGAAATGGGGGAGGAAGAGCTTACACAAGGTGATAGCCAGAGCACCCTCACTTCGTCTTCTCAGCGACAATTGGAGGAGGCGGAGGAGGAGGAGGAGGAGGAGGAGGAGGAGGAAGACACGGTTGTCTCCGCTACAGAGGGTAGCCATGGAACTTTAGTTCCATCTCTTCAGCGTGGGTGGGCAGAAGAGGAGGAAGAGGATGAGGAGATTGAGAGTCATCCTCCTGGTGAGGACAGCGAAATCTTGCCTGTTGGTACTCTGGCACACATGGCTGACTTTATGTTAGGCTGCCTTTCCCGTGACCCACGCGTTACACGCATTTTAGACAACATGGATTACTGGGTGTTCACCCTTCTGGACCCCCGCTACAAAGAGAATTTCTCATCTCTCATTCCTCCGGTGGAGAGGACAAGCAAAATGGTGCAATACCAGAAGGTTCTTGTTGAAAAATTGCTCCAAAATTTTCCATCTGACAACGCTGGCGGCAGAGTACGTGCTACCTTGGCCAACCGAGAAGGGGAGAAAAGGGGAGCACACAGCAGTTCCGAGAAAGGCAGGGCAACACTCTCCAAGGCGTGGGACACCTTCATGACACCCCGCCAGCACCCTCACCCTGATGCGCAGCCTAGTGTCACAAGGAGGGAAAAGTTTTGGAAGATGGTGAAGGAGTACGTAGCAGACCGTGTCAGCGTCCTCAATGATCCCTCTGTGCCTTATAACTACTGGGTGTCCAAGCTGGACACGTGGTATGAACTGGCACTCTATGCCTTGGAGGTGCTGGCCTGCCCTGCCGCCAGCGTTCTGTCTGAGCGGGTATTTAGTGCTGCTGGTGGCATCATAACAGATAAGCGTATCCGCCTTTCCACCGACAATGCTGATAGGTTGACACTTATAAAAATGAACAAGGCCTGGATTTCCCCTGACTTCTCCACTCCACTGGAGGAAAGCCCCGGGGGAACATAAACTCACTTTATATATGTTATTTACAATGATGGGAATACTCTGTATTCCCATTCACCCCTTCCACCCAAAAAACGGGTATATGGTTGACTCTTAATCTTCTCATCCTCCTCCTCCTCTTCCATATGCCCTGGGATATAATTTTTATATAGGGCCAGCTCACCAGCGGGCCCTGTGATATAATTTTTATATAGGGCCAGCTCACCAGCGGGCCCTGTTTGACAATTTTTATATAGGTCAGCTCACCAGCGGGCCTTCTCATATAATGTTTTATTGGGTCAGCTCTCTAGCGGGCCCTCTCATATAATGTTTTATAGCGTCAGCTCACTAGCGGGCCTTCGCATATAATGTTTAGGATGGTCAGCTCTGCAGCAGACCCTCACCCATAATGTTTTAGATGGTCGGCTCAGCGCACGTTTCCCTCTTAATCATGGCCTCAGTTCAATAAAATCAAGGAAATTTTTGGGAGAATTTCCTTTGTGCACGTTTCCCTCTTAATCATGGCCTCAGTTCTGAAAATCAAGGAAATTTTTGGGAGAATTTGCAGATGATATACAAGTAAATATACAGCAAATATTGTTTGGTAACAATTTTTCGCCTAAAGTCGTTTTTATTTTCCTTTTTGTGTGTTTTATGGTCAGTCTGTAAAAATGGCGTACTACGGGCGAAAGATCGTTCCCAGCAGCGATGTTGGAGTCCAAGATGCATCCAGACATCCTCCCTATGCTGTCCCTGAACCATTTCTGTGGTGTTTCCATCCTTTTCTGCCCTTTTCCTATGGACCAGGCACCCTCCCCTCATCAGAGCAGGGGGTGCCTGGTGTAATGCTCGAGTCCTCCCATTGACTTCAATGGGGCTCGGGTGCTCGGCCGAGCACTCGAGCCTCAGGGGGTGCTCGGTTAGAGCACCCGAACACCCGAGCATTGGGGTGCTCGCTCATCACTAGTCACTACCATTCATGGGGTTAAAAGACCCATTTATATATGGGAGGAGTGTGTGGTGTTATTTCCCCCCATATTACAGTTGTTTGGTTTGTTCCAGATTTGTCCCCGTTTTACTTAATACATATGGCACAAATGGCCTGTTCTGAAGCAAAACCACTGCACTGCAATGCATTAGAGACTCTCTAACATTCAAGGGATTAAAACACTCAATTTAAATCAATGGAAATGTACTGAATTTTCATTTCAACACTATGGTGCAGTGGGGTTGCATCAGGATTGCACCTCTTTAGCTTGATAAATAAGACGTGCAGTGTATTGATAGGAAGTGATATGTTCATCATGGGTCAGTCCCTCCTTGGTATGGTTCAGTCAGTCCTGTCTAGTGCCAAGGTGCCTTAATGGCAGGGACATGTTAATGGGTCAGTCCTTTCTAAGTCCAAAATGTACAATGGTAATATAATACCACTATTACACTTGGGTCCTAGGAAGGACTGACTCATTGACTTGTCACAACTCACAACCTAGCTTGGAGTAGCATTTACTTATATGTTACTATTGTTATGGTATCAAAATGTTTAAATAACATTACAATTTAACCTGTTATATAATAATTTAAATCAAAAATCAAACAAACTGGTTTATTACATTTGTTTGAACCCTTTGAGTGTCAGAGGGGTATGAAGCAATGCATTGTGTACCCCTATGGCACTCAAAGGGTTAACAGTCTGAAAAGTTTCTCAACTAAATTAGATATGTGGTGTGGGAGTAAGGGGGTCCCTTATGAATTTTTATTAGGGGCCCCCACAGCCTAGAGCCGCCCCTGCACCCTCCCCTTCCCAGCTCTTAAGTCCGTGCTAGAAGCCCAACATGCATCATTATGCAGCTGGGAGCTTGAAAACCCACCAAACAAAGGTGGTGGCTGCTGCTGTGGGCTTCAACTTGGTTTCTGCAGGGGGCTCTATGTGGTGCACAAAGTCCCCAGAAAACGCTTCACCAGAGTTCCTTAAGCTTCTTGTCTTATATTAAGGTGACAGGGACACCTTTTTATATAGGTGTTAGGGTCCATTTAAGCATAAACACACATACACACAAGAGTCTATAAACGTTACTCTTTTAAATTCCTCTTGTACCACTAGCACATAGAAATACATTACGACAAAATTGTTCTTCCCTCCTCAAAATCGTAAGTTCTGGCATCTACCTACCACCTAATACCCAGGCACAGTCCCGTCCAGACATAACCCACCTCCTCAATAAGACTGACACTCAAAATAAGGAACGTAAGTTGTTGGTTTTTGGAGACTTTAATACCTTAACGACCCATGATGGTCCAGGACCGTCATGGGTTGTTTTGCCTTAAGGACCCATGAACCATCATGGATTAAATGATAGCAGCGCGCCTCCGTGCACGCTGCTATCATTTATTCCAGGCTGAGACTGAGCATTCAGTCTCAGCCACTTCCACTTGTGCCGGGTCATTTGATCGCTGCAAGCAGCGATCACATGTACCGGCATTGTCAATGAAAGAGGCAGTACTGCCTCTGTCTCAGCTCTGCCTGTCTGTCCCTTCCGAACAAAGTAAGGGACATAGAAGCAGAGAGGAGACACCTATTGGTTAAACAAATGCAGCAGTTGGGGGTATTAACCTCTTCACTGCTGTGCTGGAGGCTGGCTGGATGCAGGTCAATTTTTTACCAGCTAAAATAAACTTTTTTTTTTTTTTTTTAAAAAGACAAAAGACAATTTTTTACTTTTTTTAAAAATTTATTAAAAAAAAAATTAAAAATTATTTAAAAAAATGAACATGTCCATTACCAAAACTGGAAGTGAGATTGTTGTGGAGCCATGTAATGCATTTATACACACCATCAAATGTCATCAATAAAAAAGTGGGAAAATAGGGTGGGAAAAATGGACATGAGGATTTTCACCCAGGGGTACAGTGCCCACTTAAAACTGCCCATTTTTTAGGTATATCTGACTAGACATACCTATCAAGCAGTCACCATAAAAATTTAACCCATTGTGCCCAAATGATCCCAAGAAAAAAAAATGGTGTTTTTTTACAATTTTTTTTACAGTTTTCTTTAATTTTACTAAAATAAATGGTGGGCTATCCATATAAGTGTGGTATCAAAAGAAAGCCCTATTTGTGTGTAAAAAAAGGTATATAATTTTCATGGGTAAAATAAAGTACATAGTCAAAAAGGTCAGAATTGCTCCGGTCCTTAAAGGGATAGTAATACTTTGTTTTATCTTTATTTTATTTTATAGACATTAAAAACATGAAGAATGATATAAGTCTTATCTCTGAAACCTTTATGGTTTGAGAGATATTCACAAGCAAAGTTTCCCCCTCCCACCACTTTTACTTAGCGTAAGCCATCTCTTCTCAGATGTGGAATGCAGTCCATAGACCAGACAGATAACAGAAAGGGACAATCTTCTTCCTATGAGAACAATGAAAGCCCTGCCCCCCTTGACAAGATTTTCAGGTTTTTCCCTTATCTTAATTGAAGATTGTCCCTCTCTGCAATCTACCTGGGCACCTCCCTTCTGCTCTGGCTGAGCAGTGTTACATCAGTAAAAGGGGCGGGAGGGGGACACTTTGTCATTGAATTACTCCTGAACTACAACTCTGACAGAATTGAAATAATACTCTCCAAAGTCCAAATACTATGATGATTAATTAGAGCTGCTTTTATTGTGAAACATTACTATCCCTTTAAGTGAAATCCACCTTAGATTTTCCCGGTCCTTAAAGGGTTAATGTTGATTATCTGGACCCAAGTAATGACAGGTTCTGTTCATTGCTTAAGACACTGAACTTTTAGTAAATAACTAATCTCCGCCCCTACTCATATAAATCAAAAATATCCAACCATAGTCTCCTGAACTGGATCCTTTCCGGATGTCTTCATATTCAGTACGTTCTGCTTTTAGTAATGTGGTCAGCATTTGAATCTCATTGGGAGTTTTATCTGGATGTCACATGTGATGTAATCAGCAAAGCCTATGGGAGAGGAGAGTTATCCTGTATTTCCCAGCTTTTGTGCGTTTGAATGAGAACTTAAGTATGGTGTTAGTGAAAGCTTTTTGCCATTGAATTTCTATAATTAATATTCAGATGTTAAAATTGGTGCAGTTGGTTTGCTCCAGAATTGCACCGGTTTTCTTAAAAGTTGTGCAATTCTGGAGCAAGACAGCTGCGCCACAGGTCTCAAATAAACTGTCCTGGCGCTTTTAACCCATTATATGATAAAACTTTCTCACAGTAGGACAATGAATATTGGGCTCAGTGAATAATGAAACAAGGCTGGGATGGCCATGGGCGATTGTCCTATCGGGGGATCGGGCATCCCCCTGTGGGCCGCTAGATCAGACGATCTCACCTCACCGTCCCACGATATTTTGAAGGAGAGGTCTGTGTTGCCACAGGCACTCTCTGTGACAGCCTTTGCGTTCCTTGTTAATGCAGAGCTCCAGGATATGACATAATATCCTGGCGCCTGCTCTCCCATGCCGCACAGGGACCACAAGGGGGCGTGGATAAGGACGTTGGTGCAGCTAGTGGGCTGGTATTCCCCTACAATCTGCCCCTGGGGATGGCACTCTATGAGAGTATGAAAATGTATATATACACAAAACCCATCTGCACAATTGTGTTCCATTAACCCTCTCCCTGAGGTAGATATACAAATGTGACGTTGTATGAAGGATACAGCAGCATTCTGATACTTGAGATGTGCTTAAGCAACAAGCACCAAATCATTAAAATGTAAACTTTATTTTACAAAAATAGTAATATTGTGTATAGCTCTCACTATATACCTCCTTAATAGATCCCGCTGCTAAGTATCCACTGTGACTGAGAAGTCAATAGTCACCATAAAACAAAAATGTGTAGTGAAGAAATTGTGGAAAAAGCACTTGGATCTTAATACATAAAAATATATTTATAAAAAAATAGATGGCTCACAGATAGTAAGAATATCTTTATAATCTATTAATAATCGATACCTAAATATACAATGTCTACAAATATAAAAAAACACTATATCGATATAATGATGATTCTAGTATTGACAATATAAAATGATAAACCAAGATTTGTGTTTCTATAATCAAAAGTCATTCATAAAGTGTCCTCTTGTATATTGCTTTTAGAGGTTAATGATGATAAATCCAGCAAGCAGGGTTTTGCCCCATATAAATATACTAGTTGAACAGCCCGTTACACGGGCCACAGTGCCTCTGGCAGCCGGTAGCGGAGCAGTCACGCGCAGTAGAGATTGCCCGCGCCACTGCTGATACAGAGCTGGATGCTCCTTCAGAGCGCCCAGCAGTGTCTACTGCGCATGTTGGGCGTTACACACAATTTAGCGAATTATTATATAGGATAGGGGAATAGAAAACAATGTTTCTGTTAAATTGCCTTTATATCTACCTTTGACGATACCAAGATTTTATATTTGGTGTAAGTGAGAGTCCGTGGTAATCTTGGAATATCAGTGTAACGGATCATAGTCTGTTACTGAAGCCCTTGCCTGGAACTGAGACTTTGGCACAAAAACCCCCAGATACTGTGGACATTCTTCCCTGTGAGAACACTCCCTTGGACCTGATTCTACGACCGTCCACACCTTGGCCCAAGAGACTAGAGGCACTGTAACCTATGGGACAATATAGTGTGACTGGTTATAAACCTCTCAAGCCCTGGTTGCGCACTAAAAGACTTTGGATAGACTTTATGTAAATGGGGCGAATGGACTTTATTACACAAAACTGCCCTGTGTTAGACTGCTGGCTTGCTTCCAAGGGAAGGGGCAGTGAGGGATTAATTCTTCCAATGGGTATTGCAGTCCCTCAAGCCATTGTATTGTGTATTGTAAGATGTATTGAGACCACCTGCTGTGTGTTAATTCATTCATGTCCCTCAGTCTGTGAGCCACCTATTGTATAACCTGAAACTCTGTTGTCAGTCCTTTGTATTATATGTTGTGATTTGATTACCTCTGCGAACGCTCCCATTGTGTCAGCCCTCACTATTTGCTGCTGGTTCCTTGTCTTATGTTTGGATTGTATTATCCCTGTCCCTCACCCTATTGTATCTGGTTGGCCCATGTATTTCAATGTAGTTGATCTGTATAAATATGTGTTGTTTTGTACAAGTAGAATCTTATTTTGCAGTGAACAAGAGTCCTGGTGTCTTGTGTTCTTATGGTACTAAAGTGGCCACTCTGATACCCATAGAAGCCAAGGTTCCTGCATTGCTCGACAGTCTGCTGCCAGCAGCCTGCGACACAACTTCGGATGCTGTCAGGCGGCAACGTGGACTCTATCTGCTTTCTTCTACTGAGTTCCAGAGATTATCTGTCTTCAACCTTCCTTGGGTTCCTGCGACACTTCTCCTGTTATTCATAGACCGGGAGTAGAGGCCTCACTCTCTACGGCCCGTGGTACCAGTTTGCGACCCAGCTCTGGCTGTATGCCTTCGACTCTTTCCCTGTTCCCCTGGCTGTCCACTGACTCCGACACGAAGTCGACGCCGCTACCACTTTGTAAACTTCGACACGCCGTTTGCGACACTACGGTGTTCGATCAGTCCGACCATATGCTCGACCGGTGCATCCGACGACGCCAGTCCGGCATCGAGAGGGAAAAACCCGGGAATGATGGAGGAAGGCGATGCGGTCCCTTCTAGCTTCCGTTACAATCAGAGGGCAGAAATCTTTCACTCCTGACTCCTTCCCACTACCTGGTGTGACCTGGGCTCTCTCCAAACCTGAATATAGCCAGCGGTCAGGGTTCTTTTCCTCCCATCTCTTCTCTGCTATGTGCAGGGCTGATATTAGTCGTTTGGTAGAGTCTGTGTATGGCGTGCTTATCTCCTTGATGTTATGCCCCTTTAGAAATATAAAACGGACTCCTCTCTGTTAAGGACTGTTTATCAAGCACTTTCAGGTCCAACGGTTTGTCCCTCCGAGATTCATTATTTTCTTTAGGTAGACTATGGCAATTAGGTTGCTGGTATATTATATGTTCTTAAAAACAATAGAATACACAATCTTGCTATGAATAGCAAGAGCTTCCCTCTTATCCAAAATCCCCATGGCTACACCCATTTGCACCACCTTCCTCAATCCCGCCTTGAAGGACAAAGAGGGGTTAGATCTCAGAGTGGTGTAAGTATCCACATCTCCCAGCTGGAGTAAAGCCTGCCTTTTGTATAGCTCAGCATCAAGAATCACCAACGAACACCCTTTGTACGACATTTTGATTACTACGGAAGTATTGTTCCGATATTGGGACCAGGCGTCTTATTCAGACAAGGAAAGATTGTGAGAAGGGCTTGGTGGTGAGTCTTGATGGAGAGTCACCAATTCCTGTTCAACTATTTCTGGAACATGTCCAATTGTTTTGCCTTGGAATGCAAGCGAAAAAAATTGAAATAGGTCTAATTCCAGTAGCTGCTCTACCTAATTCATCTGATAATGTTTGCAAATCAAAAAATGATTTTTTTAAATTGTTCTTAACCAATGGAATTGGTCTGTTTTCTACTTAATATGATTATCCAGTATCTTGGGCAGTCTATGATTAAGCTCTGTTTTAGCACGAAATGTGTAAGACGCGATATGTGAGTCTCCTCATACTTGTTGATTTTGTGGCTCAATACTCCATGCCCTTCCAATGTTGATATTTGTTTTTTTATCAGTACTAAAATAAAGTTTACATTTTAATCAATTCGGCGCTTGTTGCTTAAGCACATCTCAAGTATCGGAGTGCTGCTGCATCCTTCATACAAGGTATCCAATCCAACTCGGTGTGAAGCCGTGGCGGTTCTTAGCACCCAGTGTTGGAGAGTAAAGATTACACTTTAATGTCAGCAGTTTTCATTTTGGTGTGATAGCACTATCTCTCTCTACTGTATACAAATATGAGGAGCACCCATCTAGCATGAACAAGATAAAGTTTCTATTTCTTAGGCATGGAGGCTTCTCAATAGTGCTACAAGTCACGTTTTTCACTCCCATGTGCCATTGCAGAGAGAAAATTTCCATATCACACTGGTCCTGCCCACAGACAGTCCAGCTCCAAAATGTCAGGCAAAGAGAGAGAGAGAGAGAGAGAGAGAGAGTCAGTCCACCTGGGGCAAACAAAACAGGTCAAACCCTAAGTGGGTCCAAACCCAAGAAACAGGTCAGGAACAAAATGCCTGACAGTCAGAGATACCAACAGCGCAGCTCCACCAATAAATTTTAGATATTCAGTGTCTTGCCAGGATAGGCTGATGTAGAAAACAGAGCCCCTTCAGGGATACTGACAGGGGTAGGATATTACAGGCCACTTCTGGGATAATGAGTGAGGTAGGATGTTACAGGTCTATTGGAAGGGCGAGCTACAGGGACATAAAACAATAAAAAAAGAAGGAGATCTAGGGGGAGGGCATAAAGCTAAGAGGCCCGGCCTAAGACAAAGTGTGCAGAAATGAAGAAGATCGCATGGAGAGGCACAGGGGCAAACTGCCGAGGGATGCTATCCAGGTGTCTCCACATGCGGCAGTGCACAGCCTGAGAAGTGGGTCTAAGCAGTCCAATCACCCAACACCTTCACAGTGTAAGGAGAGTAGGACAGGGGTCTCAGAGTCACAGAGTTTCCACTTAATTCTCAATCCTTACCCTTAAGCACTGCTAGAGGGCTCCCAAGGGTAAACTGACAGGTCCCTGGGTAGCTATGGGTGGGTGCAGGAGTATCTTCCAGTTATGCTCTGGGCAGATTTACTCACAGTGCTGCAGTATGTTCGATCCTGAGAAGAAATGCAGCGGATGTAGTTCTGGGCATCCAGGGGGATGCTGGCAAGGCTTGGCAGCCAAAGCGTACTGATGTGGGGTGACAGAGGTCACTAACCCCAGCATGCAGCCTTTTTCTCTAAGGCCAGTATGTCACATCCTCAACACCTGATGTTCATTCAGGGTCGCTTCCACAGACCGCCTGCCAGAGGCCTCCGCAGCCTTGTTGACCAGGTATCTGATTAGATGAGTTAGGTGAAGGGCAGCAGTATCTAGGTCTACACGCTCATGTAGTCACTCCAGTTCTCGGCCGCAACCTCCCTAATAGCACTGTGGGGTAGGGTGACCAGACCTCACCTTTAACCGGGGAAGCATAGGAAAAATGCATACTGCACGACTGCTTTGATTTCAGTAAAGTCCTGAAATATGTCTATTTCCTATGTGTCCCTAGTTAAAGGTGAGGTCTGGTCAGCCTACTGTGGGGGTAACCCAATAGGATGTGTCCACTCTGGGTGGAGGCCCCGGCACTCAAGACCGTGTCTGCATGGTGTAGGCCTTTACCACCACGGAGCTCCGGCTCAGTGGGTAGCTAGTGGTTTAAGGAGCACAGCTAAGTTGAATTTATAGGAGAAATATCGTCGTGAAGCAGCATGGTTCAGGATTGAATTGAAAATTGGTACAGAGCAGCTCTGCAGTGCGTCCTCTCAGAATGGCGGCCAGGCCACTCCCCACCCTAATGGCAGTTTTTACTATAATGGTTCAACGTCTGCCTTTGTCTTCTATTTCATATTCTACAGTAACACCCAGTGGTGGTTTTCAGCATAACTTTCCATTTGCTTGAGTTCCTATTCCTAATTCTAGAGTTTTTAGGTTTCAGCCTGACTTTCCAGTATCCTGCATGCAACTCCTGTTTATTACCTTATAGTGACAGTTTATAGCACATCCTTTTCCTGCATCTAGAGGCAGTTATCAAGGTAATGTTCCAGTAAAATGCCTGTAATATTCCTTATTTTACAATGACATCTAGTGGTAGTTTACAGCATAACATTCTAGGTGCTGAGTGCTGCTCCAGCTCCATATATACATATATACTGGAGGTTTACAGCACATTTTTCCAGTTTTTGCATGAGCTCCCATTTCTAATTCTGTAGTGACATTTGAAGGGATAGTAATGTTTCACAAAAACAGCAGCTCCAATTAATCTTCATAGTATTTGAGCCATAGAGAGTGTTATTTCAATACTGTCAGAGTTGTAGTTCAAGAGTAATTGAATGATAAATTATCCCCCTTATGCCCCTTTTTTCTAGCGTAACACTGCTCACCTCCAATCATATGTGGAATCTGGTCTTGAGACCAGACAGCTCACAGCAAGGGACAATCTTCTTACTGTGAAAACAATGAAAACCCTTCCCACCTTGACAGGTTTTTCCCTTATGCTATTTGAAGATTTTCCCTCTCCGCGATCCATCCAGACAGTCTTGCTGCTCTGAGGTGAGCAGTGTTACATCAGTAAAAGGGGTGGGAGGAGGATACTTTATCATTCAATTACTCTTGAACTACAACTCTGACAGTAATGAAATAACACTCTTCATAGCCCAAATACTGTGAAGATTAATTGGAGCTGCTTTTATTGTGAAACATTACTATCCCTTTAACCTTTTGAGCACCAGACGGGTACACAACACAGGGCTAGTGGCACCCTTCACTCAGAATAACATACCAGTATTCTGCACACACCTATTTCTTATTTTTACTTATATTATCTTTCTCATCTAGTGACGATGTCCAGCATAATTTTCCACTATGCTGGGTGCAGCTCCTATTCTGTCTACATACCTCCGAAGTGTCCCTCTTTAGGAGGGACAGTCCCACTTTTAGACCCAAATCCCACTGTCCCTCTTTCCCACCCTAATGTCCCTCTTTTTAGGAGATCAGATTATATGGTGTGTACATAAGTGTATCACATTGCTCCACAGCAATAAAACTCACATTATTGTTTATTTAAACGTCAGTATATGTGTTTATAAATCAGTCTGCTTAAATACAATACTTTGCTCTTGTTATAAGTCATTTATTAGGTAACACAAGGAGGTGTCAACAGGTCATGAAACAGCCTGAAAATTCTCGTCAATGTCCCGCCCACTGGCCACCCCCCAAAACACAATTGTCCCTCTTTGGCAATTTGAAATGTTGGGAGGTATGCTTCTACCTTTCCCCAAGAAGGCTGTCTTGCCTTCCCACTGAACTTCTCTTCAGTTTTTTATCTTGAAGGGCAGCCTGAAGACTGGTAAGTTAACCATTTAAGTTTTATGGTCCTGTCTCTTATGTCTCTCCTATTCTTTGGCACCAAGTGGGATGTGGTGTTTTTGCCTGTAATACACCCAATTCTGTTCCTGTTTCTTCTATTCTATGTCTCTGAAAGTTGCTGCTTGTTTTGTAAGGTGTTCTAACCCTTCCTGTACTTAAACTGCAGTTACATTGTTATATCTTGGATTTCTACTCCTTTTAAAGCAGATGGTTTAATTCTATTCACCTTTTTTATCAATTCTCCATATTTTTACACTTTTTTCAGCCTGATTTCTTTATTTTATTTGCTGTGCCTCCCTTTAAAAATAGATGCAAACTTGATAATCTTTGTTTCGTAGGAGTTCATAGAGTTTCTTTACAGGGATGTATCACTGCATCCATTTCACTTACAAGGGTCAGAGAGGACTCAAAATGAATCACTGGACCAGCGCTATCGCATGATCAGCTTGGGGACAATGTTTAGAATGCTGAAAATCACTGTTTTGGCACAGCTGGAGAGCCACTATTTGCTGGGCAGGTGCAATCAGAAACTATATTCCCCAGAATTTCCCATGTGCGGGGCTTTCTTAGTATCCAGCCATCTTAGTATCTCATTGCATAGGCTACTCAGAGGCTGATCTCTCCTCCCTACCTTAACAGTTTAACCCCCCATGCAAGATAAGTATCTTTTTGAGGGTATTTATGTGCATTTCCACATGCTTTACAGCTACATTGGACTACTTTTGACCTACTTTGGGGGGTTTCCTCTGGACACGTCAGATGCCAAGGGATACATGGGGAAATCAAACCTAAGGATTCTAGGGTTCCCTTAACCCCTTTAGCACACTGTTCCTTATCTCAAACTGGGCTTCCAATGGAATATTCAGGTACCCTATGTCCCTCTTGCACTGTGGCCCCTTCCACACCCCCTGGGCCATCCAATGCAGAACAAGATAATGTTTGGGTTAAGACTATGATTTCTTCATTTGCCTCAATTCCCTCCTCTATTTAAGGGGTTCTTCATTTTTGGTGCCCCATGCCCCCTGTCAGACACATTGATCCTGTCTCTAGGAAGATGATACTGATGGGAGGATATGGTTTCCTACTTGTCCTTTTGGGATGCCTATGAGGAAGATCCTTGCCTCTCAGCTGAGTGACTCATCAGAGCAGTATTACAGACTTTTAACTTTTCTGAGGTCTCTGATTCAACATTTTCCTCCCCAGACATGTTCCAAAGCTGAAAAAGAGAGAGACCCATTTTCCCTCAGTCTCTGTATCAGGTTCTCCTGGAAGAGCAGGAGAAGACTGATAAAAGACTCTTTCTTAACAAGCACACATCCAGCCACTGTCCTTTTTCGGCTGAGGCCTTGTTGCAGTGGGCTTCTCCAGTAGTGGTTGATACCTCAATATCTTGCCTTGCCAAAAACATTGCCTTGCTTCTGGCAGATCCTGGGGCTCTTAAGGACAAGGCAGATAAGTGCTTGGATTTCCTTATTGAAAGTGACTATTTTGGCCACTGGGGCTGCTCTGAGACCCAGTTTTGCTACTGCTTAGATCACTAGAGCCATGGATATCTGGGGTGAACAGCACTCAGATGCATCTGTGGGGATATTCCCAAAGAGGAACTATTGGTTATATTGGCCAATATTTCGGAGGCCAGTGCTTCACCAGATTTGACTCCAATCTGTTCTGGACTTGAAGTGTCTCAACAATGGTATCCTTTTGAAATACTGCATTTTTAATAGCGCGCTGCTTTAAGCCGCATTCAGCAGGTCGCCTTGTTCAAAAGGCGGACATGACAATCTTGCATTGCATATCAGCGCGAGATTGTCATGTTGTGCCTTTAAACAGAGCGATCGGTATCGGTAAACAGTCTGCATGTGCCAGTGTGAGTCGTGGGAAGGAGAGATGGTATGTCCAGTAGAGCAGTTAATTAAACACAAAACAATGAGCAGCGAGATCGGTATCGCTGGGGCTGGTATGTCCAGAGGAGAAAAAAAGGTGAGAGATGCTCAACTAGGCTCATGAGCTAGCAAATACATGCAAAAAGCTCACTGGGACTGTGTCCTCGCGTCCAGGGTGCAATCTCTTTTAGCTCACCAGTGCCATACACAGAGAGGAAATCTTCTGAAGCATATCATACTGATCCTGCCAAATGACAGTCCAGCCACGAAATGCCAGACAAGTCCTCTCTGAACAAGGGAAACAGCTAACCCCAGACGTACGTTTTGGCCTTTTTGGGCCTCGTCGGTGAGGTGCAGCTGATCCCTCTAGGCACTGTGAGCAAGGGGTCCACGTCTGGTTTCCCCTCATTACTCTTAGGGTGACCAACCCCAAGAGCAATTTGCATATGTAGAAAAAAAGGTGAGAGATGCTCAACTAGGCTCATGAGCTAGCAAATACATGCAAAAAGCTCACTGGGACTGTGTCCTCACGCCCAGGATGCAATCTCTTTTAGCTCACCAGTGCCATACACAGAGAGGAAAACTTCTGAAGCATATCATACTGATCCTGCCAAATGACAGTCCAGCCACGAAATGCCAGACAAGTCCTCTCTGAACAAGGGAAACAGCTAACCCCAGACGTACGTTTCGGCCTTTTTGGGCCTCGTCGGTGAGGTGCAGCTGATCCCTCTAGGCACTGTGAGCAAGGGGTCCACGTCTGGTTTCCCCTCATTACTCTTAGGGTGACCAACCCCAAGAGCAATTTGCATATGTAGAAAAAAAGGTGAGAGATGCTCAACTAGGCTCATGAGCTAGCAAATACATGCAAAAAGCTCACTGGGACTGTGTCCTCGCGCCCAGGGTGCAATCTCTTTTAGCTCACCAGTGCCATACACAGAGAGGAAATCTTCTGAAGCATATCATACTGATCCTGCCAAATGACAGCCCAGCCACGAAATGCCAGACAAGTCCTCTCTGAACAAGGTAAACAGCTAACCCCAGACGTACGTTTCGGCCTTTTTGGGCCTCGTCGGTGAGGTGCAGCTGATCCCTGTAGGCACTGTGAGCAAGGGGTCCACGTCTGGTTTCCCCTCATTACTCTTAGGGTGACCAACCCCAAGAGCAATTTGCATATGTAGAAAAAAAGGTGAGAGATGCTCAACTAGGCTCATGAGCTAGCAAATACATGCAAAAAGCTCACTGGGACTGTGTCCTCGCGTCCAGGGTGCAATCTCTTTTAGCTCACCAGTGCCATACACAGAGAGGAAATCTTCTGAAGCATATCATACTGATCCTGCCAAATGACAATCCAGACACGAAATGCCAGACAAGTCCTCTCTGAACATGGGAAACCGCTAACCCCAGACGTAAGTTTCGGCCTTTTTGGGCCTCGTCGGTGAGGTGCAGCTGATCCCGCTAGGCACTGTGAGTAAAGGGTCCACGTCTGGTTTCCCCTCATTACTCTTAGGGTGACCAACCCCAAGAGCAATTTGCATATGTAGAAAAAAAGGTGAGAGATGCTCATCTAGGCTCATGAGCTAGTAAATACATACAAAAAGCTCACTGGGACTGTGTCCTCGCACCCAGAGTGCAATCTCTCTTAGCTCACCAGTGCCATACACAGAGAGGAAATCTTCTGAAGCATATCATACTGATCCTGCCAAATGAAAGCCCAGCCACGAAATGCCAGACAAGTCCTCTCTGAACAAGGGAAACAGCTAACCCCAGATGTATGTTTCAGCCTTTTTGGGCCTCATCAGTGAGGTGCAGCTGATCCCTCTAGGCACTGTGAGCAAGGGGTCTACGTCTGGTTTCCCCTCATTACTCTTAGGGTGACCAACCCCAAAAGCAATTTGCATATGTAGAAAAAAAGGTGAGAGATGCTCTTGGGGTTAGTCACCCTAAGGGTAATGGGGGAATCCAGACGTGGACCCGTTGCTCACAAGTGCCTAGAGGGATTAGCTGCACCTCACTGATGAGGCCCAAGAAGGCTGAAACAGACGTCTGGGGTTAGCTACTTCTCTTGTTCAGAGAAGAATTGTCTGCCATTTTGTGGCTGGACTGTCATTTTGGCAGGACCAGTATGATATGCTTCAGAATATTTCTTCTCTGTGTATGGCATTTGTGAGCTAAAAGAGATTGCACCCTGAACGCGAGGACACAGTCCCAGTGAGCTTTTGCATACCCTTGCAAGCTCATGAGTCTAGTTGAGCATCTCTGACTTCTTCTACTTCTATGCAAATTGCTCTTGGGGTTAGTCACGCTAAGGGTAATGGGGGAATCCAGACATGGACCCCTTGCTCACAAGTGCCTAGAGGGATTAGCTGCACCTCACCGACGAGGCCCAAGAAGGCCGAAAAGTACGTCTGGGGTTAGCTACTTCCCTTGTTCAGAGAAGAATTGTCTGCATTTCGTGACTGGACTGTCATTTTGGCAGGACCAGTATGATATGCTTCAGAATATTTCTTCTCTGTGTATGGCATTTGTGAGCTAAAAGAGATTGCACCCTGGACGCGAGGACACAGTCCCAGTGAGCTTTTGCATACCCTTGCAAGCTCATGAGTCTAGTTGAGCATCTCTGACTTCTTCTACTTCTATGCAAATTGCTCTTGGGGTTAGTCACCCTAAGGGTAATGGGGGAATCCAGACGTGGACCCGTTGCTCACAAGTGCCTAGAGGGATTAGCTGCACCTCACTGACGAGGCCCAAGAAGGCCGAAACATACGTCTGGGGTTAGCTACTTCTCTTGTTCAGAGAAGAATTGTCTGCCATTTCGTGGCTGGGCTGTCATTTTGGCAGGACCAGTATGATATGCTTCAGAATATTTCTTCTCTGTGTATGGCATTTGTGAGCTAAAAGAGATTGCACCCTGGACGCGAGGACACAGTCCCAGTGAGCTTTTGCATACCCTTGCAAGCTCATGAGTCTAGTTGAGCATCTCTGACTTCTTCTACTTCTATGCAAATTGCTCTTGGGGTTAGTCACCCTAAGGGTAATGGGGGAATCCAGACATGGACCCCTTGCTCACAAGTGCCTAGAGGGATTAGCTGCACCTCACCGACGAGGCCCAAGAAGGCCGAAAAGTACGTCTGGGGTTAGCTACTTCCCTTGTTCAGAGAAGAATTGTCTGGCATTTTGTGGCTGGACTGTCATTTTGGCAGGACCAGTATGATATGCTTCAGAATATTTCTTCTCTGTGTATGGCATTTGTGAGCTAAAAGAGATTGCACCCTGGATGCGAGGACACAGTCCCAGTGAGCTTTTGCATACCCTTGCAAGCTCATGAGTCTAGTTGAGCATCTCTGACTTCTTCTACTTCTATGTCCAGAGGAGCATCAGACCATGCCATGGGCTGTATGAGCAGAAAGCACTTCAAGGTAAGAGACGGATATAACATCCTCACTCCTTTCCACCAGTCTTAGGGGATCTTTCTTTGTAGGGAGTTGGGGTGGCTGGAAAATGAAGGAGGGGAGAAACAGCATCAATGTTGTGCACAGAGCTAGCCAAGAATAAAGCTCTGCGCACCAAAACATGCCTCTGTGCCAGGCAACAGAGGTGCCCCTGGCATGCTGCACGGACCCACAGGAGCTCCATGAATTTGTCCCTCAGGAGCTGCGATGGTCTGGTGGAAGGTCCTGGACCTCTGAACATGGAGTTGGGGTGATTTCTCACTGTAGAATACGTTTGACAATTTCTCTACTTAGGGGTTTGTGAGAAGTTTTGTGAATAATCCTTTGTCCCGTTGCGATTACTATTTTTTGCTCCACTACAAATGCAACGGACAAAGGATTATTTACTGCCCGATTGCGCTCTTTATAGTAGAGACATGACATTCTCATGCTCATATGCAATGCAAGATTGTCATATCGCCCTTTAGAACATGGTGACCTACTGAATGCACCAAAAAGCAACATGATATAAAAAACACAGTATTTCAAAAGTAAACCCTTAACAATTACTAGCTACATTCTTCAAAATGGAGTTTCTGCGTTCTGTTATTGGGGCCATGTATCTGGGGAATTTCTTGCCTCCCTGTACCTCCAGGATGCTTACCTTCGTGTGCCAATTCATCTGGACCATAAGCTCAGTATGTTTACAATATCTAAGGCACTCAGTCCACTGATGAATTTAATAGTCCCTTTACAGAGCTTATATGTGCCACTGTGGTTCAATGTGGGTTACACAATCCCAAAACCACTTCAATGTCCATTGATAGAGAAGAAAAAGAGAAAACAGCACAGACCACTTCTAAGAGTAGTAGTACTCGATATTAGCTATTCTGAATTATTCTGCTCCCTTGTGTGTGTCTACTCACATTTCTTAGAGGCTGCCTCTCAGTGTACTAAACATGCACTGGATAATAAAGTCACTCCAGGCAACTGAAACTGCAAATCTCTTTATCCTACTAGAAATAAATAATTCTAGAATGTAGTTCCCATATGCTCCAAGGCCACAATCAGTTCACTGCCCTTCCCTTTGGTCTAGTGTCTGCTCCAAGGACATTTATGAAGGACATGTCCTTTTTTGGAAGCTCATATCCATGCTCAGGGAATATCCATGACTCCTTATCTACACAACCTTTTACTCAAGGCTCCTTCATAGGCTGCTCTATGCTCACAGATTCAAGAAGGTGTCCACATCTTGGAGCAATTATGTTGGATACACAGTCTCAAGAAGTCCTCTCTGGTGCCTTCTCAGATCCTGTATTTCATAGACATGAGACCCTCCAAGAAAAGGTGTTTCTGCCGAAGGACAAGATCCAGTCTCTGTCCCTTCAAGTGACTCAAACAATGTCCTGGTCATCAGCAATGGTAAGGGAATGTATGAGAGTGCTAAGCCACCTGGTCTTGGCTTTGGAAGCTGTTCTGTATGCTGTTTCACATGAGAAAGTTGCAATTGGATATTCTCCAGAGTTGGTCAAGACAACACTCTCACCTGTCCCATGCCATGTCCCTTTATCTATAGACTAGCAAAAGAAGCACAATGTTGCCTGTGCAAGAAGAGGCAGGGGTAGGGAAACTAAGTGTAAGGTTTAATCTTTTAAAGGGATAGCAATGTTTCACAATAAAAAACAGCTCCAATTAATCTTCATAGTATTTGGGCCATTGAGAGCTTTATTTCAATACTGTCAGAGTTGTAGTTCAAGAGTAATTGAATGATAAAGTATCCCCCTCCTGCCCCTTTCACTGATTTAACACTGCTCACCTCAGAGCAAAAAGACTGTCTGGATGGATCGCAGAGAGGTACAATCTTCAGTGAGCATAAGGAAATACCTGAGTAACCTGTTAAGGGGGCAGGGTTTTCATTGTTTTCACAGTAAGAAGGTTGTCCCTTGTTCTGAGCCGTCCAGTCAAGTGACCAGATTCCACATGTAAGACGATGTGGCCTATACTAGGTTAAAGGGGTGGGAGGGGGATACTTTATCATTCAATTACTCTTGAACAACTCTGACAGTATTGAAATAACAATCTCCATGGCTCAAATACTATGATGATTAATTGGAGCTGTTTTTTTTGTGAAATGTTACTATCCCTTTAAGTGACAGAGGTACTCTCTGTGTAAAGTTGTTTGTCATACATTATATGTAAGTGACTTTATTAACCTCTTGGATGACAGTTGTGATCAGTAAATGGCCCTTACTAACACAATGAAACATACAGTGGGTAGGAAAACAATCAGGTATTTTAACCCCTTAAGGACCAGTGGTCCAGGGAAGTTACCTTCCCTTAAGGACCACTTTGATCCTTGCCGACGCACCATACACGTGACCTGTTACGCGTACCAGCACACTGCTTTGGGGCCTAAGAGAATTTTAGGCCCCGTTTTTACTTACAGCGCTCTCAGTAGAGCACTGTAAGTAAAAAGTATGTGACGTGCTATGACCGTCACCGGTCCTTAAGGGTATAAGGACCGTGACGGTCATAGCACGTCATCTGGTCCTTAAGGGATTAAAATCCTATGGTATAGGAGTGCACTTACAATATGTTCAGACAGAGAAGATCCGATACTTTCCAATTCCCTCACAACCATTGGCTGAGATATGCTTATGCACACACATCCCAGCCAACCAGTTTAAAGCACAGTCGCTCAAATCTGATTGGCTGGGATGTATGTGTGAGTAAGCACATCTCAACTAATGGCTGTGAGGGAATTGGATCAGAGGCTGCCCATATATAAAGGCAGTCTCTGCTCTAATTCCCTCAATGCGGAACAGGCATCGGCCCGAGAGGAGGGGGACATGTTGGGCACGGTACTGTCTCCGCTGCCACCGTCTCTCTGGCCACACACAGCAGCAGAGACAGTTAAAAGATAAAGCTAAGCATTTACTTTATATATTTATAATATATGTAGCATATTTGCGCACTTGTTCTTTGTGGTATATTTTATTTGACAACAAATCATGGCACTCTATTTTTTATATTCCTGGGCACTGACTTAACCCGATGAGCCCAGAGAGTTCCGTAACGCATTGCTTTGCAATACGTTGTGTACCCCTCTGGCGTTCAAGGGGTTAAACAATATCTTTTATTCCACATTGTATTTATACTTGTTTGTCTTTTACAGGAAGAATGAAGAGAAGATAGAAGAAAGAAGAGAAGATAGAAGAGAAGGACAGAGGAAGACCAGGAAGCTGAGAACTCAGCTGGACATCAGGATTAATGATGTTACTTGTAATGAGATTATGTTTTTTGCTTAGTCAGGTTAACCCTGTGAATGCCGGCGGGGTAATTATACCCCACTGGCACTCATACGGTTAATCCTACTAAGTCTGGACACATTTTAGGCACTTTGGATGTATTAATGTGGGGCTTAGGGCCCCATATCAATACATCCACTGAGGACTTTGGGTTTTTTTGCCCGTTAAGGACCAGCAGTCCTGGGGTGTGGGTCCTTTAAGGACCAGATAGGAAAGTGTGACGTGCCCTCCCACATGACTGATCACGTGTGCCGGCACGCCAAACGGGGGACTGAAAGAGATCACTCCGGTCTTGGAGAGATCAGCTTCAGTCCCCGGTATTACTCACCTCGCTCCTGCAGGAGCGCGGTAAGCAAAAGTACGTGAAGTACCAGGACCGTCACTGGTCCTTAAGTGCCGGACCGGGTACGTCAATGGTCCTTAAGGGGTTAATACCTGCTTTAGCTACCAAAAGGGGATAAGGGACTTTACGGCTAAACAAACTGGGTCTTAAGTTTTATGCAATAAAATGAGTCCCTTATCAGATTTTTTCAGTTAACGCGGTCCATTCAATGGCAAATTGGAGAGTTTTTCTTTTTTTAAATGGACCAAAACACACGTTAGTGTAGTGGCTGTAATACTTGGTGAACTGCCATTAGCTGTTCATTACATGGACCTTTAAATGGTACGTTAAAACACTCGATAGTGGGGGGGGGTTTTCATATCGACTGTCTTTAAATTTACCCCTTGATATGTTATTATGAGGCTTACATTATTGTGTTTCTCATCCCTGCTCACAGCAGACACTTGATGTTATGTTTGTTTGTCTGTTGTGTTTTTGTGTCACACCAGATGAAGATTCTCTTGTACTCCTCCCGCATTTGATGTGTTACTGTTTATTAGGTGGAACTTGATGTATTACAGTGGGAGTTATGCGTGGGTGTCCTGTTATTGTGTGTCAGTGGGAGAAGCTTCCTCCATTACACAAGATGTATGAATTATTGTATGTACTATGTCAGGGCTCAAAATTTCCACTCGCCACTAGCCAATGGTGAGTGACAATTTAGCCCTGGTGAGTAGAAATTCAGCCCTGGTGGGTATACTATGTCTTGCAGTGGCGAGTAACTTTTCAGGTCTGGCTAGTAGCAAAGGACTTCAACTTTTAAGCCCTGTGCTATGTTATTATGTCTCACCGGGAAGAGGTTCCCTTGCGCACATCACACATCAGGCACTTGAAGGCCTCTGCGCTGTTGTTGAAGGTGCACATACTGCAGTCCCAATAACCCTTGTCGGATGAGGGTTTAGGCTGCCACTTCGGCTTGTGTAAAGAATAGTAAGAAGCTTAGACACATGTACACAAGAGAGCCTGCTTCCATGGTCCCCAGCCTTGGCGTTTCCTGCATGGTAAGAGGGGACAATATGCTCACTGTTCCATGCCCTGTGGGTAGCCCTACATCCCCAATGAGGCAATGTCATCCGGAAGGCAGGTCACAACCTGGAATTATAGGGTGATTGCTAGGTAAAAGAATGACTGAATTCTCACTTTTAACCCTGTGAGTGCCAGAGGAGTATGCAAGGCATTGCAAAGCAATGTGTTGCACCCCTCTCGCATTCAAAGGGTTAAGGAGAGGATTAAAGGTGCAGTAGTGATGACGCTGGCAGAGAACAGACATAGGGAGATGCGAGCTGCCCATCCCTGCACCGTGGAGCAGTAAGCAGAGAATGGACCAGAGGAGGAGGCAAAATAGTTAGTGCATGACAGCGGGAGGCAAAGCAGTCAATGGATCGGGGGGCGGGGATGGAGGGGAGGTGAAGTGGTAAGTGTCGATGTCAACACAGAAGGAAAATAGTGGAAAGGATGAAGAGGACTCACGCATGTGAAAGCAGAAAGATGTAGTGAAGGGTGGCCATATGAGGAGTAAGGAAGGATGAGAGTCGGTTTGTTACGTTTCCCTGTTGGTGTGCTTACTCTTACTTCCTGGTGTAGGCCTCCTCACTCTCTGGATCTCCCACTCATGCCAAGTTGTGTTCTCTGCTAGTTGGGCCTGGACAGCTGCTGTGTCACCCAGTGCTGGAATTGGGCCATCTCCACAGCAATAGGCCTGTACTGGGCATTCTGGGCAGAGAGCTCAAGTACAAGGAGCAGGGTTAGCTCATCACCCTCCATGGGCCTAGAGTGCTGTGTGTTAGCCTGTAGTGGAGCTAAGCAGTCTCCGCTGCTCCCTCCGGACATATGTATGTGGGCTGGAAGGCAGAGTGGTATGTCTGGGACAGTAAGGTCTGCACTATCGGTAAGGTTAACCCTTTGAGTGCCAGAGGTGTAGGCAGCGCATTGCAAAGCGTTGCATACCTCTCTGGCACCCAATCGGTTAAGAGCACATAATCATTTTGATTACCTGACTGAGCAGAGTTAAATTGCTCGAGGTATCATGGTGAGGAGGTTGTGAAACGAGTCTGGGAAACATGCAGCAGTGTGTATTGAGTATTGAAGTCTGTCATGTGTATGTAGGACGGCTACCCGCTTGATCCACAGGAAGCACCGATGTGATACATTTTGCAGGCATGGTGGGAGGGTGTCACTTCATATAGGAGCTCCTACCTCCCTCCGTTTTGTTCTCGGTACTGTAGCGGTGAGAGCAGGTGGATAGCAGCTGAAGTGGGCAGGTTACAGGCAGCATGGCTAAAAGAGGATTTTAGTCTTACCTGTTAAATCCTTTTCTCTTAGTCCATACAGGTTACTGGTAACTTTGGTTACTGGTAATTTTGGGTAGGTGATCCGCTCCTTTAATTGTAGGCAGGAACAATTCTAGAATTGTATGCAGGGGGTGAAGCCTACCTTCCCTCCTTGGCTTCAGCTAGCCAACCAGCTCCAGAAAGATTTGAGACACTAACTATTGATTAGATAGTGGAAGGGAAAGAAGACTCCTGTGAGCATGACCCTGAAGGACCCCCACGGTCTGCCACAGGAGAGCCAAGCATGGTACCTTGACAGGGTGGGAGACAAGTAACCTGCATGGACTAAGAGAAAAGGATTTAACAGGTAAGACTACAATCCTCTTTTCTATGTGGTCCAATACAGGTTACTGATAACTTTGGGGTGTCCAAACATTGAGTTTCCCAGATGCGGGAAGTAAGGAAAGGACCAGAAGCAAGGCCCCCAAAGTCACCAGAGCAGATATGAACCATCAGATCAGAGATAGCCCAACAAAACAATGAAGTGTCAATGGACACTGAACAGGGGTAACAACACCCCAAACTGTTACACAGCACACTGAACTAGAGCCAACAGCGCTCAAAAGTGAAGGAAGCACAAAGAACCGAAGAAGATCCTAGACAGGCAAGACTGTCTCCAGGATTTTCCTCCCACAGCTGGCATCAACCGATGCCAGCACATCAACACGGTACTGCTTCGAAAAGGTGTGCACAGACGACCAAGTGGCAGCCTTGCACAACTGATCAGCAGAGGCCTGATTCTTGTAAGCCCAAGAAGCCCCAATAGCTCTTGTAGAATGAGCCATGACCCGAAAGGGAACAAGCTTCTTCCTCAGCGCGTAAGCTTTACGAATAGTGGACTTGATCCAAGAAGCAATAGTCACTTTGGATGCAGGTCTTCCTGCCCTGGAACCCTCAGGAATGACGAACAGCGCATCAGATTGCCTGATAGACTCAGTGCGATGTACATAAAACTTGAGACAACGCACCTCATCTATCAAGTGGAGATCCCTCTCCTTGTCAGAGGTGGGGTCAGGGCAGAAATAAGGCACCACAATCTCCAGATTGATGTAGAACTCCTAAACCACCTTTGGAAGAAACACTAGAGAAGTGCGAAGCACTGCCTTGTCCTTGTGAAACACCAAAAAAGGTGGTTTACAGGACAGAGCATGTAACCCTGCAACAAGGCGAATAGACACGATAGCCAGGAGAAAGGCCATTTTCCACGTCAACAGGCATAGAGGAATACTAGCCAAGGACTCATATGGAGGGCGCTGAAGAACGCCCAAAACCAAGTAAGGATCCCATGGAGGAGCGGGATTCTTGAAGGCAGGATGAGTATGAGCAACGTCCTGGAAGAAAAGCTTGACATCAGGAAAGATGGCAACGTGCCTCTGAAAGAAAACAGAGAGAGCAGAAATCTGAACCTTAAGGGAGCTCAAACTGAGGCCCTTATACACACCTTCCTGCAAAAGGGCCAGGACTGTAGGAAGATCAAATTCTGAGACAGGTCCTTGTCAGCACACCAAGATAGAAAGGTCGACCAGGCACGATGGTAGATCTTGGAAGAAACAGGTTTGCGGGCACTGAGCATAGTAGCCACCACCCCAGAAGAAAAATATTTCTTCTTCAATATTGAGGATTCAATTTCCAAGCCTTCAAGGCAAGATGATGAACATCCTCCTTCCACAGGTAACCTTGTAGAAGAAGATCTGGACGGCAAGGAAGCCGGAATGGCTCCACCACTGAAAGATCCAGCAACTCCGGAAACCAAGCTTGGCAGGGCCAGTACAGAGCAATTAGAATGACTGGACAGTGTTCCAGTCACAATTTCCGTAACACCTTGTGCAACATTGGGAGGGGAGGAAAGATATAGGCCAGAGCTAGAGGGTCCCTCCAGTGAAAGCAGAACCTCAGAACCTTCCTGTTGTGTCTTGTCGCCATAAGGTCGATGTAAGGAAGACCTCACTTCTGAACAATGAGGGTGAACACCTCTGGGTGCAGATCCGACTCTCCGCTGTCCACTGTGTGTCGACTGAGGAAGTCCACCATGACGTTGTCTATGCCAGGAATGTGCACTGCAGATACGGCAGGAACGTGTTCTTCTGCCCAGGACAAAATAACTTTGACCTCTAACCAAGCGGTGAGACTTCTTGTTCCACCCTGCTTGTTGATGTAAGCCATGGCTGTGGCGTTGTTGGACTGTACCCGGACTGGACAGTCTTCCAGCTGAGATGTCCAATGACGAAGGGCATGAAATATCACCCAAAGCTTCAACACGTTGATGGGAAGGAGAGATTCCTCCAAAGACATCAGGTGACCCAAGACCGCTCCCCAGCTGGAGAGGCTGGCGTCTGTCGTCACCATGGTCCAGATGGAAAACAGGAAGGACTTGCCCTTCAGCAGGTTGGAGAGGTCGAGCCACCACAACAAACTCAGTTCCACATGAAGAGAGAGGGACACTGACACCTTCAGAAGGTCCGGCTGACCTTTGCACACCTGGATCACAAACCTCTGGAGTTCCCTGGTGTGTGCCATGGCAAACGGGACCACTTCTATGGTGGAGATGAATTTCCCCACTAGAGAGGACAGCTTCTTGGCCGGAACTGGATTTTGAGCCAGAACCGCAGAAACCCTGTGGGCAATCTGGTGAGCTACCTCATCCGTGAGAAACACCATGCTCTTCTGAGTGTTGAAGAGAAGGCCCAGGAAGACCAGATGCTGGGCTGGGACAAGATCTGACTTGTCCATGTTGATGATCCACCCGTGATGGGTGAGAGTGTGAATGCATAGCTGAACCTGCTGATAAAGAAGTTCCGCAGGGGGGCTTTCAGAAGCAGATCATCCATGTATGGAGTAACTCTGATGCCGTCCCGGTGGAGGACGGACACTAAGGCTCACAGGACACGGTTGAAAACTTGAGGAGCTGTAGTCAGACTAAAGGGAAAAGCTGAAAACTGAAAGTGCCCTCGGTCGCAGGCAAATCTGAAATACTGCCGGCTTTCTGAATGAATGGTGATGTGTAAATACGTGTCCCGAAGATCCAGAGATGCAAGGAATTCCCCCAAGGACATAGAGATTCCTGGTGATAATGAGTCCGGATCACAAAGGAATTGAGATCCTTCAAATCCAAAATAGGGTGACAACCGCCGTCCTTTGGAGAACACAAAGAGGTTCAAGTAAAAACCCATACCTCTGTCCTGAACTGGAACCGGCTCTAGAACATCCTTGTCCAGAAGAGCCTGAATAGCGCCGATGAACAGCCGGCATTTCTCTGCGCCCTGAGGCGTATGAGAAGGAAAGAAACGAAAGGGAGGAAGAGGGACAAAAGGGATGCTGTATCCTTACGCCACCACCTGTAAAACCCATGGGTCCACCAGTGAATCCTCCCAGATGCTGTGGTGGTGACGCAGACGGCTACCCACAGCAGAGTGGGGACCTGGGTCCAGTGAGTCATGCCAAAGAAGGCTTGGAAGCCTTGGGCTTGGAGGAGACCTTGGGCTTCCATTGCTGTTTGGGCTTGGAGGAGGCACGCGGAGCTGAGGGAACCGTCTGGTTCGCCGGACGTGTGTCTCAGTCTGAAAGGAACAAAAAAACTGATTACGCTTAAGCGGCGTTCTCTTTCCTAGGGACCAAAGGTAGATGGGTACTCTTACCCCCAGTGACCTCACTGATCAGATCTTTAAGATCTGGCCCAAACAAAGAAGTACTTTGAAAAGGTAAAGAAAGCAATGCTTTCTTGGAAGCAATGTCAGCAGACCAGATCTTGAGCCAAAGAGCCCGTCTGGCAACCACAGACATGGTGGAAACCCTGGCCACCAAACGGCATCAAACAAGGCAGCAGAAACATAGTGCTGTGTCTCAGAAATGTTAGCAAGAAGGTGCAACATATCCGAAGTAGGAGCACCCTGACGGACAGCCAGTGTGAGCTGTTCAGTCCAGACCGCAATGGCCTGGTTCACCCATGCTGCAGCGAATGCTGGTTGCATGGCAGTACCAGCAGTGGCAAAAATGGACTTGTGGGAGACCTCAAGTTTCTTGCCAGTCCAGTCTTTCAGAGCGGACGCATCATAAACTAGCAAGGCAGTAGACTTAGATAGCCTGGAGATAGGAGCATCCACCTTGGGAGGATGAACCCACTGAGCAAGCGCTGTCTCAGAGAAGGGATAAAGCTTGGCAAATTTCTTGGACACAGGTTTCCTGTCAGGAGACTTCCACTCTTCAGACACAAGGCGGTCAAGAGTGGGGTTAAGTGGAAAGGAAGTAAGGGGCTTTTTAGGCTCCTGAAACACATCAGAGGGATCAGAAGGAACCTTCTCAACTAAGGGAATGTTTAGGGTAGTAAAACAGCCCTGAGCAGGCCCTCAGCCGAGGGCTCAGGATCAGCTATAAAGGGATCCCCAAAAAACTGAGAGGAGCCCACAGCAGAACATTCCTCAACATCTGAATCCACCAGCAGTTCCTCCTCAGAGGAATCTGATACGTCAGGTACTTCCTGTGGTTTTGGCAGGGAAGACTTGACGGAGGAGGGGGTCTGCCAGGTATGGAAGACCCCCTGTAACTCGGATGGAAAAAGTTGCAATGTAGACCTAAGGTCCCTAGTAGCAGCCTTGAACGCTGGAACCCAAACTGGCTCTAATGCATGGCTTGAGGTCCCTGGGAGACTCTCAGGGACATCAGAACATGCTGGGAATAAATGACTTGAGGATTCTCTAGGTAACCCTGAATGACACGAAGAGCAATGCGCAATAGGGGATACAGAGACCCTAGCATCCTTAGTCTTAGACCGCTGTTCTGGGTCGCGCACACACTTAATACCAAGTGGTATGACAATCAGACACAGATTCCCACATATAAAATATATAGGGATACAAATATATCTTATAATACAATCCCCCACTCTTCACCCAATTACCATACAATCCCAATATAGGTCTTCATAGAATAAAAATGGTTTAGGTAGAATGAGATGGAGTGAGACAGAGAGACAAGTCCACAATCTGTAGCTTCAACCGTTGGTTCTTTTGCAGCCTTAAGTATAGTCTTCCACCATACAGCACATCAAAACATAAGCATCTATGAAAAAAGCGCAGAAAGCACCATCTAAAAGCGAAGCCTCTTATTTTATTCTCCACACGCAATATCTTTAAAAGCACTTACAGAATCCCCAGCAGTACAGGCAAAACAACTCCCTTAATTCAGTCTCCCAATTCGCCCCGATGTTATTCGGGCACCACACTCTCTCACAGCGTGAGCCACCTCCGTACTGGCAGACGTCCTCCACTGATGACGTTCCAACTTCAGCCGCTCTGTCCACTCAACTCCTCCGATGACAACTCCGTCACCAGGCACTTCTTCTGTTTTTTTTCTCTTAGCCGCGGAACTCAAATGACAACTCCACCAGCAGGAGCCTCACTGGTGCGCAGGAGCTTTGAAAAAAAGAAGGAAGCTATTGTAGAAGCACACACTGGAATATATTAGCACACCCTATGCGTATTGCGGACACTACTATCCGCTTCCTCAGGGGTTACAGAGGAGAACGTTTGATCTGAATATATATATACTTATTACTCCTCCTCCATATTCAGACCTTACTAACTCAGGTATATACCCCCTTTAAGACTCCTTTGGAAGTAGAAGTATTTTAGTAAATAGGGATGCGTAATAATTTTAATATTTCAATATTTTTATTTAATATATAATAAGGAAGAAAAGATAAGAGTAAGGGAGATTATGGTTATGTAGTGGAGAGAGAGATTTTATTTAGAATGAATAGAGGTATAGTTGTATGTTTAATAAATGTAGGGAAGAGATTAGTAAGGTCTGAATATGGAGGAAGAGTAATAAGTATATATATATTCATATCAAACGTTCTCCTCTGTAACCCCTGAGGAAGCGGATAGTAGTGTCCGCAATACGCGTAGGGTGTGCTAATATATTCCAGTGTGTGCTTGTACAATAGCTTCCTTCTTTTATTCAAAGCTCCCGCGCTCCAGTGAGGCTCCTGCTGGTGGAGTTGTCATTTGAGTGCCGCGGCTAAGAGAAAACAACAGAAGAAGTGCCTGGTGACGGAGTTGTCATCGGAGGAGTTGAGTGGACACTCATCAGTGGAGGACGTCTGCCAGTACAGAGGTGGCTCACGCTGTGAGAGAGCATGGTGCCCGAATAACATCGGGGCGAATTGGGAGACTTTGAATTAAGGGAGTTGTTTTGCCTGTACCGCTGGGGATTCTGTAAGTGCTTTTAAAGATATTGCGTGTGGAGAATAAAATGAGAGGCTTCGCTTTTAGATGGTGCTTTCTGTGCTTTTTTCATAGATGCTTATCCTTAGTCTTAGGTCTGGCCCCAAGCTCCAACGGTATAGACATTCTCACAGTGTCAAATAACCTTATAATAAAAGAAATCACCCAAGTACAGTGTGTAGGGTTAAAGTTTCACCCCAGAAATTGCTAAACTAGACTTATCTGGCAGGTGAAGGGTTAATCAGCAGAGGAGAGAAGGAGAATCCAAGCACTGCGTAGGATACTCGTTCTGGAAATAGCACAAAATGGCTGCCGTGGCGGGAGCCAATCAGAAAGGAGCGCGAGAAGAAAGCACTCATGGGAAATGTAGTTTTCCCAGAAAAAGTACCCAAACAGTGCCCGAAACCCCCTGAGTCCCCCAACACACTAGAAACATGAACCGGATGATAGAGCAAGAGCAGACAAGAAAAATGAGCCATCGCTGAAGTCGCTAGGTTAAGCGGTTGCAGAGATACGTTCCAAAATGTACAGTCTCATAGGAGTGAATGGAGTAATGGCGCCTATGCGCTAAAGCGAGAGAACTCAAATCTTACAAAACTGAAACAGTAAAATAAAAATGCAAGAAACATCAGTTGAACATGTTAGAATGCCTAAAAAACACTGAACCCGTAGTAAAAGTGTCAGAAAACCCCCCAAAAGATTCAAAACCAGCAGATAAAGGGTTAAAGTACCACATAAACCTGCTCCAAAACACCCAACAGACAAACAGATACACAAATGAGTGCAGGAGTGTGCAATAGGAACTCCAAAGGAAAACCCCTGTGCAGAGGGGCACTGTGTGACATGTGGACCTGCAGCACTCAAAGGGTTGCTCACCTTTCCTGCAGATCTTCTGTCTTTAGACTACCATGTATTAAGAAGAAGCCTCGGTAGGCAACTCCTGAGGAAAGAACTTGTAGCCAAGATTTTCCCTTCAGAGATAAAGGTTCACAAAAAGCACCTGGTTACTGAGCTAGCCACAACTAAGGGCATTGTCAGTTATGGTAATCCGCCTAATAGTGGTATTTTATTTCTAACAGAAATTTTTTTTTTCTAAAACTATAGCAGAACTGTTCTCTTGCCTGTGTCTGCACCAAGAAACTAATATTTCTAGAGCTGGTTGGCTAGCTGCAGCCGAGGAGGGAAGGTAGGCTCCACAATTCTAGAATTGTTTCTGCCTACAATTAAAGGGGCGGATCGCCTACCCAAAGTTACCAGTAACCTGTATTGGATGACAGAGAAATGTAGGGTTTGAGTGTGTGTGTTTTTTGTTGCAGTGTGAGTGGGGCATGTGTGTATTAGGGTAGTGTTCCATGCGGTGTAGGAGCGAGTGGCAGCCATGTTTGTTAGTGTGCTGAGCCGGATACTGGGGGTGGGCCAATTCCCTGCAGTGATTTTCACAGAAGTAGCAGGAGCCTCTTGTGAAAATCACTCCCCTTGTATCCACCCAGGGGTGTCTATGGCCAGAGACGGAGAACCTGGCACCCTGACAGCCTTCTCCTTTTAGTTATACAGAAGAAAACTAAACTAGGATTTTAGTTTTACCTGTTAAGTCCTTTTCCCTTAGTCCATATAGCTTACAGGTACCATGGGGAGGCGACAGCTCCTCCTAGTAGGTTGGAACAATTCTTCAAAGAAGTTGCAGGGGTGGAGCGTCCTTCTCCTCCTTAGCAGGCTACCTAGCCACTCCCCTCCCCAGTTAGATTTGTGACCTAAACCTACTGAGTGAGACAGAAGAAGAAGAAGAGGAGGAAAACTCCTGTGAGCATGGACCCGACAGGACTCCCATGTCCAGCAACAGGAGACCAATCATGGTCCTTTTCACTGGGAGACCTGTAAGCTATATGGACTAAGAGAAAAGGATTTAACAGATAGGATTAAAATTCTATTTTCTCTGTCGGTCAATATAGCTTACAGGTACCATGGGGGTTTACCAACAGTGAGTTCCAGGGTGAGAAAATGAAGGAAAGGACCAAGCGCCGGTCCCTATGATGCCAGAGCTCCCGTGGACTATCCCGATATGGAACAGCCCAAACTAACATTGTCAATGGACACTGATTAACTGTAACACAGCACACTGAATAAGAGCCAACAGGGCTCAAAAAGATAAAGAACTATAAGGTATAGGAACGTAATGTCCTAGGCAGGCAAAACTGCCCCCTGGACTTTCCTGCCAAAGCTGGCTTCAGCCGAAGCCACAACATCAACAAGGTAGTGTTTGGTAAATGTGTGCACAGAAGACCAAGTGGCTGCCATGCACAACTGATCAGCAGAGGCCTGATTCTTGTAGGCCCAGGAGGCCCCAACAGACCTGGTGGAATACGATTTGATGCAAAAGGGAACAGGTTTCTTCCTGAGTTCATAAGCCTTGCGAATGGTAGACTTGATCCAAGATGCAATAGTCACCTTGGATCCCACCTTTCCAGCCTTGGGACCCTCAGGGATGACAAAAAGAGCATCAGTCTGACGGACAGACTCAGTACTGTGCACATAGAGCTAAAGGCAGCGCACTAAATCCAACAAGTGGAGATCTTTCTCCTTGTCAGATTTTGAGTCAGGACAAAAGGAAGGCATAACAATCTCCTGATTGATATGGAACTCAGAGACCACCTTAGGAAGAAATTCCTGGGAGGTACGAAGAACAGCCTTATCCTTGTGAATCACCAAGAAAGGTGGCTTGCAGGACAAGGCCTGCAGCTCAGCCACTCTGAGAACAGAGGCCACAGCCGAAAGAAAAGCTATCTTCCATGTCAAAATGCGTAAAGGAATGGAAGCCAAGGACTCAAAGGGAGGCCGCTGTAAAACCCCAAAACCAAATTAAGGACTCACTGAGGAGTCTTAAAGGCAGGTAAAGCATGGGCAACCCCTTGAAAAAAGATCTTGACATCCGGCAAGCTGCCAATGCGCCTCTGAAAAAAGACACAGAGGGCTGAAGTCTGAACCTTCAGAGAACTAAGGCTAAGGCCCTTGTTCACACTGTCCTGTAGAAAGGACAGGACAGTAGGAAGATCAAAAGCTTGTGAGGACAGATCCCTGTCCATACACCAGGTATGGAAAATAGACCAAACCCTATGATAGGGTTTAGAAAAGTTTACAAGTGCCAGGAGTTCTGGAGACCAAGGCTGTCTCTTCCAATACGGAGCTATCAGGATAGTGCAAGTTCCATCCATTTGAATCTTCCTCAGCATCCAGGGCAGGAGGGGAAGAGGAGGAAAGTTGAAGACCAGATGAAATCTCCATGTAATTGAAAGAGCATCCACCGAAACGCCAGGGGATACCCCCAGTGTGAACAAAACATCTGTAACTTCCAGGTGTGTAGCCACCAGGTCTATCATAGGACGACCCCACATCTGCACCAGGAGATTGAACACTGTGCGTCTACTGAGGAAGTTTGTCAGAATTTTTTCTACATCTGGAATGTGCAGGTACATAGTTTTCTTCCCAGGCTAAAATATGCTTGACTTCTTACCAGGCAGAGGGACTTCTGGTGCTTCCTTGCTTGTTGATGTAAGCCATGACCGTGGCGTTGTCGGACTGGACTCGAACTGCATATCCCCTCAGATGAGAGGACCAGTATTTCAGAGCATTTGAAATCACCCTGATTTACAGGATGTTGATGGGAAGAAGAGTCTCCTCCTCTGACCAACAGCCCTGAACACTCAGGTGACCCAAGACTCCTCCCCAACTGTGCAGGCTGGAGAGATTCAATCACCAGTGAAGGCTCTGCTCCATGTGCGCCGGAAGGGATACAGGTTGATAAAGACAGTCCGAGTTCCCTCGCAAATTCGAATCACAAACCTCTGAAGTTCCCTGGCATGAGCCATGGCAAAAGGTACCGCTTCTATGTTGGATATCAACTTCTCCACTAGGAAGGAGAACTTCCTCGCTGGGGCTGAGGTCCAAGACAGTGCTGTAGCCACCTTGGAGGTGAGCTGTTGAATTGAGTCGTCCGTCAGGTAGACCGTACGCTGTTGAGTATCGAAGCGGAGGGTTTACTTTTAAATGGTTGCATGCAAAAGAGCGTGTGACCAAATGAGCCAGTTAACATGTCACCTGAATAAAAATGTTGGCATGACAATCTCGCGCGGCATGACAGCGGAAAATTGTCATGTCGCATATTGAAAGGATGCTTCACCATTTAACCCTGGCAATCAAACGGTTAAATGGTGAAGCGTCCTTTCATTCATCGGAATTTCAGTCACCAGTTCTTCTTTCAGACTCTTTTCACTTCTTCAGATAGAAGATTCAAACCTTATTCCAGAAAGACAGTTTAGTAAAAAGTGCTCTTCAGTCTGCTGACTCTTACTAAATCTCGTGGAAAGAACGATCAGAAGCAGCCCAGCACACAGTGTTCAGGCAAGGGGAACTACAGTTGAACAGAATTGTATGGCTACGCAGACATGCCTAAGCCTAAGAAGAGGAGTAGCTGGCCAAGGGTGAGTGCTTCAATTCATAACAATTTACAGGCCAGCTGGTGGGGACCAGTGGTGCATGCTGGGGGATGTGGTTCTCATGCCTTTTTAGTCTTCTGGCATCAGATAGGGAACAAGGTCTGCGCCAACTACAAGTCCCATGAATCATCACATCGCATTGAGCCGGCATTCAGTAATAGATGAGCAGGGTGTTTGGCAACTGGCCGGGGTTGAGACTGCGGGGCTATCTTGCTTATTTTATGGCCTTGCGTTCATATACCATCCTCGTCAGCTTCACAGACCAGTCAAGCAATCTGCAAAAACTTGCTATGCTAATGTCCCATTATACGTCCCTTAGTGACAGGAGGATTTCCAAGGCAACGCAAATTGGAAACCCTTTGATAAATGTCATACGCGACATGACGTGTTAACTGGCTCATTTGGTTGCACGATCTTTCGCGTGCGACCATTTAAAAGGATACCCTGAGAGGGCACTGGAGCAGACTTGTTCATATTCAAAATCCAACCATGTTAGAGGAGGATCTGGGCACAATCCTGGACTTGGTGGTCCAGGAGGTCCTTGGAAGGTGCCTTGAGGAGAAGATAATCCATGTAAGGTGTTACCTGGATCCCCTTGGTGTACAGGAAGGCAGTCAGTGCACCCAGACCTCAACTGAACACCTGAGGAGCTGTTGTGAGCCCGAAGGGGAGAGCAATGAACTGGAAGTGATCCTGTTCACAGGCAAACCTGAGGTACTGTTGGCTGTCTGGATGCATAGGAATGTGAAGGTACGCATCCTGAAGATCCAAAAACGCTAGAAATTCCTCTGGACACATGGCTGCGATGACTGAGTGCAGAGACCCCATCTTGTAGTGGGTCTTGATCACAAACTTGTCGAGGGCCTTCAGGTCCAGGATAGGGCGGCAGCCAACATCCATCTTGGGAACGACAAAGAGGTTGGAATAAAAGCCGGAACCTCTCTCCTATTGGGGGACCGGTGCTAGAACTCTTTTGTCCAAGAGAGACTGGACCACCCATTGAAAAGCCAGAGCTTTTCTTGTCCCTGAGCGTAAAGGGAAGAACCTGAAGGGGGGCAGGGATTTGAAGGTAATCCTGTAACCTTCTGAAACCACTTATAATACCCACTGATCCGCAACAGAGTCTGTCCAAACACTCAAAAAGTTAAGCAGACGGCCCCCTACTGGTCACGGATCAGGGTTTGGCAAGTCATGCTGAAGAAGGTTTTGCGGGTTTGGTTTGGTGGAGTTGTGTTTAGACCTCCACTGCTGCTTGGGCATGGTAGTGGAACGCGGGTCCTGATGCGCCACCAGGTTCACCCTAAGAGCTTTACCTTGTTTGGGATGAAAAAGACGATGCTTCTTCCTCTGGGGGAGTGCTTTTAAGAGCTTGGGGCAACATGCTCTTACCCCCATTGACCTCGCTGATGAGAATCAGTTCAGGGCCAAAAAGAGAAGAACCTTGCAAAGGAAAAGAAATCAGTAATTTCTTGGAGATCAAGTCAGCAGACCGGATGTTGAGCCACAGCATATGCCTAGCGGTCACAGAAAAAGCAGATGCTCTGACTTCAAGCCGAACAGCATCTAAAAAAGCATCATAATGTTGAGACTCAGAAATGTTAGCCAAAAGGGATAAAAGGTCAGCTTTTGGAGCACCTTTGTGTACTGCAGTAGTCAGCTGTTCAGTGCAGACTGCAATAGCCCTATTGACCCATGCAGATGCCAGGGTGGGTCTCACCTATGGGTGTGAAATTTGCCTTCAAAACGGCGTCAAGTTTTCTGTCAGTCACCTCCTTTAGAGATGAAGCATCCGCCACTGCCAAGACTGTGGACTTAGAATCCTAGATATGGGGGAATCAACCTGAGGAGGAGTAGCCCATTGAGTCAAGGCAGCTTCAGAAAAGGGATAGAGTTTAGAGAACCTTTTTGACAGAGAAAGGCACTTGTTAGGAGTCTTCCACTCATCCAGGATAATCTGATCCCGAGTGGGATTAGGGGGAAAAACAGTACATGACTTCTTAGGCTTTTGAAAGACATCAGAAGTAACCTGTGGCTGTACAAAAGTAGAGGAAATATTTAAAGCGGTCAACACCATCTTAATTAGAACCTCAGTGGAGAGATCGAGGTCAGCTTCAAAGGAGTCACAGTAAAATTGGGAAGAACCCCCTTCAGAACACACACACCATCTTCGGAATCTCCAACTGAATGCTCAAAGGAAGAATTAGATAAATCAGGAATGCCAGGAGCATTAGAGGCCACAAACCTGAAGGAGGTGGGGGGTCTCCACGACTGAAGAATCTCCTGAATAGAGAAAGGAAACTGTGCCATAGAGGACTTTAAATCCTTGACCCAAGCTGGCTCTTGGTCATGGCTGGAAGGCTCTGGCGGAGACGCGGGGGCCACAGCACGTGAGGGGCATAAATTCACAGAATACCCCATAGGAAGTCCTGAGTGGCATGAAGAACAGTACACGGGGGGTGGATCTGAGATGCCCTTGAGTCCTTAGCCTTAGGCCTAGGCCCATGTCCAAGTGGATCCGTCAACAGGAGAAAAGTGTCAAGACAGTAAAGGAAGACCCAAATACTGTTAACCAGACTAAAGATTTCACCCCAGAAAGCCTTAAATGCACTTATCTGGCGAGCAGAAGGTTAACCTGAGGAGGAGAGCTGAGGAGACCATGCCCTGTGTAGGATACTCGTATATAGAGGAAAACAAAATGGCGACCACACAGGGAACCAAACAGAAAATGGCCAGTGAAACAGGCGTTTATGGGAAATGTAGTTTAGTAGTAGTATAGAGTACCCAAAAGCAGAACCAAATCTCCTCAGAGTTTCCAAGACCCTTAGAATGTCCACAGGACAGTTAGGGCAGAGAAGACAAGTAGAATGTGCCATTTCCCAACTTGGTACTCAGAACGATTTCAGAGATATGTCCCAGAGATGGCTGTCCCATAGAGATCAATGGCGCATCGCGGCTATGCAGTAAAGCGAGCTTTTATTCAAATTAAATACAAAAAAGCGGAAAAAGTGCTATAAAGTTTAAAACACATAAGAACACCAGATCACACAAAGGAATCCAATAAAAATTAATTTATAAGACACCCAACTGACCAAACTGGCAGGGAAGGGGTTAAGTACCACACAACAAACAATGCACCAAAGATCTCAACAGCCATAGTACAGAAATAATACCCAACATGATTATAGGAGTTACAGGGGACTCCCAGGAAACCCTTGTGTAGAAGGGAACAGTGGACCATAGCATTCAGAGGGTTGCTCAACTTTTTACAGGTTTTCTTTCTTCAGATTACCATTGTAAGGGTTACATGGTTGTCTCCCAGGGCTGAAATGGTCCACAAGCACCTCTTGTAAAATGGGCAATCCACCTAATGGGGGAATTTTGATACCCCATATCTAAGTAAAAATAATAAAATAACTAAAACTAAGCTGTTCACAACCTTCCTACCAGAATGAGTAACAAATCTTAACTGGGGAGGGGAGTAGCTAGGTAGTCTGCTAAGGAAGAGAGGGAGGCTCCACCCCTGCAACTTCTTTGAAGAATTGTTCCACCCTACTAGCAGGAGCTGTTGCCTCCCCCATGGTATTTGTAAGCTATATTGGACAACAGAGAAAACGGATCCTGGGAATTATTGACCTATGAGAAACATAGAATTTGACAGCAGATAAGAACCATTCGGCCCATCTAGCTACTGTAAAAACCTCAAACCTTTTTTGTTCTTTTCTTATGTTCAGGACAGCCTTATGCCTATCCCATGCATGCTTAAATTCTGTCACTGTATTAACTTCTGCCAGTAGGCTGTTCCACTTATCTACTAACCTCTCAGTGAAGTAAAACTTTCTTACATTACATCTAAACCTGTGTCCCTCTAGTTTTAGACTATGGCCTCTTGTCCTAACATTTTTACTCCTTTGAAATGTACTTCCATCCTGCACTTTGTTGAATCCCTTCATGTATTTGAAGGTTTCTATCATATCCCTCTCTCTCTTCTCTCCTCCAAGCTATACATGTTCAGATCCTTTAGTCTATCCTGATATTTCTTTTCCTGTAAAACAGTCACCATTTTAGTAGCTCTGAATTTTCTCTAGAGTATCTATATTCTTCTGGAGATGGGATCTCCATTACTGTACACAATACTCTAGGTGCGGTCTAACGAAAGACCTATAGAGTAGCATGACCACTTCCCTTTTTCTGCTACTAATTCCCCTAGCTATACAATCCAGCACCCTGCTTGCATTCCCCAATGCTTTATTACATTGCCTGCCTAACTTTAAGTCATTAGAAATAATTACTCCCAAATTCCTTTCCTCTGTTGTCTCTGACAGCACAGTACCCTTAATAGTATGTTTTTCCTTTGAATTTTTATGTCCCAAGTCAATTATTTTACATTTATCAATGTTAAACTGCATCTGCCACACTCTTGTCCATTCTTCTAATTTACCTAAATTATTTGTCATTTGGCTTATTCCCCCTGGAATGTCTACCCAATTGCAGATCTTGGAATCATCTGCAAAAAGGCATACCTTTCCTTGAAGACTGATCTCTGTAATGGGGAAAACGCTAGAAGGGATAATAAGTGATTATATTTAAGGTTACACCACAGGAAATAATATTATTAGCAGAAATCAACATGGCTTTATGAAGAATAGATTATGCCAAACTAATCTTTTGAGCTTCTATGAAGAAGTAAGTAGCAACCTAGATAATGGTAAATCAGTAAATGTACTATGTCTAGATTTTGCAAAGGCATTTGATACACTACACAAACGGCAGGGGTATAAAATAAGGAAATTTGGGCTAAGGGATAACCTTTGCAACTGGACAGAATACTGGTGCAAGGATAGGGAACAGTGTGTTGTAAATGGAAAATTCTCCAAAACAGTTAAAGCTTGAGAGTGGAGTACTTCAGGGTTTACTATTTGGGCCTCTGCTTTTTAACATGTTCATAAACGACCTGAAAATAGATATAGAAAGCAAAATATCAGTTTGCAGATTACACTAAATTATGAAGGGTAATACATTCAGAACAGGATATTTGTTCTTTACAGAGGGATTTACATAATATGGCAGAATGGGCAAACAAATGGAATATGAAGTTTAATGCAGGAAAGTGTAAAGTCATACATTTGGGAAGGAAAAATCCCAATGCTACTTATGAGCTTGGAATAATTTTAAGGGACTTTTTGCTAGAGAAAGACCTGGGAATCCTTGTAAACTACAAATGTGGAAGCAGTGCCCAGTGTTAAATAGCAGTAACAAAAGCAAAAAAGTCCTGTCTTGCATAAAAAGAAGTATTGAAGCAAGAGTGGATAACATCATCTTGTCACTGTACAAATCATTGGTAAGACCTCACCTAGAATATGCAGTGCAGTTTTGGGCACCAGTTCTAAAAAAGGATATACTAGAACTAGAGTGGGTACAGCGAAAAGCAACAAAATTAAGTGAATGGAAGACTTGACATATGAGGAACGACTAGAGAAACTTGGTTTATTTACTGTAGAGAAAAGATGACTAAGAGGAGATCTTATCATATTGTACAAGTATATGAGTGGTCAATATAAGGATCACGATGGTGAGCTATTCATTCTAACACCTGATCAAATAACCAGGAGACACCCCTTGAGATTAGAGGAAAGGAGGTTTCAAGTCAGCACAGGAAGGGGTTCTTTAAGTAAGGTTTGTTAAATTGTAGAATTTCTTGCCTAAGGTGGTAATGGCAGAAACAATGGATACATTTAAGGGAATGTTGCATACATTTCTTTCAAGAGGGAACATACAGGGTTATTCTGTGTATTGGTAGGCACAACAGGAAGTTCAGATAAAGACTGACTTGTTTGACAGCAGGAAAGCTTATATAATTCTCATTTCTCTTGTGTCTTTTTTCAACCAAATTTACTGTGTTACTATGTAAGAAGGAAAGCAAATGGAAACCTTCTTCTGCCCATTAAAAACATTTAGTGCATCTGTCCCTGTGCAGTCCTCCACAGAGTCTTAGGAATCTTCCTCCAGGGAGTCCCCAGTGGTTAGGGATGAGTCTTTCTCATCCTCCTCCCACATCTCCATCTTCCAATGAGAAATTATACCCAAAAGTGACAGATTCACTCTCCCCATATCGAGCCCTGTTTGTGAAGGGAGCAGCGGATCCCTGATCCATACTATTTAGAATATGCAGCAGGGAAGAGGATAAACTGGACAGGCCCTGGAGGCCAGGGAGACAAGAGGCTAAGGCACTTGACAATGCAAGTGCCATGGCAGTCTGTGTGGGTACCACAGTACAAGAGGGTCATAGTTGACCTGGCTGACGCATAGGAAGACTGGACTTGTAAGATAAGCAAGTAACCAAGGCTGATGCAGCCACAGCAGTTCTGGTGGTCATAGATTCCCCTGTGTCCCCTCTAGGGTCTGACATGGCAACTCCCCATGGCAGAAAGGAAGGTACATAAAATAAATAAAAGGTTTATCCATGTCAGCAAGGTGTAGATAGAGGTCCAGAAAGAAGATCTGATCTCCTAATAGAGAAAGCCTGCAACAAGATATATCTGCAGAGAGCAGCAATGGGAAAAGGAAGCAGGGGAAAAAAACCCTCCCTTCCCTTCATCAGTCCGGAAAGACAGGGAAATGCTGCCCTTTTTGTAAGCCTTAGGGCACTGGGATCCACTATCTATGGGCTCCCCAGTGGTATGGAACAGACAGACCTCCTAGTGTGCTGCCTATCAACTCCGGAGCCACAGAATAAGAAGAAAACAGCTGCACTATATCTCTGATTCTGTAAGCACCAATAAATTTAAAGGCGTTGCGGGTCTAACAGAATTCAAATGACACAAAAATTAGGGACTGGGTCAGTCTAGGCATCTTCCCACAGGACAGACACAAAAAACAGGGACAGAGATCCATACTCACAATATTGTCTAGCTGGCTCCGCTGTTGTAGCAAATGATGTGGCTGAAATGGGTCTTCAGTCCTCTCTGGCAAATTTCCTGAAGACAATCCCACATGGGTGGAAATGGCAGGTATGGTGCCAACACCTCAATGGCACAGAAGCCTTCTTTAGACATACCACAAAAAGGGAAAAACTAAGAAAACTAAATAATTCAGTTCCTACACCTTCACAGGACACTTTAAAACAGAAGGCTGCTGGGGGGGTTAAGTGGGGATTGGCGGGAGTCTTCTTCTTCAGATAGCTTTATTTGCAAGTGCCCTACCACCTAGCCTTAGAAACTTAACCCCGTGGTTCCCATGTTCCACAACAGATGAGGGGAAATCTTAATGGGTCCTATGAATACCTTGGTTCAAGATATAACATCTTCAGTCACTCCTGGATGTCACGTCCATGGTTGCAGATCAAGACAGTAGCTATTAGTTTTTTTCAAATGAAGTAAGAACAGTGCATGAGTCTTTTTAACCATTTAATGACCAGATAGGAGAGCAATGCATTGTGAAGCAATGAGCTGTATAGCCATCTTGTACTTAAAGAGTTAAGATTACCATTTGCAGTAGGGGGAGCTTTGTCATGTGGTCCTGTTAGTAAATGCCTTTGTCTGCCTCCATGGACATGGAATTCAGGAATGAATGAATATGTTGTCTGATCAACAAAGGCACAAGGCAAAAATCCTTTGGGTCATTATGGTTTTTGGCCATAAAAATTAAGTAGGGGGTTATTATTAAGTGTTATAATCACGTTCTCCTTTCTGGACATTTCATGGAACTTTTCCCCAACATCAACAAACACTGTAAGCCACTACGGGCGTAGGACCCAAGAAGCTCTTCACAGAGCTGGTTTTATTTTTCATTCTCGAGTTTGCACGGGTTGAACCCTGTTGTCTCAGGATGCACGAGGAACCACTGAGTTCAATGGAAGGCTACTGCTCAGTCTTGTCTTTATCTGATTGGAAGCATCACAGGACACAGAAAGCAGCAGGATCTGCAGGGAAGGATCAACGTAAGGCATGGGCATACTTGGGAACTTTTAAAATGAGCTGCCCCTCAGATCTTTGACATACTAATCATTAAGTCCCCCCAGAATGTAGAGGCGCTCTTAACATGCTAAAGAGTGTAACGGCACCAGTTTAGAGATATGAATAAGTATTTGGTGCAGATTATGTAGTATGTAGCACTGGACACTCTCCATGACAATTAGGTCCTTCATCCTGAAATTTTACTTCAAAACCCTGAGTCTCAGGGCAAAACCCTTAACTGTTCCTAGGTATAGGTATAGGTGGTCCCTCTGAACACATGCACAGGGATCCACAATGATGTTTGCTTTTCCACAGGCCTGCTCTCTTGAAATTGTTAATCAACCTCATGCCCGGCTTCTGGTTCCAGGTGTGAAAGGATGAGCATCAGAGGACATCAGAGCCATGTGCAGCAGTTGTAGAGACTGAGGATCAACTGTGCAAATGAACAGAGAGATAGACTACTTGTATAAGGTATGACTTTTTTCTCTTATTTATACCTCATCATCCCTTGCCTCATTAACTACCATTCACTGCCTGTCTTTACTCACATTCCCTACTCCGACCACCTTTCTATCTATCTCTTGCCTTGAATCACCCCATAATCCCCTGTCATCCTCAATTCATTGCCTCCAATCGTCTCACAGACACAGTTCTCCACTGAATCGACCCTAAAGTGCATTCTGGAGCAATTCTGGGGCAAACTAACTGCATCAAAAGTGGGGAAAAAGTTCACCGATTTAAATGGGCTTTAACCCCTTTTATGATAGGCGGGAACCCTAAATACTGCATTGCAGTGTGTTGAAGGTTTATCTAACAATCAAGAGGTTAAAAGGAGCATTTAAATCAATGGTATTTGGGGGTATATCTACATGTTCTCCAGCGATGCAGTTGGTTAATTGTTGCCTATTATAAAGTTGAACTTTGTAACAACTAGGTGATTTTGGAATAGCTTTCAAAAGCAAGCTATATTTATGTTAGACAATTTTTAATTAAAACAATAGGTTATAAGTAATTTAGCTTTATTGATTCATACATTTCACATTGCTCTGCTTTATCAACTGTCACTTCCTACCAGGAAATAGACAAATACAGCTAAATATCTCAGACACTATTGTTCGAAAATAAAATTACTAACATATATGTTAGTGATTGGAGTGGATGCTCATTTCAAAATCACCTATTTGTTACAAAGTAAACCTAAACCCAAAGCAGACAACAAAATGCTTATATTCTAACTACACAATAGACATTACACTGTAATTACCTATCTATACACACACGTACTTTTTTCGTTTGTGACCCATTAAAAGGGGAAGTTATATATCTCCTTATTTCTCTCTCTATCCTAACTTTAATTCTGATATGACAATAATACAATCCGAAAACATAAATGGCCTCATATAGGGCTGTATACACAAAATAAAAATTAAGATGGAGTATTACTGGGATTTTCAACCCCTGAGTACTAAGTGAAACAACAGTGAAGAGAGGCACTCGTGATGTCTTTTTGAAAACTTATATTAACACAGAAATCACCATCAACTTTTCGGTCAGATTCACAAACCTTTTTCAAGATATACATATATAAATATATATATATCTCCATCCATATACATAAAGTCCAGACAGGATGCACTCTCTGTAAACAGTATAACTGACCTGGGTGCACATCAAAAAAAATTGAAACATACAGTTCTTGTGTAGACAGATGGAAAGCTAATGATCCTTTGCAAATGAAGCACAAAAGTGTTCATTTAAAGGGGATCTCTCACCGCTATAAAAGTTTGCCTCTGTGTAATCTTCCTATAGCGTTAACATGTACTCTGTGTTGTTTTATTTTATTTAATGCAGGCTATGGTGAAATATAATGTTTTATAAATGAGCCGGTGATGTAACTTCAGGACAGTCTGCGGCACAACTCTGCCCGTATGCTGTCAATCTTCGTCACTTCCTGTCAATCTTTGTCTCTTCCCCTACGCAAGAGTGCCTCGTTCCAACCTCCAGTGATGACATCATCAATGGAGGCAGGAACGATGTACTACTTGGGGAGGGGAAGAGACGAAGATTGACAGGCTACGGGCAGAGTTGTGCTGCGGCCTGTGCTGAAGTTACGTCACCGGTTCATTTTTAAAACGGCACAGCCTGCATTAAATAAAAAACAACAACACAGATTACATGTTAATGCTATAGGGAGATTAAATAGAGGCAAACTTTTATAGAGGTGAGAGATACCCTTTATTCAACATTTTGGCCAGCACTTGTGGCCCTTATCAGGATTGATAAAGGCCACAAGTGCTGGCCGAAACGTTGATTAAATAAACACTTTTGTGCTTCATTTTGTGCCGTCTGTTTTCACAAGAACTATATATATATATAATAGTTTTATATATACACACAGTATTTATATATCTCCTTATTTCCCTCCCAACTTTAATCCCAATAAGAAAATAACACCAACCACATTATACTTCTCATCTACTTACAAAAATAACTGGCTGTACACAGGGCCATGTACAGTGTAAAAATGGACAATTTCCGGGACAACCAACTTTAACAAATAAAAATTCCCCAAAATGCTTGTTGATCTAATTGGTGGTTTACAACCCCTGAGTGCTAGATAATTCTATGAAGTGAAGCAAAACTTTGGAGACCTCTCTAGCGTTTAGAGTGTGTGGTCTGTGACCCATCAAAAAGAAGGAGAGCTATATCTCTTTATTTCTCGCCCAGCTTTAATCCTGATAAGAAAATAACACAAAAAAAAAAAATAAAAAAAAGGCCACATATAGGGCTGTATACACAAAATAAAAATGGATTCTTTCTTTCTGGGACGAACCAAATGAAACAAATAAAAATTTCCCAAAATGCTTGGGATTTTTCAACCCGAGTGCTAGAGAGGTCTGAAACAACAGTGAAGAGAGGCACTCGTGAGGTCTTTTTGAAAACTTATATTAATACAGAAAACACCATCAACTTTTTGGTCCGATTCACGGACATTTTTCAAGATATATATATATATATATATATATAGAATAAAGGAAAAAACATGGACAGCACCCATGGCACATTCAGAAGGCAATAACAGAAATATTATTAGGTCAACGTTTCGGTCCTATATGTTGACCTAATAAAATCTCTGTTATTGCCTTATGAAAGTCCCATGGGTGCTGCCCATGTTTTTCCCTTTATTCTAGCTAAGTTAAGGTGAGTGCTTTCACCAACCACTTCTATATATATATATATATATACATACATATATATATATATATATATATATATATATATATATATATATATATATATAGTTTAATCTTCCAACTTTAACTCCTTAATGATCAGTGGGTTGTACAATGCATTGCACACCCCTCTGGTCCTTACAGGGTTAATCCCAATACGAAAATAACAAAAAACAAACTATACTTTTCATCTACTTACAAAAATAACTGACTGCACACAGGGCCATATGAATAGTGCAGAAATGGAGAATTGCAGGGACAAACCAACTACAACAAATAAAAATTCCTCAAAACGCGCGTTGATCTAAATTGTGGTTTTCGTCCTCTGGGTGTTAGAGAGGGCTACTAAGTGAAGAAAAGCAATGGAGACCTCGCTAGCGTTCAGTGCCTTAAATTCAATGTGTCACATTTAATGCGCTAACACCTCCTAATAATAATTCCCCACTTACCTTACTATGGCCAGAATGTCCTAATGGCTCCTAGGAATATTGCCCTTGTAGCTTTATTCAATATATAACATTGTCAGTAAGTCCTGGATGTCATATCCATGGAGGAAGACATGACCGTAACTAGCAGGATCACACAACCTCAAACTCACTGCACAGGCTAATCATAACATTTTGAGTGTCATAGAGGTATCGAAAGCATTGTAAAACAATACAGTGAATATCTCTCTGGCATTCAGCTGGTTAATCCTTAAGGACCAGAGGGTATGCACCACCTTGTGCACCTCTCTGGCACTTAAAGGATTAAATAGACTCCCTCATTCTTCCTGTTTAGCAAATGCCAGCAAATGCAGTGTCCTCCTCCATGAACATTACATCCACGACTGATTGCACATGTTATCACCTGAAAGAAGTAGAAGGGGAAAATTCATATGGAGCAATAGTAAGATAAGTGCAGGTGGTATTATTATAATGGGTCACTTGTCCTTTAATTGAAGGGGAATTTTTATTTGTGATGATGTGATATTAGTGAAGTTGTTTTGTCCATATTCCCCTCCAGGTTTCTTTGTGCATATGGCCCTAAATGTCTCTCAGTGCTGCCCCCTTTGCCTTAACACTCTGGACCCCTGAGAGGTGTCTGGGTTGGACCACCCCTCTGGTTAACCCTGTAGTCCCAGCTAATGTGACGGTAGTTCCTGTAGGGCAGTGCACGAGGCGGAAGTAGCTTCTTGAAGTCACCTTCCTCCCTATACAGGGGAAGAGGTTCAGATCCAACAGTTAGGGAACCATCACGATAGCAGCAGAGTGCACATCGACCATCCTCTTGTGCACTGCTGGTGTAATATTGTGCCACTTTGGATAGCAGCACACTGCACACCAATCATCCTCTTCTGCACTGCTGGTTTAATATTGTGCTACCTTGCATAGCAACACAGTGAACACCAACAACTTATTCGGCACAGCTGGTGTAATATTGTGCCACCTTGGATAGCAGCAGAGTGCACATCACACCTCTTCTGCCCAGCTGGTGTAATATTTTCATTAACATGGCACTGCACATACACAAAATCCAGCTCTGCATGCAGAGAATTTTATGCAGTGCACGTATACTTTCCTCTGTCCTTTTTGCTGCTATGCTTATGTAGCACTCTCTTGTTCTGTCACTGTGCACTGGGCTCCAGTTTGTAGGACAGCTCAAAAAGCAAGTTCTGGTTGTCTATAACTTGGAACTGGCGAACATAAGCTTTATTCTGCAGGTGAGTGGGGGAAACATCAGTGTCCAGCCCTGTAGGGAGTGAGGAACAGTGAGATTGGGAGGCAGGACAAACAGACTGAGACATTAGAAAAGTAGAGACGGTATCGCAAAGAGTAAAAAGAAATTGGAACAATCAGGAAAAATAGGATAGAGAAAGGGAAGAAACAGGAGTGAATGTGGGTAGGGTGAGGTCTCAAATGTAGAGGATATAGGAATAGGCTGGAGTTACGAAAGAGAAAGCAAAATGCATTAAGAAAAGGGATAAAAGGTACACAGTATTAACCCCACTTATACAGTCGATCATCCTCTGCATGTTGGGTCTATAAACTCTGCAGACAGGAAAGTAACTTTTTTCTTATCTTTATTCACCATCTATCAATCCTTTGTCTAACAGATGGGCTTGCACTGAATTATTCTGCAATGTGAAATTGGCCACATGATGGAGCCACATGTAAAATAAAATAACATGCACGAAGACGGAGGACTTATTCTCAAGAAACAGGGATAATTAGGCTTAAAACATAAAGGTCATATTTGAAGGCTAAAATCTAAAAAGGTAAGTTCTCAAGCAAGTAATCATAATTATAGAAAAGGTGATTTTTTTGTACTTACCGGTAAATCCTTTTTTCTTAGTCCATGTGGAACATAGAAAACATAGGGTGAAGTCCCCTCTGCAGGAAGGCAGGACACTTGTATTAAAAAAAAAAAAAAGCTCTCTGACGTGGAGACTCCCATCCTGAACCCCTGAACAGAGAACCCAAGAGGACCTTTGTCTCTGGAAGGGAAGTACTGCACATACCAAAGCATCCTCCAAAATTCCAGAGAGGAAAAGAGAAAAAGCTCTCAGATCACAGACCAGGTTCAATGGGAAATGAACTGGTACAACATGAACATCAGGTGTCAATGGACACTAAACACTACAAATCAAAGATGAGGAACTAACAAGGTACTGGTTAAACAGGAATCAGGAAGGATACCAACACAGGCACAACAGCCTGAAGGTCCGTTTGTCCAAGCCAGCTTTAGCAAAGGCCAGCACATTATCATTGTAGTTCTTGACAAACATGTGAAGGGACGACCCCATCACTGCCTTACACAACTGTTCAGCATAGACCTGATACTTATAATCCCAAGATACTCCCACTGACCTAGAGGAATGCGCCATTACCCAAAATGGTCAATTTTATCCAAGAAGCCAGTATCACCTTAGATGTAGCCATGCTCGCACACAGGTCCTCAGATTTACTGATTTTACAGATATGTTGTACGTGATGGACAAAGTACTTCATCCAAAAGGTGAAGGTCCAGCTCCTGCTCATTAGAAGGAACTGGGCATAGAGAAGGAAGAACAGTTTCCTAGTTAATGTGAAACTCTGAAAGAACTTTAGGAAGAAACCCTGTAGGAGTTCTTAGAACAACCCTGTCTGGATAAAAACCAGGAAGAGAGGTTTACAAGACAAAACATGAATCGAGACAACTGCCAAGAGAAAGGTGGTCTTTCATCAGAATATTCAGGGGAACAAAGCAAATTACGTACAGAGCTGGATGTTTTTTCTCTGCAGAAGGATTTAGATAAACTGAATGAATGGGCAGAAAAGTGGCAGATGACATTTAATGTAGATAAATGTAAGGTTATGCATTTGGGCTGTAAAAACAAACTTGCTACGTATACACTAAATGGGAAACAATTTGGGGAATCCTCATTAGAGGAAGATTTAGGAGTGCCGATAGATGATAGACTTCACAGCAGTGTACAGTCACTCAGCTGCTGCAAGAGCAAATAAGGTACTAGCCTGCATAAAAGAGGTGTAGATGCAAGGGATGCTAATATTATCCTACCTCTGTATAAAACCTTGGTTAGGCCTCATCTAGAATATGAAGTACAGTTTTGGGCGCCAGTTCTTAAAAAAGACATTGCTGAACTGGAAAAGGTGCAGAGACGTGCAACAAAACTAATAAAGGGATTGGAGGATCTTAGTTATAAAGAGATACTAGCCAAACTGAGTTTGTTTACATTAGAGAAGAGACGTCTAAGGGGTGATATGATTACCATTTACAAATACATTCAAGGTTAATACAAAGAACTAGCCAATTAATTATTTACGCAAAGAACGGAGCTAAGAACAAGAGGTCATCCATTAAGACTAGAGGAAAGGCGCATTCGACTAAAGCAAAGGCAGGGATTCTTTACAGTAAGGGCGGTAAAGCTATGGAATTCTTTGCCTCGGCATGTTGTACTTGCAGATAATGCAACTGCTTTCAAAAAAGCAATGGATGCCTATCTAGCACAGAACAATATTGAAAATGATGACAGATGGCTTCAAAGCAGATAGGATGTTGAACCAGGGAAATATCTGACTGCCATTTGGAGTCAGGAAGGAATTTTTTTTACCCACTTGGGGATAAATAAGAACTTGCTCCAGATGGGTTTTTTTTGCCTTCCTATGGATCAACAGAGGTGTTTTTGGCATGGGCTGGACTTGATGGACACATGCCTTTTTTCAGCCTCATCAACTATGTTACTATGTAAAAAGGCTCAAAAGGAACTTTCTGAAGCACTCCTAGAATCTGGTCCAGATCCCATGGAGGAATGGGATCCCGAAAGTTCGAGTGGGCTTGTACCACCCTTTAGACAAAAGTTGAGACAATATACCTCTGGAAAAGGGCAGAAAGTGCCAACATATGAACTTTAATAAAACTACGGTTGAGCACTTTCTGAAGACCATCCTCAAGAAAGACCAAGACAACTAGAAGAAGAAAAGGTTGCAGCCGTGACCCCAATCGTCACAGCACTTGTACAACAGGGACCATACACTGTGATATGCCTTGGAAAAAACTGGATTCTGAGCCTACAACATGGTAGCAATGACAGGATCAGTGAAACCATTTTTTCTCAAGATGATGGGTTCAAAAGCCAGGCCATCAAAGTAAGCTTCTCCACATGTGGATGGTAATGCGGACACTGAGACAGGAGTTCCGGGAGAAGAGGGAGACAAAATGGCGTTGTCACAGATTGAGAAGATCTGAAAACCAGGCCAAACGAGGACAAAATGGGGCAATCAGAATGACATGAGCCTGCTCCATTCTGATTTTCACCACCACCCTGAATCTCATAGGAAATGCAGGAAAGACATACGCCAGAGGAAAATGACATGGAATGACCATCTACCTCTTTTTTCAACTTGATAGTCTTACTGTGGCATGTCCCAGCACTGGACCGAATGGCCCCTCAGCTGAAGTGGAGGGTTTTGAAGTTCTGTGCCAGGTCCAAGGATCCTCTACCGTGAGAACTAGAGGATCCTAGGACCTGGCACAGAATTGCAAAACCATGCACTTCAGCCGAGAGGCCATTAGGTCCACTGTTGGGACTTCCCACAGTAATACTATCAAGTTAAAAACACAGATTGAGCTCCTAATTGCCAGGATTCGAGCACTAGTAATTGAGAAAGTCAGGCACAATGTTGTCTACACCAGGAATGTGAACTGCGAAGACAGCCAGAATGTGAGCCGTGTGAGAATCAACTGAACTTTGGCCCATGCGGTATCACTGCTGATCCCTCCCTGGCAGTTCATGTAAGCAACCACTGTTGCATTGTCTATTTGGATATGCACCAGTGATCCTTGGAGGGATTAAGGCCATTGCCTCAGAGCCAGGTGAATCACTCAAAGCTCCAGAACAGTGATGGGCTTAGTGCTATCTGCCTCAGTCGAACTACCCAGCCTGTCATCTGTTGTAACTAAGACCCAAGTTGGGATGACCAGGAGCCACCCCCATGGTCAGATGGGGGCAATGAAACACAAACTAAAGTCTGCTTTTGTCTTGGCAGACAAAGACATGACACAGAAAAGGTGACACTGTTGTCTGGGCCAATTCCAGAATATGTCCAGTTGTAACTCACAAGTGTGGAATTCTGGAAATGGGACTACCTCCAGGGCGAAACTAGATAGCCCAGCATCTGAATGTACTTCTGCACCATCACAGACCACTGGGGAAATCACCTAAGACACCTGAAGTTATAACAGGACCTTATCACTATCACAAGGAAATTGGGGGTTTGCAGCTGCCCACTGAGCAATAGGCTCAGCAGAAGAGGGATATATTAATTAAAAACCTCCTGTCAGGCATTCTCTCTTCCTCAATCAGTAAGTGATCCAAGGAATCCATGTAAGAGAAGTTTATCAAACTGAGCATGTCTGGGTGGGGTGAAGTGGTGCAGGCTGAATGTCTGAGCCTCAATGAGCTCTTTTTACAAGTGTCCTGCTCTCCCACGGAGCAGGCTTTACCCCATGGTCCCTATGTTCCACAAAGAATGAAAAGAGGATTTTAGTCTTACCTGTTAAATCCTTTTCTCTTAGTCCATACAGGTTACTGGTAACTTTGCATAGGAGATCAGCCCCTTTAATAGGCAGGAACAATTCTGAGAAGTGACTGCTTGGTTGAGCCTAACTCCTCTCCTTAGCTTGCACCTAGCCAATGCCCAACCAATAAGATCTGCAGACTAACTATTGACTAGGTAGTAAGAAGGTAAAGGAAGACTCCTGTGAGCATGAACCCGAAAGGACCCCCACGTTCTGTTGCAGGAGAGTCAAGTATGGTCCCTTGACAGGGTGGGAGGCCAGTAACCTGTATGGACTAAGAGAAAAGGATTTAACAGGTAAGACTAAAATCCTCTTTTCTCTGTCGTCCAATACAGGTTACTGGTAACTTTGGGATGTCCAACCATTAAGTTCCCCAGGGCAGGAAGAAAGGCCAAGGACCAGGTGCAGGGCCCCAAAGTCACCAGAGCACCAATGAACCTACAGATCATAAACAGCTCAACACTAACCGGACACCGAACAGGGGTAAAACAAACCCCATGAACTGTTGCACAGCACACTGAACTAAAGCCAAAAGCCAACAGGACTCAAAAATTAAAGTGTACTGAGAGACTAAGGAGATCCTAGACAGGCAAGGCTGCCTCCAGGATCTTCCTCCCAAAACTGGCATCAGCCGATGCCAGCACATCCACACGGTAGAGTTTAGAAAAAGTGTGCACAGATGACCAAGTGGCCACCATGCACAACTGATCAGCTGAGGCCTGGTTCTTGTAGGCCCAAGAATCCCCAATAGACCTCGCAGAATGAGCTGTGACCCTGAAGGGAACAGGCTTCTTCCGAAGTTCGTAAGCCTTACGAATCGTGGACTTGATCCAAGAAGCTATGGTTACCTTGGAAGAAGGCTTCCCTGCCCTAGGACCCTCAGGAATGGCAAACAGAGTGTCAGACTGCCTCAAAGACTCAGTGCATGCACATAGAACTTGAGACAATGCACAACACCCAACAGATGAAGATCCCTCTCTTTGTCAGAAGTAGGGTTAGGACAGAAGGAAGGAACCACATTCTCCTGATTAATGTGGAACTCGGACACCACCTTTAGGAGAAAGTCTTGTGAGGTGTGAAGCACCATCTCATCCTTGTGAAAGACCAGAAAGGGGTTGTCTACAAGACAGGGCATGCAGCTCCACAACTCGGCGAACCGAAACAATCGCCAGGAGAAAGGCCATCTTCCACGTCAGCATACATACAGGAATGGTAGCCAAGGACTCAAAAGGAAGAGGCTGGAGAACTCCCAAAACCAGGTTAAGATCCCACTGAGGAGCAGGGGACTTAAACACCGGATGGGTATGAACAACACCCTGGAAGAAATCAGGAATGATAGCAAGATGCCTCTGAAAGAAGACAGAGAGCGCAGAAGTCTGAACCTTAAGATAACTCAGACTGAGACCCATATCCACACCATCCTGGAGGAAGGAAAGAACTGTATGAAGGTCAAAATCCTGAAACAGGTCTTTGTCAGCACACCAAGCCAGAAAAGTAGACCAAACTCTATGGTAGGCATTAGAGGAAACAGGCTTACGGGCAGTAAGCATAGTAGCCACCACACCAGAAGAAAATCCTTTCGTCTTCAGACGATGAATGTCTTCCTTTCAGAGGTAACGTAGAAGAAGGTCCGGATGGGGGTGAGTCGAAGAGGTTCCGCCACTGAGAGGTCCAGAAGCTCCAGAAACCAAGCCTGTCAGGGCCAGTACAGAGCAATCAGAATGACTGGGCAGAGCTCCAGTCTCAGCTTCCAAAGTATTCTGTTCAACAGGGGAACCGAAGTACTCTTTTCAACAGGGGAACAGGAGGAAAGGTGTATGCCAGAGGAAACGTCCATGAGATTGACAAGGCAACCACTGCCAGAGCCAGGGGATCTGCCCAGCGAGAGCAGAACGTTGGAACCTTCCTGTTGTGCCTGGTTGCCATCAGGTCGATGCAAGGAAGACCCCACTGCTGGATGATGAGGTTGAACACCTCTGGATGCAGCCCACACTCTCCGCTGTCCAATGTGTGCCAACTGAGGAAGTCTGCCAGAAAGATCATCCTCTGGGAAGGAACAAGGTCTGACTTGTCTAAGTTGATGATCCACCCATGATGGGAGAGAGCATGAATGCAGTCCTGCACCTGCTGGTGATGGAGTTCCAGAGATGAGGCCTTCAGAAGGAGGTTGTCCATGTATGGAGTCACTCTGATGCTGTTCCGATGTAGGACGGATATCAATGCCCCTAGGACTCTGTTGAAGACTTGAGGAGTCGTGGTCAGGCCAAAGGGGAGGGCAGAGAACTGGAAATGCCCTTGGTTGCAGGCAAAGCAGAGATACTGCGGACTCTCTGGATGAATAGTGATGTGCAGATAGGCATCTTGAAGATCCAGAGAGGCCAGAAATTCCCCAGGGGACATGGCTGCTATCACTGTGCGTAGAGACTCCTGGCGGTACTGAGACCTGACCACAAAGGAGATGAGATCTTTCAGATCCAAAATGGGACGACATCCACCATCCTTCTTGGAAACCACAAAGCGGTTGGAGTAGAATCCCAAGCCCCTCTCCTGAGGGGGAACAGGCTCCAGGACCGCCTTGTCCAGAAGGGCCTGAATAGCTTCCTAGAAAAGGCGTCTCTTTTCTGCTCCCAAGGGAGAATGAGAAACAAAGGTCCTTGGAGGAGGAAGAGAGGTGAAGGGAATCCTGTATGCCGAGGCCACCACTTGTAAAACCCATGGGTCCGCCACAGAGGCCTGCCAAGCTGAAAGGTAGTGGCGTAGGTGGCCACCTACCTGCGGATGGGGACCCGGGTTCGGTGAGTCATGCAGAAGAGGGTTTGGAAGCTTTGGGCTTAGTGGAGGACTTCGATATCCATTGCTGCTTAGGCTTGGATGAGGAGCGCGGAGCCTGAGGGACCGTGTGGGTCACCTAGCGCCAGTCTGCCTGAAAGGGACGAAAAAGCCAATTCCATTTGTCAGGCGCCTTCTTCCTCAGGACCACTGGAAGGTAAGAACTCTTCCCTCCAGTGGGCTCGTTGATGAGATCCTTGAGCTCAGGTTCAAACAGGGAGGATCCCTGAAAAGGCAAAGACAGGAGAGCCTTCTTGGAGGCCGTGTCAACAGACCATTTCTTGAGCACAGTGTCGAACAGGGCAGCAAAGACATAATACTGAGCCTCAGCAATGTTAGTGAGAAGTTGCAGCATGTCAGAAGTAGGAGCTCCCTGACAGACGGCAGAATTGAGCTATTCAGTCCAAACAGCCACAGCCCTATTTACCCATGCAGCAGCAAAAGTAGGGCAAAGGGCAGAGCCCAATGTCGCAAAAATAGCCTTGAGAGAAGTCTCAAGCTTATGATCAGTCCAGTCTTTGAGAGCAGAGGCATCAGCCACTGGCAAGGCAGTGTACTTAGAAAGCCTGGAAACTGGGGCATCCACTTTGGGTGGATGAAGCCACTGAGTGAGGGCCGTTTCAGAAAATGGTAAAGTTTAACAACTTCCTAGACATAGATGGTTTCTTGTCAGGAAACTTCCACTCCTCTGACACCAAGCGGTCAAGGGTGGGGTTAGGTGGAAGGCAAGCATGGGGCCTAAAAGACTCCTTAAACACATCAGAGGGGTCAGAAGATGCCTCCTGCATCAAGGGAATGTTCAGGGTGGCCAGCACAGCTCTGATCAGGCCCTCGGCCGAGGGGATGGGGTCCGCCTCAAAGGGGTCCCCAAAAAACTGAGATGAAGGAACAGTTGAACAGTCATCATCATCACAGTCCACCAACAATTCCTCCTCAGAGGAGTCAGACACATCAGGTACACCCGGCGGTTTAGTCAGGGAAGATCTGATAGGGGAGTGTCACAGTTTGTTAAGACTGTCAGACGTAAGGTTTAGGTAAAAACATAACTTTATTGAAAAGTTAAAGGCAATCCATAGGGTTTTCATACACATACAAACAATAGATAGAAGATAATGACAATAGATATAGGTTCTACCGGTCTTGCCAATAATACCGGGCAAAGCAACCCAGGCGAGTCTGGAACAAAAGGCTCTACCGGCCCAGCCAATATACCGGGCTGGGCAGCCTGACGGAATAGCAGATTCACAAGGCTAGAGGAGCAAACCAGCGTCCGCAGGCTGGGACCAACATACTATAATGTGAGCCGCAAGGCTAATGGAGCAAACCAGCGTCCGCACGCTGGGACCAACAGACTGTAATGGAAGCTGCAAGGCTAATGGAGCAAACCAGTGTCCGCACTCTGGGACCAACAGACTGTAATGTGAGCCGCAAGGCGAATGGAGTAAACCAGCGTCCACACGCTGGGGCCAACAGACATAATGTGAGCCGCAAGGCTTAATGGAGAAAACCAGCGTCCGCACGCTGGGACCAACAGACTGTAATGTGAGCCGCAAGGCTAATGGAGCAAACCAGCGTCCGCACGCTGGGACCAACAGGCTGTAATGGGAGCCACAAGGCTAATGGAGCAAACCAGCGTCCGTACACTGGGACCAACAGACTGTAATGGGAGCTGCAAGGCTAATGGAGTAAACCAGCGTCCGCACGCTGGGACAAACAGACTGTAATGTGAGCCGCAAGGCTAATGGAGTAAACCAGCGTCCGCACGCTGGGACCAACAGACTGTACCGGAGCCGCAAGGCTTAGTGAAGCAAACCAGCGTCCGCACGCTGGAACCAACGGGCTGAAATGTCACTGGAGCGATAGAAGAGCAATGTCGCCTCAGACGCTGTAACTGGAAGCAGGAAACAACAGGAACGAGGCAGAGAAGATCAACCAGATCAAGCGCGGCCAAGCAGACTGGCAACCGGAACATCAGCTACTGATGAGAACAACCGGAACCGACTGGAACTGTCAAGCAGGCCGGAACTCAGAAGCAGGTCGGCTCAGGAACTCAGCAACAGGCCCAATCAGCTATAGTAGAAAGGAGGAAGTGGATGCTGTCAAAGACACCACGAAAGGGCAACCAAAGGGTGCCCAGACTGAGTTTAAAAAGGCAATGTGAGGCGGACTGAAGGCAAACAGCCAATGGGAGCCCCCTACAGGTGATACACACTGAATTGCAGCAATTACGGGCACCGTGATAGGGAGATGGTCTGCCACGAGTGGAAGACCCCCTGTAAAGTGGATGGAAGGAGTTGTATGGTGGACCCTGGTAGTAGCCTTAAACTCTTGCATCCACATTGGCTCTAGTGCATGGCTGGAGGCCCCTGCAGGGGATTCAGGGGCAGCAGCACATGCTGGGCAAACATGACCTGAGTATTCTCTAGGTAACCCTGAGAGACATGAGGAGCAATGAGCAATGGGGGACACAGACACCCCAGTATCCTTAGTCTTAGGTTTAGCCCCAAGGTCTAACGGAGTAGACATTCTCACAGAATCAAGCGGTCAAAGTATCAAAGCACCCACAAAATAGTGTGTATGATAAATAAATGCACCCCAGAAACGCTAAATAAGACTTATCTGGTAGGAGAAGGGTAAAATTGAGGAGGAGAGAAGGAGAGTCCAAGTCCTGCGTAGGATAGTCAATCTGCGAAAACACAAAATGGCTGCTGCGACGGGAGCCAATCGGAAACAAGCGCGCGAAGTGGGCGCTCATGGGAAACATAGTTTCGCTGACAAAGTACCCCAACAGTGCCAGAAGCCCCCTAAAGGCCCCAACACCCCCAGAACGTTGACCAGATGAAAGAGCAAGGGAAAACCCACAACATGAGCCATCTCTGACCACACTGTAAAGTCCCATAGAAGTGAATGGAGCAATGGCGTCTATGACGTAAACGCGAACGTAAAGTAAATGAGGTGAATTCCTAAAAGTAAAAACACTCAAGAGCCCATTAGAATAAAACAGTAGACCCAATAAACACTGGTCCCAGTAGGGAAAGTGCCCAAAACCCCCCAAAAATTGCTTATCAGCCGCAAAAGGGTTAAGTTACCACAGAAACTTGCTCCAAACACCTCACAGACATACAGAAATAAACCCAATGAGTGCATGAGTATGTAATAGGAACTCCAAATGAGACCCTTGTGCGGAGGGGAAGGACCTCAGCACTCAAAGGGTACTCACCTTTTTCAACAGATCTTCTGTCTTCAGATTACCATATAGCAAGAAGAAGCCTCACTGGGCAACTCCTGGGGAAAGAACTTGCAGCCAAGATTTCCCCCCAGAGCTTAGGTCCACAAAAGCACCTGGTAAACTGAGCTATCCACATTTGGGTAATGGGAATTGTCAGTGACGGTAATCTGCCTAATGGTGGTATTCCATATCTAACAGAAAAATAATAAAAAAAGCTAAAACTATAGCAGAACTGTTCTCTTGCTTGTCTCTTGACCAAGGAACAAATCTTACTGGTTGGGGATTGGCTAGCTGCAAGCTAAGGAGAGGAGGTAGGCTCCACCCAGCAGTCACTTCTCGGAACTGTTCCGGCCTATTATAAGGGGCTGATCGCCTACCCAAAGTTACCAGTAACCTGTATTGGAAGACATAGAAAGAGAAATAATGGTTATATTTCAATGAACTTTAACTCCATGACTCCCCAAGAGATTTGCTATCATCAATGCATGTTATAAAACTAACAAAGCACAGGGCGGTTCTGGAGTTAAAGGTCTCTTTTATACTATTCATTGCTTGAGCAGGAAAGAAAAAGTGGTCTTTTAGTTTGTTTGCCTTATAATTGCCTGCATTTTTTTTTTCATAGCACTCAGACCGGATTATCTTTTTGTCTAACTTTATTTGATAAAGGGAACTTCACGTACATGAACAACATTTTTTGTCTAATCTTTTGTTTAATCAAACACAACTGAAGCCTATCAACCTTTTTTGTGTAAGGTTTTGTTTGATCGAGTGTGTTCTGTGTGCATAATCAACCTTTTCCTACCCATGTAATGTTCTGTTTGACTGAGCATGCTTTGTATGCACGAAGGACATTTGTTAAATCAATTGTTTTCTTCAATCAAGCCTGGTTTGTGAGCATGATCAACAGATGCTTAATACTCTACACTTTAAATGAGGAATGAAAGAGAATGGGCACTCACCATTCTTAATAAATCCATCCAAGTTGCTTCTACTAACACAAAGGCATAAACTGAGTATCATCCTCCACAGGAATCACAAAAAGTTCCTCAGATTTTTAGGTTATGTGAGATGAACATAGTTCTTCAAGCAACTAACCACATCCAAGAATGAAACTACCGTAGCCAGCAGAAAAGATGTTTTAAGGTAAAGAAGCTCACAAAAACTGAAGAAAACAGTTCAAATGAGCCTTATGAAGCACTCCCAGAGCCAGGTTGAAATCCCAAGGAGGAATGGGATGCAGAAAGACAGGGTAGGCATGAGCCGCACCTTGCACAAAGATATGCACGTTGCATAATAAAGCAATATGCAAAGAAGGGGGCAGGGTAGAACAGCGTACAAAATCCTCTAAGTGTAGTGCTGTAAATATTTAATTAACATATATTACAAAAGAGAATGTACATATAAACATAGATAAAAGGAAATAAAAAATAAATAATACAGATAGCTCAATGGCTATTCAGCTGTGCCAATGCAAAACACTCCCAGCTGAGTACAAGTAGCCACCATAAATTCAAAAGTAGAGAGACAAAGCAAAAGTGATGCTACACAAGATACAATAAGAAATCAAGTCTATCAAGGAGTCAGAGCTCCATGTATGATGGTGATAGAGCAGCAATACTCATAAGGACCCAATAAAACAGTGAGAGAGAAACAGGGAGATAAGCAAGGCAGTAGTCCCTCATGTCTGCACATATTTGCTAAGGATGTGTGCTTACTTGAAATAAACTCGTTATTCACAGTTAGTATCTCTACTTTTCTCAGTTTGTGCTCCCTTCTCCCTTGGTCATCTCCTTCCTGCACCTCATCCTCCACTCTTCATTCTCCAATAAGCAGTATCTCCTGTCAAGTTGGCCTTCTGGTTCTCCACCTGATGCCCACTGTCACAAACAACTAAAATCGTTTTGGACCAGAACAGAGCCCCCTAGGCTTGATTTCCCCTAATGTCTCTAGATCTTCTCTATTCTCCTCAAATACTGTCACTCCTATTTACTGTGTCTTCGGTAGTATCATGTTTGCTTTGTGTCAGCTACCTCTGAAACTGCCACATGTCTATGGTGGCTACTGCTACTCTGGGGGTGTTTTGCAATGATAAAGCTGAATACCTTTTGTACTATCTGTATATTCATCGTTTATCTACTTTTATTTATGTTTCAATATACATTCATGTTAATAAATACTTCTTATACTTCACAATATTTTGTGTTCTGTCCTACCCATGCACATTCTTTCATATTCTATTTGCACGTTAATCTCCTGCGGTGGAATGTTTGATGTACTGTTTGAGGACAAGCTGCCAGAGAGTTTTAAGGAACAATTAACCCACTGCTATGGTCATTTAGTTGCCCTCTGTTTTATGCTGTATAATATATATATGTTTATTTCCTTTTCTCTCCATCCCATCTGCAGTGTCTTTCAAGTGAGTAGTGCAGACTACCCCTTTTTAATTATTGTAATAAAGCAATACTCCTCTGAAAAGGACAAAAGAGTTGAAATCTGAACTTTAATAGACCTAAGACCAATGTAAAGAAAAGTCAAATCAAGAGTAATCCAAAAAGGCAGTGGCAATGACTCCCGGTCTTCACAACACTTATAGAACAGGGACCATACCCTGTTATATGTCTTAGAAGAAATCCTTCCCCTAGATGCTGGACTCAAGAGCCTGTGGATGATACAGTGGACCCTGAATCAAGAGGTCTTGACACAGTGAGAGCTAAAATGGCTCTGCCATGGAGAAACTGAGAAAATCTGAAAACCAGGCCCAAAGGGGCCATACAGGAGCAATCAGAATGATATTAGCCCTCTCTAACCTGATTTTTTTGGGAATCAGAGTACATGAGGAAAATACATATGCCTGGGGAAATGACCATCAGGTCCACATCAAGAGCTGGAGATCCTGGGATCTGGCAAAGAAATGAGGAACAGTGAGATTAAGCCTAGAGGTCATTAGGTCCACAGTAGGAGGACCCCATAGACAAATTATAAGTTTGAAAATGCTGTGACTGCACTCCAGATTGCCAGGATCCAACCCTTGGTGACTGAGAAAGTCTTCAGGAATGCTGTATACCCCTGGGATGAGACCAATACCACATGGCTAGGCGAACTACCCGAAGTTCTAGCATACTGATGGACAGAAGACTCTGGACTGGTCCAAAGACTCTGATCCATCTGATCCGTTGTGGCACCCCAGTCTGTCAGATTGGCATTGTGAGTATGACCCAATTTGGGGTAACAAGTGGCCACCACAGAGACAGATGGGGCCGCTGAAGCCACCAGCCAAGGTCCACCTTTGTCCAATTGGACAGTGATATGACATGGGAGAGATAACGTTGATGCCTGGACCAATTCCTGAGGATTTTCAGTTGCAGCTTACATGTATGGAACTGAGCAAACGAACTGCCTCCAGAGCAGAAACTAGGTAGCCCAGCACCTTCATGTACTCCCACACAGTCGCAGTACGGCCTGACACATCTGGTGAGACAACAGAATCTTGTCTTGAAGGTCTTGGAAAGAAACCAGAGCCAATTTCTTGAAACTGAGAAGCCAACTGTGTTGCACCAGAATAGACAGGACAGGAAAATCTTAATCTGAAGTCAAAGTCTCCTCTGAAGGAATCTTCAGCAAAAGGTCATTCAGGTAGGGAGTCTGAGAGCGCTCTAAAAAATGGATGTAAGCCACCAGGGCTGTCATGACCTTTGTAGAAACCTATACAGTGGAAGCCAACCCAAAAGGAAGACTGGTAAACTAAAAGTTGAAATGCAAACAACAGGAAACATTGTTAACCTGTATGGATTGGATTATGCAGATAGGAAAGTTAAAAACTCAGCTGGACACATGGCAGCAATGACGGCGTGCAAGACCTCCAGACTGAACCACGGAACAAGCAAAAAATGGCTGTGAAGTTTTAAGCCCAGAATAGGCTGGCATCCACCTTCTATTTTGGAAACAATGAAAAGATTGGAGTACAATCCTGTGAACCTTTCTTGAAAAGGAACAGGTAACAACTCCTGCATATCTAACAGGGAAGAAATGTGTCTAAAAATAAACAACTTTGCTTGGGATTGTAAAGAACCCTGGACATGAAAAGTGACATGGGAGAAGTGACTTGAAGGCTATGAGGTACCCTTCCCAAATTACCCAAAAATCCACAGGTCCACCAGGCCTGCTTGGGTTTTGTGCTGGAAAGCACCTGAGTTGCAGAGGGAATTGGAACCATTGGTGCATTCCAATACTGGCAGGGCAACAAAAACCATGAGTCTTCCATGGGGGAACAGGAAAGTTTAGGGGTAACCTGAGCAAGGTGAGCTAAAGCTTCAGAAAAAAAGGGTACAGGGGAGAGAGATATGCCGAATTAAAATATAAGTGTCTGTCAGATGTTCTCCATTCCTTGAGGAGTACCTGGTCTAAGGAATAGTCAAAAGGAAAAATGACAACCTCACTCTTGCATCTTTTGAAAACATCAGGGGAAGAGGAACTAGAATCTAAGGCCTCTGAGACCTTAAGTGTCTCCAGGACAGTCCAAATAAGACCCTCAGTGGATGAACTGGGTTCAGAGTGCCCAACAGAGATGGAGGAATCCAGGTCGTCCGCACCAGTTTCTTCATCCACAGCTAAGAAATCCCCCAAAATGGATGCATCACCCTCTGTAAAATTGCCAAAGCTCCTGGGGGTGGGCTGGGGGGTAGAGTGGCCCAAGGATCCAGAATATAAAGCTTGAACAGAAGTAGGTGAAGAAATGACTGGGGAAATTAAAGCATTAACCCATGTAGGCTCCTGTTTGACATATGAAGGACCCTGGAGGTTGGTTACTGGCCACAAAACGAGAAGTATATAGACTACCAAAAAATTTCCTAGGAAGACCAATCTGGCATGAAGAGCAATGGGTTAAAGGGGTTAATGAGACCCCCGAAACCTTAGCAGCTTTAGTCCTACCCATGTCTCCCTTAGACTCTGCCATAGCCAAAGGATCATCTTTAATTATGGAGTAAAATAATAAAAGTAATTCAATATCTTAAAAAATATTTATCTGACTGAAAGGGCTTACAAGGAGAGAGAAATAGACCAGCCTCTGCAAAGCTGGACGAGGTAAAAGTGGAGTGGGTCTGCCTAGGACCACCTCTTCCCCTGCCAAAAAGATCAGGAAGAATGGGCTCCTGGGAAGTATAATTTCACAGTTTTATAAACGGTGCTCTCCAGCCACAGCTAAGACGGACCTGCCCCCGATATTGGGAAGGGAGGGTCACAATTATTAGTATGTAAAGTAGAAATGGAGGCAGGAGAAGTCCCATATAAGAGTTCTATATTCCATCCAAGGCAGCGAGACCCAAAAAAATAAAATGTTAAAGTTTATTTTTTTAAAGAAAACACCACTGCCACGATTGGACTCAACTCAAATTAAAGAGAGTGTCCTAGAATCCCAAGTTACAGGCAGAATAGGTATACGGCAAAGAATGCCTTGACAGAAAGGCAGCTCAAGAGTTAAATAAAAATGCCACTGTTATAGAGGAGAAAGGACAGGAAACTAGAAGCATGCTCTTTAAATTTAAAGTATGTGCTGCCAAATCATTCCCATAGTAGAAAGAGCTATCCAGTCTACAACACCACAAAGAAAGAGAAATGCATCTGCCAGACAAACAAATAGGGACATACTCACAGGACCTCTGCACTCAGAGAGAAAAAATCCAGCTGCTATAAAGCAAGTAAGGTCAGAGAAAACCAAGAACAAAAAAGATGATAAAACAAGCCATCCTCCACCAGATCCAGGTTCCTGAAGTCTGTGCTCTGGTTCAATCCTACAAAGCAGGCCAGGGATAGAAGCCTGTCTAATGGGGGATTATGCAGACCCATCCTATCAAAATAAAACAAAAAAAATATAACTAAGAGAGAGCAGCTTTACCCTGCTTCCAACCTGCTGAAGGTCACTTTTAAAGCTGATCACGTCAAGGAGGGGGTAAAGTGGAGCAGGCTGGGAGTCTCTGTCTCTGAGAGCCTTTCTATTAACGTGCCCTGCCCACCTGGAGGAGGAGACTTTGCCCATGGTTCTTGTATTCCACATAGGATGTAAGAGAAATCTATCTCAATGCCAAATTTGGTGGATAATTGTTAAGCAGATTTGGCTGTAACCCTAAGTTTCCTTTATGGCATAGCAAGTTACAATGGGTAAATACTTTTTTTGCACAGCCTCGTATTTAATTTATTTGAACCACATTTATAGGGTTTGTGGGGACTGACAATGACTCCTAACGTGTCTGATTTCAGCTTATTTGTTTAATGGTTCAAAAGATATGTTTGAAAATCTGCATTTAACATTGCACCTTTATTCAACCCAAAATTTTAGCTTCACTAAAGTTAAATATGTAGAAACACACATAAAATGATACTACTTACGTAGTTGGCTGCTCCGGTATTTGCGTACAGTCCTCACTTTCTCAGCAATGGCGTGCTGTAGGAAGAGGGTGGACAGTGGATAGGACAGTTAAAGGCACATAAAAAGGAATCCCAACAGATGTATGAGAGGGAGATGTTCTGAGCTCTGAGATCACATGTAATTTGATTCTAAATCTGTAAAGATTTGGACAGCACTATATATATATATATATATATATATATATATATATATATATATATATATTTATTTATTTATTTCTATAGAGTTCATTAACCCCTTAGTGACCGGCCACACGTGCACGCGGCTGGCACTTAACGCCCGCCGAACTTTTATTCCCCCATTACCTTCAACGACTTCCTGGACGTACATGTACATCCTCTGTCACTAAGTGACAGATTCTGCGGGACGTACATGTACGTCCATTGTCTTGATGGGGTTAAAGGCAACCACAGTCAGGAGTATGGGTGCAAAGTATGTAGAGTGGTAGTTCTATTGTCGGGTACTTGTTGGTCCTAAATAGTATAACATTAGAAAGAAGCCTGAAGTAGAGGTTTGGGTAACCTGGACAAGACTTACCATCTTCTCCACATTCACAAGTCCGTCAATGAAAGTTTTACTGCCCTCGTGTAAGAACGTGAGATCTGGGAGAAAGAGAAAGTACAGGAATGAGAAAGGAAAAGCAAAATAGAAAGAGAGACAAGGAGAGATGGTGAGATAGCGAGGGACTCAGTTAAGGAAGAGAGAAAAAGAAAGGCTTAAGTGAAAATGAAAGAATATGACAAAAATGTAAGAATGTGAAAAGGGAACAGTAAGAATTAGAAAGGGAAAATTAACGAAACGGGAGAGAGTAAGAAAGAGAGAGGAAGAGAATTACAGAGAAAAGGGGAGTCAACAGGAAAGGAATGACAGAGAAAGGGAAGAGAACGAAAATGAGAGAGAAAGAACTAAAAAGAGAAAGAATGGGAAAAGAGAAAGCATAAGGGAAGTAATAGGATGACAGCAAAAGGAAATGAGAGCAGGAAAGACAAAATGACAGAGAAAGACATTGAGAGAGGGAAATGAAGAAGGAATGATAAAGGAAGAGAGATGATCACAAAAAGATGTAAAGAATAAGACAGGTAAAAAAAAAAAGGAAAGATAAAGAAATCTAAAGAAAAGAGGTTAAAAAAAAGGAAGCACAAAGAAGCAACGGAATATATAGTTCAGTCCATAAGTATCTGGACAGTGACACACTTTTTGTTGTTATGGCTCAGTACTCCAGCACAGTCTTCAGTATAGTAAATGTAACAGATTGCTCTATGTTTATCTACTTACTTTTGTGTAGTTTAACTCCTTAACGACTGGCCATTCGGAGCGGTCACATAAGGACCACTGAGCTTTTTTTTGTTGTTGTTGTTTCCGGTTCCGGACTCCCCGAACGGTATGCAGCTGCGGGGGGAGCCCAGAAATCCATGACGGTCATGTTATGTCATGGGTCATTAACTCATATCTACCCATGACGTACTATGAACGTCAAGGGTCGTTAAGGGGTTAAAAGATATTAGCTGGAGAATGTTCCCCGACCCGCCCCTTCGGGCCACGACACACTTAATCTGCAGTCTGGTCTGGACGGATGTAGCGAGGGACTAACTTCAGTAAGCAAAGGGAAATCCTGCCCTCAAGGTGGCAGTATTTTCCTTATACTTACATACTGAAGTTTGCCCCTCACTTTATCTGTCCAGGCCAGACTGCAGACTCAGTGTGACGTGGCCAGAAGGGGCTAATATCTTTTGAACTACACAAAATTAAGTAGATAAACATAGTACGATCTGTTACATTTACTCTAAAGAAGACTCTGCGAAATACTTTATATCAAGCATTACTATCTCTTTAATTACAGGGTCTTTACATCCATAAACTATGTAGGAAATGCAGCCCTTTTTATACAGTACTTTCCCTTTAGGGAACTAAAAGTAATTGGATAAAAGACATAATTTTAAACAGTCATCATATTTAGTACTTTGTTGTAAATCCTTTGCATTTGATGGCTATCTGAAGTCTGCAACCGACAGACATCAACAGACTCTGTGTGTCTACCCCGGTGATGATATGCCAGCAAACAAAAGATGCAGTCTTCAGTATAGTAAATGTAACACACTGTAACAGATAATCAAAGATGACCTTATACATAGGGTTATACTGCACTAAAACGGAATGTGTATGATCAGCAGTTAAACCATATAAAATATAAACAGAAATGTAAAAATGAAACTGAATTGTCTAAAGCGACACTAAGTGGAAACAAGACTAACTAGGGAAATCTTACAGTGTATATGATTTGACTGATCTATTCCCAGAAAACATAAATATCTTCAATGTGTAACTCGGTGGTTCTCAACCTGTGGGTCGGGACCCCTTGGGGGTCGAATGACGATTTGCCAGGGGTCGCCTAAAACCATCAGATATTTATATTTCGATTCATAACAGTAGCAAAATTACAGCGATGAAGGAGCAACGAAAATAATTTTACTGTTAGGGGTCGCCACAACTTGGGAAATTTTATCAAAGGGTCGCGGCACTAGAAAGGTTGAGAACCGCTGGTGTAACTGGTTGGCTGTTCTAAACTAGGGGAAAAAATGTAAAGTCATCTATGCCAAGGAACAGGTTAATGCATCCCCAAAATGGAATAAAGGGAGTAGGAACAACAACAGGGGAACGCTGGATAGAGCCATCTACAAAATCAAACAAGCAGGGAGAAAACAATATGTTTAGTTGCAATACGAATGCATGGCATTCTAAACATAAATGCACAAACTATATTTCCATACAAATTGTATTCCACGCAAAAGAATAAAGCATCTTATAAATAAATCCTATAAAATAAACAAATCATAATACTTGCTGGATATGGATACTCGTTTACTAAAACAGATACAGATCAATAATATAGTAATGATGGTGATGGATGGAAATCAGGTTGAATTGATTAAGATGTAGGAGCCAATGTAATAATCACTTAAGTAGTTCTCCTAGTCCTAGCTCATTAGGAAAATAGGATTTTAGTCTTACCTGTTAAATCCTTTTCACTTAGTCCATACAGGTCACTGGTACTCTGGGAGGCGATCCGCCCCTTTAATAGGCAGGAACAATTATGCAAATGACTGCAATGGGCGGAGCCTCCCCTCCTACTTAAGCTGCCTTCAGGCCAGAACCACTAGATTGATTTGAGGCACTAAAACTGACCATAGGTAAGCAAGAAGGAAGACTCCTGTGAGCATGCCCCAAAGGTCTCCCACTGAATGCCACAGGAGAGCCAAGCATGGTCCCTTGACAGGGTGGGAGACCAGTGACCTGTATGGACTAAGTGAAAAGGATTTAACAGGTAAGACTAAAATCCTATTTTCACTGTCGTCCAATACAGGTCACTGGTACTCTGGGATGTACAAACATTGAGCTGACCCAGAGGCGGGAAGTAAGGCAAGGACCAGGCGCAAGGCCCAAGTCACTAGAACTGCTATGAACCAGTTAATTACATAGCCCAGAATGTAAGTGTCAACGGACACCAACCAGGGGAAAACAACCCCTGAACTAACACAGAACAGAGCCAACCAGGCTCAACAGTAAAGAAGCACTAAGGACCACAGAGCAGAAGGCCTAGACAGGCAAAACTGCCTCCAGGACCTTCCTTCCAAAACTGGCATCAGCCGAGGCCAGTACATCAACTCGATAGTGCTTTGAAAATGTGTGCACAGAGGACCAAGTGGCGGCTCTACACAGTTGATCAGCAGATGCCTGATTCTTGTAGGCCCAAGAGGCCCCAATAGATCTGGTGGAATGGGCAGTCACCCGGAAGGGAACATGCTTATTCCACAACTTATAGGCTTCACGAATGGTAGCCTTAATCCAAGAGGCAATAGTAACTTTGGAAGCCGGTCTCCCTGCCCTAGGCCCCTCAGGAATGACGAATAGAGCGTCAGACTTCCTGATAGACTCGGTGCGATGAACATAAAACTTGAGGCAACGCACCACATCCAACAAATGGAGATCTCGTTCCTTGTCAGATGAAGGATTAGGGCAGAAAGAGGGAACCACAATCTCCTGATTGATGTGAAACTCGGACACAACCTTGGGTAAGAATTCCTTGGTAGTGCGAAGCACAGCCTTATCCTTGTGGAACACCAGGTAAGGAGGTTTACAAGACAGAGCTTTTAACTCTGCTACCCGGCGAGCTGAAACAATAGCTAAAAGGAAGGCCATCTTCCAAGTCAAGAGACGTAATGGAATGGAAGCCAAGGATTCAAACGGGGGTCGCTGGAGAACTCCCAGCACCAAATTGAGGTCCCACTGGGGAGCAGGACTCTTAAAGGCAGGCTGAACATGAGTCACACCTTGGAAGAAAACTTTCACATCAGGAAGGATAGCAATCCTTTCCTGGAAAAACACAGACAAAGCAGAAGTCTGGACTTTAAGGGAACTCAGACTGAGCCCTTTTTCAACACTGTCCTGCAAAAAAGCCAGGACAGTGGGAAGATGAAAGTCCAGGGACACCTTCCGATCAGTACACCAAGCCACAAAGGTGGCCCAGATACGAGGATAGATCTTGGAGGACACAGGCTTACGAGCACTGAGCATCGTCGACACCACTGAAGGAGAAAATCCTTTCTTCTCTAGAATCGAGGATTCAACCGCCATGCCATCAAATGGAGATGCTGAACATCCTCCTTCCACAGATATCCTTGAAGAAGTAAATCCGGACGGGCAGGGAGTGGAAACGGTTCCGCCACTGACATGGCCATCAACTCCGGATACCAGGACTGGCGAGGCCAGTTTGGAGCGATCAGGATGACAGGACAACGCTCCTGCTTCAACTTCTGGATGACTCTGATCAATAGAGGAAGAGGAGGGAAGATGTAAGCCAGAGGAAAATCCCAAGGAATTGACAATGCATCCACTGCTAGAGCAAGAGGGTCCCTCCGCCGGGAGCAAAACACCGGCACCTTCCTGTTGAGTCTGGTAGCCATCAGGTCCACTACAGGCACCCCCCACCTCTGGGTGAGTAGGTGAAACACCTCTGGATGAAGAGCCCATTCTCCGCTGTCGACTGTATGACGACTGAGAAAGTCTGCCATGACGTTGTCTACGCCTGGAATGTGAACTGCTGAAATGACAGGCACGTGATCTTCTGCCCAAGATAAAATATCCTTGACCTCCAACCAGGCGGTGCAACTTCTTGTGCCGCCTTGCCTGTTGATGTAGGCCACTGCGGTGGCGTTGTCGGACTCCACTCTGACTGGACAACCTTCCAGCTGAGACTCCCAGTGTCTCAGGGCAAGCCGGATGGCACGCAGTTCCAGAACATTGATGGAGAGAAGAGATTCCTCCAGTCCCCATTTCCCCTGAGCACTGAAACGACCCAACACAGCACCCCATCCCCGGATGCTGGCATCCGTTGTAACCGTGGTCCAACAGGGAACCTGAAAGGATCTCCCTTTCAGGAGATGAGAGAGATCCAACCACCAGTGCAGACTCGATTCCCCATGAGGAGGTAGAGAGACTGACAGATGCTGATGATCTGGATGATTCTTGCACATCTGGATCACAAACCTCTGAAGTTCCCTGGAGTGAGCCATGGTAAATGGTACCGCTTCGATCGTGGAAATGAACTTCCCCACCAGAGACGTCAACTTCGGCACTGGAACTCTGTCCAGCTCCAGGATCCCAGCCACTCGGATGGCTATCTGATGAGCCACTTCTTCCGGTAGAAACACCATGCATTGGCGAGTGTCGAAAAGGAGACCCAGGAAAACGAGCCTCTGAGATGGAACCAAGTCTGACTTGTCCAGATTCAGGATCCAGCCGTGACGGTTCAGAGTGTGAATACACAGCTGCAGTTGTCGTTGGAGAAGCTCCGCTGAGGAGGCTTTCAGGAGGAGATCGTCCATGTAGGGGGTCACCCTGATACCTTCTTGATGAAGTACCGCTATCAAGGAACCCAACACCCTCTGAAAGACCTGAGGGGCCGAAGTCAGCCCAAAGGGAAGAGCTGAAAACTGAAAGTGTCCCCTGTGGCAGGCAATCCTGAGATACCGCCTGCTCTCTGGATGAATAGGGATGTGAAGTTAAGCATTCTGAAGGTCCAGGGAGGCAAGGAACTCCCCTGGAGACATTGCTGCAATCACAAAGCACAGGGACTCCTGGCGGAAGTGGGAACTCACAACAAAGGAATTGAGATCTTTGAGATCCAAAATGGGACGAGCACCTCCGTCCTTTTTGGCCACCACGAACAGGTTGGAATAAAATCCTGAACCTGTGTCCTCTGGAGGAACCAACTCCAGGACCTCCTTGTCCAAGAGATCCTGAATAGCGTCGTCGAACAGACGTCTTTTTGTAGGTTCCTGAGAAAGACGAGTAAAATGGAACCGAAAAGGAGGAAGGGAAGAGAAAGGGATCCTGTATCCCTCCGATACCACCTGAATGACCCATGGGTCCGCCACTGACTCCTCCCAAGTCCGGCGAAAGATGCGGAGACGTCCACCCACTGCCGGATGCGGACCCGGGTTCGGTGAGTCATGCCGAAGCAGTCGTGGAGGTTTTGGCCTTGGGGGCAACTTTGGGCTTCCAGGACTGCTTGGGCTTGGAGGAGGAGCGCGCAGAGGACGGACCCGTCTGGGACGTGGAGCGTGTCTCAGTCTGAAAGGAACGAAAGGACCGATTGCGTTTGGCTGGAAACTTCTTCTTGAAGACTGAGGGTAGAAGAGTACTTTTACCACCAGTAGCCTCGCTGATCATTTCCTTAAGTTCAGAACCAAATAGCAAGTTCCCCTGAAAGGGTAAGGAAAGCAAGGCTTTCTTAGAGGCTGTATCAGCAGACCAAATTTTCAGCCAAAGGGCACGTCTGGCCACCACAGAAGAAGTGGAGGCCCTCGCCATCATGCGCACAGCATCAAAAGCAGCATCAGCAACATAATTTTGTGCTTCAGTAATGTTAGCAAGTAGCTGCAACTGCTCAGATACCGGTGCATCCTGGCGGACTGCCTCAGTCAGTCGTTCAGTCCAGGCCGCAATAGCTCTATTAACCCACGCCACTGCAAAGGTTGGACGCATGGCAGTGCCAATGGAGGCAAAAATAGACTTAAGAGAAAGTTCTAGCTTTTTGTCCGTCCAATCCTGCAGGGCAGAGGCATCAGAGACAGCTAAAGCAGTAGATTTGGACAGCCTGGAAACAGGAGCATCCACCTTGGGAGGATGAACCCATTTTGCCAGTTCAGTCTCAGGAAAAGGGTAAAGTTTAGCAAACTTTTTAGACACTGAGGAGGATTTGTCAGGATTCCTCCACGCCTCAGAGACTAGACGGGCAAGGGTAGGGTTAGTTGGAAAACATACAACCGCCTTAGATGGTTTTTGGAAAATGTCAGTTGGATCATGAGTAGATTCCTGAGTCAGAGGAAGGTTGAGCGTAGTTATCACAGCTCTAATCAGACCCTCAGCAGAAACCTCAGGGTCACGTTCATAAGGGTCCCCAATGGACCTATTAGACTCAATAACAGTGCCTTCCTCAGCATCAGAATCCTGTAATAGTTCTTCTTCAGAAGAATCAGACACATCAGGAGCTCCTTGTGGCTTAGGCAGGGAAGTCCTGATAGTAGAGGGGGTCTGCCAAACCTGGAGAGCCCCCTGTACCTGAGAGGGAAAGAGTTGGAGTGTGGATCTGAGATCCCTAGTGGCAGCTTTAAACTCTTTCACCCAAGTTGGCTCAATAGCATGGCTGGGAAGCCCAGGGTTGCTATCACGACAATCAGTGCATTTAGGGCATAAATCACCAGAACAATCTCTAGGCAGCCCAGAGTGACAAGAGGAGCAAAGCGCAATGGGGGGGAACAGACACCCCAGCCTCTTTAGTCTTGGGTCTCGCCCCTGGCTCCAGTGGAGTAGACATGCTCACAGCGTCAATATACACCACTTAACAAATATCACCCAGTAAAAGTGTGAAAGATTAAAGTTTCACCCCAGAAATGCCTAAAAATGGACTTATCTGGCCAGCGAAGGGTTAATCTGCTGAGAGGAGAGAAGGCTCGGTCCCTGCGTAGTATACTCGCTGAGAAAGAACACCACAAAATGGTGGCCGTCAGGTCAGCCAATCAGAAACGAGCGCGAACCGGGCGCTCATGGGAAATGTAGTTTTCTCTCAGAAGTACCCCAAACAGTGCCCGAAGCCCCCCTGAACTCCCCACACCCTGTAAACATACACCGGATGATAGAGCAGGAGCTTAGAAGTAAAATGAGCCATCTCTGAAGTTGCTGTGACAGGCGGTTGCAGAGATATGTCCCACACTGTGAAATCCCACAGAGAGTAAAGGAGCAATGGCGGGAAAAGGCGCGCTTAAAGGCGCGGAACACTAAATTTTAATAAAGTCCCACTAAACTTTCAAAAGTACTAAACAGTAACTCAAAACATGAGAAACATAAATAAAATTATACCCAAAGCTCCAGAACCCAGAGAATACCACAGAAATTGCATAAACATGATAAATGCAAATAAAAACACCCTATGAGTGCTGGAGTGCAATGCAACTCCCAAATACAAGCCCATCAAAGGGACACTGTGGGGACAAGTGGACCTTCAGCACTCAAGGGGTGGCTCACCTTTCTGCAGGACTTCTGTCTTCAGGTGACCATGATAAAGTGGGAATAGACCAGAGGTAAATTCCTCAGCAGGGAAGCTGCTTGACTCAAGCTGTTCCCTCTTCAGGGCATAAGGTCCACAGAAAATCCCTGGAAGCTGCACCAGCCACTTTAAGGAGGGCAATTCACAGCCATGGTCACCCTCCTAATGGTGGTATTCCATATTTGAATAAAAATAACAAAACACTAAGATGAATGCAAAGATGTTCTCCACCTGGTGTGCACAGCACACAGGAACAAATCAATCTAGTGGTTCTGGCCTGAAGGCAGCTTAAGTAGGAGGGGAGGCTCCGCCCACTGCAGTCATTTGCATAATTGTTCCTGCCTATTAAAGGGGCGGATCGCCTCCCAGAGTACCAGTGACCTGTATTGGACGACAGTGAAAATCAGTTTATCTTTAACCCTTTGAGTGCCAGAGGGGTAAGCAACGCATTGCAAAGCAATGTGTGGCTTACCCCGCTGGCACACAAAGGGTTAACTTGTAGCTCAGTGCAGCTGCATATGATCTGGGTTCCCCTCAGGTAATGAACATATGCTAAAAGAAAAGAAAACAGTGCACCAGAAGGATCTAAGTGTAGCATTTAATCATAAATACACATGGAAAAGTGGTTGCTTGTTCTGTCTTCACCCCACCCCAGGGTAACAGGGGATGAATATTGGCCACACGCAGTGGTGTGAATTTTCACAAAAGTGGGCAGGGGTGGAGTGCACCTCCCACTCCTGTGAAAATAGCTGCAGCAAGACTCACGGCTGCAACAGTACTCACTCAAATAGGCAACACTGTGCACCATTCTCTAGTGTATATTTATTTAATATACTAGTTACAAAGCCCGTATACACGGGTTGATCCGGAGCGGGTAGCTCTGGATGGCTCACAACCTGTCAGTGCTCCCGGCTCTGGGGCAGCAGCCGAGGCACTAGGTGACAGTTTGTCACCCAGCCGCCTCTGCTGCTGCCCTGGAGCCGGGAGCACAGACAGGCTGTCAGCCTTCCGGAGCAGAGAGCCCGTTCTGCAAGTCCCTACTGCGCATGTGTGGTTACGCACACAGTGAACAATGCATTCTAGGACTTTATGTTATAAGGAAGGATACACAAATATAACATAATAATGGATAATAGCTAAATATCCTTAAATAATAGACATGTCTGGAGGAAGACATGCAAATGGAACATATGAGCCCCTCCAATGATAAATGGAGGGCAAAAATTGGATGTGATCTAGAGATAGACAAAATAAGGGGTAGTGGAACTTAGGCCAGGGAATAAATTGTAATTGATGGCAATAAACCCACAGTTTAGATAATCAGACAAATGTGACAACAGTGAAAATTGCCCCCAATTGTGACTAAGCTTATAGTGTAACAACCTGGGGAAAAATCATCAGCACATAAACTTAAGTCAATATATATAACTTTCACAAGACCTCTTCTTGGGTGTCAGTCTCACCATCAGATATAGTAACACTGGTTGCCTCCGTTATTCCTCCTTCTACTGCTCCTGTGTCATCCAATCCTCTTGTGCCCATCTCCCTCAAATAGATATGTCTTCATTAGAAGCATCCTCTTTGTCAATCATGTAACAATGATTTATCACCAAGTTGTTACACTGTAAGCTCATTCACAGTAGGGCACAGTTTTCACTGGTGGCACCATTCCTCAATTATCTAGACTGTGGGTTTGCTACTATGAGTTAAACGATTTACTTTACCTGGCCTATGCTCCACTATCCCTTACTTATCTACCAGTGGATCAATGTCCAGTTTCTGCACTTCATTCTCCAACGTAGGGGCACACATTGTCCAATTTGCATGTGTTTATTCACACATTGTCTATTGTTTTAGGATATTTTTGCTATTATCCATTTTATAATATTTGTTATATATTTACATAGTAAATTAGGTTGAATAAAGACACAAGTCCATCAAGTTCAACCTTCTCCTCATTCCCCAGTAATTTTATAGCTTTCCTGCTACCAAATAAGTTGGTCTTTATCAGACCTTCCTGATCTGCCTACAAATAAACAGTATAACTCTGTATGTTCCCTTTGGAAAGAAATGTATCTAATCTTCTCTTGAATGTATCCATTGTATCTGCCATAACTACCTCCTTGCGCAAAGAATTCCACAATTTAACAGGCCTCACTGTAAAAAAAACCTCTGCTGAAGTCTAACCCTCCTTTCCTCTAATCTCAAGGGGTGTCCCCTGGTCATCTGATCAGGCCTTGGAATAAATAGCTCACAGCAGAGATCCTTGTATGGACCTCTCATATATTTGTACAATGTGATAAGGTCTCCTCTTAGTCGTCTTTTCACTAGAGTAAACCAAGTTTGCCTAGTTGTTCCTCATACGTCAAGTCCTCCATTTCCTTAATTAATTTTGTTGCTCTTCGCTGTAACCTCTCCAGTTCTAATATATCCTTTTTCAGAACTGGTGGCCAAAACTGCACTGCATACTCAAAGTGAGGTCTTACCAATAATTTGTACAATGGCAAAATAATGTTAACCACTCTTGCTTCAATACCTTTTTTAATGCAAGACAGGATTTTGTTTGCCTTTCCTACTGCTGTCTGACACTGGTCACTGTTTCCAAGTTTGTAGTTGACAAGGCTACCCAGGTTTTTCTCTAGCAACGAGTCACCTAAAATTATTCCCTTAAGTTCATAAGTAGCCTTGGGATTATTTCCTCCCAAATGCATGACTTTACACTTCCCCACATTAAACTTCATATTCCATTTCTTTGCCCAATCTGTCATTTTATATAAATTCCTCTGTAGAGAGCAATTATCCTGTTTATTAATGTTGTTTTATGTTTCTTTTTCACATGGTGTTTTTAAGATACCTCTATGCTGTTCTTGTTTCAATAAATTGATTTTATTACTGTACAATGTATTTATGATTTAATGCCACACTTAGATCATTCTGGTGTGCTGTTTCTTTTCTTTTTGCAGATGCTCTGTCAGGCCTACTGCGGTGATCTTCAGTTCCTCTTTGTTTTGGGGCACTTTCTCTTCAGTCTTGTCTTCAGTAAGTGAAAAACTCCTTGGTTGCTTTAGCAGTGTGTTTGGTGTTACTGTCTTGCTTCAAGGTGCTTCCATTGAGTTCTGAGGCATTTGATTGGATTTGAGTAAATGTTTCTGCACACTCCAGAATTAATCTTGCTGCTGCTGTCACTGGTCACATCATCAATTAAGACAAGTGAGCCAGTTCCACTGCAGCCATACATGCCCAATTCATAATATGGCTTCCTCTATGTTTTAAAAATGAGGTGCTATGTTTTGGATCTTGTGCAGTTCCTTTCTTTATCCACATGTTCTTCTTTCCAGCACTCTGATACAGCTTAATGTTTGTCTATCTGTCCATAAGACTTGGTTCGAGAACTCTTCAGGTTATTTTATGTAGTTTTTAGCAAACTATAACCTGGCCTTTCTGTTCTTGAGGCTTACTCCTGCATCTTGAGATGAACCATCTCTGGTTATGCTGGTGTAGTCTTCTCTTTATGGTACTCTTTGACACTTCTGTGCCTTCATTCTGGAGAGAACTATTCATATGTTTGACAGTTAAAAAGGGTTTGTACTTCAAAACTGCAAGCATTCTTTGATCATCCACTAGTGGCCTTCCGTGGTCTACCAGGTTGCTTGTTATTGCTGAGCTCACCTATGTGTTCTTGCTTCTTAATAATGTGTACCACACAGCTGATTTTTACAAACCTATTTGATTTATTCCACTTTTTCAGCCTCATGCAAATGCAAATACCACCATTACAATCCCATCTAGACCTTCTGTTAGTGCATGCACTAATGATGCAACAATACACACCTGGCCAATAAACAGCTGAGCAGCCAACAGACCAAAAGCTATTGGTCCACTAAAATGGAGGGACTATGTATAAAAAGTGTTGTACATGGTTCATAGTTTATGGATGTAAATATTGTCAAATTAATGACATCCTACACTTTGAGAGAATGATAAAAGGAAGAGAAAAAAGAAGGGAAAATGAGAAAGAAAGGCAACATATAATTAAAGAGAAAGGACAGAAAATGGGAAATTAAGTATTAGAGGATGAGAAAATAAAGAATGTGAAATGAAAGTGTGTAAGAGAATGGAAAATAAAAGGAAAGGGAGAGAATAAGAAAGAGAAATAAACACGACTAATGAGTGGTAAAAAAGGGAAAATAGAAGGTGGAGAGAATGTGCCCCCCCAAAATATATTCATTTCTACATGCCCACGGTGTACTGTCCTGCCCCAATCTATTATATTTCTATTTATCTGCTTGTGTTGTGTGCTTTTCTTTCTATGTTTTTATCTTTGATTTCAGGTCACTTCCTGTTCCCTGTACTCACCTTTCAGAATGAGGGGAATAAATGGGATAACGGGGGGGCGCATGCGAGTCACCATCTCACGGTATGACTTGTGGTTCCTGCAGGGGTCCTATGGTTGACAAGAGTACAAAAGTGAGAGACCCCCCAACATTACTGATGTTACTTTTCCAATTACACTCACATAAAACCTACAGATTAACCCCTTGACTGCCAGAGGAGTGTCCAAAGCCTTGCAAAGCAACGCATTGAACATCCCTCTAGCACTCAAAGGGTAAAACAGTAAATAGTTCTAGACAAAAGGAAGACAATGATTGTTGTCTTATTTCACATAGTATCCTCCCCCCACTGCCCACCTTCCCCAATCAACTCTCACCGTTAAATTCTCGAACTTTCGAAACAGGTTCTTAAATTTTCCAGGTAATTTCTAGGAAAAGAAAGAGCAATAACATAGAGAATCAGGACGAGATATGGAGAACTAGGAAAATGAGGCTGATGTACTATGAAAAATTGGAACAGGACTGGGCAAACTATCCTGCATCAAAGGGGCAGATTAAAATACCCACTGATTTAAATGGGACTTTTAACTCACTAAATGCTAGAGAGGCCCCCACGCATTGCAAAAGCCCCATTTAAAGGGATAGTAATGTTTCCAAATAAAAGCAGCTCCAATTAATCGTCATAGTATTTGGACCAGTGAGTGTGTTATTTCAGTACTGTCAGAGTTGTAGTTCAAGAGTAACTGAATGATAAACTATCCCCCTCCTACCCCTTTTACTGATGTAACTGCTCACCTCAGAGCAGCAAGACTCTCCAGATGGATTGCAGAGAGGGACAACCTTCAATTAGCATAATGGAAAAAACTGAAAAACCTGTCAATGGGGGGAAGTGCTTTCATTATTCTAACATAGTAACATAGTTGATGAGGCTGAAAAAAGACATGTGTCCATCAAGTCCAAGCCAAAAGCACCCCTGTTGATCCAGAGGTAGGCAAAAAAAACCCTTTGGAGCAATTTCTAATTTAGCCCCAAGTGGGTAAAAAAATTCCTTCCTGACTCCAAATGGCAGTCAGATATTTCCCTGGATCAACATCCTATCTGCTTTTGAAGCCATCTGTCATCATTTTCAATATTGTTCTGTGCTAGATAGGCAGCCATTGCTTTTTTGAAAGCAGTTGCATTATCTGCAAGCACAATATCCCGAGGCAAAGAATTCCATAGCTTAACTGCCCTTACTGTAAAGAATGCCTGCCTTTGTTTTAGTCAAAAGCACCTTTCCTGATGTCTTAATGGATGACCTCTTGTTCTTAGCTCCGCTCTTTGTGTAAATAATTCATTGGCTACTTCTTTGTATTGGCCTTGAATGTATTTGTAAATGGTAATCATATCACTCCTTAGATGTATCCTCTCAAATGTAAACAAACCCAGTTTGGCTAGTCTCTCTTTATAACTCAGATCCTCCAATCCTTTTAACAGTTTTGTTGCGTGTCTCTGCACCTTTTCCAGTTCAACAACGTCTTTTTTAAGAACTGGCGCCCAAAACTGTACTCCATATTCTAGATGAAGCCTAACCAATGAATTATACAGAGGTAGGATAATATTAGCATCCCTTGCATCTACACCTCTTTTATGCAGGTTAGTACCCTATTTGCTCTTGCAGCAGCTGAGTGACTCTGCACACTGCTGTGAAGTCTATCGTCTATCAGGACTCCTAAATCTTTCTTTAATGAGGATTCTCTAAGTTGATTCCCATTTAGAGTATATGTAGCAAGTTTGTTTCTACAGCCTAAATCCATAACCTTACATTTATCTACATTAAATGTAATCCGCCACTTTTCTGCCCATTCATTCAGTTTATCCAAATCCTTCTGCAGAGAAAAAACATGTTCTCACAGTAAGAAGATTGTCCCTTGCTGTGAGCTGTCTGGTCCCAGGACCAGATTCCACATCTGAGGGGAGGTGGCTTACACTAGGTAACAGGGGCGGGAGGGGGATACTTTAGCATTCAATTACTCTTGAACTACAACTCTGACGGTATTGAAATAGCACTCTCTATGGCTCAAACACTATGAAGACTAATTAGAGCTGCTGTTTTTGTGAAATATTACTATCCATTTAAATCAACCAGGGGTTTTGAAATGTTTATTTGCACCCTATGGTGCGGTCACTTTGTTTCAGAACTGCACCCTTTTTCCTTACTACATGGTTTGCTCTAGTGTTGTCTAGTTCACTAGAGATTCTGCTGGAACGTTAATTAGTAATGGCTCAATATAACCCTAACGTTCGGTAACTCCTTATAGTGTGTGTACTAATGCTCTCCACCATCGGCACTGTTTATAGTACTCAAGTTTCTATGAAATTAGGTTAGGTAGGCAACCCTGTAGAGTGGCTATATGCACAAAAAGTGGAGCAATTTTGCATCACAATGTGTTGGAGACATCTCTACCGTTCAAGGTGTTAAAAGGCCATTTTTATCGATTGGGAGTTTTGGTTTGTTCCCTATGGCACCTAAACTTTGTATCATAATTTCTCCACTTTTATTTTGTTCATATGGCCCTATATGATCAGTAACAATATACACTATTAAAAATTACACAATAAAAAAATAAACAATAAAATGAAAATATAAAAAAATAATAAGAAGAAATATGGTAGTCTTATATATGTCCAAAAAAATATTGGGATCTAAAATGTTATTCAATAGCCCTCCACAGTGGTTCTCCCTCCATAGCACTTACAACAGATAAATAGATGAATCAGGTGTTAGACTCATAAAAGATTTAAAACAAAAAAAATGTACCGATGCAACACCAAAAAGTGTCTAAATAATATAATCCAAATGTCTGTGTTATCTAATGATACATAAAGTTAGCAGGCACATATCTCTCAAACAGAACAGCCAGCCAAAACAAAGAAGAAAACAAAAAAAAAGAGCATGCAGCTGCCACCAATATCCTATATAATAGTTCACTAAAACATGTGTAACAACGTTGTCATGCGCAGTAGAGACTGCTGCGTGTGCTGTAGTCATGTGCAGTAGAGACTGCTGCGCGTGCTGTAGTCATGTGCAGTACAGACTGCCAGTGGCGAGGCTGACACAGAGAGAGGCGCTCCGAAGGAGCTTCCCGCTCTGTATTAGCCGTGGTGCAGGCAGTCTCTACTGAGCATGACTGCACAGCAACCGGCTGGCAATGTATCAGCCGCGGCGTGGGCAGTATCTACTGTCCATGACTGCCCCGTGACCAGCTGCCAGTGGCACTGTTGCCCGTGTAACGGGCTCTTCAACTAGTAGTAACAATATTAGGAGACAACAGGAAGGGAGCGCTCAACTGATCCGCCAAGCGAAGCACAACCAGTCATCAAAAGTCTAGTAAAAATATCAATATATTATTGATAAGTAATAATAAAAATACTCCATACAGGTAGCTTAGAGATACAGGTAGCTTAGAAGGGTCGTGCTCATGAACTGATCCTTACACCATCTCCTAAGCTACCTGTACGGAGAATTTTTATTATTACTTATCAATAAAATACTGATGTTTTTACTGAAACAACTGCTTATCCTTCGCTTGGCGGATCTGTTGAGCGCTCCCCTCCTGTTGTCTCCATGTCTGTTGAAGCCTGTGCTGAGGTTGTTGGGGGCTGCCCCGGATCTACAAGGCCCCTGGGCTCGATGAGTGATCTTCTCTTACATACCTAACAATTAGAGCAACTTTGGATATGTTCCTTTTCTTTGATTGTCAGTAACAATATTAAACAAGATTAATAAAGATTTATAAAGTGAATGTATTACTGGTAACACTCTTTTTGTTTTCATCTATGAAAGCACACAGTACCCTAGAACAGATTTTCGAGAGAGCTGATGGCAGCTGCTCTTGTAATGCAGCAGAGACATTTATGCATTGCTCTCTGGTGGACATCTGCTGTGTTTTGAAGAACTGTGTCGTGTTTAACCATCTGGTTTCTAAAGACATCTCCAACACTTTGTGAAGCAATTATTGGAGACATCTTTATCACCCAAGGGGTAAAAGTGCAACTCTATCTATAGAAATGCCAGCAGCTGTGCGATAAAAATCTTTAGTGTAGTCTACCTTAAAGGGACAGTAACGTTTAATAATAAAAGCAGCTCTAATTACTCATAATAGTATTTGGGCCATGGAGAGTGTTATTTCAGAGTTGTAGTTCAAGAGTAATTGAATGGTAAAATTTCCCCCTCCCGCCCCTTTTACTGATGTAACACTGCTCAGCTCAGAGCAGCAGGGTGTGTCCAGGTAGACTGCAGAGAAGGACAATCTTCAATTAAGGGAAAAAGCTGAAAAACATGTCAAGGGGGGCAGGGTTTTCATTCTTCTCACAGTAAGAAGATTGTCCCTTGCAGTGAGCTGTCTGGTCTGTGGACCAGATTCCACATCTGTGGAGAGGGGACTTACACTAGGTAAAAGGGGTGGGAGGGGGAAATGTTATCATTCAAATACTCTTGAACTACAACTCTGCCAGTACTGAAAAAGCACTATCTATGGCTCAAATGCTATGAAGATTAATTGTAGCTGCTGTTTTTGTAAAACATTACTATCCCTTTAAAGGCATCGTAATGCATAATACTGAAACAAAGAGTTATATATTTTTCAGCTGTTTTGGCAAAGATTCTTCTTCATATTTCTCTTTATACATAACTAGTGTAAAAGCCCGTGTACACGTGCCAAGGTCCGGGTGATGTTAACCCTTTGAGTGCCAGAGGGGTACACAACACATTGCTTCAAAATGCGTTGCGTACCCCTCTGGCACTCAAGGGGTTAAGAGGCTGGTCCTGCTCTGCGTCCTGCCACCGACGCAGTCTGGCCCGAAAGCACAGAATGCTCCCAGCACAGAACTCCCAGCATTCCTACACCATCCAGCATTTTGTGCTCCCAGCATTCCTACACCTCCCAGCATTCTGTGCGTTTGAGCAGTCTCTACTGCGCATGATGGCTTCTGAGAAACATCCTAGCGAATTACTATATAGGATGTCCCAATGTGTTGAAGATTCCTGATGCAATGCAGCAGATGGGGAGGGGATAACTGACGTTTTTATTAACATTAAACGTACCTCCCAGGTAACCCGCAGGCGGCTCACAGCTCCATTATCCAAACCCATCACGATTGCAAAGAAGGACAGGAGGTCCTGGTTCTGCTTACAGCTGGAGAGGTGGAGCAGTGTGGTGGAGAAGGAAAGGGATGGAGGGAGGACAGAGAGAGGAGGACAAGAGGGATGGGAGGTTGTTCATGAAAGCAGATACAAGAGAAACATATGGGGTAAGAGAGGGAGTGTTTTATAATAATGGAAATTAAAGACAGAGCGAGTGAGTAGAGGAGGGGTAAAGTGGAAAGAAAAAGAGAGATGGAAAAGGTGGACAGAGTGAGAGAGAGGAGGAAAGTTATGGGAAAAGGGAAAGATCGGTGGAAGGAGCAAAGAAGGAAGAAAAAAGGAAATGTGAATGGTTATTTGATGTACACTGTAAGGGACAAAATGGTCAAGATGATCTACAAGATTCAGAGACTGCATAATTAAAAAGAACTGGGAACATACATTAACATACATTAAAGGGATAGTAATACTTAAAAATTACTATCCCCCATCTTGTAGGCAATAAAAAACTGAGTAAAATGACACCAGAGGCATCTCTCAAACCTTTATGGTTTGAGAGGTATCCGCTTTTAAAGTTCAGCAGTTTGCCTTTTCCCCTGACGTCAGCATTCTAGCTGAGAGCAGGGGAATCCTCTCCTGGGATCAGCCGGCGGCTCTGCAGCAGTGCAGAGATCGCATTAATAAAAAAGAAATCCTTTACTAAAATGGTCTTCTACGTGTGCTTGGTTTGCATGCACACGTAGAAGACCTTTTAAGTTAAGGATTTCTTTTTTATTAACGCAGTCTCCGCACTGCTGCAGAGCCGCCTCCGGTCCCGGGACCAGATTCCCTTGCTGTCAGCTAGAATGCTGATGTCAGGGCAGAGGGAACTTTGAAAGCGGATATCTCTCAAACCATAAAGGTTTGAGAGATGTCGCTGGTGTCATTTTACTGGTTTTTTTTTGTCTACAAGATGAGGGATAGTAATTTTTAAGAATTACTATCCCTTTAAGATCACTTTGCCAAGGAGAATACGACACACTTCAACATATGCACTAAGAACTATCTATGCAAGGGGAGGGGTAGACTATAATCATTGGCATATGAGGTTGGTGTAATAATGGCGATGTTTTGCAGATGGCAATTTGGGAAGATGAGAGGATGTGCTCAAACCTCAACACCGAGAACACCCCCCTGTCCTCCCTTAAAACCTATGCAATTCCCTGTCCCAGTTAAAGGGATAGTAATGTTTCATAATAAAAGCAGTTCCAACTACTCTTCATAGTATTTGGACCATGGAGAGTGTTATTTTACTACTGTCAGAATTGTAGTTCAAGAGTAATTGATTGATAAACTATCCCCCTCCCGCCCCTTTTACTGATGTCCCTGCTCAGCTCAGAGCAGCAGGATGGTGTCAAAGTGGATTCCAGAGAGGAACAATCTTCAATTAAGATAAGGGAAAAACCTGTCAATGGGGGCAGGGCTTTCATTTTTCTCACAGTAAGAAGACTGTCCCTTGCTGTGAGCTGTCTGGTCTATGGACCAGATTCCACATCTGAGGGGAGGTGGCTTACACTAGGTAAAAGGGACAGCAGGGAGATACTTTATCATTCAATTACTCTTGAACTACAATTCTGACAGTATTGAAATAACACTCTCCATGGTCCAAATACTATGAAGATTAATTGGAGCTGCTGTTTTTGTGAAACATTACTATCCCTTAAACAGATGATTAAAATACACACAAAAGACTCTGCTACACTCTGCAACCTGCTGAGTGATACAATCTTATGTTTACAAGAGACAGATGATTGACAGTTCACACTCACAGAGAAAGTCCTATATTCAAAGCCCAAACCATGTGTCTCAGTATGTGGGGTACTTGGATCATCCACAGAGTATGCAAGGGGAATTCATATGTTTTTCCTTAAATCATTTCGGATGATCTTGGAGGGTATAAAAAACATACAGGGCAAACAAGCCCTCTAAGGGTAATACCGTCAGGAATCAGAGCCCTCCCACAAACAGATAATACCCCACTCACCAGAAGACAGAAGTAAAAATACCTTCATCAAATTGATAAGAAGACTATTGGTCTGGATTCAAAGTAGCACAATGGGAACAGCTTATCATAAAATATTTATTATAGAAAAAAGAAATAAAATAAAGTAAAATAACAAGTGTATAAATACTCCCTAAACATGTAGGGAGTATTTATACACTTGTTATTTTACTTTAGTTTATCATTTCATAGGTCTGTCCTGCCCACTACTATACACTGGCGTTTTAGTATTTATGGTTCCTATATTCTGTACTGGAGAGCAGGGAAGTACCTGTGATTAACTCACATAAGGCGACGTCATCCTTTTGGTCTGGTGAGTGGGAATATTCTCTATATAGGGACACCTTATTTTGTTACAGTAATTACCCTTAGAGGATTTAGTGCCCTGAGCATGTTTCTCTGTCTTAACACAAGAAGCATATTCCATGAAGAAGACACCCTTTTGCCCTCTGTGGGATATCGTAGTACGAATGGAAGAGTATCATATAGACCTGCTGTACTCCGGTCCATATTTGACTCTTTGTGGAGTGGTTCATTAGCTCCAAGCTCTAGCAAGTACCTGTTTCTGTTTTACAGGCAGATTTCACCCTACCTCAGGTGCTACTCTCAAGGTACTTTTTGAGCTTCTTGTTTTATGTAAGTGCATCAGAATGTGAAGGTGTAACTGAGTGCACCAACATAATTTGAAGAGATACACTTATAACTGGGAATCTTGTAACACCAGGAATCTTATTTCTATTCTGGTAGGTGTGCATTGTCTTTTCTATGTACATTAGATTTCTGACCTTATCTTCATTCCTTATGGCATGCCTGCTTGCTAGTGGCCCTGACCTCAGCTTATCTTCTGGATGCTGCTTGTCTTCTACCTGCTCTAACCTTGTCATCCTCCTGATTACTGTATTGGCTCATTGATTTGGTTACCTTCTGTTTTGGACTTTCACTTATCCTATATCATGTCAGCACAACCTGAAGATTATATGGCTGATTTTTGAAGATGGGCAGATCTGACACTATGCAATCAATTTCAGTTGGGCCTGTTTGAGTCATTAAAAGATTAACTGGTTCAAGTGAGGATATGCAACACACTGGCACCATTTTTTCAACTCTCTAGCCAAATTGACTCAGTCTTAGGGAAAGGTTGGCCTCTACTGGTTCTGTCTGGCCTTGCTCTAGCTCCGCTTCTGCATCTGCCAACATGCCTGCTGCTGCAAGTGGGTCCATTGCTCTCCCAGAAACCATGGACCTTGGCATGATCTGTGGGCCTCTGACCCGTGAAGAACTGCCTTTTTACAGATCGTAAATCTTTGCCTGTACTGCAGTACCTCAGGTCATTTTCACCAAACTGCCCTGCCCACACCTCTCAGGGGAAGCTGAATTCTGCTGCTTCAAATCCTGTACTCCTCTCCCAAGTGAGCTCCTCTGCTTATTGCATTATTTGTATTCTCCTGTAGCGAGGACAATCACACTTCATGTTGGGGCTTTCACTGATTCAGGTTCCAGTGGATGTTTTCTGGATTCACATCTTGTCTCCACTCATAAGATTCCTTGTACAAGCAACAAAACCCCCTACACTTATACATGTCACAGATGAATCACCCATAAAATCAGGACTTGTTACTCTTGAAATTGAAACTCTACTCGTCTCCACACCTGAAGGCTTCAGGTACACTTTAATACTTGTCCTTGGACTACCTTGGTTGAAATTACATAACTCTCAGAGTGACTGGTCTTCTCTGATGGCAACCTTCTCTTCCCCCTACTGCCTCTAGAACTGCTTCCTTACTCCTTCAACTACAGACATTTGTCTTTGAACTAACACTCCAGCTTCTGGACTCCAGAGTTTGCAGATATATTTATGAAGCAGGAAGATGTTATTTTGCCTCCAATTTCTACAGCTGTCCTATAGAACTGCTTTCTGGGTCCCTTATTTCCACATTTACCTCCTTTCTGAGCCTGAATGACGCGCCTTATGAGACTATCTACAAGAGAACTTAAGGAAAGGATTTGTCTGCCCTTCCACCTCATGAGCAGAGAGTGGAATATTATTTGTTGGAAAAAAACAAAACGGTTTGAAAGGTTGAAAAAAGATAAAATTTCACCAACTTAGACCTCCATAGTGTCTATAATTTTGTTAGGATGAGAGAAAAAGAGCCTTCCAAACTCATTACTAACATACCAAATAGATAGCAATGCCTTTTGGGCTATTTAATGGCCCTGCTACGTTACAGCACTTTGTGAACAATATATTCCAGGACCTACTGGATGTATGAATGGTGAATTACTTAGATGATATTTCAGTCTTTTCTTCCTCAGAGGCAGAACAACAAATAGTATGAGAAATGTCCATCATGTCTCCGATCTCATCATCTCTATGCAATACTTAGGAGATGTGAAATATATATTTCAGTCGAGCACCAGTGAATTTCTGGAATTCATCCTCTCACCTTCATGTGTCAGTATGGACCCATGTAAGGTTACAGCACTATTAAATTGACTTATTCCTTCTGACAGAAAGGTGGTTCAACAATTTATTGGCTTAGCCAAATTGTACAGAAAATCAATTAGAAATCTCTCATGCATCACACACTCAATCACAATGCTTACCAGGAAGCCTTATCCCTTTCTTTGGGCTGAGCAAGCCTGACTGGAAAACACAGTTTATGCATGCACCTATTTTAGCACTTCCCAATCCTGCTCTTCTCTACATTTTGGAGGTCAATGCCTTGGAATCAGTCTTTATGGCAAATGTATTTCAAAGAAAGCCCCCAAATGATTATTTCCACCTGGTAGCCTACTTCTACACAAAGTTGTCTCCTGCTGAGGTAAATTATGATGTGGGCGACCAGGAACTTTTGGCAATCAAAGCTGCCCTCTAGAAATGGAGACACCTATTGGAAGGGACAGTCCATCTCATTACCATCAATATGGTCCATAAGAAATTGAATTATCTGCAAAAAAGCCAAGTGTCTTTGCCCCAGAAAAGGGAAATGGGTTATTTTCATTTCATTCAACCTAACAGTCCTGGAAACCAGAAATATAAGACAGATGTGTTCTCTTGAAAATTCCACCCTGAAAAAGTTGTGTCTCTTTATACCATTCTAAATCCTAGATGTTTTCTGCTGGCCTCTTCCTCTTTGTTTGACCATCATAGGCTAGTCGCTCACCCACAAGATCCATCTATACTTCCTCTACAAAATAAACTTTGACTGCTTTTTTGATAAGTTGCATATTCATCCTGGGTCATCTCAAATATGTTTTGGACTATATAAAAGCTTGTCAAGTATGTTCTCACCACAAAGGGACTACAGCTAATTTTGGTTGACTTCTCTTCTCACCTTCAAGAAAACTGGGTTTCCTTACGGCCATCGGTGGAATTTCCTTATAATACGATGATCCTTTTCTCTTCTTGTAAAATAGTATTCTTCTCAAATTATGGCTATTATCCTGCCTCTTCTCCAGCAGATGTCAACTTCTTCTCAATACCTGAGTCCTGGGAATGCCTTAGTTTCTTGTACATGAAATGCACTATCTCCAACAATATATCCAAGAGTCTTAACTGAGTTCAAGACATTTGTTGACAGGTCACAGAAGCCAGTTCCTGAATTCCAAATTTGAGATAAGGTCTGGCTGTCCATAAAAAAATTGAAGATCTCTTGTCCCTCTTAAAAGGTAGTGAGATTAGTGGGTCCATCTCTCCTTACTGCCAAAAATAAATGGCTTTTCTTCCCAGTTTGCATACAAAAGTCTACCTGAAATTCCATGTTTCCCTCCTGAAGCCTTCCCTCTGACACAACCTTGAAAAGAAAGCCCCTGGGAGTACGAAGAACCAACATGTCTTGGTGAAAAAATGGGAAAAGGGGGTTTACAGGACATAGTCTGTATTTTGGCAACTCTGCAAATGGATACGATGGCCAGAAGGAAGGCCATTTTGAGTGTGGGAAGACAATGGCCAAGACATTGCTTGAGTCACTTGCAGGGACACAGACTAAGAGACTGGATCTTGTTCCCCGGCAGATACACTCTCCCTTGGTGGGTATGGAATCTCATGCATAGGAAATAAAAGACTTGAGAAGGCACTGGAGAGGTCTTCTTGAGACTGAGTACCCAACCATCTTGCTCCAGGATTTGGTCACAGTCTTGAATCTCTGTGCGCAGAACAGCCTCCAAAGGAACCTTGATTTAAAGGCCATCTAGGCAAGGAGTCAAGGATATTCCTTGAACGCGGATGTGAGTTGCCATAGCAGACATGACCTCCATAAAGATCCTTGGAGCAGACGCTAGACCAAAGGGAATTGGGGGTCACTGCACTCAAAGGCAAAGCATTGGTAGTCTGGATGAATCAGGACATGAAGCTAAACATCCTGGAGGTCTAGGGAGGCAATAAATGGGGGGTTCTGGGGAATGTAATTTATGATTGCACTTATCCAGCAGTGGTTCTTCAACCATGCCAATATGCAGTGTGCTGACCATTGTCTCTAAGCTGATCATAGAATAGAGTAGGTCCAGCAATTCATTTTGAGCCCTTTCTGACCGTTATAAGTGAAACGGGTGCACAGATATGACTCTGTAAAAAGTCTCTATAAACTGCTATGAAACAAAAATGGCATCCGAACAGTCACCTGTTATTAAAGGGTCCATGTCAAATAAATTAAAGAAAAGAAAGAAATAAGGCTGAAAGATAATTATATATATTTATATTTTTTACATTATATTTACCGTTTCCTGTATATAATGATATCTATTGAAGGCTATCTCTAGGTCACTCCTCCTCACAACAAACACTTCAATCGACCTGAATCTCGCACAGTCTTTATCGGGCTGTAAAAAATAACTAGAAACTATGTAGAGAAAAAAGAAACCCTGCAGATCTAAGCACACCTTCTCTGATCCACCCCTATTTGTTTCCCAGTCAAAACAATGGAACAAGGGAAAAATTAAAACTTAACGTTTATTATATACAATTTAAAATAACCCTAGATTTATGGGTAATATTGTGGTCAAATGATGCAATCAGATCCTCAATTAAAACTTCAGGTTTTTAGTTTGTTACAATATTTACTTTAATAGTTCAACCTCAGATTTATATTTGATTTACCCACATCAAAAAACACCATGGGATTACATTATAAATTTTGCACCAGTAATCATAGGGTTAAATGAGACATCTTTGTCTCAATTCAAAGGAAGATCGACCTACATTCAATGTCAAGCAACGTTGAACAAAGATTCAATAGTATCAAAAACCTGATCTTGAGGCAAAAAATATAATTAATTAATTGCTATATAGTATCTGATCAGAAAACAGAGCGTTACATATTGTCTCATCTACCCCTCTCTCTTAAACGGCTTTAGCTATTGAGAGCCGATATTTCAATCATATGTCAAACGATGCATCTATTAACTTTTATCAATGCATGTACGAGTCTGTACCCTCTCTCATTTGTTACCGGGGCTATTTCCGGATTGCCAAGAATCTATCTAAAGTGTTTTCTTGCTCATAACAAGAGCCTCTGCCATCGGCCTATCAATGCTGAAGTTGATTAATCAAGCAGTCTCCATTTCTCAATAACGGAGAAAGGGGAAATAAAAAAAACGCAAGATGTATCGAGTGAATTGCCATATAGCAACTAAATTGCATCCAGGACAGGTTTTTGATACTATTGAATCTTTGTTCAACGTTGCTTGACATTGAATGTAGGTCGATCTTCCTTTGAATTGAGACAAAGATGTCTCATTTAACCCTATGATTACTGGTGCAAAATTTATAATGTAATCCCATGGTGTTTTTTGATGTGGGTAATGCAAATATAAATCTGAGGTTGAACTATTAAAGTAAATATTGTAACAAACTAAAAACCTGAAGTTTTAATTGAGGATCTGATTGCATCATTTGACCACAATATTACCCATAAATCTAGGGTTATTTTAAATTGTATATAATAAACGTTAAGTTTTAATTTTTCCCTTGTTCCCTTTGTTCCATTGTTTTGACTGGGAAACAAATAGGGGTGGATCAGAGAAGGTGTGCTTAGATCTGCAGGGTTTCTTTTTTCTCTACATAGTTTCCACTTATTATTTACCCTGTGAGCACCCATCTTCCACCAAAGTGTTCCCATGTCATAGATTTGACTATAGTGTGCACAAGGTTCCTTTTTTTCTGTAAAAAATAACTAGCAAAGGTGTACAGTAGAGATAAAATGTGCAGAAATAAACTAGATAAAAGTATATGCGTACTGTGTGAAAGATACCTGGCAAATCATTCTGTTAAACAAAGTAAGAGACACTTATTCCTAGGATAGTTTATGGTGTTTGTACATAAGTACAAGCAAAGTTGTAGGTTTAGACAAATTACAAACAAGCACATGTCATGAAAGTACCCTTGTTTTGTGCATGTCCTCGCCATCTCTAGACCAGGGGTAGATAACGTCTGTCTCTCAAGCTGTTGCTGGAGTACAAAATCCCTAGTTAACAAGAAGCTGCTCTTGTTGGGGACTGTAAGCTCTCAAGATAAGGGACAATATTTATCTAATATCCTTGTAATTATATCATTGTCCATGTGTACTGAGCTGTAAAATATGTTGGTGTTTTATATAAAATAATAATGACTTTCCATGGGACATTTGCAGACATTAATTCTACCTTCTGATGGACGGTATCCTTTTTAAATGTCGCCCAATAATGGACACAAAGGGAAGTATGTATATGTAACAGAGGAACAATTCTAGGGAAAGACAACTGCACTATAGTTATAAAGTGAAACCCTTGGATGCTAGCATTGCAAGTCCTCCCTAGATTCCAAGGGGAGAGTAGCTCCATTTTAACCAACAGAAATGTTTTATTTGATCCGTATTATGAAGCTGTTTTACCCCATAATTGCATCAGTTTTTTATATTTATACAATTTTCTGTAAGACACAGTACCACTGCTCTCTGCAGGACACACAGAGCTCTGCACTCACATGGCAGCTGTCTTGATGAATTTTTTGAGGAGCTGTGTACGTCGCGCTGGCCCCTCACAGAGTAGTGTCTGTGTGCTGACCCAGTGCTGCACCTCACTGCACCTCTGCAGAAGTAGTTCCAGATTTGCAGTCTCTCTGCGCCCACGCTCCACATGGAACACGTAATCTACAAACTCCAGCTGTGGAGACATGTGGACATGTGTCACACAGGGATACAGAAACATGTTTAAGTCAAAGGGATAGAGGAAAGCATAGTACAGAGACAGAATATTGATTAAAACTCCCAAGCCCCAACCGTACTGCTCTGGAGAATTGAGAAGGGGGAATGAAAATGTAAAGTGGATGGCTCCAATATTAGACATTCATACTTCCAAAGCAAAAAAACAAAATTGACACATAGATAAATATATAGACAGACAGATGGATAGAGAACTCCAATTAAATAAAAAATAAGAACCTTTATTATCTCTTTAGAAATGTACTCTCCCATGTATACGTCTGTCATTTTGTATCTGTAAAAGCGGAACTATTACGGAAAATAAAGGGACCCCCAAATCATTATGCATATAGCGATAGGCATATCCATACTAGTATTACCCTGAATAAGTCCGCTGTTATTTATTAATCCAACTCATTCCTGGGCGCACAGGCAGGCATCTTGCTGTACCAGCATCTGTGTAACTGCGTCATCAGTCCCTTCCTGTACCATAAGGTACAATGCAGCTCCTCCAAGAGGATGGACAGAGCAGGCGCACAGATGTGTTTTTGGCAAGATGTCTGCGCTGATGCCTGCCTGGTAACAAGTTGGATTTATCAGTAAAGCTGAACTTATTCAGGGTAATACTAGTATAGTTATTTATATCACTATATGCATAATGATTTTCAGTGATATTTCTGCTTTAAATTTCCATCTAGATAGAGGATTATCCTATCCTACAGATATGAATATTTGTGCAGTTTAGAGTGGGATACTCTAGATCTGACTGATCGAGAGCCATTGCACAGGTACGAGCGCGTCTTGAGTATAGTAGTTACAGATATGAATGGCTGTTTTATGTTGAAGCTTGGGCCTTGGCAACATATCAATTAGCATTCCCCCATTAAACCTTAGATGCTACAGAGGTTTCCAATGCATTTCAAATGCACTGGAGACTTCTCAAGCATACAGGTGTTTAAAAATACCTACATTTATTTTCTCCTCCTGACAACACAGCCTTATAGTAGCTTCAACAGTTATGACCTTAACTGAAATTCATAGACTGTTGCCTTCACCTAGGTTCTAAATACTAATCACTTACAACTACAATAGCTTGGCAAATACTGCATTTTTATACCTGGGTCCACACAATGAGCAGGCTGTATTGTGTGCCCCAGGTCATAAGGGAAAGGTTTAAAAGGTTCCAGGCTGTGATATATGACAGTCAGAGTTTCTCCATGATTAGGGGGGGGGCTTCCACCAGTGGGCACTAAGCAGCTGTCTGCTTTGCTTTATTGATAAAGGAACAGTACACTTTTATTAAAAATGTATAACAGTTAAAATAATCAGGAAGTGAATTTACTGTGTTTACTTCCTCATAGTTCTAACTGGCAGGAAGGGACTGGGCAGTTTCTATCACATTATTTGGAGAACTGTATGTCAGTGACCACTCTATTAGAATGTAACAGAAAACATAAACTGAATTTGACCACTAGAAGGCACAACCCTTGTAAAAAAACCATGGGTTAAACTGTAATAACTCTGGATATATGCATCTCTCGGCAGTGGGCGGACTCTTCTTTTGCACAACAGGAAAAGTCTTACGGTATACATATTTTCATATAAAAGTTTACTGCTGCTTTAAAGCAACTCTGTGTCTGTACAACTGTGAAAGGGATCATTTACATGTCTAGCAACTTTCAAGATCTGACTCCGTCTCAATGTTATTACTAAACCCTTGAGGTACATTGCTAGATTGTTAGAATCATATTATCCAGAGTTCTTTCCTCAATGATCTGGGCTGCCTACTGCTGGAGTCTCCAGCAAGTGATGATTCTATGGTTCACACATAATATAGGTTCTCCGCTCCAATGTACCTTAATCTGGGCTAAAAATCCTGTTGGCCATTATGGTCAAATCTGAGTGGCCTGATTCCGCTAAATTAATCTTTAATTAGTACTGGTATTTCCACAGAGAAACAAAAGTCTATGTGTCTTGACTTCGCAAATTCCTCCTACTGAAATCTTCTTAGGAAGCAATATTTCAATGGGAAGACTTTGGGGTGATGATGTTAGGCAACATCATCTGCCTAAATGGACACAATAGCTACTGAAAAGATTAATTTGCTGGGAACCAATAGAGACACAATTGATTAATAATTTCCATTAGTAATTTTGGCCCAGATTAAGTAACGTAGGTACATTATTGTACCTAATGGTGACTTCAGGGCTGAGTAGAAACCCAGTAGGTTCAAACAACTAGTGTATCTACAGCCCATCAGCTGTTGTATAACAACACGGATCTGCATAATAGGAACTCAGATGGTTATTATTTTCAGGGGTCTCAAAGTCAGCTCATATCGGTGTGACTCCATGAACCACTGAATGTTTTAATATTATCTGGTACATTGCACTGGGGTGTGATTTTGGGATAACTGACTAATATTGAGAGCCCTGTGTTCAAAGAAAAGTGGAGCAATTTTGTGGCAAACCAACTGAATCATAGGGAATAAATGCAGACTCCCATGGATTTAAGAGGCTTTTTGTGCTACTTACAGATAAATTGTCTTAACTTAATGCATGAGGGACTACAAGGTTAGGACATACAAAATTAGATAAATAGATATTACTCAAGAGGGAAAATTGTTAAAGCCTTAGGAACTATGACTCAGTAGGACGACATTAACCTTTTGTTACCAGTTGTTACCCATACTCATAACAGTAAGATGGCGACCATTATACAATGTATAAAATGGTAACCCTGTCATACGTTGCTCAAGAGGAGAAGATGGCAACTCTGTCAGTATATTTACTTAATAGGGTAAGACGATTAAGTCCTTCAGTACCGTAACTCAATATGGTAAGATGGAACCCCCTTTAGAAATGCAAATCAATAAGAAGAGATGAAAATCATTCCAGTATTGAAATGTGATGGGCTGAAAAGGAAAAACTCTAGGAACCTGTAACAGGCACCAAAAGCTGAATAGGTTACAAGGTAAATGTATTTAATTACATTAGTTCTTTCAGTACCAAATTTCAGGGAAAATATTTTCAATACTACAGCATATTCTTTGCTGCAAATCAATAGGATAAGGCCTCAAAAAAATTGATGATTTGTGAAGCTACTTGCTAGACAGGCAGAGGAACTTATTATGCAGTGGCCAGACAAGACTGCAGAACCCTGATTTCGAACCTGGCGAGATACCCACTTTCAACTCTCCATATGCCTCTTATGGTCCTGGAGAAAGTGTTTAAAACTAAATAAAACAAGTTGAAATTACACCCAGTTTAAGGCAAAGCCCCCAGAAAAACCTATAAGTACGTATCTGGTATGTAAACTGTTAGACTGGGGTGGAAAGCAAAAGAGTTAGCCCCTGCATATGATAATTAAGGGATAAGTATGAGGGCCACCAGAAAAGGCGCCAACCAACCAGGGAAATATCCAGGAAATAGGGGATTACGGACATTGTAGTCTTCTCCATTACTTGTTGCCTAGCAACAGGTGGCTCTCCAGCTGTGGATCGCAGCTCACCCTGTGGACACTCACAAGTTGGATCATGTATTAGAGCATGATGAGAGAATAAGAAAGAGTCTTCTATGAAGATTTTAGCTAGAACGGTTGCAGAGATATATCCCAAAGAAGTTGCTCCATTTATAACCTATGCAGCAAAGACAGCCACGACAAGTGTTCCTGTTCTTAAAGGCGCCATGCACTAAAAAAACTAAGTTTTACTACAAGTTGCAAAAATGTCTAAAAACCCCTGGGTGTACCAGGGTGAGGTAAATAATAGTTGATAAAACATTGTGAGGGTGTAATGCATTTTTATATATATTTATCTATATTAAAGTTTTATTTGAAATCTGCACTTAGATCTCTTGTGCACTGCTTTCTTTTGTTTTTTTTTCTGTATGCACGTTCTCAGAGGGGACTCCGGGACACCGTCGGCAGCACAGAAACCTAGAAGCTACTGCATGATGTATGACTAGCAGTGGCGTAACTATAGGGGTCGCACTTGCGATCGGGCCTGTGCACTCCAGGGGCCCGGCCACCCCCTGCAACCCCTCCGCCTGGCTCCCGCAATCTGTCTCCGGCTCTCTAGTAATGCAGAGTTCTGGGAGATGACATCATCTCCCAGCGCTCTGCATTACTTAGAAGACCGCACAGGAGCTCCAGGTAGGCAATGGGGACATTGTGGAGACTGAGGGGCATTGTGGAGGGGGTCACTGTGATTGAGGGGGGCCAATGTGGGGCAGGGTCCGTGGCACTTCTTGCACCAGGGCCCGGAGGCTTCTAGTTACGCCTCTGATGACTAGGAATTACTGTGTCATCCGTCACTGACTTCTTCATTATTTGTAATTTTACATTCCATTTTCAACCCAACTTCATTAGGATTTCAAGTCCATCTTCTTCCTCTTAGTGAGTCACATCAATTTCCATCCTCATTCATTGTATGAGACTGTATGTACTGGTTCTTTTGTATCATTATGAGATTTGGACAGCTTGGGTAACCCCAGTGTTATAAGTGTATACACATCCATCTTATCCATCATTTTTGACTGTGTATATATTGCTTTTACATATCATTACAATATCTGGACACCTCAGGTGACTCCAAGTGCTTGGGGTTCCCTATCTCAACAGCGGGAATATTTTCTGCATATATTTCTTTCTAGGAAGTGGCTTTATCAATGTAATTATACAAAACTTTTATTCACTTGTTCCATCCGTTGCCTGAGACCAGTATGTGTACGATTCAGGTATAGAATACTCTGTGCCCTGCGGTTACCTGTACTACGCCTTTCTTTTTATCTATCTGCCAAATTTTGTCACCAATGCCTTTCATCAAGGTTGGTTTTAGGAGACAACACCACACTGCATGGACATAGGCTTATTATTATTACAAATACTATCTGCAGACCTCATTGTATGAGCCTGAATCTTATTATTTTTTACATTTACTGTAATTACTTAAAAGTGGAAGAGTTGCATGTGATTATTCTAGTTCAAGTTTGCCATTTATATTAATTACTTTTGATAGGATGTCGTATGGTGGCGGTTATGCACTAGTGAGCATGACTAATTGGCTGAATACACAAGAGTTTATGTTGTATTGCAGCATACCATCTAGTGAGTACTATCATATATATTTCCATCCCATCTCAACAGGGCAGAATTTCTAAGAGACAAAGTAATGAGGAATACATATCACAAAGTCAGTCTACACAGGGAAAAGGGTCAGTAAAACTAATTTGAACTAGACAATCCAACTCCAGGGAAACCCATGATGGGCGCCCACCTAATGGGGGATTATGCAGACCATAGCTAAAGCAAAATTAATAAAAGCCTAGAAAAAAATAAGAAGTTCCATTGCACTGCCATCTTCTTGGATGCAAAGCATATGAATCTGGGTGCGGGGTTGAGTTGGAGGGATGAGGAGGGTGCTCAAACCCATGGTTACTGTGTTCCGTATTGGACATAAAATAAAAATAGATGCACCCGACCCAGATCTCAAGAAACTCTGGACAAAGAAACTGAATTTGAGATCTATGCGGTACCATTCTGAAAGCCTTCAAAACCCACAGGTACACCACAGAAGACACTTAAAGTGACTTGAAAAAGAGTCGGCCTCCTACGGGTAAAGATGGCCCAGGACTCCAAAAGTCATGTGGAGGTGGGTTTGTCAGAATTAGACTACTAAGCAGGCTTCTTGTTCTGCCAAGCCTAGTTGGGCTTTGGGGTGGGACAAGCCTGAAAGGCCTGAGGGGTTTGAACCCTAGACACACTGAACTGGCAAGAGTAACTAAAAAAGTAGATCTTCTTAGGAAAAAATACATGCTTAAGTGCATGTGTATCTGAGGCAAGAGCATCCTACAAAAGGAAGAGACGGAAAAGACTTTTTGGAAGATTGGACCGCTGACCAGATCTTGAACCACAAAGTGGAATGCACAGCTACTGACAGAGCAAAGGCATTTCCAGAAAGTCTAAAGGCATCAAAGGATGCTTCAGTGTGATATGCATTGGCCTCCATAATACTGGCCAGCATAACTATCAGTTACTCTTTAGAAACATCCCCCCTAATGACATCAAACAGTTGTTCATCACTGATAGCTATGGCTCTAATGACTCAAGTTGTAGAGAAAATGGGTCACAGAGAGGTCCTAGTGGCCACACACTTCACCTTTTAGGAGGAATCTAAGCGCTTATCAGCATGATCTTTAAGGGCCGCCGCATCTGCCAAAGGCAGTGCAGTGTTTTTAGCAAGACGAGAGATGGGAGGGCTCAGTGGCAGGTGGGGTAGACCAATGGGACAAGACCTCAACCGAGAAAAGATAAAGGTTGGAAAAGCTTTTATTTAGGAAGACTCTTCTATCAGGCATCTTCCAGGATAACCTGGTCCAAGGAATAATGCAGAGGAATAATGTGTTATTACCTTTTGAGCCATTGAAAGATGTCCAGTAAGGAAGACCCTACATCAGAAGGCTCAGAGACCTCCAAAGTCTCTAAAACAGCTCTGATAAACCCGTTACCTGAGGGGCATTCCCAAAAGACAAGGAAGGATATATGTCCTCCCCATCAGTGTCAACCTCCTCAGCAGAGGAATTTCCAAAAAACGTTTGCCTCTAAAGACAGGGTCAGTGTGTCTGAGAGGGGTATGGGCTGCCAAGAATGGAGAACTCCTTGAATAGATGAAGGGATAGAAGCAACTTAAAGGGATAGTAATACTTTGTTTTATTTTTATTTTATTTTGTAAGCATTAAAAAACATGAAGAACGATATAAGTCTTATCTCTCAAACCTTTATGGTTTGAGAGATATTCACAAGCAAAGTTTCCCCTCCCGCCCCTTTTACCTAGTGTAAGTCATCTCTTCTCATATGTGGAATCCAGCCCATAGACCAGACAGATAACAGAAGGGGACAATCTTCTTCCTATGAGAACAATGAAAGCCCTGCCCCCATTGACAAGTTTTTCAGGTTTTTCCCTTATCTTAATTGAAGATTGTCCCTCTCTGCAGTCTACCTGGGCACCTCCCTTCTGATCCGGCTGAACAGTGTTACATCAGTAAAAGGGGCGGGAGGGGGATACTTTGTCATTGAATTACTCTTGAACTACAACTCTGACAAAATTGAAATAACACTCTCCAAGGTCCAATTGGAGCTGCTTTTATTATGAAACATTACCATCCCTTCAAGACATCAGAATCTTAACCCAAACTGGATCTTGTTGTGCAGTGAAGGGTCCCAGGGAATAGTAAGGGTCACAGTACAAGAGGGACATAGGGTGCCAGAATATTGGCATGACGAACAGTGAAATGAAGTAGGGAAAAGTAGACCAGAGAATTGAAATAGTTTGGGGAAAATGCACAGAAATACCCAAAAATGTATCTGACTGCAAAGGGATAAACTGAAGAGGTAGAGAAGAGAGATCTGTCTCTGCTTGGCCTATGCAATGGGAGTAGCACAATGGCTGCTAAAGACCCCACCCTGACCTAAGCAGAAAGCTCAGGAAAAAGGGTATTCTGGGAAATGTCATTTTCCACTGCATGTGCCTAGGAAACAGTAGTTCTCCAGCCATTTAAAACTGCAAGATCAAGTGGTCTGAACACTGTCCCCACGCAAACCCTGAAATAGAACAGGTCCAGCAATTCATCCTGAGCCTGCTCTGACCCTTTGCAGGAGAAACGGGTGCAGAGATATATCCCTGTAAATATTCCACATGCAGTTCTATGGAACAAAGATGGTCACCACGCAGGCCCCCGCTCTTTAAGGGGCTGCACTCTAAAAGTGTAAAAATGAAATACTAACAGAAATAAAGATAAAATACCTAGCGACATTAACTAAAATAAGAATAGAAAAAGGCTATCTGATGAAAACAGTGGTGTGAATACATTAAAGTACAGAAAATATTAAAAAAACCATACTACAGAGGCAGCCACCTTTAGAAAAATAGGAAACATGAGTAATGAGAATGAATGAGTGCTAAACAGGCAAGAACACCACTTTTCTTTGGGTGCCAAGTAATGGTAGGGACATAACAGAAAGATTATTACTATTAATCTTTGTTTATACAGTGCCAACAAATTCTGCAGCGCTTTACAGTAGGGAATAGACATACAGAGGTACTAAATAGTACAATCAAATGTGGAGAACAGAAGGATCAGAGGACCCTGCTCATGAGAGCTTACAGTATAAAGTGAAAGTGCTATTGGGTGTAAGTGCCTCCTGCCACATGAGATGCCAGTCAGTGGGTGGGAGTGAGAAGTGCTGTTGAGTGCAGTCGTCCAGGCAAGGGGTGATTCTTAGTAATAATGTTTACGGAGGGAGTTGATAGGCTTCCCTGAAGAGGTGAGTTTTCAGGGAGCGTCTGAAGGTCTGAAGGCTGGGGGGGAGTCTGATGGGACGGGGGAGGGAATTCCAGAGTTCAGGTGCAGCATGGGAGAAGTCCTGTAAGCGGGAGTGGGAGGATGTGATAAGAGCTGCAGAGAGCAGAAGGTCGTGTGCAGAGCGAAGATGGCGAGAGGGAGTATATTTGGAAGAACCAGTCTTCTTTCTTCAGACTCCCATTATTTAAATGCAGGCACTCAAAGAAGTTAATTAATTAGGCATAGATTTGTAATAAAGTCAACCCCACAGTGAAATGGTGCAGAAATACACCTATGAACTGAGCAATCCAACTCCAGGGAAGCCAGTTAATAGGAGCCCACCTAATGTGGAATTATACAGCCCCATATCTTATGCGTTTAATTAAAAAAAGTGAACAGTGCCAGCTTGTCCTTTTGCTGAGGCAGGTCACTTGAAACTGAGAGACAGGGATAAAGCCAGAAGGGAATAGGGGAGCAGCCATCACAAAGGCCCTGCTTTTTTTGAAGTGCCCTGGATTCTGGAGGAGGGAACATTACCCAGTGGCTCCTGTGTTCCCCAATAGACTTAAGTGAAAGTAGGCTTTTAACCCTTTTAAAGCTAAAGAGGTCTTGAACATATTGATTGGCATTATGCTGGAGAACGATCTAGCATTCAGTGTGTTAAAAGCCCCATTGGAATCCATGGGAATTTGTAATTGTCTCCTATGGAGCACCTGGTTTGCCCAGAGTTAAATTTCTTCTGAAAGCGGGACCCTAAGAGAGGAATTTATGAAGAGTGAATCCTGAATCTGAAAGGAAATAATCTAATTTGCTTGTATATTTACCCTTCACTTATGTTGCATATATCTGGAGCATATCTTGCATTTACTAATAAATAAGTGAACAAGTAGAAAGTAGATACGTCATTGCAATCAGCCATGTTGTGGCTGGCAGTTATGTTGTGGGCATAAATATACCAATATTAATTATGATATATGCATGTAACTCAAATATGGTGGCATTTTATGTATGCAATAAAGGAAAATATGTAATTAATTGACAAATACCAGAAGGTATAACATAAGAGGAGCCATGTATTGAATATGCTGCTCTTTTATAGTTTTTCCTCAGTGCTGTCATTTTTTCACCCACGCACAAGCTCAGACTGAATGACCCCATTTTTGCAAAGTAACTGGCTGATTCTGGAACTCATGACAGGCCAGAGCTTTACAATGAGCTGTGATTTGATGAACTTTGCTTTCTGTTGCAACAGACAGAATACAAATTCTGTACTCTGCTTGACTGATTTCTAAAATAAACTTTGGTAGATTCCACCTACTATTTGGTGGTCAGCTAAGAAAAGTACATTTCAGAAATGAACCATTATTACTTAAAGTAAACTGGAAAGTTGCCAATGTTATTATACAGTATAGCTCATTCAGCCATAGCAAAGAATTACTGTGTGGTAATTGGATAACCCTTAAAGCATGCAATCACTGGCTGAACGTAATCTTATTTGCGGATCCCAGTATTATGCTGTAATTGGCTAACCCAGACTGTGCTCTTACTGGATGAAAGTCTATCAATGTTGACACTGACTGCACTATTATCTAGCTGTTTTGCCATGTACTGTGAAGTGTTAAGCTAACCTCATGCACACAGCTGAATAGCTCCCAGTGAAAAGCACTCAGGTGATTCGCCAAATCTTCTGCTTCAATCCGGTGAATATGAGAATCCTCTGGGGGCAACTGGACCTCCTCTGGGAGTGGGACCTGAGGAAAAGTTGTAATGTTACATTTTATATTTATTAATAAAAATGAAAGCATATCTGCCAATGCCACAGTAACCATAAGGGTTTCTTTCATACGATGTCTCATACCCAGTCTCTATCCATCCCCACAAATATAAGGCAGCAATTTGCTAAAATTAAATCTACCAGGTCATCTCATTATTGTTTGTAAAAGTGTGCTACTGCCCAATTGATCTCAAGTAACACCAGTTAAAAACTGTACCGGGTTATCAATCTGACATAAGCTGGCTGAAAATTAGCCCTACATATTGAATTCTATGTAGGACATGACGAGCAATGTACAGTTCTCTGGTGTGACCTGTCCTCTGACATCTCTGTGGTCAGAGAGATGTGAGTTATTTTACTTAGTTATTCATAGTTTTGTTTACGTGAAACTTGCATTTTGCTGGTTAGTGAAGATTGTTGAGGGGTGGGATAGATATGCATAGGCTAAATGAAAGGGAATGATAGGAATATTAAATAAAGAGAGGGAAGATTGGGAGGTACTTACAGGGGATGTAGAAGAGATGAGGCCTGCATTCAAGGGGGCCTATCTCCTATGGACTGTCTTCCGATCCCTAACAACCACAACGTTTTTTATATTGGCTGACATCATGACACACAATTACTAGAAGCCATTAGGATAAGAATAGTGTAGTAAAGCCACTTCCCTTTTCTTACTTAATGTTTTGAGCACCAATAAGTTCTCCATGCTTTGGCCACTTCTCTGACACTAGTAGGGTTAACTGTCAGCATGTGGGTAATGAACCATGATGTAGGAGCTTCCTGATGCTACAAATTAATTGATTTTCTCTCTGTCTATACTTTCTGGAATCCTCTGATGGTGAATTGCATCCTGCTTCTTTGTTGGCAGGTGATTCAAACATGCCCCAGACCATTGCATGATGGGGGTGGGGCAGCCTCACATTTATCCCTAGGGCTCTCTAAGTCCTAGTTACACCAATGGGGTAAGTACTGAAGTGAAAGGAAGCAAAAGGGGAAGGGAGAGCATTAGAAGGTAAGGGGGTGAAACATAAGGAGGGATACCAACAGGGAAGAATAAATATGACAGCAGTGCGGAATAAAGTAACTTTAATTGCCGTGGGAGATATGTTGGGAATGAGACAGGTGTGGAGAAAGGGGTGAGAGAATTCAGGGTTACATGAGGCAAAGTAGGGCTTTAAGAAGGCAGAAGAAGTTGGCAAATGCATATGGAGTGTTAGTGAAGAGTAAAACAGTAGGAGAGATGTGAAAATCCTAAGGAAGTGGAGGATAGGCGAAGAGGAAGGGACTGACATACAAAGAACTGGTGCCACCCAACAGCACCATACAGAAAAATAAGTCTCCAGCTTGACACTGTTTTTCTTTTGGTCGATGTGGAACACAGGAACCATGGAGTAAAGGGCAGGGCACATCAAAAAAAGGTCTCTGAAGCAGAGACTCTCTTCCGCCTGTTAACTTCAGTTTTAATGTATAGTAAAGACAAGAGAAAGCAAAAAAATGAGTCAAAGAGAAACAGAGAATAGAAGAGATCCCCCTGTCCAGGAACTCAACCCAATGGCTTTCTCTCTGGGAGAGAGTCCAGTGTTTAACATGGACTAAGAGAAAAAGATTTAACGGTAAGTACACTAAAATCTTCTTTTCTCTGTTGTCCAATGTGGAACATAGGTATCATATACCAAAGCTATGTAAATTTGGAGTCAGAGACGCTCAACCAGGAAAGAGCCTGCAATAAAAATTTGCAGACTCTCTATGGAGGACTAAACTGGTAAAATATGAACCAGTAGCAAGTAGTGCCAGATGGCAGCTGCAAAGACCAATAAGATATTGGCATGTATTAAAAGGGGTATTGACTCACATGAGGAAGATATTATTCTGCCTCTTTACAGGTCCATTGTAAGACCCCACCTTGAATATGCTGTTCAATTCTGGCAGCCTTTTCTGAAAAAGAACATTATGGAACTAGAGAAAGTGCAGAGGAGGGCTACAGAACTAATAAGGTGAATGGAAAGTTTTAGTTATGAAGAAAGGCTAGAAAAGTTAAACTTGTACACACTAGAGAAACAGCATCTTAGAGGGGATATGATAACATTATATAAATATCTTTGGGGCCCATACAAAGGGCTCTCCAAAGACCTGTTCATTAACAGAACAGTACAATGGATGAGGGGTCACCCGCTTAGACTTGAGGAAAGGAGATTTCATCTACAAAAGTGGAAGGGATTCTTTACGGTAAAGACAATAAAGGTATGGAATTCACTGCCTGAGGAGGTGGTGCTATCGAATACAGAAGATGCCTTTAAAAAGGGCCTGGATACTTTTTTAAAAGAGAAGAACATAGAGGGCTATGTACGTTAGTATTGGGATTAATATTTATTTAGTGCTTGTTGATCCAAGGAGAAATCTTATTGCCACATGGAATCAAGAAGGAATCCCCCCTCAGCCATTCAAAGCAGAATTTTAAATTGCTGTATTGGGGGGGGGGGGTTCCTTCTTTTGGATCAACAGTGGTAAACAGGAATAGGAAAAGGTTTGAACTTGATGGACGCAAGTCTTTTTTCAACCTAAACTACTATGTAACTATGTAATCTCAGGTGTCAATGGACACTAAATTTGCACACCAAATAACAGAAAAAAACTAACTGAAAACAAACAGGGATCTGATCTCGAAAAGGCAAGAAGGACATATATACATGCTCCACGGCCTGTGAGACCTTCCGGCCAAAACAGGCTTCACCTGAGGCCAGCACATTAACACAAAGCTGTGCAGTGAATACAATGTCACCATCTTACACAACTGCTCAGCAGTGGCCTGATTCCTGTAAGCCCAAGAAGCAACAACTGACCAGGTGGAATGCATCTTAACCCAAAAGGGTACAAGTTTATTCCTTAGAATGTACGCTGGTGAATGGTCGTCTTGATCCTGGAGGTTACAATAACTTTAGACGCAGACTGGCCAGCACACAGGCCCTCAGGAATGACAAAAAGCAAATCAGATTTCCAAAAATGTACATGAGATGAACATAGCACTTCAAGCACCTGACCACATTCAACAGATGAAGTTTCTGCTCCTGTCTGTTAGAAGGACAGAGAGGTAGAACAACAATTGCTGGGTGAAAAAACAAGAAGGGAGGTTTACATGAAAAGTCCTGAAGTTCAGAAACTAGCCAAACAGATACAATATCCAGGAGAAAAGCTATCTTGAGCACCAAGAAATGCAGGGAAACTGAGGATATAGGTTTAGAAGGAGGCTTCTGAAGCACTCCCAATACCAGGTCCAAAGCCCACGGAGGAGTGGGATCTGAAAAGACAGGCCAGGCATGAACCACCCCTTGGACAAAAGTCTGTACATCATGAAGCAAAGAGATACATTGCTGGGAAAACACAGAAAGAGCTGAAATCTGAACTTTAATGGACGTTAGACTAAGCCCTTTCACAGTACCAACCTAAAGGAAGGCCAAAACCACCAGAAGCTGAAAGAGTCACTACAGCGAGCCCCAGTCATTACCTCACTTGTAGAAGAGGGACTAAACACTATGACAGGCCTTAGAAGAAAAAAGCTTTGTAGCTTGAAGCATAGTAGAAATGACAGACTCTGAAAACCCCTTTTTCTTCAGGACTCTGGCCTCAAGAGCCAGGCCATCAAGGCTAGCTTCTCCTTCCGAGGGTAGCACAACTGCTTCTGTGTCAGGAGGTCCATACACAAGGGAAGGAGATAAAGCTCTGCTACATACAGACTGAGAAGAACCAAAAACCAAGCCTGATGGGACCACAACGGAAGAATCAGGATGACATGAGCCCGCTCCATGCTAACATACCTCAGCACCCTGAAAACTGGGGAATTTGAGAAAACGTATACTCCAGGGGAAAATTCCTTGGAATGGTCATTGTATCCACAACAAGAGTCAATGAATTTTGAGACTTAGTACAAAACAGAGGAAACTTGTAGTTCAGACAAAAGGCAATAATATCCACCATCAGGAGCCCCCAATAGTGGACAGTCAAGTGGAACATCATCTGGGCCAATTTCTCGGGTCCAGGTACTGGATACTTAGAAAGTCTGCCACCACATTTTCTACCTCTAGAATGTGAACTGCGGATAGGGCTGGCACGTGGGCCTCAGCCCACAACAGAATCCTCAGCAACTCTGACCAAGCTGTCTCTCTCCTGACCCCAAATTGGAGGTGGATGTAGGCTAACGCCATAGCACTGTGGGCTAAATCCGCACAGGGGACCTCAAAAGGGGTCAAGAACAGGACCTGGTCCAAATGCCCTGGGCTGTCAGAAGGCCCAGAGCAGCAACCCACCCAAGCAAGCTGGCATCTGTGGTGACTATTACCCAATCAGGAATGAAAGGCCCAAAGTCAAATGGGACTGGTTAAGCCATCAGCGAAAGTCCACATTTGTCAAAAGGGACAGGTACATTGCACAGGATAGCTGAGAGTAATGTTTAGACCCATTTCAGAAAAAATCCCAATTACAAATCCCTTGTGTGGGGTTGAGCGAATGGAAATGACTCCAGAGCAGATACCAGGTAGCCCAGATACCTTCATGTACTCCCACACAGTCGCCAAAAGCCAAGAAATTGCTTGGAACATCTGAAGCTACAGAGACTGGATCCTGTTGTCTGAAAGAAACACTCTCCTTTGGCGTTTATTGAACCTCATGCTGCTCTAGAATGGAGATGCACTCCTGAAATTGAGTGTGCAAAATTACTTACGAAGGAGCCTTAAGTAAAAGGTTGTATAGGTAGTGAATAAAGGAGATCCCTTCAGTGTGGATGTGAGCCGCCAAGGCTGACATGACTTTTGTGAAGACAACTGGAGATGATGTAGGCCAAATGGAAGAACAATGAACAAGAACTGACTGCCCTGGAGTGTAAATAACAGTAGGCACTGATAATCTGGAGGGATTGGGATGTCCTGATAAGTATACTTCAAGTCAAGGAAGACTAGAAACTCCCAATGGCACATAGCCACAATGACAAAGCGCAGAGACTACAACTTAAACCATGGTTCTAGCACAAAATGGTTGAGACACGTTAAGTTCAGAATGGGACCAAGTGAGCCGTCTTTTTTGGGAACAACAAAGAAATTTGAATAAAATCTGGAGTAACGTTCCTGAGAAGGAACAGGGATCAACATCCGCATGTCTGTCAGAGAGGAAACTGTGTCTAGGAAAAGACAACCTCGATCCGGATCCCGAGCAACTCTGGAGAAGAAAATATGGTGAGGATGAAGGGGCCTGAAGTCTATACTCCTTAGAGAGCACAGTCTGGCATAAGGAACAGTGGGGACCCCAGAATCCTTATCCTTGGACTTGCCCATGTGCCCCTTAGAATCTGATATAGTTAGAATACCCTATGAAGTAGGGTAAAAGACAGTCAAAAATAGCAGAAAAAGTACATAAAATTGTGCAGAAGTACTTATCTAACTGCGCAGGGTAAAACTGGCAAGCAAGAGGAAAAGATCAGCCTCTGTGCAGCATGTAGAATCCAAGAAGAAAGAGGACAACTCTAAGACCACCTTTTCCCATGCCAGAAGTCCCAAGAAATTAGGGCTTCTTGAAAATGTAGTTTTTTCCACCTGTGAAAATGTGATGTGGCTCTACAGAAGTTCAAAAATAGTGTCCCGCAATAATGATAGCAGGTCCCACTAAGGGTTGCTAGACAGTGAGTCTAATAAGGAGCACTATGGGATCACCTGCAGCCTTCTACTTGCAACTGGAGGCAAGATATATCCCTCAGCAGTTCAGGGTATGAAACAAAAATGCCCGCAGGGCAGGCACCTGGTTTTAAAGGGGCCACATCCAAATTCAGCAAATGTACTGTATATATATAAAAAAGTTGGAAGTAACAATGAAAAGTGAGCAAATCAGTAGAAAAGTCCACTGTCTTAAAGACAGTCTCCCCAAGTGGGAAAAAGCTCCCAAGTAGTGTAAAGGCAGGTACCAGGGTTAATAGACCCTGCAATGATACAGAGATCTCTGAAACACTACCTTTCATGAATCAGCCAAATCATACACTGGTACAGCAGTATAACATACTGACGTGGAATAGAGAGTGCAATACAGGCAACAGACAACATATCATTGGATGTTAGAGTATATGGGCACACAAACAGGACCAGTGCCACTCAATAGGTTAACTAACTAGAAACCTTCATTCTTCAGGCTCCCATTGTAATAAAATAGGTTTCTAGGAAGCTATACCAAGGAAACACTGAGAAGTCACATCTCTCTCCACAGGTTTTCTGGACCTAAGAAAAAATAACTTTCGCACTGGACAATCCATGACTGAGGAAGCCAGTAATAGGAGCCCACCTAATGGGGATTATATAGCCCCACACTCTAAGTGCTAAAAAATAAAAAAGCATAATTAAGAGAGGGCTGTGTCCTTGCATCATACTTCTTAACAGGTCACTTAAAACTGAAGTCAACAGGTGCGGGTAAAGTGGAAAAGAGGAGGGAGTCTCCACCTCAGAGGCCTAAGTAGCCTGCCCTCCAAGATGGGGAGACTTCACCCCATGGTTTCTGTGTTCCACATTGGACAGCAAAGAAATTTGGTTTTAAAACCTTAGAGCAGGGCTGTCCAAGTTCAGTCCTCAAGGGCCACCAACAGGCCAGGATGGAAGGATTTCCCTGATTAAGTACCGGTGAGTTAATCAGGGGATCATTCATTGTGACTGACTCATCTGTGCTTAATCAGGGAAATCCTTACATCCTGGCCTGTTGGTGGCCCTTGAGGCCTGAACTTGGACAGCTCTAGAGAAGCCTTTATTGCATCCTTTATTGAATTGCTACTCAATGCTTTGGATATACCACTAGCATTCAAGGGGTTAAAATCCTCAATTAAAGTAGAGGGAGTTTTTATTTGGTCCCTATAGTAATATTGGTTTGTCCTGGAATTTTCTTATTCTTGGTAGTACGTAAGCCACTTTGACTAAGAGAGGAAGAGCAAGTTAATGTGGGCATGCTCAGTATTCAGCAGCACTACAAGGTAGTGTAACTATGCACAAGACTCACACTCACCCAACCACACAACCAATAGTCACCCCTGTTCCACATACACCAACACAGAAGCCTTAGCTTTTATAATATTTGATGATAATGATGGTAGTAGATATATAAGCATCACATACAGAGAGTGATAAATCCCTTTTACTCACCAAAGAGCACAGCTCCTCTCGGTTGCAGGCAAACAAGTGACTATTAATTCCCAGGGTGGTGAAGATACATCCATCATCTGGCTTCAGGAGAACCTTGTCTGAAAGGAAAGAGCAGGAAACTAAGCTGGGACAGTGCCAGCCTGCCACTCACATACACAGTGCCAAACCTCATCCCACACACTCAGCCAGTGCCAGACTTCCCCTCATACATAAAGCAGGTGCCAATCTTCCCCTCACATGCACAGTTAGCACCAACTTCCATCCCACATACACAGCTAGCACCAGACGCACTCACACTGTCTCCTTCCCACAATCACAGGAAGTGCCATCCTTTTGCTAATATACACAGACGGTGGCAGCCTCCCACTCACCTACACAGGCAGCGCTAGCTCTCATCTATACAGACAATGCCAGCTTTTCACTCACATACAGTCACAGCCAGCTTCATTCAACATACACAGGAAATGCCAGATTCTCCTTGATATACACAGACAATGCCAGCCTTCCACTCACATGCACAGGCAGTGCCACAGTGCATTTCACATAAAGTAACAGATATCTTCCCACTTATATTAGCAGTACCAATCTCTGTACACACAGTACCAGTCACCTTCACGCATAGTGACAGTGAGGGTCTAAATCCCACAAATATTGGCAGTGCCAGCCTCTCTTTTAACCTAAACAGGCAGTCTGTGACAGAGTGGACAATGTCTCACCCATTATTGGGTCTTGAATGTTCTCAACTGCTGAGCCTCCAGTCAGGATCTAGTCAATCAGTAATCAATAATGTGCCAAATAGAGTTTTACTTTGAACAACGATCTGGAGAGCAATCACTGTTTAACCCCTTAAGGACCCATGACATGTCAGGACGGACATGGGAAAACTTCCCTAAAGGACTACTGACGGTCCTGGCATGTCATGGATTTCAGGGCTCCTCGCGCGGCTGCATGCCATTCAGGGAGCCCTGAATCGGATAGAGTTAAAAAAAAAAAAAAAAAATGCTCCGTGGTCCTTAAGTACCAGCCACTCGCTCCTTAAGGGGTTAAAGGGATAGTAATGCCAGACATAAACTTTATTCAGTATGATAGATTTTACAAAAATAAAGTATTTGGAGAAAGTCCTATCTCTCAAACCCTTGCAGTTTGAGAGATATTCGGTGCTAAAGTTTCATCCCTCCCTCCACTTCTCCTGACGTCAGCGATCTGCTGACAGCAGGACATCCCAGTCCTGGGACCAGCCGGTGGCTCTTCAGCAGAGCCGAAATAGCGATCTTTAAAGGGATAGTAATACTTCAATTTAACTTTAATTCATATTGTAGCCCTTAAAAAATAAATTAAATGAACCCATGGCATCTCTCAAGCCTTTATGGTTTGAGAGATATCCGCTTTCAATGTTCCCCCTCCCCTGATGACGTCAGGGGAGGGGTAACTTTGAAAGCGGATATCTCTCAAACCATAAAGGTTTGAGAGATGCAGCTGGGGTCATTTAATTTGTTTTTTTAAGGGCTACAATATGAATTAAAACTAAATTGAAGTATTACTATCACTTTAAAAAGAATAGCTTCATTGGAACCGTCTAGAAAGTGTGTTTTGGTTTGCAAGCACACTTTGTAGACCGTTCCAATGAAGTAGTTCTTTTTAAAGATCCCTATTTCAGTTCTGCTGAAGAGCCGCCTCGAGTCACTCGACTCAAATATCCTTTACTGCTGACATCAGGAGAGAGGGAATTTTAGCAGCGACTATCTCTCAAACCGTAAAGGTTTGAGAAATAGGACTTTCTCCAAATACTTTCTTTTTGTAAAATCTACCATACTGAATAAAGTTTATTTCTGGCATTACTAATGCTTTAATGTAAAACTCTAGGGTGGTCACTAATAATTATCTGCTAATTAGCTTCAGGACACACTAGCACACATTTGAGTTGTCTGAATATTAAAGAAGACATAACACTTAACAATAACCCCACTTACCTTACTATGGCCAGAAAATCTCAATGGCCCCTATGATTTTGCCCTTGTATTTTTGTTCAAGAGATAATATCTTCAATAAGTCCTGAGTGTCATGTCCATGACTGCGGACATGACAGCTGCTGGCAGTGTTTTAAACTGAAGAAAGCAGAGTGAATGTGTCTACTTAACCCATTAAAGGGATAGTATTGTTTCAAAATAAATGCAGCTCCGATTATTCTTTATAGGTTTTCGGTCATGTAGAGCATTATTATCATTCTCTATGATGTGTACTTCCAGAGTTATTGAATCATAAAGTATCCCCCTCCTGCCCCTTTTACCTATGTAAAGCTGCACAGCGGATGAGCTCAGCAAGGGACAATCTTCTGTGAGCATAAGGAAAATCCTGCCCTCCTTCTTCAAGCGGGCAGGGTTTTCCTTATGCTCACAGCCAGAACACTGTCCCTCACTGTAAGCTGTCTGGTCAAGCAACCAGATTCTGAGGGGAGGCGGCTTATACTAGGTAAAAGGAGCAGGAAGGGGACAATTTATAATTCAGTTACACTGGATCTACATATCATAGAGAATGATAATACAGCTCTACATGGCCCAAATACTATAAAGAATAATTGAAACTGCATTTATTTTGAAACATTGCTATCCCATTAAGGACAGATACCCCTGGCATCTTAATCTATCATGAGAACTGGAAGAAGTTTGAGCCCTGTGCTGTCCTGTAGCAACTGTCAGGTCTGCCTCCATGACATCCAAGACCAACTGAAGACGTTCCCTCTGGAACTAAAGCTCAAAGGCAAATAGAGACCATTCTCCTTTATACTCACACAGACACCACATTACTGATCCACCACAGTCAGAATGAAGTCACCATAACAAGTGTCGCATAAATAGGTTCATGCTGTTTGGGGATCCAGTATAGTGGATGTTCACGAGGATTATTCACCTCTCTTGATCCTGATGGGAATGCTTATTCAAGAGTTAAACGTCTGATGTGCAAAGCAATGTAATCGATTAAAGTTCTATTCTGCAAAGTTTCCTGAATAGAAAAATAACCCATCGGCAGACAAACTTGGCTCAAACACAGGTCAGGCCTTAGTTACAGTAAGCAGCTCTGTACATCCATTAAGTACCAGTACCGTATCCACATTTATATTGTTAACTGTACGCTTACTTTATTATTTATAGTATTATGCACCATTCAGTGTCTTGCTGTTCTGTCTAAGGGAAAAGGATATTATGTGTAATCTCCCTTTGTTAAAGGACCTATTGTTGCTGGTTGATGCTCGCAGAGGAGACATTGCTGTGTGTTTCACTGATTGCAAAAGCCTTTACATGGACATCCAAACTAGTGCTGGTGTTTATCTGACATAGACAGATAATGCCAGTATCCCGCCAACATACACATCTACTGCCAGCCTCACTCTCACAACTGCAGGTACACAGGTCACACACCTCACGCACACACACACACACACAGACACACACTGTGCCAGCTTACCACTCCCAAACACAGGTATGCCAAACTTCACCTCATATAGAGTCAGTCATAGCCTTCACATGATGAACACATACACAGAATATACCAGACTTCCATTCACATACACAGGTAGTGTCACCACTAACCTCAGGAACATAAACAGTGCCACCCATTCCCTCAAAAACGGGTAGTGCCAGTTACCACCTTATAAATACAGGGAAAGCCAGCCACCACATATAAATGAAACTCATTTGCCAACAGGAGGTCATGAAACCTCTCACTGTGTGAATCCAGGGATCTTGGCAGTCCTTTGTCCCCAATTGCATATCAATTACTTTGTCCTTCTCAGTCTTCTCGACAATGAGTGGATCCCTCTGGACATATTTGTGGTGCATTAGAAAATCACAAATGGGTGCCTGGGGATTTCCAGTGAACTAATACTTAATCTGAAAACGGCCAACATCTGCTGCACTCTCTTTGCCAGGAATGTGGGAAACCTCACTTAATTTAGAAATCCCACTCTCCTGATCGTGGCTCTTGCTTGGTGGGGAAGTCTATCCCTACCCTTTCCACAAAGGTTTCTGGTAGTGTTGCTTTAACAATCTACCATAGCCTCTTGATGGGACCCTGGGTCATTCTTCTTATGTTGCACCTTGTTGTAGAATCTAACCTTGGGGCCTTGAACTCTCTTGAAGCTTCTTCCTTGGGTTGCATACTATTTCCTTTCCCAGGGACCCAGAACACATCAAGGCAACCTTCTATATAACATTGCTCTAAGCGCCACCTATTCTCCATGACCTCCCATGGGATATCCCTCTACCACAGCGGAAGCACAGGCAGTGTCATAACTACAGTGCCAAAATGGAACATTATCCCAGTGCCAGCCTCCATTTTACAAACTCTGGTAGTGCCAGCTGGCATCTCCCAAACAGAAGCAGTACTGAAATGTCAACTACATGTTCACACATAATATCAGCCTCATCCTCATACACATATGTGGAGCTAGTCTGAACCTCACCAACACAGCCAGTGGCAGTTTTTCTCTTACACAGCTAGTAGCAACCCCCATCATCTCATAACCATTACACTAGGGACAGTGCCAGCCTCTCTTACCTCCAGCACTGGTTACAGCCACCAAGACAAGTGGCTCTTCTCTCTGCACCTGCTCTTCAGAGTACTGCAGCTTCTCCGAGACAGAGCTCAAGATGTCTGAGACTGATGCAGAAAGGCGACTCCTGATTGTAACATATGAGTGATCAGGCATGTAGACCCTACAAAAGACTGACAGAGAGGAGGCAAATAAAACTGTCAGAAACAAGCTAGCAGAGTGCCTTTGCTTCACTCATCAGGAAAATAGTGCAACATATTTGTTTTCATAATTGTGGGGATAGTAATGGTGTTTTAAGTTGTGCTCATATAGTAGAAAGTGTGACGTAAATGAGACTGACCAAATTAATTCCCTTAAGAATAATGTAGTAGCTTAACCCTTCTGTAGTTTGCACTCAACTTCTGTATCAATGGGCTTACTGCCCAGATGGACTGCCAGACGGCTCATATAGAGGGGCACAAATCCTCAGTGTGATGAGAAACTGGCAGTGCTATGTGGGCTAAACGCATCACTGAGCTCTGTATACCAAGTAAGTCTAGGTGATTTTCTCAGCCTGTATAGCACTGCGCATTAGTCTAACACACTGAGGATTTGTGCCCCACTATGTGGACCAACCAATGATCCAACGGCTCAGTTGTGACTTAAGTTCATTAATACAGTGAATAGAATTCACATGGAAAGTAACTGGGTCAGTCTCATTAACTTTACATCTTCTACAATATGAGCACAACTTGAAACATAGCATTACTATCCCTTTACATTTCACTGCTCCCTTAAAGGGATAGTAATCTTTCACAAAAACAGCAGTTCCAATTAATCTTAATAGTATTTGGGCCAAATACTGTCAGAGTTGTAGTTCAAGAGTAATTGAATGATAAAGTATAACCCTCCTGCTCATTTTACCTAGTGTAAGCCACCTCCACTCAGATCTGGAGTCTGGTCCACAGACCAGACAGCTCACACAAACGGACAATCTTCTTACTTTGAGCATAAGGAAAACCCTGCCCCCTTGAAATGTTTTTCCTTATGTTCACTGAAGATCGTCCCTCTCTGCGATCCATCCTGACAGTCTTGCTGCTCTGAGGTGAGCAGTGTTACATCAGTAAAAGGGGTGGGAGGGGGATACTTTATCATTCAATTACTCTTGAACTACAACTCTGACAGTATTGAAATAACACTCTCCATGGCCCAAATATTATGAAGAATAATTGGAGCTGCTTTTATTGTGAAACATTACTATCCCTTTAAAGTCACAGAAAAAAATGGACCACAGGGGAGAACTAAAACAATTCCCAAACTCCTACTGATTTCGAAAATGGCTTTCAGCCCCTTGGATCTTAGTGGTCTTCAGTGCCTTGAAAAGAAATGAGTTGGATATCTCTCAAGCACTCAGGTGTTTAAAAGACATGGTTTAGACAAGGGCTGTCCAAGTTCAGTCCTCAAGGGCACCAACAGGCCAGGATGTAAGGATTTCCCTGATTAAGCCAAGGTGAGTCAGTCACAATGAATGATCCAACTCACCTGTGCTTAATCAGGCAAATCCTTACATCCTGGCCTGTTGGTGGCCCTTGAGGACTGAACCTGTACAGCCCTGGTCTATATCATGTTCACTGTTCTTACTCTAGTGCAGTGATTCTCAGCTCCAGTTCTCGGGGCACACCAACAGGTCATGTTTTCAAGATATCCCTAATTAATCACAGGTGAATCAATCACTGTGACTGAGCCACTAATTCCTCACCTGTGATTAAGCAGGAACAACCTGAAAACCTGCACTGTTGGTGTGCCCTGAGGACTAACTTTGAGAAACACTGATCTAGTGTCTATGTCCCTGATTAAGCACAGGTGAGTTAATCAGTGGATCATTCATTGTGACTGACTCACCTGTGCGTAATTAGGGAAATCCTTAAAGAATGTTGGTGGCCCTTGAGGACTGAACTTGGACAGCTCTGTTTAGATGATTTGCTACATGATTACTCCAGTTTTTATGGTACATCTGCCTCAACAAGTCTCCCCCACCATAACAAATCTCCCTTGGGTATAATAAGGCTGATGTACTATGAGGAACAGTAGTCATTTTGAAATCAGACAACTGCACCATAGTGTACAAATTAAAAAAAACAAAAAACAAAAACAAATCCCCACTGATTTAAATGGGGCTTCTAACCCCTTGATGCCTTAGAAGTCTCCAGCGCGTGACTCCCCACCATAGGAACAAAGAGAAGCTCAGAAGTAATTGCTTACTTAACTCTTTGAGTTCCAGAGGGGTACGCGATGCATTGCTAAGCAATGCGTTGCGTAACCATCTGGCACTCATAGATTTAAAAGAAAAACATAGAGGCGTATGGTACTTACTTTCATCTGACCCCCTGAACGCCACCCTTGGCTGCAAACAGGAGTCAATCCTGCGAAAATGGCGGAAGAGAGGTTTCACTTGCTTGGAGCAGGTTGTGGCGCTGCCATCTGTGAGCCTGGGGTGGGAAAGAGATTACGACTTTGTGAGTGTGACACTGATGCGCTAAGACAGACTGGAGTAATGGGAAGGCAAACCAAGTGCACCAGAGAGACTGATAAACATTTTTATTGATTTAAACTGAGCTTTTAAGCCATTGAATACAAGAGAGGTCTCAAATGCAGCAAAGTGGATGAACAGAAAAAGAGTTAAAAGATCCATTTAAATCAACGGATAGCTGTATTTGTCTCTGTGGAGCAGCTGGTATGCTCCAGAATAACTCCAGTGCATCAGCCTCGATGTGTGCAGGTTTGAGACTTGGGGGTTATGCACTAATTTCTGATAAAACGAATATTACGGCTCCAGTGATATCACTTCTCCAGTTCCTGTGTTATCCTATAGAGCCAATGCACTAAGATCACCAAGGTGGAGAAACCTTAGTGCACTGGCTCCATAGAATAACACAGGAGCTTGATATCACTGGAGATGTCATCTACACTTTATCCCCTCTTTATCTCTCCTTAGTGCATCTCACCCCATTGTGTTTTTTGTGTGTGCTTGTGGGTGTGGCATCTAGGGTTGCTACCTCATCTATTTAACCCTTTGGGTGCCAGATGACTATCCAATGCATTGTGAAGTATTTCACTTGATGCCCTTCTGGTACACAGAGTCACAAATGGCTGCTTATGAAAGATACACACTGCAGAACTGAATATGAACCATCCCTGCCCAAAAGCAGATGTGGGCAAACTCTGGTTCTACTGTTGTTGTTGGACTACATTTCCCTTCATTTTCAGCCTACCCTTCAGCTGTTGTTGGACTACAATTAGGGATGCAACAGTTAATCAAATTATTTGAATATTCAGCTAAAAATAGCAGGTCCATTAATATTTTATTATATTATATTTTATTCAACACAGTGAAGTTATGTACATGGCCATAACCAAGTGCGGTAATGAGCATTCACAGTGATGAAATTGCACATAACAGTGTATTTGTAAACGTACTCATTCTCACAAGACCGTATGATAAGTCTGGTTAAGATTGTATCAAATATTTGATGCAATAATCTATAATATATATAATGTTTGATTAATGAGACACTTGAAACCTGCATTTCTAATTACAAATCCCCTTATCCTCCACTGGCAAAGTCAAATGTTTCCCATCCTTGTACAAGAGCTGCAGTTGTATGTATGTAGCCATGCAGTATGCATATAGCATAAATGCTGGTATTAAAGGAAAACTATTACATCCTAATAGCAAGCCCCTCTTATTTTGACTATGGCCAGAAAATTCTAATGGTTGCTAGGAATGCTGCCCTTGTGGCTTCAGTCATGAGATATCACCTTCAATCAGTCCCAGGACTACACAACCTCAAACATTGCTCACTGCAAATGGTAATCTCTACCCATTAAAGGGTTAGTAATGTTTTGCATAAATAAAAAGTAATATTGTAGGTATTCAAAAAATAAATCCATTGATGCCGGTCCGATCTCTCAAACCTTTATGGTTAGAGAGATTTATGGTGATAAAGTTCTCTCCTCCCTCCCCTTTCCCTGATGTCAGCTGTAAAGCTTAAAGAAGGAGATTTGAGTAGTGTGAATTGAGGCAGCTCTTCAGCAGAACTGAAATACCGCAATCTAAAAACAAATACTTCATTGGAACGGTCTACAAAGTGTGCCTGGCTTGCAATCACACTTTGTAGACCAGTGGTTCTCAACCCGTGCCCTCAGTGGCTATTAACAGGCCAGGATTTGAGAATTTCCTTGTACGAGCACAGGTGAGTTAATCAATATGACTGAGCCTCTGATCAACACACCTGTGTTCTAGCAGGGAAATTCCTAAGTCCTGGCCTGTTAGTGGCCACTGAGGGCACGGACTGAGAACCTCTGTTGTAGACTGTTCCAATGAAGTATTTCTTTTCAGATTGCAGTATTTCGGCTGTGCTGAAAAGCCACTTGCTGGTCCCGAGACCAGGATCTTCTTCTGTCAGCTAGAGGCTGACGTCAGTGAAAGGGGAGGGAGGGGGGAACTTTATCACTGGATATATGTCTCAAACCATAAAGGTTTGAGAGATTGGACTGGCATTAATGGATTTATTTTTTAATATCTACAATATTACTTTTTATTTATGCAAAACATTACTAACCCTTTAAGAACCAGGAGGGAGTGCGTTGCTCACCCCTCTGGTTCTTAATGGGTGAGGTAGGCTTATGCACGCTGCCTGCTTCAGTCAGAGGAAACTGTTGACCAATGTCATGTCCGCCTCCATGGACATGGCATCCAGCATTGACTGAAGGTGTTATCTCTTGAACAAGGTCACGAGAGCAAAATTTATAGAAGTTATTGGGATTTTCTGGTCACAGTGAAGTAAGTAGGGCATTATCATTAGGAGGTAGCAGTTCTCCTTTAACCCTTTGTGTGCCAGAAAGGTATCCAATGCATTGCGTTGCATACCTCTCTGGCACTCAAAGTGTTAAAGGATGAGAAGGCAACCCTAGTGGTTCGCTGTGTCCATTCACATGGTATGACAGCATACTGTACTATGACACCGAGTGTGCTTATGGAATATGTGAAACAGAATAAGGTATATCACCTGAGCTCAGCAGTCTCCACAAGTCTGTGCAACCGTATTACGTTCCCTTCCAGCTGTGGGAAATTCGGGGCATCCCTCATCACCAAAACATAGAAATCCTAAAGGGGGCATAAGATGACGGGATAAAGGTCAGAGAAACCATGAAAGTTCACCAGCCCCTCCCCACAGTCATGAATTGACACCCAACCAGGAATCATCATGTACAGCAATCTGCTTCATTGTGCATCTTTGCAGAGAAGTGTGTTCCCTTGTAAAGAAATGACTGCAGTGAAGAGCTGTGCCACAGCAGGAGACAACACGAAGATCTCAACACAAAACAGTTACTTAATTTAGCTGCTGTTCATTTGTCATGTGTTCATGGTTTGGCAAGATGACGTATGGGGAGTTGCTAGGTTCCTAACAGAGAGATGGAGCTTGGGAGAGGCTAATGTATTATTAGTGAATAGTGCAGCCCAATAGTTCCATCACTAAGAGGGAGATTAGCATCATTACATACATCAAACTGGAACCAAGACCTGTGGCTTTAAATACAAGACATGGGCACTTAGCTACCTCAGCCAGTATCTAGTCCCAGCAAGCAACACCACTGCTATACAGCCTAGGCATGTATACACTGTGCCTAGTCACTCCTCATGGTATATCTGCCCATACAACTTCCATTTAGGTGGTAAAAGGGAAAATGTACTGTAGAGTAGGTGTAGGCAACCTGTAGCCCTCCATACGCAGTCAGAATACAATAACCTTTATTCTCTACCAGGGAGATGTAGTCCAACAATGGCTAGACGACTGCAGGTTGCTCTCTCCTGTGTTAGAACCTATTCCAGGGGTAGCCAACGCTGGTCTTCAAGAAATACCAACAAGGCATGTTTTCAGGACATCTCACCTGGAGCACAGGTAGACTAATTAGTGGCTCAGTCACTTTAATTGGACTACCTGTGCTCATTCAGGGATATCTTGAAAACGTGCACTGCTGGTAGCACTTGAGGGCCTGGGTTTGTTCCTCCTTACATATACCCTTTGCACAGGGGGCACACGTGACTGATGCACACACAGTAATAAGATGCACACCTTGATTTCCAAGTGACAGCTCATGTCCTAGACTCACCGGAGGCAGCTTTTAAAGCAAAGTGCTTCAAACAATTGCTGCAGTCAACCTCAAAATGTATTTAGTGTAAAGTTATGCAGAACATTGTGTGCCACATTGTCTGGAGTGCTGTTTTGCAGAACAGTCTGTTTTTCAGAGTCTAGTGTTTAATTATGCAATGTGTGCCCAAGTCTAGTGTTTTTGTGTTTACTGTAGTGTGTTCTGTTCTATATATTTACAGCACTATGTTCTCCTGTATCTAGTATGCTCTTATGCAGACCTGGGCGGCTCTAGCTGCTAGTATGATCTTTGTCATAGGTCCTCCTAATGTGCTCTGGGAGGGCTCCATGTGCCAGAGAGAGACAACCCCCCACAAAAGGGGTCTCTCAGGCACACAGAACACATTAGAAGGCTTTGTAATGGTTAACTTAACAAGGTAAAGGGTTATTTTTACATATAGGTGTTAGTGGTCCTTTAAAATTAACCTGTCACATTTAGACACGTTTAGATTGTTTTACAGATGTATAGTCATTTTCAGTAAAGTAAATCATTTTTGAGAAATTAGCCTTTAAATATTGGTAGATCAGAGTGGCATTTTATGTTAATTTTGTGCACGGTATGCTACTTAGTTCTGTATGAGGCCATATTTATCACTCATTGTGCTATTAGAAATGAGCCCAATGTGTGAGCTTTACCTAAATTCATTCATAGCACAGTGTTTGGTAATATTGACACAGCATATAAACTAATTAGCATAAATTCCTACAACAACAACAAATAAAGGTTAATTTCTGGAAAACTATTTATATTACTAACAAAGACTAGTACAGCATACAATTAGTTTTTTTAATACTCTTTAAAAGTAACTAAACGTTTCCTAGGATGACAGGTCCATTTGTAAACAGACCAGTATGTTCTCCTGTGTCTAGTGTGCTCTAGAGCAGTGTATGCTCCTGTGTCTACTACTTACGTAGAAAGGTGTGTGCTCCTGTGTCTAGTGAGCTCTTATGTAGTGCAGTGTATGCTTCTGTCTTTAGTGTACTTATGTAGAGAGGTGTGTGCTCCTGAGTCTAGTGTGCTTATGTAGAGAATTGTGTGCTCCTGAGTCTAGTCTGCTTATGTAGAGAATTGTGTGCTCCTGAATCTAGTCTGCTTATGTAGAGAATTGTGTGCTCCTGAGTCTAGTGTGCTTATGTAGAGAAGTGTGAGCTGCTGTGTTTAGTGTGCTTATGTAGAGAAGTGTGAGCTGCTGTGTCTAGTGTGCTTATGTAGAGAATTGTGTGCTCCTGAGTCTAGTGTGCTTATGTAGAGAATTATGTGCTCCTGAGTTTAGTATGCTTACGTAGAGAAGTGTGAGCTGCTGTGTCTAGTGTGCTTATGTAGAGAATGGTGTGCTCCTGAGTCTAGTGTGCTTATGTAGAGAATTGTGTGCTCCTGAATCTAGTGTGCTTATGTAGAGAATTGTGTGCTGCTGTGTCTAGTGTGCTTATAAAGAAAATGATGTGCTCCTGTGTCTAGTGTACTTATGTAGAGAAACGTATACTCCTAAGTCTAGTGTACTTATGTAGAGAAGTATGCACGCCTGAGTCTAGTGTGCTTATGTAGAGAAGCGTGTGCTCCTGAGTCTAGTGTGACACATGTATAGCAGTGTGTGCTCCTATGTCTAGTGTGCTTATGTAGAACAGTGTATCCTTATCTAGTGTGCTTATGTAGAGCAGTGTCCTCCCGTGTCTAGAGTGACATATGTACAGCAATATGTCCTCCTGTGTCTAGTTTCAAAAGTACAGCAATATGTCCTCCTGTGTTCTTACGTAGAACAGTGTGTGTGCTCCTGTTTCTATTGCTCTTTTCTACTGAGAAGAGTGTCCCCCTGTATCTAATGTGCTTATATGTAGAACAGTATGTCCTCATGTCTCATGTGCTCTTATGCAGAGCAGTGTGTGTTTTACTGTGTCTCATTTGCTCTTATGCAGAGCAGTGTGCAATTATATAAATCAGTGTCCTCCAGTGTCTAGCATGAACATTTGCAGAGCAGCATTTGCCCATGTTTATTGTACAGTTATGAAGCATAGCAGAACACCCAATGCAAAACATTTTCCCATGGCCAAGTCTAACCTTGATTAACTGGAAGGTCCTCTCCTCTTCCTGCAGAGTGTCCTTATATGTATCCAGGAGGTGCAATAGAGAGCAGAGCACCGCCTGCTTCTTCTGCAGAACATCGCTCCCCTCCCAGGTTGGAGAGGCGTGCCTACTGCAGCCACAGAAAGTGTCAATGTTAAGGAGCATTATGTTAAACATGAGGCTGCAGGAGGCAGAGGAACATAATGGGAAAGGTTCAGGGTATGGTGGTGGAGGCAGATAAGGCAACAGCGATACTGAAGAGGAAAAATTAGTTATGTTATGACAGGGGGCAAAGAATATAATGGGCATATGGACAAAGGGATAGAGATCAGTATGGAAGGGACAGACATAGGATTATCACTTTTGCTAAAAAATACTTAAAATGCCTATTGTTTTACATATTAAAGGAGCAGTAAACGATTTTATGAAAAAAAATATTGTAGGGCATTTCCTGTTGAGTAACATATGGGTATTCCCACTGCTGACAGATGCATATTCCCAGTTATCACTGTTTAAACCTGTGTTTTTTTACATTAGCAGTGCCCTCTAGTGATCAAATTCCAATTGGTTCTCTTGTTATATTCTAATGGAGAGGAAAGTCAGTGTTATAGAAACTGCTGAGTCACTTCCTGTCAGTTAGAACTTTCAGGAAGTAATCACAGTAAATTCCCTTCCTGATTATTTGAACTTTTGTAACTTCTGAATAAAACAACAGGCAGAGATGGGAGTTCCCTTGTTTTACTCAGCAGGAAACGCTCTATAATATATACATTTTCATTAAAAAAGTTTATTGACCCTTTAATTGTTGTCTCCAAGTCCAATTTACTGGCCAGCTGGTAAAAGAAAGGCTAGGTGGCAGCCCAGGCCAGAGATGACATACCAATAGAAATAGGCAGTATATCCCAAATAATGGAGGCCAGAGGCCAAGTAATATTTCTTGGTATTCACTACATACAAAGTGAAATATTCCCTGGGATTTAGTGCCTCTTAGTTTGTCTATCAGAATTATTTACCTACAGTGCTCTGCTTAAGTATTCACCCCCCTTTAACTTTTTCAAATTTTGTTGTCTTGCAGTCTGGAATTAAAATGGATTTAATTGGGAATTTTACTATTTCAGTTACACAACATAAATTTTAGAAATGTAAAATATTTTTATTGTAACACAACACCCCCCCCCCCAAAAAAAAAACAAACAAAAAAAAAAAACAGATATTTGCTGGTTGAGTAAGTATTCACTCGTCTGAGTCAATACTTGGTAGTACAGGTAAAGGGAAGATACCACAATGTACCGCACACAAAGTAAGCTGAAAGTATTCATATCATTTTTACTCTACCAGTCTCCTAAAACTTGGTAGAAGCACCTTTGAAAGCAATTACTACTGTGAGTCTTTTTGGTAAGTTTCACCAGCACTGCTTGCTCATCTGGATCCTGCAATTTTTTCCCATTCTTCTTGGCAAAATTGCTCGAGCAGTTTTCAAGTCTTGCCACTATTCTAAATTGGATTGAGGTCTGCGTTTTGACTGAGCCATTGTAAGACTTTCAGGTTCTTGTTTTTAAACCTTTTGGCTCTGACTTTAGCTGTGTGTTTAGGGGCAATGTCCACCTGGAGGATTAACCTATGTCCTCTTCTCATGTACCTTGCAGACTGAAACAGACTTTGCTCTAAATTTTACCTCTATTTGGCTCCATCCATCTTGTCCTCAATTCTGACCAGTCTTCCAGTGAAAAGTATCCCCACAACATGATGCTGTCACAACCATACTTCATCAAGGGAATAGTGTTCTTCGGGAGATGAGCAGTGTTGGCTTTGCACCTCATATAGGGCCAGGTTTAAAGCAGAACTACAACTGCACAACATCTTTAGCTTAATTAAGTCCCCATCTGGCGAGTAGCGGCTTAGTCGGTAAGAACACCCCAGGAACTGTTACACAGCACACTGAACTAGAGCCAACAGGGCTCAAAAGTGAAGGAAGCACCAAGAACTGAAGGAAATCCTAGACAGGCAAGACTGCCTCCAGGATTCTCCTACCAAAGCTGGCATTAGCCGATGCCAGCACATCAACACAGTAGTGCTTCAAAAAGGTGTGCACAGGCGACCAAATGGCCACCTTGCACAACTGATCAGCTGAGGCCTGATTCTTGTAAGCCCATGAGGCCCCAATAGATCTTGTAGAATGAGCCGTGACCCTGAAAGGGACAGGCTTCTTCCTCAGCTCATAAGCCTTACGAATAGTGGACTTGATCCAAGACGCAAAAGTCACCTTGGATGCAGGTATTCCTGCCCTAGGACCCTCAGGAATGACGAACAGCACGTCCGATTGCCTGATAGACTCAGTGCGATGTACATACAACTTGAGACAACGCACCACGTCTAACAAGTGGAGATCCCTTTCCTTGTCAGAGGTGGGGTCCGGGCAGAAAGGGGGCACCACAATCTCCTGATTGATGTGGAACTCAGAGACCACCTTCGGGAGAAACTCCTGAGAAGTGCGAAGCACCGCCTTGTCCTTTTGAAACACCAAATAGGGTGGTTTACAGGACAGAGCATGTAACTCCGCGACACTGCGGACAGACACAATCGCCAGGAGAAAGGCCATTTTCCAAGTCACAAGGAGTAGAGGAATAGTAGCCAAAGACTCAAATGGGGGGTGCTGAAGAACGCCCAAAACCAAGTTAAGATCCTACTGAGGTGCAGGAATCTTAAAGGCAGGACAAGCATGAGCAACGCCCTGGAAGAAAACCTTGACATCAGGAAGTACGGCAATGTGCCTCTGAAAGAAAACAGAAAGCGCAGAAGTCTGAACCTTAAGGGAACTCAAACTGAGGCCCTTATCCACACCGTCCTGCAAGAAGGCCAGGACCGTAGGCAGATCAAAATCCTGAAACAGATCCTTGTCAGCACACCAAGACAGAAAAGTCGACCAGACACAATGGTATATCTTAAAGAAACAGGTTTGCGGGCACTGAGCATAGTAGCCACCACTAAAGAAGAGAACCCTTTCTTCTTCAATATTGAGGATTCAATTTCCAAGCCGTCAAAGATAGCCGATGAACATCCTCTTTCCACAGGTAACCCTGTAGAAGAAGATCTGGTCAGCAAGGGAGATGAAATGGCTCAGCCACTGACAGATCCAGAATCTCCGGAAACCAAGGCTGACGAGGCCAGTACAGAGCAATCAGAATAACTGGACAACGCTCCAGTCGTAATTTCCATAACACCCTGTGCAACATTAGGAGGGGAGGAAAGATGTAGGCCAGAGGGAATAACCAAGGAATTAATATTGCATCTACCACCAGAGCCAGGGGGTCTCTCCACCGAGAGCAGAACCTCGGTACCTTTCTGTTGTGTCTTGTCGCCATCAAGTCGATTTAAAGAAGACCCCATTTCTGAACAATGAAGTTGAACACCTCTGGGTGCAGCTCCCACTCTCCGCTGTCCACTCTGTGTCGACTGAGGGAGTCCGCCATGATGTTGTCTGCATCAGGAATGTGCACTGCAGAAGTAGCAGGAACATGATCTTCCACCCAGGACAAAATAGTCTTGACCTCTAACCAAGCGGCGAGACTTCTTGTTCCGCCCTGCTTGTTAACGTAAGCCACGGCCATAGCGTTGTCGGACTCTACTCGGACCGGACAGTCTTCCAACTGAGATGTCCAATGTCGAAGGGCATTAAATATCACCCGAAGCTCAAATATGTTGATTGGAAGGAGAGATTCCTCCGAAGACCACCGACCCTGAGCGCTCAGGCGACCCAGGACTGCTCCCCAGCCGGAGAGGCTGGCATCCGTCGCCACTGTGGTCCAGAAGGATACCAGGAAGGTCTTGCTTTTCAGCAGGTTGGAGAGGTCGAGCCACCATGAAAAACTCAGTTCCACATGTAGAGGAAGAGACACTGATGTCTTCAGAAGGTCCGGATGACCCTTGCACACCTGGATCACGAACATCTGGAGCCCCCTGTTGTGTGCCATGGCAAACGGGACCACTTCTATGGTGGAGATGAATTTTCCCACTAGAGAGGACAGCTTCTTGGCTGGAACTGGATCTTGAACCAGAACCGCAGAAACCCTGTGGGTGATCTGGTGAACCACCTTGTCCGTGAGGAACACCATGCTCTTCTGACTGTTGAAGAGAAGGCCCAGGAAGACCAGACGCTGGGATGGGATAAGGTCTGACTTATCCAAGCTGATGATCCACCCATGATGGGTGAGAGCATGAATGCATTGCTGGACCTGCTGATGAACAAGTTCCGCAGAAGGGGATTTCAGAAGCAGATCGTCCAGGTATGGAGTAACTCTGATGCTGTCCCAGTGGAGGACGGACACTAAGACTCCAAGGACACGGTTGAAGACCTGAGGAGCTGTCGTCAGACCAAATGGAAGAGCTGAAAACTTAAAATGTCCCCGGTCGCAGGCAAACCGGAGGTACTGCCGGCTCTCTGCATGAATGGCAATGTGTAAGTATGCGTCCTGAAGATTCAGAGAAGCAAGGAATTCCCCCGGGGACATGGCAGCAATCACCGTCTGTAGAGACTCCTGGTGATAATGAGTCCGGGTCACAAATTAAATTGAGATCCTTCAAGTCCAAAATGGGACGACAACCACCATCCTTCTTGGAGACCACAAAGAGGTTTGAGTAAAAACCCATACCTCTGTCCTGTCCTGGAACCAGCTCTAGAATATCCTTGTCCAAAAGAGCCTGAACATCGCCGTCGAACAGACAGCGTTTCTCTGCGCCCTGAGGCGTGTGAGAAGGAAGAAAGGGAGGAAGAGAGACGAAAGGGATCCTGTATCCTTCTGTCACCACCTGTAAAACCCATGGGTCCATCACTGAATCCTCCCAAATGCTGTGATAGTGTCGCAGACACAGCAGAGTGTGGACCCAGGTTCAGTGAGTCATGCCAAAGAAGGTTTGGAAGCCTTGGGCTTGGAGGATACCTTGGGCTTCCATTGTTGCTTGGGCTTGGAGGAGGTACACAGAGCTGAGGGAACTGTCTGGTTCGCCAGACATGTTATTCTGAAAGGAACTAAAATACCGATTACGCTTAAGCAGCAATTTATCCCTGGTCACCAAGGGTAGAAGAGTACTCTTACCCCCTGTGGCCCCACTGATCAGATCCTTAAGATCTGGCCCAAACAAGGAGGTACCCTGAAAGGTTAGGGAGAGCAATGCTTTCTTAGAAGCAGTGTCAGCAGACCAGATATTGAACCAAAGAGTTTGTCTGGCCACCACAGACATGGTGGAAACCCTAGCCACCAAACAGATGGCATCAAATAAGGCAGCAGAAACATAGTGCTGTGCCTCATAAATGTTGGTGAGAAGGCGCAACTTATCCGAAGTAGGAATATCCTGACTGACAGCCAGGGTGAGCTGTTCGGTCCAGACAGCAATGGCCCGGTTCACCTATGCAGCAGAGAATGCTGGACACATGGCAGAACCAGCAGTGGCAAAAATGGACTTGACAGAGACCTCAAGTTTCTTGTTAGTCTAGTCCTTCAGAGCAAACGCATCAGAGAGTGGTAAGGCAGTAGACTTAGATAACCTGGAAACAGGAGCATCCACTTTGGGAGGATGAACCCACTGAGTAAGTGCGGCCTCAGAAAAGGGATAAAGCTTGGCAAATTTCTTGGACACAGAGGGTTTCCTGTCCGGGGATATCCACTCCTCAGACACAAGGCGGTCAAGAGTGGGGTTAGGTGGAAAGTAAGTAAGGGGCTTTTTAGGCTCCTGGAACACATCAGAGGGGTCAGAAGGAACCCCCTGAACTAAGTGAATGTTAGGAGTAGTCAAGATAGCCCTGATCAGGCCCTCAGCGGAGGGCTCAGGATCAGCCTCAAAAGGATCCCCAAAAAACTGAAAGGAGCCCAGAACAGAACATTCCTCAACATCTGAATCCACCAGCAGTTCCTCTTCAGAGGAATCTGATACATCAGGTACTCCCTGAGGTTTGGGCAGGGAAGACTTGACTGAGGAGGGGTCTAGTAGCAGCCTTGAACTCTTGCACCCAAGCTGGCTCTAATGCACGGCTGGAGGTCCCTGGAATACTTCAGGGACATCAGAACATGCTGGGCATAATTGACCTGAGAATTCTCTATGTAGCCCTGAGTGACAGGAAGAGCAATGCACAATGGGGATACAGAGACGCCAGCCTCCTTAGTGTTAGGTCTGGCCCCAAGCTCCAGCGGTATAGACATTCTCACAGTGTCAAATAACCTTACTGTATAAGAAATCACCCAGTTATAGTGTGTAGGATTAAAGGGATAGTAATACCTAAAATGTAAAAAAAAATATGTTGTAGGGTTTATCCCCCTGAGTAAAACAAGAGTACTCCCACTGCTGAAAGATGTTTCATTCAAAAGTTATTAATTTTCAAAGTTGAATTTTTTAGGTGCAATATCACAGTGGCCTGATATTGTACAGTGGCGCTGTTGCTACACCATCCTATGGAGATTTATGGTCCTGAGACCAGAGCTGTCCATAGGATCGTGTAGCAACAGCGCCACTGTACAATTTCAGCCACTGTGATATTGCACCTAAAAAATTCAACTTTGAAAATTAATAACTTTTGAATGAAACATCTTTCAGCAGTGGGAGTACTCTTGTTTTACTCAGGGGGATAAACCCTACAACATATTTTTTTTTACATTTTAGGTATTACTATCCCTTTAAAGTTTCACCCCAGAAATCGCTAAAATAAACTTATCGTGCAGGCAAAGGGTTAATTAGCAGAGGAGAGAAGGAGAGTCCAAGCCTTGTGTAGGATACTCGTTCTGGAAATAGCACAAAATGGCTGCAGCGGAAGTAGCCAATCAAAAACGAGAGCGCAAAGCAAGCGCTCATGGGAAATGTAGTGTTCCCAGAAAAGTACCCCAAACAGTGCCCAAAGCCCCCTGAGTCCCCCAACACATTAGAAAAATGAACCCTATGATAGAGCAAGGGCAGACAAGTAAAATGAGCCATGTCTGAAGTCGCTAGGTTAAACGGTTGCAGGAATATGTTCCAAACAGTACAGTCCCATACAAGTGAATGGAGCATTGGCGTCTATGCGGTAAAGCAAACTCAAATTTTACAAAATTGAAAGTATAAAACTAAAATGACTAAAACATCACTAGAACATGTTAGGACACAAAAAAAATACTAAACCAGTAGGAAAAGTGTTAGAAACCCCCCCAAAAATGCCAATCCAGCAGCTAAAGGGTTACGTTACCACATAAACCTGCTCCATAACACCCAAAAGACATACAGATAGACCCAATGAGTGCAGGAGTGTGCAATAAGAACTCCAAAGGAAAAACCTCTGTGTGGAGGGGAACTGTGGGACATGTGGACCTGCAGCACTCAAAGGGTTGCTCAACTTTCCTGAAGATCTTCTGTCTTCAGACTACCATGTATTAAGAAGAAGCCTCGGTGGGCAACTCCTGAGGAAAGAACTTGAACCCAAGATTTTCCCCCCAGGGCTTAAGGTCCACAAAAAGCACCTGGTTACTGAGCTAGCCACATCTAAGGGCATTGTTAGTTATGGTAATCCGCCTAATGGTGGTATTCCATTTCTAACAGAAAAATTAAAAAGTTTCTAAAACTATAGCAGAACTGTTCTCTTGCCTGTGTCTTCACCAAGGAACAAATCTTACTTGGGCTGGTTGGTTAGCTGCAGCCAAGGAAGGAAGGTAGGCTCCACCCCCTGCATACAATTCTAGAATTGTTCCTGCCTACTTAAAGGGGCAGATCGCCTACCCAGAGTTACCAGTAACCTGTATTGGACAACAGGGAAAAGAGAAAACTGAATGAAGATAGAAGGAGACAGACAGTGGATTACAGATAAGTGTAACACATATAAGCTAACGATCAGTGCTTGGCAGTATGTCAAGAACCGATCGTTAACTTTTTTACTGTGAAGTTCCCAATATCGCTGCTATTTAGCTGCATTTTGGGAACTTAACACACAAAACAGACATTTGGCCACAAGACCACTTCTGTGGCCCAACATCCGTTGTGCTTTTTGCTGGAAGGGCCTTTAAATACCGACTTAGACATTTTATTATATTGATCGGTACTCAATTTGGCCCTACCTCATGTTTTAGCGCAAACCTTTAAATCTGACCCATAGCGTTTTGCACTAAGGCCAAAAAGTATAATTTTGGTCTCGTGTAGATATTTTATTATATTGGTCGGTACTCATTTTGGCCCTACCTCATGTTTTAGCTCAAACCTTTAAATCTGACCCGTAGCGTTTTGCACTAAGGCCAAAAAGTATAATTTTGGTCTCATGTAACAACAGAACTACTTGTACATATTTACTTTGTCTCCCACACACCTTTTGACAAATTCCAAATAGTATTTAATATGTTCTTATTTAGTTTTTTTCCAGCAACGGCTTTCTTCTCACCACTTTCCATAAAGCCCAGCTTTGTGGAGAATTCATGTGCAGCTGTCCCATGGATGGTTTCTCCCATCTAAGCTGTGGATCTTTCCAGCTCCTTAAGCGTTACCAATGACATTTTGGTTGCCTCTACAACTAATGCTATCCCTGCCCAGTCACTACCTTTGGTGAATGACCTTTTCTAGGCAGTGTCACAATTGTGTCATACTCTTTCCATTTATCAATAATGGATTTAACATTGCTCTAGAGGACATTCATAGTTTGGGATATTTTTCATAGCCCAAACCTGATTGGTTCTTCTCCAGAACTTTATCCTGGACTTGCTTTGATACCTAGTTGGTCTCTGTGTTGTTGTTTGTGTAGATATGCACTATAACATGCACGGGGACCCTCCTGAACCAGGTATATTTAATCTGAGATAGTCAGCAAAGGGGGTGAATTCTTATGCAATCATAAGGATTTTTTACTTGTAAATCATTATGTAAAATATATAGATTTTTTCTCACTTCCACTTTATAGACTATTTTATGTTGATCAGTGACAAAAATTCCTAATTAAATGCATCTTAATTCCATATAAATAAAGAAATGTCAAAAGGGATGAATACCATAGGTAGATGTCCTTCATACAACAATCTATATACTAATTTTAGTTGCTTTGGTCTCTCCTGCAGTCCACTGCTGATGAGTCATTCATGTCTATTGCAGACTATTGTCTGATGTGGGGAGGTGTGACTTGGTAACTGAAATTGTTAATAATAAGAATGAAAAAGTACTTAAAGGAGCAGTAAACTTTTTTTTATGAGAAAACATATTTTACAGAGCATTTCCTGTTGAATAAAACAAGGTCACTCCCATTGCTGTCAGATGTTTTATTACAAATTTATAGCAGTTTAAATAATCATGAAGTGAATTTACTGTGTTTACTTCCTGGAAGTTCTATCTGACAGGAAGTAACAGGCAGTTTCTCTCACATTTCTAGGGAGAACTGCATGTCTCTGACTTTTCTGACTTTCCTAACAGGAAATCTAATTAGAATTTGACCACTAGAGGGCACTGCTAATATAACAAAACATGGGTTTAAAGTGTTATATCTCGGCAGTGGGAGTACCCTTATTTTACTCAACAGGAAAATCCCTACAATATATATTTTTCATAAAAAAAAGTTTACTGCTCCTTTAAGATATGGTCAGTCAATTTTCAGACATATTACCGTCATTTTTTGCATCCAATTCCTCCATCTCTGTCACAAAGTGAACGCAATCTTAAAAATGGGTGTGGTTCAATCTACTGTCATATTTTAAGGTATTCTTTTATCCGTCACATTTTTGTCTGATAAACATTTTTTTCCCGACAAAATAAAAATGGAGGCAGCAACACAAAGCATTGTTCAATTAACCCATTCCATGCTGGGGCAAACCAACTATATTTTAATTGGGATTTTAAACCCCTTGAATACTAGAGAGGTCACCAAAGCATTGCAAAATCTCTCAGGCATTCAAAAGGTTAAAACCAATTGAAATACATTGGAATTTGTGGAATGCTTATCTGCCTCATTTAGTGCAACCGGTTTGCCCCACAACTACATGTTTCTGTGCATCAGGACAAGAGAACTGCTCTGTTTATTTCTGCCCTGTGAGGCACATCATGCTGTTCACATTGGTGTCCCATGGTAAGACCCACTAAGGCGCCTGGAAGGATATTACTGTTGTAAATGGAGGATCAGCTCGTCCGTGGGCAGGAAGAGTGTGTGTGTGAGGATAAAATCATCCAGTGCTAATTCTAGAAGAGAAAAGAGGGAAAGAGGAGGTCAGCAGGGATGTGAAAAGCAGTGAGAAGGAGAAAGAATAAAAATGGGGAACAAAGTAAAATGAGGGAAAAGGAATGAGAGAAAAAAATAAAAAGAGGGAGAAAGAAAACACATTTTTAAAAATTATAACAAGTTTTTATTATAGAATGGAAGGGAAATATTCCCTACCCTGTTAGTTCTTCTCTTTCATTACAGAGCTTGACTGGCCTTTTCACACAGGAAGCATGTCTGCAGTTTATTGTTAACAATAAAACAATTCGGATGTCCATGTCTACATGCTGTGTAGCATGCCCAAGAATGTTCATCTCAGGTGCTGCTTGCTGTCCAATGAAAGCACATCCCATAGACCAAAGTTAGCCAATTGTCAGACCTCTCTATATAGGCGACTACAACTACCTTCATCCCCAACCTAGCCACTGGCTGGTTGGCGATGATGGGAGTTGTAGTCTCTAACAGCAGGAGGTATGACAGTTGACTACCCCTACCATAGGCCTCACGATTTAGTAAAGAAAGAGGTTTCTAAGCTGACATGTAGGTGCATAAACAAGCTAAATTAACAGCACAATTCATTTCTTGGCTTAGTAAATAACAATCATTAACCCTTGCTTTACATACCTTCACATTTCTCTCTGGCTCTCAGAGGTTTAATGCACTGCAATGCATTGGATACCTCCATGGCACCCTCTCTGTGTGCCCCATATCACTACCCTATCCTCTCTGTGTGCCCCTTATCACTGCCCCTATGCTCTCTGTGTGCCCCATATCACTACCCTATCCTCTCTGCATGCCCCTTATCACCACCCTATCCTCTCTATGTGCCCCATATCTCTATCCTATCCTCTCTGTGAGCCCCATGTCACTAGCTCATCCTCTCTATGAGCCCCTTATCACTACCCTATCCTCTCTGTGTGCCCCATATCACCACCTTATCCTCTCTGTGTGTCCCATGTCACTACCCTGTACTCTCTGTGTGTCCCATATCACTACCCTATCCTCTCTGTGTGCCCAATATCACTACCCCATCCTCTCTGTGTGCCCATATCAATACCCTATCCTCTCTGTGTACTCCATATCATTACCCTATCCTCTCTGTGTGCCCCATATCACTGCCCTATCCTGTGTACCCCATATCACTGCCCTATCCTGTGTACCCCATATCACTGCCCTATTCTGTGTACCCCATATCACTGCCCTATCCTCTCTGTGTGCTCCATATCACTACTCTATCCTCTCTGTGTGCCCCATATCACCACCTTATCCTCTCTGTGTGTCCCATATCACTACCCTGTCCTCTCTGTGTGCCCCATATCACTACCCTATCCTCTTGTGACCCTTATCACTGCCCCATCCACTCTGTGTGCCCCATATCACTACCCTATCCTCTCTGTGTGCCCCATATCACTAACCTATCCTCTCTGTGTGCCCCATATCACTACCCTATCCTCTCTGTGTACCCCATATCACTACCCTATCCTCTCTGTGTGCCCCATATCACTGCCCTATCCTCTCTGTGTGCCCAATATCAGTGCCCCATCCTCTATGTGTGCTCCATATCACTACCCTATCTCTCTGTGTGCCCCATATCACTACTCTATTCTCTCTGTGTGCCCCATATCACCACCTTATCCTCTCTGTGTGTCCCATATCATTACCCTATCCTCTCTGTGCGCCCCATGTCACTACCCTATCCTCTTGTGACCCTTATCACTGCCCCATCCATTCTGTGTGCCCATATCAATACCCTAACCTCTCTGTGTACCCCATATCACTACCCTATCCTCTCTGTGTACCCCTTATCACTGCCCCATCCACTCTGTGTGCCCATATCAATACCCTATCCTCTCTGTGTACCCCATATCACTACCCTATCCTCTCTGTGTACCCCATATCACTACCCTATCCTCTCTGTGCATCCCATATCAGTGCCCTATCCTCTCTGTGTGCCCAATATCATTGCCCCATCCTCTATGTGTGGCCCATATCACTACCCTATCCTCTCTGTGTGCCCAATATCACTGCCCTATCCTGTATGTGTGCCCCATATCACCACCCTGTCCTCTCTGTGTGCCCCATATCACTACTCTATCCTCTCTGTGTGCCCCATATCACTACCCTATCCTCTCTATGTGCCCCTTATCACTACCCTATCCTCTCTGTGTGCCCCATATCACTACCCTATCCTCTATGTGTGCCCCATATCACTGCTATAGCCTCTCTGTGTGCCCCTTATCACTGTCCCATCCTCTTTGTGTTCCCCTTATCACTGCCCCATCCTCTATGTGTGCCCCATATCACCACCCTATCCCCTCTGTGTGCCCCATATTACTGCCCCATCCTCTATGTGTGTTCCATATCACTAACCTGTCCTCTCTGTGTGCCCTTTATCACTGCCCCAAGACCTCTGTGTGCCCCATATCACTGTGCCATCCCCTCTGTGTGCCCCTTATTGCTGTCTCATTATCTCTGTCTGCTTCCTAACACTGCCCATCTTCTCTGTGTGCCCCATATCACTGCTCCATCTTCTCTGTGTGCATCTTATGACTGCTCCATCCTCACTGTTTTCACCTTATCACTGCCCCATAACGGACCCTTATCAGTATCCCATACTCTGTGTGTGTCCCATCCTCCCTGTGTGCCTCTTATCATTGCCCCATCCTCTCATTGTCCCTCTTATCGCTGTCCCTTCCTCCCTATGTACTCCGTTCCACTGATCCACCCTCCTTGTTTGTCCCTTGCTACTAGCCCATCCTCTCTTAGTGTCCCTTATCCCTGTCCCACCCTCACTGTGCGCGTCTTATTGCTTCCCCCATCCTCACTGTGTGTCTCTTATCACTTTTCCCAACCTCCCTGTGTGCCCCTTATCACTGCCACATCTTCTCTGTATGCCATTACCACTGCCCTCCACCTGTCTGCGTGCCCCTTATCACTGTCCCAATCTTCTTATTACTATCTCATATTTACTGTGTGTTCCGAATTTTATGTGCCCCTAATCACTGGCCCTATTCTCCATATGAGCCTTCTCACTGCCCCCATTCTCTGTATGCCCCTTATCACTGTCACAACCTTCTGTGTGCCTCCTGTCACTTCACCCCATTCTATGTGTCCCTTGTCACTGCCCCCATTCTCTGGGTGCCACTTGTCACTGCCCCCATTTTCTATGTGACTCTTTTCAGTGCATTGATCCTCGATGAGGTACCCTAATTGAAATAGTGGGTGTTTATCTGCAAGGAATGCCGCTCACTCCCCAATCCACTGGTTATGCAACATAAAGTGTGTACCTGCAGTGTGTGCCCAGGCATGCCTGTGTGTCAGGCTCTAGGCACACCCTGCTAATAGTTCTGAAACACCAACAATGGATAGATTACTCCTCAAGTTTAAACCAGCAATGATTCAGTCTGTCAATCTGTATTACAAACAACATTTAGAAATCCAGCATTGTCTGAGTCCTGATAGACTGCAGCAACAAATTAGACACGAACCTGCCTGAGACAGTCTTGTAGTCAGGAATTAGATAGACCCTGGCACTGTGTGAGCCTGTCATGAACATACCTCCCAACATTTCAAATTGCCAAAGAGGGACACTTGTTTTTTAAGGGGTATTGCTGGGGGCGTGGCTGGTGGGCGGGGCATTACCAAGAATTTTTAGGTTAAATTGAGACCTCCTTGTGTAACCTAATAATTCACTTATGACAAGACCAAAGTATTGTATTTACACAGGCTAATTTATAAGCACATATACTGACATTTAAACAAACAATAATGTGAGTTTTAATGCTGAGGAGCAATTTGATACACTTGTATACACACTACATAGTCTGATCTCCTAAAAAGAGGGACATCAGGGTGTGAAAGAGGGACAGAGGGTTTTGGGTCTAAAAGAGGGACTGTCCCTCCTAAAGAGGGACACTTGGGAGGTATGCATGAATATTCACATGCAGGAATAGATATAGAGCACTGCCTCAGCCTGACTGGTAAAGAAGACACTCTACATTAGGGGCATGTACTTAAATGTGGGGAAATTCTGGGGCAAACCAACTGTACCACAGAGAATAAAAATTCCCCTTAAATTCAATGCTTTAAAAGTTTAAATTAATGGGGATTTTTATTTATCCCCTATGGTCCAGTTGGTTTGTCCAAGCCTAGCACTATTTAAGCCTGTCCTATTAATCTGCAGTCAGGAAGTTGTTGTACATTAGACTGAAACCCACCACTGTCTCTATATCCTGAAGTCAGATCACCCTACATTAGATATGAAATGAAAATCAAACTGTTTCTGATTTGTGGAAGGAAGAGGCAGGGGGCGAAGTGTGCCTGCACCAAGCAAATCTCCACAGGCACTGATTCTGCCAATGTGCAATGCCATGCAGAACTTGCTAGCTACATAAAAAAATCAGCGCAGTCAGGAGATCATCATAGCCTATACTGATAATCAAAGTCACAAGATCACCCTATATTAGATATATAAACTGAGCACTCTTACCCTGTCCTAATAACCTGCCATCAAGATTATGATACATTATAACCCTGTAGAAATGCTCACTCTACAGACGAATCACTAAACATCCATGTTATCATTCTGCAACTCTGCCCTTTCCCTTACTCTGTCTACATCATATATTCATATATCACTTCTGTCCCTTGACAAGGAGGATGTGGCCTCTGCTCTGCTCTCATTTAAACTAACAACAGCAGGCAATCTGAGAATAGCTAGGTATATGGGAGCTGAAGTTCCCAATAGCTGTAGGTCCACAGGTTGCCCATCCTTGCCTCACAACTTGCACTCTTGACTACAACCTGCACTTTTGAATCTTCCATAACAAATCATTTGTTCAATATACCAGACATGAAAACAATCATAACTCTTCGGAGACCAGACTACTTAAAGCTCGCTCATTTAAAAAAGAGGATGTTAGTGAATTTACTATTAAATCCTTAGTCCATGTGGAACACAGGAACCATAGGGTAGGATCCCTCCTCCAGAGAGCAATGTACTTCAAAAAGGTGGAAACTCCCCTGTTGCTTTACCCCCCACCCCTCAGTTTCAACGTATACCAACACAGAATAAAGAAATACAAGTGAAAGGAAAGATAGAAATCCACTGAGCAAAGACCCAAAGAAGACCCTTCGGCCCTGTGACTTAAACCTCATTGATTTTTCTCCACATGGACTTAGAGAAAAGCATGTAATGGTAAGTTCACTAAAATCTTCTTTTCTCTTACATCCAGTGTGGAACACAGGACCCATTTTGATATAACAAAACATTCACCAAGATTACTGGGAGGGAAAAAAGAGAAAAAACCCTCCAGTGTAGACCAGTATTCCACAGGATTAACTGGCCGATATAAACCTCAGGTTTCAACAGCGCAAGATTGTCATGTCGCCTTCTGAAAGGTCACATACCAGTCATGCTGTGCGGCTCTATCTCTCCATCTGTGTGGCTCCCAGCTCTTTCGGTCACATCGTTCATATTATTAAAAAAATAAATAAAATAAAATAACCAGAGAAGGATGCAGCTAGCACCCTAGCACCATGCCTTATGGAGATACTGCGGGGCTGCCTCTACCACCTTTATCAGCTGATGCCCTTTTCCTCTGGATCTCACCACTCAGCTGCATACTCTTGACTTCCTCTCCCGGACAGACGCTGGCTACCACTCTTCTGGCTCAATTCTCAAGTCATACATGCCTCTGAGTGGTGAGATCGGCACCGGGAACACAGCAACAGGCATGAGCTGATAAAGGTGGTAGAGGCAGCCCGGTAGTATATCCATAAAGCATGATGCTAGCTGCATCCTTCTCTGGTATTTTTTTTTTTTTTTTAAAGTAACATGAACGATGTGACCGATAGAGCTGGGCGCCACACAGAAGGGGAGATAGAGTCGGGCAGCATGACTGGTATGCGACCTTTCAGAAGGTGACATGACAATCTTGCGCTGTCATGCAGTGCAAGATTCTCATTTCTCCATTTTTATTATGGCAACATGCTTAATATGTTGTATGGTCGCACGCTCTTTCGTGCGCGACCTTTTAAAAGTAAACCGGTTTCAACGGACACCAAACTTGAACACCAAGCAAATGAACAAGAACCAACAGGGTTAAGGACTCTGCATAAAGAAAAGAATCCTAAAATAGGCATCACCACATGAAGGACCTTCCAGCCAGAAGTGGCCTCAGCCTAGGCCAGGACATTGACATGGCAGTGTTTGGTGCTTCTCAGCAGAGGGCTAATTCTTGTAGGCCCAAGAGGCATCCACAGACCTAGTGGAGTATACCATGACTCAGAAAGGAACAGGTTACGTCCTGATCACATATGCCTGGCGGATAGTGGCCTTGATCCAAGAAGCAATGGTATTCTTGGACGCAGCCTGAAACACTCATGGGCCCACAGGAAAGACAAAAGCTAGATATCCTAAAAGGCTGGGAGCCAAGAATGTAGTACTTAAGACAGCATATCACATCAAACAGATGAAGCTCCTGCTTCTGCCTGTTAGAAAGATCATTATAAAAAGAAGAAAGAGCAATTTCCTGTCTGTGACCACGTTATCCATGCCTGGGATTTGAGCCTCCAAGATGGCTGGCACATGAACTTTGGCACTCTTAAGAAGCTACTGAACCTCTGCCCAAGCAAGCGACCGCTGTCATGCTGTCCGTCAGCACATGGGACCAGAAACTAAGTGGTAATTCAATGGACAGTATTTACAAAATGTTTATTAGAAGAAGACTTTCGTCTCCATTCCAGAGATCCTGTGCTGTTAGGTAACCTAGAATCACTCCTGAGCCTGTCATACTGGTGTCCGTGGTGACTGCCACCCATTGCAGTATGACAAATGGATGTCCCAGCATTAGATCGGGATGGGGGGGTCCACCAGTGAAGGTAATCATTTGTCCATGGAGACAGGAACATGGTATGAGACATGGGAGAGCCTTTTCTTGACCAGCTCCTAAGAAAATCCAGTTGCAGCTCCATCATGTGTAATTTAGCACAGGGAACAGCTTCCAGAGAGAAGACCAGGTGACCTCGTTCTGTCATATATTCCCTTACTGTCGCTGATGGCAAAGATATCTCTTGAGTCAAATGAGGAGACAGGATCTGGATCTTGTCCTCTGGTAGGAACACCTTCCCTTGGATGGTATCGAATCTCATGCGTAAGAAGTATACAACTAGAGAAGGCACCAGAATAGATTTTTTGAGATTCAGTACCCCCCATTTTGCAATCTTGAATCTATGAAAATAAAACAGCCTCCAAAGGAGCCTTTCATTAAAGGTTGTCTAAGTAAGGAGTCAAGGATATTCCTTGAGTATGGATGTGAGCTTCCAATGCAGCCGTAACCTTAATAAAGATCCTTGGACCAGATGCTAGACCAAAGGGGAGAGCAGTAAAATGGTAATAACTGCTCTCAAAGGCAAAGCGTAGGAAGTGCTGTTGGCCTGGATGAATCTAGACATGAAGGTAGGCTTTCAGGACATCCGGGGAGGCAAGAAATTCCAATGGTCAGATGGCAGCGATGACCGATTGCAGAGATTCCATCCTGAAGTACAAAGCTAGCACGTAATGGTTGAGACAATACAAATCCATAATAGGACAGCAGCCACCATTCTTCTGAAGAAGGACAAAAAGGTTGGAGTAAAATACAGTGAAACATTCCTGGGCTGGAACGCGAACCAACAACTGCTTTTCCAGTAGGGAGGATACTACTTCAGGCCTAAAAATGTGTCTTCCTACAAAAGAATGAGACACCAAAAACATTTTGGAAGACTGAGCCACAAGGTGCAAATCTTGGCTACTGAAAGGGCTGAGGCCTTACTAGAAAACCTAGAGGAATTGAAGGCCACATCAGTAAGATATGCATTGGCCTCTATAATACTAGCCAGCAAAATCAGCAGATCCTATTTGGAAACATCCCCATGAATGGCATCTGACAGCTGTTCACCCCAGAAAGCCATAGCTCTAGGGAGCCAAGCCATAGAGAAAATGGGTCGCAGAGTGGCCCCACTGGTCACGAAATTTGCCATAGGAGTCTAGGCACTTATCAGCCTGATCTTTAAGGGCCACAGCATCTGCCACAGGCAGGGAGACATTTTTAGCTAGGAGAGATATTGGGGGATCACTAGCAGGTGAGGAAGCCCACTGCAACAAAGCCTCAACGATAAAGTATATCGGTTGGAAATGAGTTTGTAAAGGAAGAGCCTCTCATCAGGCATCTTCCACTCTTCCAGAATAACCTAGTCCAGGGAGCGATGGAGAAGAAAAATGGGTGACTCCTTTTGCATCATTGGAAGATGTCTGTTGAGGAAAACCCTGCATCAGAAGCCTCAGAGATCTTCAGGGTCTCTAATACCGCCCTGATATGCCATGCAGCTGAAGGGCAAGTTTCTTCCCAATGGGCATCCCCAAGGGATAAGGAAGAATCCATATCCACCCCATCAGTGTTAACTTCCTAGGCAGAGGAATCCACAACCAACTGAGAATGACCCTAAAGACAGGATCGGTGTGTCTGATGGGGGGGTATGGGGAGCCAAACATGGAAAACCCCTTGAATAGATAAAGAAACAGAAGCAATTGAAGAAATCCGTCTTAATCCAAACTGGCTCTTTTTCTGCAATGGAGGACCCAGAGGAGCAGTAGGGGCCACAGTGCACGAGGGACACAGGGTGCCTGAATATTCCCATGGAAGCCGTTTGGCATGGGGGACAGTGTGCTACAGGCGTTAAAGAGAGATGTGAATCCTTAGACTTGGATTTCCCCATATGTCCTTTGGGATCTGATATGTTCAGAGAAAAACCCTCCAAAGTAGGGCAAAGTAGTACAATGTAGTAGAAAGGTATGAGAAGTTGCACAGAAATACCCAAAAAGGTACTTATTTGACTACAAGGGGTTAAACTAAGAAGCTAGAGAAGAGAGACCAGCCTCTGCAAAGCCTATGCAATGAGAGGAGTAACATGGATGCTAAAGCACCACTTTGCCCAATACAGAAAACCCAATAACCATATATCCAGCAAATGATGGTTCTCCACTCAAATGAAAATGGCAAATTTAAGTGGTTTGCACACTGTTCCCACGCTGACTGTGTGATTCATTTTGAGCTTACACTGACCCGTGTAAGTGAAAAGGGTGCAGACCTATAAAGATTTTCCATGCAATTCTATGAAACAAATATGGCCACCGTTCTTAAAGGAACCACATTCAATAAAAGTAAAAATAAAGAAATTATAGAACTAAGGATAAAACACACACACATATACCTAGAAAACGGCAAGAAAATATAAATGGAATAAGGCTATCTGCTCTAATTGAAGGAGATAGTCCAGTTATAAAAATGGAATCACAGCCTAAGTGCTGGCTGCTGATTTTCTTGTTGTATGTGCAATGAATTGTGGGGGATGTAGTCTTACTACTATTACATGCTACATCTTTTATAATTAGCAGGACAACAAGTCCCAGATTTCCTCTGAGGTAAGGCTGACATATTGTTGATCCTCGCATCTTCCTTCACACACGACCTGCTGGTTGTGGGCGTTGCAAACAGCAAGGTATGCAATTCTGCGATTATCTGCTTAGTTATAATATAGATTAGATCAGGGCTCAAAATTTCCACTCGCCACTAGCCAATGGCGAGTGAAAATTTAGCTCTGGCGAGTAGAAATTCAGCCCTGGTGGGTATGTTTTGGCTTGCAGTGGCGAGTAACTTTTCTGATCTGGCTAGTAGCATGGGACTTCCAATTTTAAGCCCTGGATTAGATGATCTGGGGGACTCGGAGGGCCCTAGACAGTCCAAATGTGATCATGCTTCTTTAGTGAATAGAAAGGTAATCAGCTGTGCAGACCTGGGACAGGCAAAATGTGGTTCCCCAGGTGTTGTTGGACATTAACTCTAGTCATTAACTGACGAATGGTCAGCTGGGGTCGAGAATGAAAGGGAGTAGTCCAACAACACCTGGGGGACCACCACGATAATAGGCTTGTACTGTAGTTGTACATATCAGTGTTTTAAGGCTGTGCATTTTGCACATGAAACACAGGTAGTGATTTGAATCCTTTCATGACTGAGTCGGTGTCACTTTGTGGTGATTGTTAAATATACTGCATGATTATCTGAACACAATTAGTGGGCTATATGCATGCTGTTACCATAGAGTAATTATTAGGCTGCCAGCTGTTTGGGGCTATAACTTTCATCATCTGATTGGGGGTGATGGGAATTGTAGTCCCAACATATGGCTGTTCAACAACTTGACTACCCATGTTCTATGGAAGACAGGGAAAAATAACATTACATGATACCTTTATTGTCTGAGTTGTATTAAACTGCAAGCTTTTAAGACCACTTATGTCTTATTTAACAACCGCACTCTTGCAAATTGATTATTTGATCTATGCATTGTAATATGCATGGATAACAGTGGCTTTTTTTGAAGAAGAGACCTCAGCAATCATAGGCAATATCCCAGCAGGATGGGAATGGCACAAGGTAGGGTGGCATTAGCAGCCATCAACAGTTGGATGTAGTTGCATCATACACATAGCACAGGGTGATCTTGTAAAAACAGTGTGGGGGTAGTGAGCAGCAAAGTACAGCAGCACTAGCAGCAGAGCAGAAGTCTTGTGTAACCAGCCTGTCTCCCCAAATTCACACCAAAAGCTTCTGGTTAGTTTGTTAGACATATGTATGGCCACAGGATATTTCCTGTTATCTGCTCTCCACTCCCCCCATCTAATACACAGCCCTCCCATACATTACTCTGGTGCCCCCCCCATCCAATACACTGCCCCCCCCTCTTATCAGGAGAGAGTGGAGGGAGATAAAAGGAAAGGTCCTGTCCACATTGTAATAAGGCATTAAAGGAACTCTACAGGCACATATAACCACTTCAAAACCTTGAAGTGTTATGGTGACTGAAGTCCCTGTGTGCCATCTCCCATTACTCTGTTAACCCCTTAAGGATGGCCGATTGTGCATGCGGCTGTCACTTAAGGACCACGGACCTTTTTTTTTTTGTGCTGCATCTGCTTCCGGGCTCCCAGAACGGCGCGCAGCCGCACGGGGAGCCCAGAGTTCCATCGTTAAGGGCTTAAGCCATTTTGTATGGTTTAACAGTGATTCAGGATCCCAGGGTACCCACAGTAACACCTAATGACTGTATGGTGATGACAAGAGTTCTCCACCTTATGCCACACAAGCAATAGCAGGCATTGATTGGCTGAGAAAGTCATCTATGGTTCTCAGCTTATCACTGCCAGCTACATAGGTGTAGAATAAGGTGGAGTGTAACTCTTGTCATCGTCACAGAGTCATGAGGGTATTATTGTGGGTGCCCTGGAACCCTGAATCACTGCTAAAACATACAAAAACAGGGAATCCTAGTACCTTTCTGTGAGTGTTTATCTCTGCCTGGGAGAATGCGTGTGTATGTGAGGGCACATTGGGGTATCTCTCTGAGTGCGTATCTGTCTGCTAGCACGTGCCTGTTTAGGACAAGTAGATTGTCATGACAGACAAGTAGACTAGGCTCCCATTTTAGTCCCTTGGACAAGTAGTTTGTTTTTTTTTAATTTCCACACGCCTGCTCATAGACTGAAGTTTTGCAGATCTGTTTCAGGTGCTGCGTGAGGCAGGTCCTTATAATATTTATGGTTCAGGATTGAAACCCTGACACAGAGATTTTATGGGGAGTGAGCACACAAACCACAAAGCTTGTGGTTGAGAGCCAAATACTTCCATGTAGCATTTCAGCCGCCGGGGTTAATTTTCAGACATATACCTCTGCCCTCATGAATGGCTGATAGGAGCCTTTTTGGGGCTACAAGGTGGCTTTTTTTCTACGTTCACATCATCCAACCACTCTTTGGGTGCAATCCAACAAGATAAAGAGGTACAAATCAACTATAAATCAGCAGGAAACTAAAAATATCCCAATTCACATTGGTTCAATTGAGGCTTTTTATTACCTGAATGCTAGAAAGTTCCCCAGCCAAATGCTTCCCCCAATTTAAATCACTTAATTTCTCCCCTATAGTGCAGCTGGTTTGCTCCAGAATTGCACCTTTTGTCTTCTCTGGTAATATTTTCTCTATGCTCCCACTTTCCATTGTGGTCCCACCAGGCTTGGCCTTTGCCCTCTCTTTTCTCTCCATTGGTAAACAAACTCCACTGGCTTTCTTTGCCAACACTGTTCTGAAGTTGACACTGAGGGCTTGTTCATAGTGGAGTCTGTGCTGTGGTGACGCTATTGCTGTGAGCGGTCTCCCAAAAATAAGGTAAACTGCACCCAATGAAGCTGTTCACACAATGCTAAAACAATGTTGACACTATGCAAATGGTCAACACAGCTGGAGCTTGCTGCAGCTCGACAGCAACTAGAGATGGTCTCAAAAGACTTTTGTTCTTACTTTTGAGTGTTGCCCTTTGATAAAATAGCTGTTAGTTCCACAAAACATGCAATGTGGCCTTTTATAAAATTATTTTAATTTAATTAAGTTTTAATAAATATATTTTTACATCACAGCTGTACAAATTAGAGAGGGGCTACATCTCTCAATATGACTGCTTGTTAATGTGAGACATTTAACCTCATTAACCATGACAGAATGTAAGTATAATCTATCTATAAGATTTATATTGGTGATAAGGCACTGCTGGCACCCTTTTGTGTTTTTGCACTTTGTGCATTTACTACCATTAGTTAAAGGGGAACATTCACATATGAAAAACTTTTGTCCATGGACTTAAAGGGATAGTAATACTTAAAATGTAAAAAAAAATATGTTGCAGGGCTTATCCCCCTGAGTAAAACAATTGTACTCCCACTGCTGAAAGGTGTTTTATTCAAAAGTTAGTACATCTCAAAGTTTAAATTTTTAGGTGCAATATCACAGTGGCCTGAAATTGTACAGTGGTGCTGTTGTTACACCATCCTATGGACAGCTCTGGTCCAGGTACCATAAATCTCCATAGGATGGTGTAGAAACAGCACCAGTGTACAATTTCAGGCCACTGTGATATTGCACCTAAAAATTTTAACTTTGAGCTGTAATAACTTTTGAATAAAACACCTTTCAGCAGTGGGAGTACCCTTGTTTTACTCAGGGAGATAAACCCTACAACATATATTTTTTTACATTTTAAATATTACTATCCCTTTAAATTAGTACAACTATATTACCATTGGTATTTTATTTAAATGTTACCTACCTACTATTTAAGATAGCGGTTTGAGAGATAGGGTTTGCACCATTCTTCTTATTTTGTTGAGCTCTACAAAACTATAACAAGCTTTCTGGGACATTAAAGTCCCTTTAAAATGGTTCCTTTATGTGAATCTGGGACTGCTGGGAAGCCAGACAGAGGCCCCCGAACCTGGAGGCCCCCAAACTGGGCAATCCCATGCTTTAAAAATGTCCCTGTAGCATTCAAATGGTTAAGTCCCTGAGGCCGGTGTACTAAGAACTGGATCAATTCTAGAGCAAATTACCCAAAACATAGGGAATACATAAAAATTTATTTTTAACACTTCAGTTCCTCTAACTTCACTTGCTACACTTTAGCTTCCATAGGCAGCTATGGGGGTAAATTTAAAGCGGAACCATCATGATAATAACATTGCCCCCCAATACATTACTAACATAGAGATATGCAAAGCCATATTTCATTAGGCAAACAACTTCTTTCATAGGAACCAGAGGACAACAGAGCAGATATCTTGGAGGAAATTTACCTCTGAGTGTGAGCTGTCTGCCCCCTCCACTGCCAGCATTTGTGAGTGACGTTTGTTGGTTACCTTAACCCCATCCCGACAATGGACTTACCAGGTACGTCCCGCAAAAACTGTCACTTAGTGACAGAGGACATACCTGATAAGTCCCGGAGGTCCGGGTCTCCATGCGACTGCACTCCGTTCGGGGACTCCAGAATCATCTAGAAAAAAAAAATGTTAGCCGTGCGTTAAGGTGACAGCCGCGTGCACATGCGGCTGTCACTAAGGGGTTAAGATAACGAATGTTGCTGGCGGCACAGGCGCACACAGCTTCTCTTGCAGGCTCTGTGCGGCTGGTTCCTGCCGAAGAAGTTGTTTTTCTGCAATAAAGCTTACTTATTCAGCCAAATGAAAGCATGGCTTTGCATATCGCTAGGTTAGTAATGTACTAGGGGGCAATGTTATTATCATGATAATTCAGTTTTAAGAATTTGCCAGTACAGTTCTACTGATATTAGCCCCTAATGCCATTATCTACAATTCAAAGTATGCAATACTGTCTATGATCGCTATAGTGCACTCTGGTGGCCAGTCTCCTCCATTATTAGGATTTTAATGCCAACAAGCCCCTTACACCTTACCCACAGCATGAGTAGAACTGGTGTAAAATCACACATTTCATATATGTCTTATTTAATACATTGAAAGGAACGGACGAAATATCACTAGACTGTTACATTATTCTTCCTTTGTACAAGACCATTAAGGGGAGGCATTTTTAGGGTACATAGCTTAATAAATCCACATTAGGCAGGCATAGGGTCTAGCAATCAATTCTACCTACTTATTTACTGTGGAATCGCTGTCATACACTCACCCCACTGTGGAGACACAAAAGTCTCCATCGCTGTCTGTGAGGGCGGTGTGCATAGGCTCTGAAGCTGAACTCAATTCTGCAGCAATCCAGCAGCACCATAGTAAATCAAACTGCCTAGTGATTTAAATGGGCTTTTTATCACCTTGAATGTGTTGATCTTTCGAAACTGTTGGCTTGCTGCAGAATTGCACCATTTCTTCCTTTATACAATGCCCCAGAGACTTCTCAAAATTACTTTCCTCTGCAAGGACAACTGAGGGGGAGTTTTCTGACCCAAAATTGTCTGCCAGGCTGCAAAATGCAGACCCCTCTAGCAGAGCAGGTATTAGACCCTAATACTTAAGCTGAGCTTCTATAGTGCCCTATCTGTGAACAATTAGACTACAGAACTCACTGCTTAGGGATCATCTCTGCAATACTTCCCTCCTTTATCCATAATACAACTTTTCTTTTTACATAATGCTGCCCCCATCTAAACAAAAACACCTAAATACTCCCATTTGTCAGCAAGAACTCCGACAAACCCTTTTACCATACCTCCCAACATTTCAGATGGCCAAAGAGGGATACTATTGGTTTAGGTGTTGCAGGGGGCGGGGCATTACAGAGAGTTTTTAGGTTAGTCCATTGCCTACTGACACCTCTTTGTGGAACAAGACTAAAGTATTTTATTTACACATACTAATTTATAAAAATAATATACTGAAGTTTAGACAATCATTAACCCCTTAACAACCTGTGACGGTCCAGGACCGTCATGGGTTGTTTTCCGTTAAGGACCCATAATGGTCGTGGACCATCACGGAATTGCGTGCAGCCGAGCAGGGAGCCCGGATGCGGATGCCGCAAGAAAAAAAGTCTGTGGTCCTTAAGTGATCAGCCATCCTTAAGGGGTTAATATTAGTTTTATTGCTGTGGAGGAATGGGATACACATATATACACACACCACACAGTCTGATCTCATAAAAAAGAGGGACATCAGGGTGGGAAAGAGGAACAAAGGGATTTGGGCTAAAAGAGGGACTGTCCCTCCTACAAAGGGACACTTAGGAGCTATGTCTTACCCTTTAACCTATTAAGTGCCAAATGGATACCCTTCTAGCACACAAAGGGTGTTAACACAGTGCTGTTTTATTTATTTATATTTTTGGCTAGGTCATCCCCCCATTTGGCTTTTACCAAACTCTGATGCCCCCCATCCACTTTTATTAAAATGAATATAACCTTTACACTTGTATTTATATTATTATTGATTTGCATTTTATTTTATACAAACCAGTATATGTATGTCCTCTGCCAAAAGTATGCATATCAAGAGTACAAACACAGCAGACTATGCTGTTCACAACCGTACTTTCCCCCAGTTTGTGAAACATTTCTATAATGGCCTTCATTTGCCTTAGCTATTGTAACCTCATCCTAGTTAGGATTCCCCTAACACAGCTGTGCCCACCCCATTCCACTAATTTGTCTCATACATATTCCTCTTCTGGTACACTATGCACAGTTCTGCACTGGACCCCTATATCACCCAAACTGAAACGAAAAGACCTAGCCCAAAAAAAGCCCACCACATTACTCCTCCTCACTTACTAACTCCTTAAAGGGATAGTAATGTTTCATAATAAAAGAAGCTCTAATTAATCATCATAGTATTTGGACCTTGGAGTGTGTTATTTCAATTTTGTCAGAGTTGTAGTTCAAGAGTAATTCAATGACAAAGTGTCCCCCTCCTGCCCCTTTTACTGATGTAACACTGTTCAGCCAGAGCAGAAGGGAGGTGCCCAGGTAGATTGCAGAGAGGGACAATCTTCAATTAAGATAAGGGAAAAAACTGAAAAACTTGTCAAGGGGGGAAGGGCTTTCATTGTTCTCATAGGAAGAAGATTGCCCCCTTCTGTTATCTGTCTGGTCTATGGACTGGATTCCACATCTGAGAAGAGATGGCTTACACTAGGTAAAAGGGGCGGAAGGGGAAACTTTGCTTGTGAATATCTCTTAGACCATAAAGGTTTGAGATATAAGACTTATATCGTTCTTCATGTTTTTTAATGCCTACAAAATAAAATAAAAATAAAACAAAGTATTACTATCCCTTTAAATGGGAACTACATCATAAGAATAAATTGTCCTCAATGTGATTATGAGAAGAATTTGTCAAGGTAGATGTCCTTCAAACAATAGCCAGTTGTACTATTTTATTTGCATCTGATCCTTGTTGTAGCCTACCACTAGCTGATTCAGTTTACACATCTATTAACCCTTTGAGTGCCAGAGGGGTATGCAACACATTGCAAAGCAATGTGTTGCGTACCCCTCTGGCACGCAAAGGGTTAAAGCATATTATTTCTTGTGAGGTTAAGTGATTTAGAGGCAGACTTCAATAAAGTTCACTATATACAGGGGGGTAACTATAGGGAGTGTATTAATATAGTTTTGACAAGGTCCAGCATCCAAAGGGGCCCATCTACCCCAAAGCCCAACAGGTCTTAGTTATGCCTCGTGGGGCACCAGTTACACCACTAACTATATAAAGAAACTGCAGCTATAATGAAACAGTTAATAGCAATGTAACTATTGCTATTACCTAGGCAAATTAATCTGTTGAAAAAAACAAGAGCCACTTTTTTGTAGGGCATATTTCCACTTTTATGCCACTTTACGTCTTTATTTAAATAAATGTTATGTAGGACTTTTCCTGTTTACAAAAAAAAAGATGCTTCTACTGTCAAGGGATTATTCAAGTGAAGGTTATTAACCCCTTATGGACCCTTGACGTACCAGGACCGTCAAGGGTAAATGTGCTCCAACGACCCTTGACGGTCCCGGTACGTCACGTACTTTTTACTTACAGCGCTCTACCGGGAGCGCTGTAAGTAAAAATAGGGCATGAAATAGACCGCTCCAAGATCGGAGCGATCTCTTTCAAGCCCCATAGTGACGCGCCGATACACGTGACAGGTCACATGTACCGGCGCCTCAAAGTGCCCCTATGCGGTCGTTATGGGACGGAAATGTTCCATAACCTCCGGTCCTTAAGGGGTTAAAGAGCAAACCTACATACTGTGGGTGCATTCATGGCTTGTCCATTTAATTAGGGATCTATTGCTCTTCATGGACTGTTTATGTCACTGACAATCACTCTCCATAGATAGTAACATAGTAACATAGTAATTTAGGTTGAAAAAAGACTTGCGTCCATCTAGTTCAACCTTCTCCTATTCCTGTTTACCATCGTTGATCCAAAAGAAGGCAAAAAAAAACCCTCAATTACAATAGCAATCCTAAAAAACACACAGACCATGGCGGTAGTGCACTAGTGCGATTCACCTTCTTCAGGACCACGTTTCCTGAATCTTTAGAACTGACTGCAAAGCAAGTAGTCGTTACCTCAACTTTCTAACAATCTAATGCTCTCTTAAACGAGAACTAACACCATCTACAGACAACTCCCTCTAGCCTTACTATGGCCAGAAAATTCTAATGCCCTCCACGAATTCTCACTGTGCCTTTAAGAGATTGCACGTTCAGTCAGTACTGAATGACATGGCAGCCTTTTTCAAACAAAAGCAGGCAGAGTGCCCAAGCCTATTTAACCATTTAAAGATCGAGTGTGCAGCATATTGTGAAACAATGCAATGCACACTTCACCAGCACTTAAAAGGTTAAAGGGACACTAATGCCTCTTAAGTTTTTTTTCGAGATGCACCGATACCGCTTTTTTAAGTCTGAGTACGAGTACCAATACTTTTTTCAAGTACTCACCGATACCAATTACAGATACTTTTTTTGCGGTCATTTGCCAGTTTTCCAAGTACCTATATGCTTTAGGCATGGGCGTCCAGAGGGGGGGGCAAGGGGGGCACTTGCCCCCCCCTACAATTACCCCCTCCATATAAATAAAGGGGCTAGATGGGCTGGCCTGGGGGTCATATTATGGCTTTGCCCCCCCTGGAAAAATGTCTACTGAAACCACTGGCTTTAGGTACTTGGAAAACTGGCAAATGACCGCAAAAAAAAGTATCGGTAATTGGTATCGGTGAGTACTTGAAATATATACACACACACATACACACATACATACATACATACACACACACACACATACATACATACACACACACCACCTCTTGACTCTCCCCTTTTGACTCTTTCTCCTCCTCTTGATTCCCACCTTTTGCTTCATTCTCCCCCTCTTGAGCCCCCTTCTTTTGCCTTGGCTTTTTCTCTCCCTTTTGATCCCCCTCCTTGACTCCTGATCCCACCCTTTTGCCTCTCTCTCTCTCCTGATCCCCCCCCTCCTTTTGCCTCTTCTTGGCCCCCCTCCTTTTGTCTCCTGATCCTTCCTCCCTCTGCCTCTTCTTCTCCCTCTTGACTCCACTCTCTGCCTCTTTCACCACCCGCTGCCCCATCTTGCCTCCCTTACCCTCCTCTGCCGGGTGCTCGCTGTTCTCTCGCGAGCCTAAGCAGAGGTCAGCGTCGGAGCGTTGCCATGGTAACCCGCGGCAACGCTCCAATGCTGCAGGAGAAAGAGAGGAAGATCACAATGCTCCCCGGGCTCCCTCTCTGCAGAACCGACCCTGTGCTGGCATCAGCCGCATTTGCGCGAGTACAAGTACTTGCGCAAATGCCGGTATCGGTATCGGTGCAACCCTAGTTTTTTTTTTATCTTGTTTTGTAGATTAAAAAAAAAGAAACTATGTTGCCCAAATCCCATGTCTCAAATCTTTACGGTTTGAGAGATATTCGCTTCTAAAGTTCCCCCTCTTCCTCCCCTTTTCCTGACGTCAACGCTCTGCTGACAGCAGGAGATCCCAGACCTGGGACCAGCCAATGGCTCTGCAGCAGAGCCGAAATCGCATTATTGGAAAATAATTACTTCATTGGAATAGTTTACAAAGTTTGCCTGGTTTGCAAGCACACTTTGTAGACCATCCCAATTAAGTAATTCTTTTCCAATATCTCTATGGCGGCTCTGCTGAAGAGCCACCTCGTGTTGGCGTACATGGATCTCCTTCTGTCAGCTTTACAGCTGACATCAGGAGAGGCAGAACTTTAGATACAAATATCTCTCAAAACATAAAGGTTTGAGACATGGGATTTGGGTTACATAATTAATTTTTTTTTAAACTCTACAAAACATGAAAAAAAAATCTGGGACATTACTGTTACTTTAAGACTACCATGTGCAGTGAGGAGAGTTCAAAGTTATGTCCGCCTCCAACAACATGACGTCCAGGTCTGACTGAAGATGTTGGGGGTTATGCACTAAGATGTGATAAAGCAGCGGCAAAGAGTAATGTCTCAAGTGATATCACTTCTCCAGTTACTAAGTTATTCTATGGAGCCAATGCACTAACATTTCACAAGTGGGAGAGAGCTTAGTGCATAGGCTTCATAGAATAACATAGGAACTGGAGAAGTGATATCTACTTTATCACCTCTTTATTACACCTTAGTGCATCTCCTCCTCTCTTAACCTTTTCAGTTCAAAAGCTTTATCCACATCACTACAATAGCCCTTTTCCCTTGAAAGATTAACCCCTTAGGGACCCATGATGGTCCTGGACCGTCATGGATTGTTATACCCTTAAGGACCCATTACGGTCTGGACCATCATTGAATTCCGGGCTCCCCGAACGGCGTGCAGCCATTCGGGGAATCCGGAATTGGATTCACTAAAAAAAAAAAAAAAAAAAGGTCCCTGGTCCTTAAGTGACGGACGCCTGCGTGCACGGCCAGTCCTTAAGGGGTTAAAGGGATAGTAATGTTTCAAAATAAAAGCAGCTCCAATTAATCTTCATAGGATTTGGGCCATGGAGAGTGTTATTTCAATACTGTCAGAGTTGTAGTTCAAGAGTAATTGAATGATAAAGCATCCTCCTCCTGCCCCTTTTACTGATGTAACACTGTTCGCCTCAGAACAGAAAGGTGGTGTTCAGATGGATCACAGAGAGGGACAACTTTCAATGAGAATAAGGGAAAAACCTGAAAAACCTGTTAAGGGGGGGGGGGTTCATTGTTCTCACAGTAAGAAGATTGTCCCTTGCTTTGAGCTGTCTGGTCTGTGGACTAGATTCCACATCTGATGAGTGGGGGGGTTACACTAGGTAAAAGGGGCGGGAGGGGATACTTTATCATTCAATTACTCTTGAACTACAACTCTGACAGTACTGAAATAACACTCTGCATGGCTCAAATACTATGAAGATTAATTGGAGCTGTTTTTATTTTCACACATTACTATCCCCTTAAGCAGTCTCAGACAATATGGCCACAAAATCACCCACAATCCCGATTAACCCCTTGCATGCTAGAGAGGTTTCCAAAAAATTGTGAAGCAAATTGTTGGAGACTACTCCAGCAGTGGTACAACTAGTCCCTGGAGGATTCCAGTAAAAAAAAAATTTGACCCTCCCCAACACAAATATATTTTCCCAGGGGCATGACTAGAACCTCTTGGTCTCTGGTGCCAATGTGCCCCCTCGGTTGCTGGTCTCTACCACAAATGTACCCCCTACACCTCCTTTAGATACCCCCCGGCTCTGAAGCCTTCAAGGGGCTCGGCTTATGCTTTTATTTGGGTTGGCTTGCTTTAATAACCCTTTGAGTGCCAGAGAGGTATCCAACACAATGCATTTGATACCTCTCTGGAACTCAAAGGGTTAATGCAACCTAAAAAAAAATGTGAACTATGTCCTACAGCTTTATGAATTATTCATAATAATAACAGAAACTATAAACCTGTTCTGGTAATCTTCCATAATAATTTTTTTCTGGCATTCTACAGAATCCCAGCATAAATTAAACATGTCTTGATAATCTTGATTTCAAAGCAAATTGCATTAAACAGGAATTCAACAACGTCTGAACCTGTCCTTATATTCTGCAGTAAGGAGGTCATTCTAAATTGGATACAAAGCAAGCAGTGTCTGAGCCCATCCCCGACAATCGGACGTCAGGTGGTCAACTCATATTAGAAACTGTCTGAGTCTGTTATCGTAACTGCAATCAGGTTGTCACCCCCACATTAGATCGAAATCCAGCACTGTCTGAGCCTGTCCTGGTAATCTACAGTAAGGAGGTCAAGCTACATTGGAGAAAAACTAAAATTCGGATAATCTGGACTCAAAAAGTCACTCTACATTAGATAGAAACTCAGCATTGTCTAAACCTGTCCTTATAATATGTAACACATTACACTACATTCAATAACAATCCATCACTGCCTGAACCTGTCCTGATATTCTGCACCCGAGATTCATTAGATAGAAACCCAGCGTGTCTGAGCCTGTCCTGATAATCTGCAGTAAGGAGGTTACTCTACACTGGAACCCAGAACTGCCAGACTGTCCTAGTAATCTGCAGTCAAGAAGTCATCCTACATTAGAGTGAAAGTAAGTGAGCATTGTCTAAACCTAAGTGTCCCTCTTTAGGAGGGACAGTCCCTCTTTGAGACCCAAATCCCCCTGTCCCTCTTTTCTACCCCTTTGTCCCTCTTTTTAGGACATCAGAATGAGCGGTGTATATAACATTGCTCCACAGCAATAAAACGAACATAAATGTGTTATTAACCTTCAATATATGTGTTTAAAAAGAAACCTGTGTAATTAAAATACTTTGGTCTTGTTCTAAATCATTAATCAGTTACACAAAGAGGTGCAGATAGGTCAAGAAGTAAGCTAAAAATTCTTCTAAATGCCCCGCCTACCAACCACGCCCCTTAAAATGCCACCTAAATCAGAAGTGTCCCTTTTTGGCCATTTGAAATGTTGGGAGGTATGTAAAACTATCATTATAATCTGCAGGTAACAGCCTACACTACATCTGATAGCAAGCCATCACTGTCCGAAACTGTCCTAATAATATGAACCCAGGACACTTTAAATAGAAACACAGCCCTATCTAAGCTTGTCCTGTGGGGTGTCCTGTGGTCACCCCACATAAAAAGAAACCCAGCCCTGTCTAAGCCCGTCTTGTGGGATGTCCTGTGGTCACCCCGCATTAGAAGAAAACCAGCACTGTCTGAACCTGTCCTATGCTAATAGGAGGTCACCTACATCTGTTAAAAAAACAGCACTGTTTTGGCCTGTCCTGATTAGAAGAGGTTGCTGGGTTCACATGGGCTTTCTCCATATGACCCAGGGATTGGGCTAACCAAATGCATTATCAGTGATCTATGCAGTCCAATTTCACCATCACTTTAAGGGAGATTAGCACCATTAAATACCCCAAAGTAACAACAAGACATGGGGATTTAAGCATGAGCCATAGGGATTTACCCCCTAAACAGTAGTAGTAACACTCCTAGCCATAATAATCTGCACTCAAGAGGTAACATTACATTAGAAGAAAAACTAGCATTGTCTGAGCCTGTCCTGATAACCAAACAATAACCCTACATTTTATGTAGGAATGCAACATAATATGCAATGTTCTGTAGTGACAGGGTTAAGCTCCCTCCCACTTTTCACTACGGTCTGGGAAAACAATCACAGTGACAGAGCTGCCTGCCTACACACCTCGTTAGCAAAGAATTAATACAGGGGCAATTTATGGTCTGTTATACTGCAGGGGGTGAGGGGGAGGCCAGTATCTACCAGTAAAAGACATTATAACCTACTATTCCCATTGTGGAGCTAATCAATTTCCCCACGTGGAACAAATAAAAATTCACAAAGCCGTCACTGGTTTTCACAGGTATTTTAACCCTTTCTATGCTAGAGAAGTATCCAATTCATTCCTTTGTAATGCACTGAAGACCTTGCTAGCATTCAAGGGTTTACAGCCTCATTTAAATCAATGGAAAATGTTATTCGTCCCCTACGGTGAATTTGATTTGCCCTCTGTTGTATGTACAGCTGATGACGCCTTATGTATAAAGTAAAAAATGGAGCAATTCTGTGAAACGAATTGGTCCATAGAAAACAATAAACATTTTTTGTGTATTAATTACAATCCCTTTAATATGAGCAAGCCTTGAACACCTCCCCTATGGCATGTACATAAAAACGGATTAATCATATGTGATTTCCTCTTCGCCTTGTTATTACATGGAATTAAAGGGATACTAATGTTTCACAATAAAAGCAGCTCCAAATAATCTTCATAGTATTTGGGCCATGTAGAGTGTTATTTCAATACTGTCAGAGCTGTAGTACAAGAGTAATTGAAGGATAAAGTATCACCCTCCCGCCTCTTCTACTGATGTAACACTGCTCACCTCAGAGCAGCAAGACTGTCCGGATGGATATCAACAAGGAACAATCTTCAGTGAGCATAAGGATAAACCTGAAAAACCTGTCAAGGGGGCAGGGTTTTCCTTATTCTCACAGTAAGAAGATTGTTCCTTGCTACGACCTGTCCAGTCAAGAGACCAGATTCCACATCTGAGGGAAAGTGGCTTACACTAGGTAAATGGGGCGGGAGGAGGATAGTTTATTATCCAATTACTCTTGAACTACAACTCTGACAGTATTGAAATAATACTCTCCATGGCCCAAATACTATGATCATTAATTGGAGCTGCTGTTTTTGTGAAACATTACTATCCCTTTAAGCATGGCACAGAGGAATATACACCCCAAAGCACCTCTATACTTCCCCATTGTCCTCCAATTGGCGCAACAGGCCTAAGGAAGAGAATTTTAGTGTAGATATCTTAGTTAATAAGATAGACAGGTGCAGCACACAAAATCTATTTCAGCACATATCTTAGAGCAGAATCATATTAGTAAAAATCCCTATGTTGATCTGAGCCTTTGAGTGCCAGAGGGGTGTGCAATGCTTGTTGAACATCCCTCTGGCACGCAAAGGGTTAAACAGACATTTTTTTTTTTTAATACCTTGGATGCTGGATACATCGCTCATTCAAGGGTTTAACCCTCTGAATGCCAAAGGGGTACGCAATGCATTGCTTTGCATACCCCATTGGCATTCAAAGGGTTAAAAGCCCCATTTAACTCATTAGGGATTTTAATTTCTCCCCAGCGTTGCATTTGATTTGCTCCGGAATTGCTCCTCTTTACATACCCTCCAACTTGTCACAAATGAAAAAGTTCCCTTTTCCCTCCGTGCTAAAAAAGCACTAAAATGTACTTTATCTGCTAAAAAAATAGTACAGTTGGAGGGTATGCCTTTAATTTATTTAATAAGACTCTTTTCAGTGGAGTTATGCTTTTTCCTAAAGGAATGTACAGGTAAATATGGCTGATTTGCTGACAGACGGGGGTAGGGGAGTTAATCAGAACTCTGCGTTTTATATCATGTTCCAACCTGCTCTACCGTCTGTTCCCAGAAGTACACCATGTATCTAGTGGTGCCTGTATCCTTTCTGTGCCAAATCGCAGAGCTACCACTCGCTGAACCATCCAAGAGGTTCATGTCAAGCAGAATCCCTATCTACAAGACCCCAGATGGAACAGGGCCCTCACTACAATTTGTTTTGATCAAGTTACTGTATGTTCTTAGCCCTGTTTTGTACAGATTTGTGGAATATGTTGGCTATCCTATATAATAATTCGCTAGGATGTTTGTCAGAAGCCGTCATGCGCAGTAGAGACTGCGCGCATTCGGGCAGTCTCTACTGCGCAAGACTGCATTGCGTGGAGCAATAAGGTAGAGGCCGCTTAACATTACCCGGACCTTGGCCCGTGTACATGGGCTTTTACACTAGTAAATAAATAAAGGATAATGATAATAATCATAAGACCTGATCTACCTAGAGATATGAGTCAAAATTAGCCACAAAACCAAACCTACAAATGCTAAGCTCAATAACCAAAACAAGTTTAAAGGTGCAAAACTCAGGATCAATGATCCGACCAAATATAAAGGCACTAAGCTCATCATCAGTGCCCAAACCACACCAAGGGATCTCAGACTCAGCACCTCTGATGTATCCATACAAAAAGATGAGAGCTTCACCTAAAGGTGCTAATTCAGCATCAATGACCTGTTCTAGCCTAAAAGTCATCAGGACAGCATCAATGACCTAACCAAATCTAAAACTGTTAAGCTCCGCATCTGTACCCTAACCACATCTAGAGATCCCAGGCCCACCAACCCTGCTCTAACCAGAACTAGAAGTTTGAGGTGATCTAAGCAAGTGAGATATGCGAGTGGCTCGGTAAGCTCAACATGAATTACCTGAACAAACCTAGATGTATGAGGCCGTCCGTCTATCTCCTACTGTTACCTAGAGGTATTAGGTTCACAATATTTTACCTAACCAGACTAAAACGTTTAAGGCTCTGCAGGTCTAGAGTGAAGCTGAGCATGACTTGAAGCGGAACTTTCAACTATCAGTAAGTCACCATGCATTCATTAAGCATATGGTGACTAGCTTGGAAATACATGCCTTACCTATAAAAAGTTGCCGATTCTAAAGAAATCGTTACCATTTGTAAACCAGAAGGCAGGTAACAGCGCAGACATCTTGTCTTTGCACCTGCACTGTCAGTCTCGGTCTCCATTAAGTAGCTCTGCAGTGTGCCACAAGGTAACCGGAAGGGACTCACGGCGCAGGCTCACAGACCACTCTAACCTGCCCATCAGTCTCCAAACTGTAAAGACTTCTTTAGAATCTGGGACTTTTTATAGCTTAGCCATGTATTTCCAAGCTAGTCGCCATATGTCTAATGAAAGCATGTCGACTTCTTAATAGCTGAAAGTTCAGCTTTAACTGGCTTAGGTATGTGACACTAGCCATCCATGACCTAACCACACCTAGCAGTATAAAGCTCAGCATCTCCAGCTTAACAAACTTAGAGATGTAAAGTTTTGCATTCTTTACCAATTCTTGATGTTGAGGCTCAGAATGTCAGACTTAAAGGAATTAAAGATGTCAGGACCAGCAACCAAGATCTAACCCAGTGCTAGAGGTAGAAAACTCAGCATTCTGAACTACACCAGAAGTAGGAGGTATGACACTCAGCACTCCGGACTAAATAGTCCTAGAGATGTGAGGTCCAGTATTTCACATCTAGTGAAACCTAGAGGCTAGAAACTCAGCTTGACTGACCTAAACCGATTAACGGTCTTTTGCTCAAAAGAAAAGTGGAGTCATTTTGTGTCAAATAAACTGTGCAGTAGGGGACAAATACAAATTCTTAAAATTCCCACTGAATTAAAAAGAGCTTTTAACCCCTTGAATGTTAGCGAGGTCTCTGATGCATCGACAATCAACGCATTGGCAGTAGTCAAGGACCCAGTTAAATTAATGGGAATTTCTATTAGTTCCTTGTGCAGCTGGTTTGCCCCAGAGTTACTCCCTTCTTATTTTATGCATAAGTGTGAATCCCACTAACAGTTCACAGAGCTGGAAAATGCGAAGGTCTGCATTCTTGGCTTAAAGGGATAGTAATACTTAAATATTACTAATCCCTATTGCAAAGTACTACTTAAAAAAAAACATATTGCCCCCAGTGTCATCTCTCAGACCTTTATGGTTGCCCTCTCCCTCCCCCTTCTCCGTAGTCAGCATTCTAGCTGACTCAGGGAAATCCGGTCAGAGATCATCAGGCGGCTCTGCAGCAGAGCCGCAATCGCATTAATTAAAAAAAAAACTTTCAGTAAAACAGTGTTCTACGTGTGCAAGCCAAGCACACGTAGAAGACCATTTCAGTGAAAGTTTTCTTTTTTAGGAACGTGATCCGGCTGTGCTGGAGAGCCGCCTGAAAGTCGTACAACTTTCTTCCCTGCAGTCAGCTAGAATGCTGACTACGGGGAAGGGGGAGGGCAACTTTAGAAGCAATCATCTCTCAAACCATAAAGGTTTGAGAGATGACACTGGGGGCAATACGTTTTTTTTAAGTAGTACTTTGCTATAGAGATTAGTAATATTTAAGTATTACTATCCCTTTAAGTGTTCCTATGGATTCCAGGTTCAGTATCAGTAATCTAACTAGACTAAAAGTGATTATGCTCAGTATCTTGAAGTTAACTATATCTACAGGAGTACTCACAACTTCTCTGTTATAACCAGTCATAGGGATGTAAAGCTTAACATACATACATACATGAGGTGTGGGATGCAGCAATCCTGACTAACCTAGAGTTTTGAGGGTGTAGGGTTCTTTTCTATCCTAAGAGCACATAAAGGTATTATGGCTCAGTATCTATGTCCTAACCATACCATGTAGTGTTAAACTTGATATCTGGGTCCCAATCAGATCTAGAGCACAAAAACTCAGAATCCATGATCTAAAGGAATCTAGCAGTGATAAACTCAGCAGGGGCACAGATAGGTATTTCTGATGATATTAAAGCCCAAATTGTCAGCTCAGACATGGTGCTCCAGTGCACCGGCAGAACACTAAGCTGCGGTGGTAGGCTCCAGTTGAGAACATTGTGACGCTGCAGCGTTGTTACTTCATTGTCTCTCCCAATTTAAACCGAGCCACAGTTTATGCCGGTGCTCAGTTGTCTTTGAATTCTTGTACTGGGAGTGCTATATTTTTGGGATCTTCTGTTGCTAACTTTTTGCCTGGACCTGGATTCTGATTCTCTTCTGCCTGCCCTTGACTTCTGCCTGGACTTGGACACTGTCAGCTCCCTGTGGATATTCTCAGGTACCGTTTAAATATATATGCATAGCTCCTCCCTACTGCCAGTTCTTGAGATACAGAGGAGCGTGATTTTGACAGGAGAGGGCAGGGGCCCCTGCAAGGAGTTTCTTCTCCCTCAACTTCCGCCTGAACATGAAAAAGAGGCTTGGACTTCAAGGAACTGAATGAGCATGCTCAGAACATGAAAAAGAGGCTTGGAATACAAGAAACTTACTGGGCAGATGCAGAACATGAAAAAGAGGCTTGGAAGACAAGAAAATTACTGGGCAGATGCAGAACATGAAAAAGAGGCTTGGAATACAAGAAACTTACTGAGCAGATGCAGAACATGAAAACTTGTCTGACACTCACACACACCTTATCTCACTGCATGTAAAAAACACACGCCCAACTCACTTTCTCCACTCCATGCCTTCCCGCCAGACTCCACGTGCATGCAGGCCTACAGAAAACCAACACTGAACGAGAACACCACCACCTGTTGCCAGTAGGAAACCTATGGCTCACGCCATTGTCTGTCTTTCTTATCGCCCAAGTTATCAAGCACAGCAGCAGAATAAATTACTGCACTGTCTGACACTCATAGAGCAGAGGAGGCCACCTCCGATCCACTATGACTGTCACACACTGTGGCTGCTTCCTCCGCTGCTGCCTTACCACTTAGTATACAAACTTCCACTGTCTGTATCACTTTTCCACACTATATTAATCCACCTAGCCTCACTCCCACTTCCTGGTCGGCAATGTGCAGCTAAACCCTTGGGGTGCAGAAAGGGTTGCTACGCAAAACCTTCTTCTGTCACAGTTGCTCCCGCATCCTCTGCTGATGCCTTACCAGTCACTGCCCACACTTCCTCTCTCTACATCACTTTTCTGCTCTATAATAACCCGGCTCCCTTTCTCACAGCACCTGGCACTCAAAGGGTTCAGCTTCTCTTACACAGTGTGCCTGCTTCCTCCTCTGCTCCCTGCATTACTTTTACAATTACTTTCACTAAGTGCTTACTGGGAAAAAATCCTTGCCCCTTGATTCTCTTTTTTCTTAACCCTTTCATTGCCACAGTGGTACACAATGCATTGCTTTGCAATGCAGACCCGTCTGGCACTCAAAGGGTAAACAGCATACCTGGGAACTCTCCGGGCAGAGGCCGAGTCTCCCGATGTGGGGACTTTGAACTGAAACTCTGCCCACTTCTGCTCCTTCCCTGTCTGTTCCATCCACTCCTGCCTGATTCTTTTCCTTCCCCAGCTTATTTTTACCACTTTTTGCATTCCCATTAAGCCCCTCCCACATTTGTTGTTAAGCCCCACCCCCTTTAAAATGAATTGTATAATTTTTCTCCCTGCAGCTGCACAACAGGACTCCCCTCAAGGAAGACTAAATATCAAACTTCCCTGGTATGGTTAACACTATCCTGGCTACCACAAACTGAAATACTGCCCAAACTCCCTGTTCTCATCTAACAATTACACACGGAGTCTAAAAGAGAGGTGACCAAATTGCGGACATCTTTTTTTTTTTCTTTTCCCTACAATAATCATCAGCCTCAGCGCACATCGCTTTGAGGAGCTGTAGTCCAACAACCACCACAAGGCTCTGCATTGCACACTGTGCTCTACAGGCACAAATGACTTGCATATAGTCTATCTATGAGTAGGCATACTATTGAGCAAAGACACCTGTTAATCACACACCTAAGGGATGGACATTTTGATAAAAAAACATCACACACACACCAGGAAAAACACTGCAAGATATCACACACAAATCAGTAAAGACACTGCAGGAGATCACATAATACAATGGGAAAGACACTACAAGAGATCACACACAGCAAGGCACACACTGCAAAACACCAAACAAACTGGGAGAGACTTCAAGACATCACAAAATGTGCAACAAGACACTGCAAGAGATCACACACAGGAGTGCAGACACTGCATCACATCCCAAAAAGGAGGGCAGACACTGCAGGACATCACAAACAGAAGGGCAGACACTGCAGGACATCACAAACAGAAGGGCAGACACTGCAGGACATCACACACAGGAGGACAGTGTGCAGGACATGACTCACAGGAGGGCACTATCACGGTGCCCGTGATTGCCCTCTGATGTCGCTGCTGCGGTGTGTGGATGACATTGTCTATCGCTTCCTGAGTGTCGCTCTTACACGCAGTCACTATTCTTATAGGCCTATGGTATTGCCAGAGTGGGTCTCCGCCTACTTGCTAGGCCTTATAGACCTCAGTCTTTCAGTACTCCTTTGCCCTTTCGTGATGTACTTGTGCACTAGCTCTTGTGATATTCCTATGCTCTGATCCATGTATGACCTCTGGCTACGTTTGATCCCTGACTTGTTGCCATCCACTTCGGTCTCACCCTTGGCTCCGTCTGACTATCTGCTCCGGTCTGACCCTTGGCTCCGTCTGAGTACCCGCACTGTGCTGACCCCGGCTCCGGCTGACTATCCGATACTGTACTGACCTTGGCCTGGCTGACTAACTACTCTGTGCTGGCCCCGGCTGACTATCCAATCCAGTACTGACCTTGGCTTAGCTGACTAACTACTCTGAGTTAACTCCGGCTGACTATCCATGTGTTTCCGACCCTTGGCCTGACTGCATCCGCTCTCTCGCTAGACTGTGCTCTAGCTGGTACAAGCTGTGCCCAGTATCCTCTGCTGCACAGGACACTGGCTCTGGCTATACTATTCTACTTGTTACCAACGGTTAGTGCCTTTGGGTATTCCCTAGCGTTCTGTGGCTTTAAGTCACCATTGCCTTCACTACCCTAGGGTTCTAGGGTATCTCTAGTCACCATTGCCTGTGGGTTCACCCTAGCGTTCTAGGGGAGTTACTCTCATTTTGCTTGGGCATTTCAGCTTCCCCGATACTAATAGCTGCTGCTATCCTTGCTACTATTACACGATGTAGTCAGATTGGGATCAGCCTCCCTTCAGTCAGTGGATTCTGTGTTGTGGCTAGTGAAGTTGGGGAAGTACTTATGCACTGTCTCCACACCTGGTCCTGTGAAGGTTGGGGAAGTGCTTTCTGTATCTTTTCTGTTCTAATTTTAATAAAGATATTGATTTTACTGTATCTGTACTTGTCAGTGTCGTTATTCCTCAGTCACTCAGTGACAGGCACACACTGCAGGACATCACACGCAGAAGGACAGACACTGCAGGACATCACACGCAGGAGGGCAGACACTATAAGACATCTCACGTAGAAGGACAGACTGCAGGAAATCACACACAGGAGGACAAAGACTGCAGGAGATCACAAACGTGCACACACAAAATGTAGGAGGGCAGACACTGCAGGACATCACACGGAGGAGCACAGAGTGAACGAAATCACATGCAGGAGGACAAAGACTGCAGGAGATCACAAACGCGCACGCACAAAATGCAGGAGGACAGACATTGCAGGACATTACGCAAAGACACGCAGGAGAACACACACTGCAGGACATCATACACACACACACACACACACACACACACAAGAGGACATACACTGTAGTAGATCACACAAAGACACAAACGCAAGAGGGCAGACAGTGCAGGACATCATATAAACACACGCAGGAGGACACACACTGCAGGAGTTCATACACAGACACCCAGCAGGAGGACAGAGACTGCAAGAGATCACACACACACATGCAGGAGGGCAGACACTGCAGGAGATCACACACCCACAGGAGGACAGAGAATGCAGGAGATCACACACACATGCAAGGAGGATAGAGACTGCAGGAGATCACACACACCCACAGGAGGACAGACACTGCATGAGATCACAAACACTCGCAGGAGAATAGACGCTGCAGGAGATCACACACACTCAGGAGGACAAAGACTGCAGGAGATCACACACAAACGCAGGAGGACACAGACTGCAGGAGGACAAAAACTGCAGGAGATCACATATACATGAAGGAGGAGAGACACTGCAGGAGATCACATGCAGGAGGACAAAAACTGCAGGAGATCACACACACACACACATACAGAAGGACAGACACTGCAGGAGCTCACACACACACACACGCAGGAGGACAAAGACTACAGGAGATCACACACACTCAGGAGGACAGACACCGCAAGAGATCATAGACACACGCAAAATGCAGCAGGACACAGACTGCACCCTTTCAGTTCTACAGTACGCAATGCATTGCAAAAGTGTTACCTGTCTCTCTGCCACTCAAAGAGTTAAAGAGGAACTACCACCTTTAAACACCTTTATCTTCAATAACTCACCATCAATTCTTCCGGGGCTGATAGGCAGGATGGATCGCAGACATCTTGACATAATGACGTCCACGTGCCTGCTCTGTCCCTTCCGGAACGGCTCCTAGCAATGCCTACTAGAGCCGGCTGTGACTGACAGAGCAGAAGCGTGGACATCACTATGGCAAGATATCTGTGATCAGTCCTGCCTGTCAGCCCCAGAAGAATTGATAAATCTATTAAACAAGGTAATAATTCTGGCGACTAGCGCTACTAAGCAGCTAGTCGCCAGATGGGCAGTTATTGAAGCTAAAGTTGTTTAAAGGTGGTAGTTCCACTTCAACACCGTCCCACGCTGCTAGTATAAATATACATACAGTAAGTCTTCTCCTTTTGCCTGCATTTGGGTTCCAACTATTCCCTTATCCTGCCTAATGGGATTCCTCTTTTAGAGCATACCTGAGCTGCTTGTTATTCTCAGTTTTGTATATCTAATTCAGAGTGAAGTTTCTCACAGGGCATATTATCCTAAGCACTCAGGAAATCATATCAAGTCTCATGCTTAACCCCTTAGTGACCGGCCGCTCGCGCACACAGCCGGCACTTAACGCCCGCAGAACTTCTCTGTCCGTTGCTTAAAACAACTTCCTGGACGTACATGTACATCCTCTGTCAGTAAGTGACAGTTTCTGCGGGACGTACATGTACGTCCATTGTCGGAAAGGGGTTAAAGCCTCTTGTGGTATCCTACTAAAATGTCAGTGTCTATTTGGCAACCACGAAAAGCATCAATAGGGTGACATCAGAATGTTGCCCTTTGTAGGGTCGCCATGCCTTGTAGATGCAAGGCCAGAATGTTGCCTGCTTAAGGATAAAGTCCTTGTGCTTTGGATCTGGACCTGTCACTTTCCTTAAACTCCACCCCGCTCCAATATATTTATTTAGTAAACCGTAGTTGGTATGTTATTAAATAAATGCAGACATTAAAGACAAACAATGAAGGAAGCAGACCTTGCTGTGCAATGTGCTGATGACCAGCACTGAGAAGGGGAATACCCGATAAGAAAATTGATGACGAGTTCAGTGCGGGTCACCAGCACATCACTCGGCAAAGTCTTCTTCCTTGCCAGTATGTACACATTGTATCCTTCAGTGGGCGACCTTTTCATGCAGCAGACATTATAATGTCGCCCTTCTCCTGGTCACCAAATAGATGCCGACCTTTCCATAGTAAACCGCCTCTTGTTGCCAGCTTGGGGCAAGTAAAGGGAATAATCTCCCTTCTAGTAGTGGTACAAATGGGTTGCACTGTGACCTAACAATGCATTATGTTGGCACAAGATCTGGGTTCTTTGGAAGCCTAGCATCTCCACTGAAACCTGAATCCTAGATCAGGGTGATAAATTCAGTATGTGTGATTCAGTGTCCATGACCTAATCAGACCAAGAGGTCACAGGTTCAGGATCCCTGCTCTAACTAGCATTAAAGATGTTAAGAAAATGACTGAACTAAACAGAAATGAGATATGAGGCTCAGTATACCTAACCCAACAAGTTATAGTTTCTATGACCTAACAGCACTCCTGCAATTAGATGTGCTACTCTTACTACATGACCTAACCAGAAGTAGAGGTTTGAGGTTTAACAACCCTAACTTAACTACCCCTAATTAAAGCTCAAAATCTCTGACCTAACCAGTCCCACAGGTATGAGTCTCAATATCTCTGACCAAACCAAACCAGACCTAGAAGCGGGAGGATTGACATGACTAGTCCAACCATATTTATTAGTGTAACCATTCCTAAAGCACAAGGGTTCATCATCCAGCCATAGAGGTATCTGGCTCAATCAGGCACAGTATTAATTCCTAGCCAGAACTAGAGGTGTAATGCTTGGTATCTCTGCCCTTACCAAACCCAGAGATGTAAGGGGTGAGCATCTCTGACTTTAAGAAATCTAGAGGTGGGAGGCTCTGCTACACTACACTAACCACACCGAGGTTTGCTAAGTTAGGCATTCCTGGCCCAAATGGTCCTAGAGGTCCCAGATTCAGACCCTCTACTTACATTAGATCTAGAAGTGTGAGGCTCAACATTAATGGCCTAACCAAAGCTAGAGGCAGCATTAAGCAGGCCTAGAGGTTTAACGCTCAGCATCCCTGACATAGTTCAGAGTCTCATGTCTAAACAGACATAAAGGTATAAGGCTAAGCATCTCTACCATAACCAATCCTAGAGGTACAACACTTAGCATCCCTGACCTTACTAAACAAAAGTATGCAAAACTCTGTTTCCGACTGAGCAATACCAATACTAGCTCTGTAATTGTGAAAAAACAATTCCAGAGATGTCAGGGTCTGCATCTCTGATAAAATGAATCATGGATGTAGCTAGCATACATAGCTTGACATGCCTACCCTTGCCAAACCTAGAGATTCCAGGTTTTTAATTTCTAATTTAATCAGTCCTACAATTACCAAGCAACAAAGCTTGCAATAGAAACATTTGATTACTTTGCTCCTACTCATTACCAGTCTTAAAATGTCTAGGCCCTGTATGCCTTTAGGTGCCAGACTCACCATGCCTAACTTAAACAGACTCAGAGACTGATTTAGCAGCTCTGGCCTAACCAGTCCCAGATGTCTTATTTGTAATTACTGTGGTCACATTTCCAATAGACATGTATCTGACCAACAGTCATAAAGGTGTAGGTTTCAACATCCCAGACATTTGTAATCTTTGATAAGTCAACATTCCTCATAGCACCCGTCCATGAGGTAATAGGCCAACAATCCCTGATAATACAATCCTATACTATAAATACCAGTCCTAGATTTACCAGTCACCTTGTCCTAAGAGTGTTTTTTGTTCCTTATGCCTGACACATGTGGAGTCAGACCATGTAAGTGCACCCCGCCTTATTAATTCCCTTACCTGCTGCATCACTCAGTCTTGGGGCTCCCAATAGCTGCTCCAGCACCCTCCCCAGAAGGGCCTCAGGGGTATCAGGAGCAAGTAGAGGACCTGGGGGAGAAAGTGTCCAACCACCAGACCCAGGTGGGGGTGTAAGGGGCTCAGAAGGTGATAGCTCATCAGATGAGAATGAGAGGGGGGAGCGTAATCCATCCGGGAGCTCCAGACAGTCCTGTGATGGTGGAGGACCACCACTGGGGTCTTCTTCACACCTGTCTCCTCCAGAGGAGTCTCCTGGAGGATCTCGAAGGAATGAAGGCAGAATTTTGGAAACACTTTGCCTCCTATGCAAGTGTCGGGGTCCAGAAATATGTGAGCTCTGCTTCTTCAAGAATTTTTCAAGCGGTTTCATGGTGTAAGGTAGAAGTAGGAGTCAGGGAGCAAGGGGGCCAAGCCCCCCCAAAAGTATAAGGCACTATTACATGGTAAGATTTACTAGGGCCGCTAAAAATAAAGCTACCAGTGTTAGGGGGTCTTATGACGAAGGAAAACAGTGGTTTCCTCTCAATATAATATATGAATATCTGAGAGGATGTAATGAGTATCCTTAAAAATCAGATTCTGGGTGCAGAAAATGTATGTTTCCCCTTAAATTAAACGTATGCTCTAATGTTAAGAAAAGGAATCTAACGTTCTAAGTCTACAGAAAAGACCCGGAATAGTAAATCACTCCAAATAATGGTGTTGCCCGTCCAAAGAGAAGCGGTAAATGGCTGTGACGAGCCTGGAGGGGGGAGCCACAGTGAATCCAGGAGATGTGTCCTCTCTCTGATAGACTCCTGGTGTCCGCAGTCATAGGGAGCAGGTGCTAGACAGTCCCTGCACAGTAGCTGGAAGGCACCTGCCTCTCGCTGCAGCCATTTCTTCATGCAGCTCTCTTAGACTCAGTGGCTGTCTCATGGAGCAGTCTCTACGCAGCAGTCTTTATGCAGGTGTCTCTCCTATTTCATACAGCCCGTGACGCGTAGCCTGGTTTTCACCTGCCTGAGCCCTGTCACTATCCTTTTCTCTACCCACGCTTTTCCTCCCCTTTCCTGCGCCTTCACATATTCTTTACTCCTACGGTCTTCTTCTTTCTGTCTGCGCCTCTCTCCTCCTTTCCCCCCCTCCTCCTTTGTTTCCCCCTCTCCCTTTCTTTGCCTCTTTTCTTGCTTCCCAGAAGATGGGAGGAGGTGTTAGGGGTAGAGGCAGGATGGATGCTAAACCAGAAGGTGTGAAATAGACAGCAGAGTACGGGAGAGCGGGAGTGTGATCCCCCTGTGTGTGTGAAAGGAAAACGTGTGAGTGTGAATTAAACGCGTGTGCCCGTTCGCACTGTAGTATAAGGCTATATACTCCCCTGTTTCTGCAATGAGGGGTAAAAGCGCCCCCTTGATAATGAACAGGGTCTCCCCTCTACGTGCCGTGTGAGGGGGAGGAGGATCCTTGTCCCCTGCCCAGTGTGTGATGAGAGTCCCTCGGTGTGTGAAGGAGGCAGGGACAGTCAGTGTGCATGCGTCTGTCCCTCCCCCTCTCTTAGCTCCTTCATCTCTCTCCTCCCTTAATGTTTACTTGTCTTTCTCATTTATCCTAACTGTGCAATCTGCACCCATCGCTATTCGTGTTCTCCCCTCTCGGTAGAAGCTATTAATACCTTCCTTTCACTCCATGGACAATGAGTGCAAGAAGTGTCGGCACTGCAGACACCTCTTGCACTCGGTTGAGAAAAAGCAGTGTCCCTTCACCTGTTTTCCACTGTACTGCATCATTTTCCCCAACCCCATATATATATATTACTTTTAAATTCCACAGGGCCGTATATATACAAGCAATCTGGAGCAAACAAACTGCACTAGAGGGCACAGGTAAACATTCCTACATGTTTACACTGAAGGTTTAACTATTGTAACCTGATGAATGCAAGGGGGTGTCAATGCGTTGGACACTTGTCTGGCACTCAAACATACCTCCCAAGTGTCCCTCTTTAGGAGGGACAGTCCCTCTTTTAGACCCAAATCCCACTGTCCCTCTTTTTAGGAAATCAGATTGTGTGGTGTGAATATAAGTGTATCACATTGCTGCACAGCAATAAAACTCACATTATTGTTTATTTAAACGTCAGTATATGTGTTTATAATTCAGTCTGCTTAAATACAATACTTTGGTCTTGTTATAAGTCATTTATTAGGTAACACAAGGAGGTGTCAGTAGGTCCTGAAACAGCCTAAAAATTCTCATTAATGCTGCACTTACCGGCCACACCCCCAGCAACACCCCCTAAAACACATTTGTCCCTCTTTGGCAATTTGAAATGTTGGGAGGTATGCTCAAAGGGTTAATTATAAAAATGGCTCAAACAAATTGTGGACGCCAAATTAGGTTAATGGGGATGTGTACTCGTTCCCTGTGGTGCAGATGGTTTTCCACTGGATACCTCCACTTTTATTTTATATATAAGGCCCAATGTTTCTGTTCCCTGCCATGCCCTTAGTTCAGCTGTGTTTGATGTACATTATCCTACCCAGTCCCACTGTGGGGTGGAAAGTCAATCTGGTGTTGCTAAGTCCACAAGGAGATGAACAAGACTTTGGGGGGTTATTCACTAAGGAGTGATAAAGAGGAGATTTAGAAAAGTGATATCACTGGAAAAGTAATCTCCACCTTATCATTTTCCTATGACATCTTTTTGCATCTCTCCCTGATGAGTGGCCAGGGCAAGTGGATGTGTTAAATGGAGCAAAAGTTATGGGGGGTTATATGGAACACATACACCCAATAGTACCTTTTCAGCAGGCACAATACCTTTTTTCAGCTTTTGTACCTATAACAGTAGCATGAGCATTTTGTACCTTTTTTCAGCAAGGGAGGCAGAGTGAGCTCCACTGGGTTCAGAGGCGTAACTAGAACGGTCCGGGCCCTGGTGCAAGAAGTGCCATGGGCCCCCCCCAACCCCCGAGCACATTGGCCCCCAGGCCCTCCATAATGCCTCCATTTCCTACCTCCCAATCCCTGGTGGTCCAGAGTTTAATTTTTTAGGTGCAATATCACAGTGGCCTGAAATTGTACAGTGGCGCTGTTGCTACACCATCCTATGGAGATTTATGGTCCCGGGACCAGAGCTGTCCATAGGATCGTGTAGCAACAGCGCCACTGTACAATTTCAGGTCACTATGATATTGCTCCTAAAAAATTCAACTTTGAAAATTAATAACTTTTGAATGAAACACCTTTCAGCAGTGGGAGTACTCTTGTTTTACTCAGGGGGATAAACCCTACAACATTTTTTTTTACATTTTAAGTATTACTATCCCTTTAAGAAAGGCTGAAAAAGAGGAGCGGTTGCTATTTATGTAAAAAATGGCTTAAAAGTTAAACTTATACAGGTATGGAGGAGAACACAGAGACTGTTTGGATAACTTTAGAATATGGGAATAAAATGGTCACTCATATAGGTGTGATTTATACGACAAGCAGAGGAGTTAGGTCAACTGCTGGTCAAAGAAGTAATTGAGATGACAGTGAAAGGTGAAATTATCATTATAGGGGACTTTAATCTTTCTGATGTGGTCAGGGAAACCATGCAGCAGGTTCAGCCAGGAGTAGAGATATCCTAAATTCTTTACAAGGATTATCTCTTAGTCAGTTAGTAGAAGAGCCAACTAGGAAGGAAGCCATACTAGATTTATTATTTACAAATGGAGAATTGGTATCAGATGTAGCTGTCTGAGAGTGTTTGGGCTCCAGTGATCATCAGTCTGTGTGGTTTAAAGGGATAGTAATGTTTCATAATAAAAGTAGCTCTAATTAATCATCATAGTATTTGGACTTTGGAGAGTGCTATTTCAATTCTGTCAGAGTTGTAGTTCAAGAGTAATTCAATGACAAAGTATCCCCCTCCCTCCCCTTTTACTGGTGTAACACTGTTCAGCCAGAGCAGAAGGGAGGTGCCCAGGTAGATTGCAGAGAGGGACAATCTTCAATTAAGATAAGGGAAAAAGCTGAAAAACTTGTCAAGGGGGGCAGGGCTTTCATTGTTCTCATACAAAGAAGATTGTCCCCTTCTGTTATCTGTCTGGTCTATGGACTGCATTCCACATCTGAGAAGAGATGGCTTACACTAGGTAAAAGGGGTGGGAGGGGAAACTTTGCTTGTGAATATCTCTCAAACCATAAAGGTTTGAGAGATAATACATATCGTTCTTCATGTTTTTTAATGCCTACAAAATAAAATAAAGATAAAATGAAGTATTACTATCCCTTTAAATAAAGACAGAGGCTGAGTTGTACCACACTAAAACAAAGTTTATAGATTTTAGAAGGCTGATTTTTCTAAAACTGAATTGAAACCTATTTATGTCATTCTTTAACAGCTTGGAGATCTGAAAAGCACCTGTGGTGTGCCTGTGTGTGTGTTTTGGATATACTATGATAAGCTCTTGTATATGTGCTTCTGAAGTGCTGAGGTGATCCTCTGTTTGTGTGCTTTTAGCACTCAGTGCTGCCCCTGTATTTGTGGATTGGATGTGTTGTGATGCTCCTGAGCGCCCTTGACGCTTTGCGGTTCACCTGGCCTTGCTATATGATACCCTGGGGTTTACCTGAATGTATGCTCTTTTGATGCACTATGGTTCTCCTGTGTGTGTGTGTATGCATCGGACATACTATGGTTCGCCTGTGTGTGAGCTCACAGGATGCATTATGGTGCTCTCGTGTGTGGATGTTTTATGACCCACTTGTATGCCTGGGAGCACTTTTGACACAGTCTTATGTGCATACTCCTTTTGATGCTGGCTCTTGCTCATGCACTGCTGCCTCATGGTGATTCATCTGTGCTAACCTCCACATGATAGGTGCACTTGTCTTCTTCTTTGATGCACTGTGGTGTCATTCTATCTGTGCTCATGTGCACATTTTGTCATTCTGTGGTGTGTGTTAGCATTTTTGTATAATGGCACTGTAGCCACATGTACAAGTTTTTAAAATAAGCTAAGATGCACACTCTTTTAGAGGCACTGTGGTGCTCGTGCTCACTCTGAGATATGTTATATTTTGCGCATGTGCCCTTCTGAAATGCACCATGGAGCATTAATGCTCTGTTTTTGGAGAATATACTTTAGAGGGCATGCTTGATGTATTATGGAACATTCTAACACAGCTCTTGCACTTTCCTGGGACAAAGTTTTTGATGCTCCTTTTCATGTTTGTCATTTTACTTATCCATGCATTTTACAAAACTGAGGTGCATGGTTTACATTCTGTTTTGAGGGCAACTTGGGTTCACTGTGATTTATGCTTTGGTGGTGCTTATGTGTGTTGTGTTTTTTTTCCTATGATTCTGTGGGGCACGGGTATTTTCAGATGCACTATTTTCTGCATGGTAGAGTTGGGTGCTTGATTTGGTGTCTGGTGTTTCTGTAAACACTTGGTCTATTATGGTGGCCTCTGGCACTAAAGCATTTCCTTCTTCTCCTTCAGTGCTTTTTAGTTCACTATCACTCTGGTTTTTTTTCTGAGAATCTGAATGAAGCGCCCTGTGTTGTTTTTGTTAGACCTGTTGTTTCTTTTTCCCCCAGTAATTGGGTTTATTTTTTCATTGTAGGGAAAGTTCCTTTTTGTAACTCTTATAAGCCTTTTGTGTTTGCTTTCCTTCAACTCCTTAAGCACCCATGACGGTCCTGGACCGTCATGGGTTGTTATACCCTTAAGGACCCATGACGGTCCTGGACCGTCATGGAATTACGGGCTCCCTGCGCGGCTGCACGCCGTTCGGGGAGTCTGGAATTGGATTCCAAAAAAAAATGGTCCCTGGTCCTTAAGTGACCACATTGTGCGTGTGCGGCCGGTCCTTAAGGGGTTAAGCAAGCCAGGTTTTTAATACGGAGACTTCTCTCTCTCGTTCTAATATGTCCAGAACAGATAACCTTAGGTAAGTCTCCAGCTAATTTCAAAGTTGTTATGAAAAAAACATTATAGTAGGTCTTTTCCTGTATAGTAAAACAAGGGTTCTCCCACTGCTGAGAGATGCTTATTTACAGAGTTATTACATATTAAACCTTTAGTTTGTTATATCAACAGAGCCCTCTAGTGGTCAGATTCCACTGTTGCATTCTCTAGAAGTGATTCATTGACAAACAGTTCTCTATAGTATGTGATAGCAATTGCTCTGTTATGCTGTCATTTAGAATTTTCACAAAGTAAATGTGCTGTAATTCACTGCCTGATAATTTGAACTGTTATCACATTTGAATAAAACAACTGTTAGCAGTGGAACATCCTTATTTTACTCAGCATGAAACACTCTACAATAGGCATAGCCAACCCTGGTCCTCAAGAGCTACCAACAATGCATGTTTTCACTATATTCCTGCTTGAAGACAGCTGAATCAATTAACCCCTTAACGACCCTTGACGGTCATAGTACGTCAAGGGTCGATTTGACTTAACGACCCATGACGTACTATGACCGTCATCGAGTTCCGGGCTCCCCCCGCGGCTGCACGCCGTTCGGGGAGTCCGGAACGCAACGGAGCAAAAAAAAAATTTTGCTCCGTGGTCGTTCAGTCGCGTCTTCGGACGGATTTCCCGGTCCTTAAGGGGTTAAAGAGATTGAGTCTCCGATTGATTCATCTGTGCGCCAGCTGGGGTATCGTGAAAAGCTGCATTGTTGGTAGCTCTTGAGGAACAAGGACCCATGCTCTACAACATATATTTTGCCATAAACAAAGTTTAGTAATGTTTTAAAAGAGTGACTGGGTACAGCAGTTGACAGTGGTCAGTACCCGTGCTTCTATGATGAATCTTGGAGTTACAGAAACCATGTGGTAGGATTGCCGATAGAGAATGACTACATATCTTTGAACCAAGCCACAGATGGCTTTCCTTTTTGGGATATTCTGCCTTATGATTTTAAAAACTTCTGAATTATAGATATATGAAAACAAATTTTCTGATCTCTAGATTTTTCCAGCTGTTGAGGGAAACAACCCAAGACTGTCTAACACTGCCATCCTGAGTGATGTCAATTTTCAATCTGAGAGCATGATGTTCTATCCAGTGAAAGTTCCATCTGTTGTTCCTGTGTGATTCCAAACTTTGAGCAGTAAGTTACCTGGAAAAGAAAGACTAGAAGCCATACTGTATAGGTAAAGAAAAGAGTGAAGGTAGTGGAAGCACTTTTTATGATCAGAGAGGGATCCTCCCTTCTAGAGACCACATTTCGGGAACTATCAGTTTTCTGAGTGCAAGATCAAGCCTTTAATAAATGGACTGGAATATAATTGTTTGGACCTCTGTTAATTTCCCTTTTTTTTTCCTGTTCATGCTTGTGCCCCTCCCTTTCTCACCATTGGGTACTTATCCATCTGGTAAATGATGCCACGGATGTCCCGGAAAAACAAATTACTTAATGAAAGTTTATTTTCCTGAACATAGTCCATGACAGCATTTACAAATCTCCTATCACATGTTTCGGTTGGGGACAACAGGTGGAAGTTGTCATTCTTATACTGTTAAGATTTTCTTTGAATTATTTTCCATCCTTTCTACTGAAAGGAAAGGAGCTAATCCATTTAGTGAATGTCCCTATGAAATATGTGTGCTGCCCTAGGCCCAAACAAGTGTATGCCTCCCACCCATACACACTCTGCCCTCACTTACCAGCCTTTTCCACAGACCACACCCCTTCCCTTAATATATAGTGTCCAGATACCCCATTAAATGTGGGACACACACTGAAAGATTGCATTGATTCTTGTGCGGTCCTGCAGAATTTGATTTTCATAAGCATCCTGCTTTTAAAGGAGTATCTGTTAATCTAAATATAAATTGAAATAGAATGTACAATTTAATTTATGAAGAAAGACCATTTGTTTATGTTCTCTTTGGGAAAGATGGGTTTATGTGGAGGCTAAAAGCCCTGAGCTGTGTATTAAAATAGTGCATTTTATATAGGTACAAAGTGGCAAAGTTGCCCAATCTGCGGCCTCTACCAATCTCTCCCTATGTCTACTCTGCCTAGGTCGAAAAATGTAAAGGGTATGAGGTGTTTTAGAGAGCTGTTACATGGAACAAGAGGAGGAATTATAGTAAATGATAAATGAGCAATTAGAGAAGTCACAGAGATTTTTTATATGGATCAGTAAGACGAGTTATAAAGATTATAAGAAGCATTAGCAGGTGCCATAGGGATGGTTATATGGGGCTATAGGAGAATAGGGATGCATAGGAGGAATAACATAGAGTGTTTAAATTGAGCAATATGGGAATTTAAAGGGAGGGGTAATAAGGATCAATAGAAAGAATTATAAGGAGAAGATATTTAGACTGGAATTAGATTTTTACTAGCAACAAGATTGTAGACGCCTGTATGGATTTGTGTTTGTATGTGCGTATGGATCTGAGTAGATCAATATATGATTCAAGTAGGCTACAAGCTCTCTTGGTCAGTTTCCCTGTTGATTGCAAGGTCTGTAGGTAACTTTACATGATGATTTCAAGGTCCCCATCATATGCAGATTGTCAGCTGTGGTAAATTGTCTATAGAGTGCAAGCTCTTTGGGTTATTTTGGAGTTTTAAGAAAAGATAACCCTGCTAATCTAGCACTCCTCCTTTTTTGTCACTTTATTATGGTTTAAGAGATATTCACAAGCAAAGTTTCCCCCCCCCCCTGTTCAGCCACATCAGAAGGGAGGTGCCCAGGTAGACTGCAGAGTGGGACAATCTTCAATTAAGATAAGGGAAAAAGCTGAAAAACTTGTCAAGGGGGGAAGGGCTTTCATTCTTTTCATATAAAGAAGATTGTCCCCTGCTGTTATCTGTCTGGCCTTACAACCAGATTCACATCTGAGAAGAGATGGCTTACACTAGGAAAAAGGGGCGGGAGGGGAAACTTTGCTTGTGAATATCTCTTAAACCATAAAGGTTTGAGAGATAAGACTTATATCATTCTTCATGAAGAAAGTGTCTCTGGGCTCCAGGTTCTGAATGCAGTTGTAACAGCCTCATTCATCCGTAGAAAAGTAGGAGTCCTCAGTGTTCCTTTTTAAACTGAGTGCAAAATCCAACCTGAGAATTAGAAAATAAAAGTGAGGGTACATGGTAGCAGCAGTGTTCACTTGTTCCAAGACAGGAAGTATTGTTCTAGGAATTCAGGAAGAAACGAAAAAGCTTTTATCAAAAATTTTAAAGCATAAACCACAGGACATGCAAGGAGGACAGACACCATATCCCCTCACCCATCTACCCATCTACTTAATTACAGTTGCAAAGTTTGTGGACCTTTTACATCCTAGTTTACAAACTGTGTGGTTCAATCTTTCTAAATTGCAAGTTCTGTTGATCTGTTTCTTTGTAGCCATTTATGTTAAAGATAGCATAAAATCCACAGCGATCCAGAATTCATGTAAAGAGTTGGAGACTCTCTGGATCTGTCTGCAGAATAAAAAGGGATCAGTTACAAGAATAGGTGCAGTCTACAGGCCTCCGGGGCAATCTGAAGAGCAAGACAACATGCTAGTGGACGAGATTACCCAAATGGCAGTAAAGGGAGATATAGTAGTTATGGGAGACTTCAACATGCCTGATGTTGATTGGAATATCCCTTGTGCGTCCACATGTAGAAGTAGGAGCATCGTAGAAGCCCTGACGGGGATGTCCCTAAAACAGCTGGTGAAGGCGCCAACTAGAGGGGACAATATCCTAGACTTAGTATTCACAAATGGAGACCTGGTATCTGAGGTGAAGGTGGGAGAAAATCTAGGTTCCAGTGACCACCAATGTTTGTGGTTCGGAATCCAGACTGACTACGAGAAATCCCATTCTGCAACCAAAGTATTGGACTTTAGGAAGACGAAGTTTGAGGATATGGGAGAATATGTAAAGAAAGAATTAAAAGGGTGGGATAAAACACCGAGAGTGAGTACTCAGTGGAAGACACTCAAAGAAGTCCTCTTAAAGGCAACAAGATTACATGTTAGACAAATTAGCAAGAGGAAAAGAAAGAGAAATCCACTATGGTTTACTAGAGAGGTAAGAGCTATAGTGAAAGATAAAAAGTCTGCCTATAAGAGATATAAAGAGACTGGAAGTGAAGCGGACAGAGAAGGGTATAAAAATATACAGAAGAAGACTAAACAGATGATAAATGCTGCTAAAGCCTCAAAAGAGGAAGAAATGGCCAAATCTGTTAAGAAGGGGAATAAAACCTTCTTCAGATATATCAGTGACAGGAAGAAGAAAAACTGCGGGATTACAAAAATTAACAACGGAAAAAATCAGTATATAGAAGAGGAAAAGGCGGTCGCTGACCATCTGAATAACTACTTCTGCTCAGTTTTTTCAGACGGCGGCCCTCATAATCAGAAAATGGCTGAACACAGCATTGCCTCTAGTTGTATAATTTTAGCCCCAGTGTTTTCAGAGGCCGATGTTCTAGAGGAACTTGTCCGGCTAAAGTCAAATAAAGCGATGGGTCCGGATGGAATCCACCCTAGAGTTCTTAAAGAACTCCGATCTGTCATAGTTGGCCCCCTGACTAATCTGTATAACCAGTCCCTTCTTACGGGAGAAGTTCCTGATGATTGGAGAATGGCCAATGTTGTACCCATTCACAAGAAGGGTAGTAAAGAAGAAGCTAGTAACTAGAGGCCAGTCAGCCTGACATCTGTAGTGGTAAAAATGATGGAGACTCTTCTAAAGAAGAAGATAATTGACCATCTAACAAAAAACAACCTGATGGACCCAAACCAGCATGGCTTCACTGAGGGCCGATCCTGTCAGACTAATCTCATTGATTTCTTTGACTATGTAACTAAAGTGCTGGATGAAGGTGGTGCTGTGGATATCGCCTACCTGGATTTCAGTAAAGCTTTCGATACAGTTCCCCATAAAGAGCTGATAGATAAATTATCAAGAATTGGACTTAACCCCTGGATAGTTCAGTGGATCTGCAGTTGGCTGAAGGACAGAAACCAGAGGGTTGTTGTTAATGGAGTGTATTCTGAGCAGAGACTGGTTACAAGTGGAGTGCCACAAGGATCTGTTCTGGGCCCTGTTCTGTTCAACATATTTGTAAGTGACATAAGGGAAGGCTTGGCAGGGAAGGTTTGCTTGTTTGCTGATGACACAAAAGTGTGTAATAGGGTTGATGTTCCAGGAGGTGTCTGTAATATGGAGAATGATTTGGCACTATTAGATAAGTGGTCAAAACAATGGAAACTTCAGTTCAATGTTTCCAAATGTAAAATAATGCACTTGGGGAAAAGAAACCCTCAATCTGACTATCGTATTGGCAGTTCTGTGGTAGCAAAGACTTCAGAAGAGAAGGATTTGGGGGTGGTCATCTCTGACAGCCTCAAGATGAGTAACCAATGCAACCAGGCGGTGGGGAAAGCAAATCGTATGCTTGGCTGCATAGCTAGAGGTATAACAAGCAGGAAGAGGGAGATTGTGATCCCTCTGTATAGAGCTCTTGTGAGACCACATCTGGAATACTGTGTACAGTTCTGGAGGCCTCATCTGCAAAAGGATATAACTAAAATTGAGCGGGTTCAAAGAAGAGCTACAAAAATGGTGGAAGGTCTAAAGCATAGAACTTATCAAGAACGACTCAGAGATCTAAATATGTATAGTCTGGAGGAAAGAAGAGAAAGGGGGGACATGATTGAAACCTTTAAATATGTTAAAGGACTGAACAAGGTTCAGGAGGGAAGTGTGATTAATAAGAATCTGAATACAAGAACAAGGGGGCACAATCTGAGGATAGTTGGAGGAAAAATCAAGAAAAACATTAGAAAATATTATTTCACTGAAAGAGTAGTAGAAACTTGGAACAAACTTCCAGCAGAGGTGGTTGATAAATCCACAGTAACACAATTTAAACATGCCTGGGATAAACATGTATCTATCCTAAGATAACAATAAAGGAATACTAAAGGGCAGACTAGATGGACCAGGTGGTCTTTTTCTGCCGTCAATCTTCTATGTTTCTATTTTTCTATGTAGAATGAGTGTTCTGTGGCCCATTTGGCCATGATATGCAATGTAAACATACACTCTTGATGGCTTGCGGCATTGGACCATGGGCCCCTCATTTTCCCTTCAATCCAAATGTTGCCAGCATGTCCTTGTGCAGTTTTATGTGGAACAACAGAGAGAGTAAGCTTATATGGTGCTTAGGGAGGGGATTATATAGCATTAGGAGGGGTTATACAGAGACATTTAGGAAGAGTTATATAGAGGTTTTATGGATCAATAATAGGCGCTATTGGGAGGGGCTATAAAAGAGCAATAGGAGGAGCTATAGAGAGTTTATTGAGAGAATATGATGATTTTTGGAGAAAATTAAATTGTATGGGAGGGTAATAATATGTAGCAATGGGAGAATGTACATGGGTGTTTATATAAAGTGATAGAAGGGGTGATGTAGAGTAATAGAAGGAATTATAGGGTAAATTGGCATATATATATATATTTTTGTTGTGTAATAGGCCTTTATGAAAGTGGTTATATGATGCAATTTGACAAGTTACATATGGCGCGATGCAAGAAACGTTCGCATTGGATAAAGGCATTTTTGTGCGCAGATAGATTTTGCGCATGTTCTAATCCAGGAAGCTAAATACCGAACGCTTCTTGAATTGCGCATAAAAAAATCAATTTTACGACAGCAGTACACAGACGTATAAATTCATTCACAATAGCAGTTCTTGCATTAGGCGCATTCGCTATTCCACTCACACAGATTCGTTAATCTTAGCCCCGCCCCCAAAAAAATAAATATGCGCAGCCATTCGCTAATCTTGAAGTTTCATGCGCAATTCAACAAAATCATGTGCAAACCTATTCCCTAGTAGTTTTCACATGGGAAATAGCGATTGCGCATATTTCCTGCATCGCGCCAATAGTCCCTGTTACCTTATTTACCAATTATGTCTCAATCTTTTTTTTATTGTCATGGTCTTATTAGGTTATAATGCAGTGCAGCAGAGCCAGCCCAATCATATATTGGTTCCCTTAGGATGCTACGGTGCATCGGGGTGCTTATGGGATATACAGGACCTGAAAATACCAATACTGTTAAAGATATAAACTGTATATTCTCCCTGGATGCTAGAAATATCTCCAGTGCATTGCAAAGTCATCACCATCTATGCTCTCCCCTCAAGGTATCAAATTCTAAGGTATATTGCTGTGATTGGCATGGCTGGTCAAACAATCACTGCAAGAAATAAAAGTGCGGGTGCAGGAGCTTCCTTACATTGTCACCATCTGTCACTCATTTAGAAATGTGAGAGTATTCTGTATTAACTTGGCTGCAGTTATTCATTACTGCAGTCATATGTTCCCTTTCATTGCCTGACCATGATCCTCTGTCCCTCAGTTATCATTTTTACCTTACAATAATAAATGTAAAATAAATTAAAATGTGATTGCTTTGTGGATGGACACTAGGGGGGCATTAGAAGACCTGTTGATGGAGTCAAATACTTGTGGGAGTAATTGGGAGATCTGTGTCAGGCAAAATACATCCGGGAGAGTAGGCAGTAGGAGATATGAAGTGGTAGAAACACCATGGGGGCAATGCGAGCCATGTATATGGAGAGAGACAACTTGAGCAAGCAGAGGGTGAATTATGGAGTAGGAGAAACAATTGGAAGACGTGGGAAAATTGATGATGGGAAGAGAGACCTTGGAGGACAGTGGGATACCTGTGGAGAGGGAGAGACAAGAGGGAGAGGGGACAGTGGCAGACATGTTGATAAGGAGAGACATCTTAGAGTAGGGGTGCTGTGGAGGGGGAGAGACATTTTGGGGAGGACAGTGAGAGGCCTGTGAGGGGTTGACACATCAGGAAGACCAGGAGACCCCTGGAGAGTAAGACACCTTGGGAGATCAGTGGAAAACCTGTGGAAGGTGATAGACACCTAGGATAGTAGACAGTGGGAGATCTGTGGAGGTTGAGAGATGGGAGTGAGGTCAGTGGGTGACCTTGTGGAGGGTAACAGACATCTTGGAGAAGCAGTAGGAGTCTTATGGAAGGGAAGAGACACCTAGCAGAGGAGACAGTGAGTGATCTGTGGATGTTCAGAGATACCTGGGAGAAGGAGCAGCGAGATACCTGAATTGTGGATGTGGCCAAAGCAATCTTAGTGTTCCGGCACCAGTTTTATGCCCTTTTACCAGCTATTATTTAACCCCTTGGATGCTATTAGATCTGCAGCCCATTAAAAGATCTCTCTAGCAACCAAGGAGTTAAACTTGCTTGCTTGTTATAGGCCAAGGTTATTTTCTGGGCCACAATATACTGGATGGGACTTGCAGAGAGAGATCTGTTAATTGGGAGAATAGGTGGACAGTGGGAGATATATGGAGTATATACACCAAGAGTAAAAGAGTACCTTAAGAATATTAAGAAATATGGGTGCCTACTGTTCCATGTTAAATGTGCCCTGAATGTTTTGAAGTGTGAATCTGACAGGCAAGCAGTGTTCTCTGGTCGAAGCTTGTTGAACAGTGCCATGGCAAGCAAGGTGTTGCTTTGACAGGTAGGGGGCTCTGTGATTGGTCACCACCTCTCCCCATCTTGTTTCTCTGGTTCCCAATGGCTGGGAGGCCAGTGCAACAGGATGGAATTAGTCTGCCAGGCCTGCAGCCGGGCCCGGATTGGCCAATACTTGTGTTGTCGCTTGTCGTTCCTATTGGTTGGAGATTGGATTGGCAAGTTTAAATTATGTTCTTTTTTCCCTTTGTCTTTGTATACTATAAAAATGTCCCCAAAATAGACAGTATTTGTTTTAAAATAGAACCTGCGTTGTGTCTTTTACTACAGGAATGGTTTAAAGGGTCCCCTTTGACCCCCATTCCTAAGAACTCTACTCTGCAGAACCGGCATGGCTACCCATCTGTACATACATCAAGGGGAGGGAAACCTGGAATGACAAATAAGGACAACCCGGTGTCTTTAGCTTCTGTTACATTGGTTGGCACTGGTGGAATATATCTCTCCCTACAGAGGGTCCAAACCACCACACAGCAGAAGACATGGCAGGACAGAAGCCCCCCAAGTCATTTTGTGTTGACTGGAAACAGTCTGAGGATTTACTAGCCCTGCGATGGTCTCTCTTGGGAGAATATCCTTTACTGGAATGAGAAGAGGATCTGGCCCTCTACATAGAGGTGGAGATTCGCTTAGAGGATCGGTACACAGCCCTTCACTAGGGGTTGTGATCTGATGAGTGGGACTGCAGTCCTCACCAGCCTCTTTGCTTTCCCAGACCTGGGGATTTGAACCACAGTCCTCACCAACCCCCCTGCTGTGCCTGCACTGGTGAGTGGAATTGCTGTCCTCACCAGCTCCTTTGTTGCCCCATACCTGTGGAGTGGAACACAGTCCTCACCGATCCCTTTACTGTACCTGCCCTGGTGAGTGGGACCGAGGTCCTCACCAGCCCCTGTGTTTTCTTTGACCAGGTGAATGGGACCGCTGTCCTCACCAGCTCCCCCTGGCTTTCCTGCACTGGTGAGTGGGACTGCCATCCACCCAGGGAGTGGGATCGCAGTCCTCATCAGCCCCTTTACTTCTCCTGAGATGGTGAGTGGGACCAAATTACAGATGGAAATGCCAGGCTGTGGACTGCCAGATTCGCATTTCTAGTGGCAGTTAGAGGTACAGGGTAGTCTGGCAGAAGAGCCTCATCCCCAGTGGCAGCCAGAGGTGCCAGGAAACAGGGAGCCAGAAGTTTGCCCCACACATCCCCAGTGGCAGCGAGAGATATATGAAAGCGTGGTGGAGGAGCATCATCCTCAGCAACAGTCCAAGATGCCAGGGTGTGGGGTGCCAGATTTCCCTCGTCATTGGCAGGTGGAAGGACCAGGACTATCTTATACAAAAGGACTGGGCCCAAATGCAGTGCCACAGTTGGGAGGGGAGAAAGAGTAACTAAATGCCCCTGGGCTCTAACTTTTACACAAAGGACCGACTACCACTGGACACTGAACCTTTGACTCTGGACCTGGCAGGAGCCTGTGTTTCAATTGGCCCTGGGAAGGGAGACCCTTATTGTCCCAAAGCCATCACTGAGAGCTGGAGACATGTACACCCCTTATCCAAGCCACCTTCAAGAACTTTCCGCTGGCTTGGGACTCGGAAGGGGGTGGGGGTAATGTAATGGTCCTATGGCTGTTACTGTAACAGTCAAGGACCAAAGGAACTGGCCGTCCCTGTATGTGGAAGGCCCAGCCACAGTTCCCAAATCCATCTGGGCATTCAGAATTCCAAGCCGCCCATGTTGAAAGCAGGCAGCTTTCTTATTGGCCACCTACCATATTGTAATGTGTAGGCAGCTTTCTGCTTGGCCGCCTACCATTCCATTTTAAATGTGCTGTGAATGTTTTGAACTGTGTATCTGACAGGTAGACAATGTTCTCATTGGTCACTGCTTGTCAAACAATACCATGCCAAGCATGGCGTTGCTTCGACAAGTAGGCAGCTCTGTGATTGGCAGCCACCTGTCCCCATCTTGTCATTCTGGCTGGGAGGCCAGTGTGACAGGGCCCTGCTAATACAATCAAAATGTGAATATAATGCGTCTGGACCCTGATTGGTCACTATTTGTGTTGTCACATGTCTCTCCGATTCCCATTGGTTGGAGATTGGAGTGGCAAGATTAAAATATGTTCTTTTGTCCCCTAGACCTTGTATACCATAAAAATGTCCCCATGTCCCCAAAATAGACAGTATTTGACCCCCATTCCTAAGAACTCTACTCTGCAGGACAGGAACGGCTACCCAGTTGTAGCCACATCAAGAAGCGGTAAACCTGGAACTATTGTTAAGGATAAACTGGTGTCATTAGATTTTGTTACAAACTCAACTGCATAAGGTGTGTTTCAATCTTAAGTAATTGAGCAAAGCATAAAATAATTGTAAGCCTGTATTTTATTATTAACATCAAATGTAAGTAAAATTTCCTTTCTACTTTTAAAGTTTTTCTTGTAATTTTAAGGTTATCTTTAGCACTCTGCACAGACGCCTCACAAGCTGTGACAAGCAGATCGGTCCCTATTCTGGGAAGAACTTAACTCCTACTCAACCATAGGTTTCTAGTTATCCTCAGTTCATACAGCCTGGAGACACGTTGGGCCGTATGCAGAAAACAAGAGTTGAGTAATTCTGGAATAGACCAAAAGCAGCATATGAGACAAATTAAAATCCCCTTTGATTTAAATGAGATATTTAGCCCAGTGACTGTTCTAGAGGTCTCCATGCACTTCAAAGCAAATACTTGGAGACCTTTCTGGCATTCAGTGTGTTAATAGCACCATTTAAATCAATGGAGATTTGGGGAATTATTTGTCCCCTATAGTGGAGTTGCTTTGCTCCAGAATTGCTCCTCTTACTTTCTGCATATTGCCCATAGTGATCTACCCAAACCCTCCCTTTCACACACAGATAGTACACAAATATCTACACCCCCTCCCTTCTAACCACCATTGCCACCACCATGATAATTATTTCTTGGGACAACGCCTGAACTAGGAGAGGTTCAAACTCCAGGTAAACATGGTGAGTGTGTCGTAATAACATGTCAGGGAGAGGCAGGGAGGGCAGGATCCAACGTGCTACAGCTTATAACACTTCATTCTCCTTACCATGAAAGCTGCCGTGCAACGCCCCGGAAACATACTTTTGGCCATCTGCAATTCACATGAAGTGCAGACTTTTGTGATTTTGAAAATCCTTGTACGCTGTGACTGGAACATATTCAGAAATAGAACAATAATTCTGGAGCAAACCAGTTGCAGCATATGGGACAATCAGAATTGTTATTCATTTAAATGGGTCATTTAACCCTTTGAATGCCAAGTTGCTTTGTATTGCATTGGAGACCCATTTAAATTAATATTTTATAATATTTATTTGACTCCTACCGAGCAGTCGGTTTGTTTCAGCATTGATACGCTTTAGCTACCTGTACATGCCCCTTAAAACTTTTGCAATTTTACTTCCACCATAGAAAAAAAATGTCCCTGTGTTAGTTAATGAAGAGACATAATGACTAAGAATTACACCACTCCTTTCTTGTATCTTGTGATAACCAGGGCTGGATTTCCCAATAGGCAGAATAGGCAACTGCCTAGAGCTCCAAATTTTGAGGGGCGCCTCAGCTGTGCTGGCCACACCCATATTCTCTGTAGTGGGTATGGCCAGAACAATTTTGTTGTCCTTGCACCAGTTTCATACCCCGTTACACTCTATTATTAAACTCCTTGGATGCTAGAGAGATCTTCAATGCATTGTGGAGCAATGCACTTGAGGTCTCTTTAGCAACCAAGATGTTAAAGGGGTTTTTTTGGGGGTTCTTGCCTGTTATAGGCCAAGGATATTTTCTGTGCCAGGAATCAGTAGATAGGACAGGGGGATGGGCAATGTGAGGAGTGGGGGTGTGGCCACGGGCAGAGCTAAGGGAGCCTAGAGCAGTATCTTCATTCTAGAGCCCAGGCCCCCCCTGCTAGAGTGCTGTGCCCACCCGTTTGCCCACCCACCCACTGCTGCTGCTAAATTGTTGCCCCATCTCTTCCAGTCCCAATGCTGCCCCAGTGCCAGCAAGCAAATTTAAGCTTCTTTATCAAGACTCAATGAAGAGACGCTAGTGCAACCTGTGTGGCCATCCACGGGGAGCAGCTGACGGTCATCAGACGGTGTGTCTGAGCACTGAGACAGGTGGAGCTGACCCTGGGCCGGATCATGGGGTGCCTCAGGGCCATTGAGGCACAGCAGGTGGTGGCAAGCACACAGTACCTCCAATTCCACACCGAGATAATGGAGGTCCTCGGCCACATGCTGGTCAAGATGCGGGACTCCAACTGCAGTCAAAATGAGAGGCAGGACATGGGCCAGCCATCACGGGAGGGGTCCAGTGGTGCACCACCGGCCACCAGTGAACCACGACCCCCACCACCACCAGCCACCAGACCCCCTCGAGTAACCCGCCAGTGTCGGAGAGAATCCACCTCTACAGCCCCCCCCCCGACCCTCCAAAAAAAAACAAAAAAAAAAGTAAGGCCAACCTTCTCCAGGCCCTTCAAATAAACATTTGCACTTCTTCATAAGATCTGTGTTCATGCATGTTTCCTATTCAATATGTTGTTTGTTTGGCAGAGTTGTCTCCAATGCATTGTAAAGCTATGCAGTGAACACAACTCATGCACATCTAACATGGGTGTCAGGTAATGAGTTGTCGCCAATGCACTGCAAAGCTATGCAGTGAACACAACTCATGCACTTCTAACATGGGTGTCAGGTAATGAGTTGTCTTCAATGCGTTGCAAAGCTATGCAGTGAACACAACTCATGCACTTCTAACATGGGGTCAGGTAATGAGTTGTCTCCAATGCATTGCAAAGCTATGCAGTGAACACAACTCATGCACTTCTAACATGGATGTCAGGTAATGAGTTGTCTCCAATGCATTGCAAAGCTATGCAGTGAACACAACTCATGCACTTCTAACTTGGGTGTCAGGTAATGAGTTGTCTCCAATGCATTGCAAAGCTATGCAGTGAACACAACTCATGCACGATGAATGGCGTCACAAGCTTTTACAGCAGGGGTGAACACACACATCACTTACAGACATGTTTGTCCAAGTTCAACTCACAGGCATTTGAAAGCCAAACAATATCAGGGTGTTGTTCCATGGTGTGACTTGAACTTGAACAACATGAACACATTAGATATATCAACAGATCAACAACATAATCACAATTAAGGGGTTAGAATGTTTGAACAAATATGTGTTAGGGTACATCCCCCTGAGTAGAACAAGGGAACTCCCATTGCTGAAGGGTGTTTCATTCACAGGTTATTTCAGCTTACAGTTGCTTTTTCAATAGGAAAACCACAGTGGCCTGACATTGTCAAGTGGCACTGTTGCTACACCATCCCATGGAGATTCATGGTGCTGGGACCAGAGCTGTCCATGGGATGGTGTAGCAACAGTGCCACTGTACAATTTCAGGCCACTGTGAGATTTGATCTGAAATAACTTTGGAATGCAAAGCAGGGGGAGTTCCCTTGTTTTACTCAGGGGGATAAACCCTACTAGATAGATTAATGAAACATATTCAGTATTACTATACCTTTAAACCCTGACAGGGGAGGGGTGATCAATGACACAAGATAGTCATATGTGATCAGATTTGTAATTGACATGGACACCAACAGGTGATCCCCATGGATGTAGATTCAACGTGTCACTGAAACAAACTTCTGGACCATGAGGGGTTATGCCATGGATGTCTGCAGAGGATGAAAACAAGACTGGAAGGTGCACTATGAATACAACAGTCATGCTATTGCTGACCCATCATCATACCCTTGAGTGCCAGGGGTGTACACAACACATTGGTCAGCAATGGTTTGGAGACCTTACTTGCACTCCACTGGGACAGCTTGGTTATTTGACATGGAGTGAACAATCCATTGCTTGTCAGGGTGTTGTCTAGCTATCATGACCTTATGGGGTTCGTATCACGGTATGTCAAGCAGACATATGTATATGTGAGTGGGCACACACATCAGTGTGTGAACCAAGACCCATGAAACAGAGGAGCTATTTCATGGATCTCAATCTACATACTGATGAGGTGTGTGCTCAGGGTCCTCGTGACACACATACATATGTCTGCTTGCCATCCCCTTGATGGACACCTCATGTGGTCCTGACACCTAGACAAGCAATGGATTGGCATATTCACTGTGCTACACACACACACACACACACACACACACAAACAAGTCAGCATGGCAGGCCTTCAGCCAGAGCATGAACAGTTGCAGCAGGTGACAGCTGATGGACAGGGGTGCTCAGGGCCGGATTTGCCATTAGGCAAAGTAGGCACCTGCCTACAGGCGCACGCCATTTGGATTTTTTTTTTTTTTAAAAATAAAAAAAAAACTAGCCTGCCCCCCCAGTCTTGTACCTGATGGAGCTCCGTCGTCACCTCTTTAGGAATGCAGAGCACTGGGAGATGATATCATCTCCCAGCACTCTGCATTCCTGAATAGGAGACGGCGCGGAAGCTCCATCAGGTGCAAGACTGTTCCAAAATAGGCAAATACAGATCTCCTACCACGGAGGTAGGAAATGGACAACAAGGGGAGGCAATGTGAGGGCAATGTGGAGCTAATGGGGGGCAAGTTGGAGCTGATAGAGGGCAATGTGGAGCTAATGGGGGGCAAGTTGGAGCTGATGGAGGGCAATGTGGAGATGGTGGGGGCAAGTTGGAGCTGATGGGGTGGGGGGCAATGTGAGGGCAATGTGGAGCTGATGGGGGGCATTGTGAGGGCAATATGGAGCTGATGGGGGGCATTGTGAGGACAATGTGGAGCTGATGGGGGCAATGTGAGGGCAATATGGAGATGATGGGGGGAGCAACGTGGAGATTAGGAGCATTGTGGAGGTATCCAGTGCAGATGGCCCACGGGGGAGGGGGGCGCTTCAAATTTCTGTGGCTACAGGCTCCTGAGATGTAAATCCAGCCCTGGGGGTGCTTGGAGGAGGAGAGGGATGAGCCCTAGCCCTCTCACACTTTCGCCTCCACTGTCATCTTAGGTACAAGCATGTGTACATACTGGTGTTGGTCTGTCTCTCTGTCAGTGTCTCTCTCACACTACATCTTAGGAGGGTGGGCTGTCACTGTTACACCGCAGTAATGTGTTGTTCATGTGGTCATAATGATGGGACCAAAACCAAGGGGAGGAATCACACCAGCTCTGTACATAACTCATTACTCAAGATAAAACTGTAATCAGCTGAGGTGCACTCACAGGGATATACAATGATACCAAAAGAAGGGAAGAAAGGGAGGGGTTAACCAACTGGGGAAAACCACCAGTCAGTGCCCACCCTCCCCCCAAACAAGACACCTAAAAATGGACGCACACTACAGGAGTATACCAAACCAAACCAAAGCTTTATCAGGCAATACAGAATTAATCAAGTGAATACATCAAATCAATTAAAAACTATCCAACACAGGTATATGGAGTCATGAAGACATTCCAACATTGAATAATGCCTCCATAGACTGAGAGCATGTTTATGTTCAGCAGACATGCAATACCATGTATCCACAAACAATTCAAAGTGGCCCATTAGCAATGTGCAATATTATCATACATATGAAGTGCAACGTGATAACAATCCAAAAAGTATGAATACACATATACTTATCTCTACGAATATAAGTAGGAACACAACGGGAGATATAGAGATAAGTATATGATGTGTATTCATACTTTATTATTAACACTTTGCACTTTGTATGTATGATAATACTGCACATTGCTAATGGGCCACTTTGAATTGTTTGTGGATACATGGTATTGCACATTTGCTTTACATATACCTGCTCTCAGTCTATAGAGGCATTATTCTATGCTGGAATGTCTTCATGACTCCATATTCCTGTGCTGGATGGTTTTTAATTGACTTGATGTATTCACTTGATTAATTTTGTATTGCCTGATGGAGCTTTGGTTTGGTTTGGTATACTCCTGTAGTTTGCGTCAGTTATTCTGTATTTTATTTTTTTTGGGGGGGCACTGCCTGGTGGTTCTCCTCTGTTTGGTTGACCCCTTCCTTTCTTCCCTTTTTTTCTGTATGATGTGGTCATTATGGACTAATGGTAAGGTGTGTGTTATCCAGGTAATTGTTTTCTGGTGTGTCTGTGGTTAGTGGTGTGATTAAATGTATTGGTATGTACCTGTCAGGTGTGTGTTTTGTCTCCATCGACTGCTGAGGTTACATGGGTGAGCTTGATTTGTTGTTGAACTGATAGGTGTGCTTGTTGTGTTGTGTGTTAACCCTTGTTGGTCAAAGGTGTGTTGGGATGGATTATGTTGTGTTGCTTTGTGTTCCCCTTGTCCCTGTGGGGTTGCTGGATTCTTATTGTTTGTCTGTGACTTGTTTGTATGGTGCCAGCCAGTGGTTCACAACCAGGGTGTCATGTCATGTTGGTGCGATATGTGCACCAGCTCAGGGTGCTCACTTTTCCCATGTTGCTATGTTCTGCATTAATGTTTGGTCGTATTGACTTTACACATTTTTTGGGGAGATGTGTGTATGGGACATTTGGTGCACTATATTCTCCTCATTGCCATTGACACAGTGGGACCTGATGCTGGGCATATGTTATTTTTATTTGGGAATTCCCTTGTGCCCTCAAGGTGTGCCCAGGAACATCCATATTGCATGTTAGGGGTGTCTTAGGTGGAGGGGTTGTGAACCACTGTTTGTAGGCCTTGTTGTTGTATTTGCTAGGCACTGCAGCGGTTAATATCTGACCTCTGTATGCTTGGCTTATGTTCCTGGATGACCTGCTTCTCTGTTTTATTTTCCTCGTTCGCCAAAAAATATGGATGTTAGATTTCTGGAGAAAAATGTTGCAATTTAACTCGCGTTAGCCCTTACTCGAAAATTTGAATGGCTCTGGGCTTCGCTTCTGCATTGTCCTCAATGGGCGAGATTTTGCTGTTTTGGAGACGGGCGACGTGTGTTTCAGAACTGCCATTATTTCTTACTAGTGGGAATATTTGCATTGCCTAGTTGACGTACAAAACCAGCGTTGCCAGTTTTTTCTGCCGAAGTCAACATTTGGATCGAGCCCTATGTGTGCCAGAGGTGTGTTCAGAGCATTGCTTTGCAGTGTGTTGAACACACCATTTGCACACATTTATCGTCTGATTCCCATAACTTGTGTCACTATCTACTTGTATTCACAGAATACTTTTACCCTATCTGACATCATAGCCTTGTTCCACTGCCCACTGGTAGCCATAGGATTACAGATACGTTTGCTTCCCCAACCATGTTCAACTGTCCCACTGATAGCCACATAACCTTATATAAGGTATATACTCATCAGCGTGTTCCATTGTTAGTGACAGAACCACACATCCCCAGCCTGTCCCCACCAGCCATATTTCACTGTCCATTGGTCTTCACAGAACCACATACACTTTCACTGTATGACACTCCAGTCTTTTTCCACTGTCCCCTCTGCAAGTCACTGAACCACATATACACTCTGTGACACCCCAAACTTTGTGTAACTCAAGGGATGAAAAAATGTAATCCCTTGAGTGCTAGAGAGGTCACAAACACATTGTGAAGTAATGCACTTGAGACCTCTAGTGTATTCAAGGGGTTAAAATACCCTTTTAATCAATGGCATTTTTCTAAAAACAAACATATTAAAGGGATAGTAATACCTCTCTTAAAGTTTAGCTCCAAGTCTTTATATTTTTTCTTTAACATGTATCTCTATATTTAATTACCTACAGTGTTGTAGTTCAAACCGTATTAAAGCCAAAAGGCTCCCCCTCCCGCCCCTATCCCTGCGTCATGCTGCCTCTCAGTCTGGTCCGGATGGAGCGAGGCGAGAGACAATCTTCGGTAAGCAAAAGGAAAATCCTGCCCTCTTTCGTCAAGGGGGACAGGGTTTTCCTTATACTTACTGTGTGAAGATTGTACCTCACAGCATCTGTCCGGTCCTACCACCAAATTAAGTAGCTAATGGGAAGAGCCAGAAGGGGCAGGAGGGGGATCCTTTCTGATTGGATAGCATTTGAACGACAACACTGTAAGTAATTAAACATAACGCTACATATATAAAGAAGACTCAGAGATACTATCCCTTTAAAATTGGTGCGTATGTTGTATTCGGATCAATGTAGGGAGAGCACGGCCATGTTTGTGACATTGCTGTTGACTGAGCGCTCTCCCATCAGAAATACTGACCCCCCTTTTTGCTGCTGAATTTGGAAGTGCGCAGGGCAGTGCTACACATTAGAATGGGGATGGGCTATATGCAGAGAGGGGAGGAACTGATTAGCTGGCCATCAATCTGATGTCACTTGGCACATTTTTCAGCTTCAGCATCTCATCTACAGTAGATTTTTTTGGGGAAAAAATAATGATTTTATACAAGAAACAAGTGAGGAATCTATCTACAAGTTTAACTGGGGTGTAAGTTCCCCTTTAAATCTTTGTAATGCTGCTCTACCTTTGTCCAAGCTTACATATATGAGGAGAGGTTGCCCAGGGAAAGTTGCTGTCATCTGGGATAACTGGCTAAAGTTTCCAAACACTAATGTTCCCTCTGATTTTTAAATCTATCTCATTAATATTCTGTATTTGATTATCGTTTGCAAGTTGTTGACTCACCTCTCATAGTAATGATCTAGTTGTAAACATCATAAAATAATGTCAGCGTGCCTTTAGTTTTTCTGTTACCATAAGCCCAATCAAGTGCAGGGACCCGTTCCCCCATAACACATTGCTACACACTTTCTTTATTTGTCCCCTTTTACAAGCCACACCCCTTCCCTTAAAGACACAGAAGTATTATATCAATGTAAATAATTTACATCCAAGGGGCAAAAAGAGAGTGGGAAGTTTGGGTATGAAGAAAGACAAGTGGGCATGTTTTCTTTGGGAAAGCCCTGAGCCTTAGAGTTGCACATCTAAAACAATTTGCATTTTCTTTGGAAAACGGATGTAGGAACTGTAATGGGCCCTAAGCAATTACATGAAGACCTTGTGAGGCCTCACGAGTAACTTTACTATAAGGACTGAATGTTCACATAAGAAAGGGCTGGTTGCAGGACTGAGGGAAAAGCCACCTTTCGTTTAAAATGTCGGCAGGCTCCTGATTAGCCAACAATGTTGTGTGATGTAAGGGGAAACCCTGCATAGCGTTTACATGGGACAGGTAGGCGACCTGGGGAATGGTCACTCCTGTGGGTGTCTCATAGGCTGGGAGGCCAGCCTGACGTACTGAGGGCAGATTGGTCTGTGTATCTTGTCGCGCCAAGCCCTATTGGCTAGGACTTGGAGCGGCAAGATTAAATTAAGTAAAAGTGCTCAGCGTGAAAGAGCCTTTTGATGGTTTATGTTTACACAGCAACTGTATGTACAATGTGATATGCCCCTCTCTCACTGTGCCCTGATGTAATGTCCGCCCATATCCCATTGTGTAGAGTTCTGTGTAGCCCAATGTGCCATACATTTTCCCTTTTGTTTAGGGTGTGCTTTACCATTGTATTATTGTAGGACATTTATATATAACAATGTCCCTGTTTCAACAATAAAGAGTTAGTCATCGTGGACTTGATCTGTGTCCTGTACTTTATTCCTGAATGGTTTAAAGGGTCCCCTTTGACCCCAATTCAAGAGCACCATGTTCCAGTGATCCAGCCTTTTGTTGTACAACTACCGGACCAGCTACCTGGATTGCAGCCGCCCTTTGGAGAGAGAAACCCGGCACGCCAGCCCTGGACAGCCCAGTGTCCAGTGTTTCCGTTACAGGAACAAAGTGGCAAAGCAATGCAAACTGCCAATCTACTGCCCTAAGCCTAGTAGTTTGAGACCTAAATACATCTCTGCCTTTAAACCTTTGCAATAACATGTACTATTAGCCTCTGGTCCTTAAATGGTTAAATATGGTGTTCAAGAACAGAACAGCCCTACTCTTCTTATAAATAAGCAGCCAGGTGTGAATGAACATTTGACCCCTGTTTACCTATGCAAGCTTCTAATAAATTATACATGCATAAGGGAGATAATCTGACACATAGGAGTATCTGTGTTATATAAGGGAATATTCTAATCTCAGCAGTCATCTGCTTTAGTTGCATTTTTTAACAAGCTTGATCATCATATCTGGCCAAATTCCACTCATGGCTGCCTACACATTCATGAGGAGAGCACATTTATGTTAGATTTCAGAGCTCAAGATGGAAATTTCATAAATGTAAATTAGACTGTAAGGGTTCCTTCACAATGGCGACAGAAACATAGCAGCTCTACGTAACTTTTCTGTTGCCCTTGTACTTGCATTCACCTTCTTATGGTTTCCTGTCACAGGTGACGGGCAGGGCTGGATTTACATCTCAGGAGCCTGTAGGCACAGAAATTTGAAGCGCCCCCCCCCCACGGGCCATCTGCACTGGACACCACCACAATGCTCCTAATCTCCATGTTGCCCCCCCATCAGCTCCATATTGCCCTCACAATGCCCCCCATCAGCTCCACATTGCCCTCCACCCCCACATTGCCCTCCACCCCATCAGCTCCAACTTGCCCCCACCATCTCCACATTGCCCTCCATCAGCTACAACTTGCCCCCCATTAGCTCCACATTGCTCTCACATTGCCTCCCCCCGTTGTCCGTTTCCTACCTCCCTGGTAGGAGATCTGTCATATGTGCCTCCTTTGGCACAGTCTTGCACCTGATGGAGCGCCCACGCAGTCTCCTATTCAGGAATGCAGAGCGCTGGGAGATTATGTCATTTCCCAGCGCTCTGCATTCCTAAAGAGGCAACGAGGGAGCTCCATCAGGTACAAGACTGGGGGATGGGCAATGTGAGTGGGTGCCGCTGGCGCAGCCAGTGAGGTGGCTAGTTTTTTTTTTGTTTTTTTTTTAAAGAATATTAAAAAAAAAAAAAAATACAATTGGCAGGCGTCCCTCGTTGGCGTGCGCCTGTAGGCAGGTGCCTACTTTGCCTAATGGCAAATCCGGCCCTGGTGACGGGTACGGTTGATGGCTGACCATGAGTCAGATGAATATTATAGTCTGACATCCAGATGGGTCAGCCATTCATTGGTGGTTGGGATGATCACGTCAACCCCCACTGGGAGTGATGAAAATTTGCCCTGATGCAGTTTTACATCTTTGGTATGTGTGCACAGTAAAGCTGTAGATTACTGGTCTTTGGCGCCCATGTGAAAGGCACCAGCAATTTAACTTTCTGCATGGTGGCTTACCCAACACACCGTTTCTATAAAATGTCACCACTTTGAAAGGGGCCTTCTGATTCTTTTGAACTGTATTTTGTATTGGTTCTGCCATGGTTACATGGCTCAGTTGGTTAATGCACCAGCTGTAGAATCTATTCAGACGACAAGGTCACAGGTTCTAGTTCCAGCCGGGTCAACTCAGCCTTTCATCCTTCTGAGGTAGATAAAATGAGTACCATTAAATTAGGTAATAATATTTATAACCCCAGGACATACTTGAAAACAAGGACAATCTCAATGTATCCTTCCTGGTAAAATGCTTTGATATGATTATATGGCTCAGTGTGTTAATTCCCTATTGTACAGCACGGGGTAATAAATTGGAACTGTATAATATGGGGTAATGATAATTGTTTTTGCCTATTTCTGATTCCGTGGAATCAGGGTTGTAAATAAGGCAAGGACTGCATTGGGCAGCACCAATATGGCTACTACCATAAGCTGAACAGTCCTCCCACTTTCATTGGGAATACTTATGAGAAATGAATAATATACAGCTGTTTTTATATCAGTGAAGCCCGGCAGTATGTATAGATTTTTTGTACCCCCCCCCCTCCAGTTAAAGGGAAGGTTTGGTCATCTTTTCCTGTAAGCCTTTCTAGGGATCAGAAAAACAGCATCTTCCCATTTACTATCACCCCACACACAGCTGAGCTTAAAGCAACAGGGAACTTTTTCATGAAAAAATATATGTTATAGAGTTTTTCAAAAACTATGGATTTCTGTAGAAGGTGATAGGCTTATCTCAAAATCTGCAATTTAATATAAAAAAATTGAACTGCAGTGAGTTTTGAATTAATAAGTTCTTAATTTACTTAGCAGGGAAAGCACTATAACATGTTTTTTCATAAGAAATGTTTACTGCTCCTTTAAAATAAGAACCTGGCTTATTGCACTACTGTTACCTGATACTTTCAGTCTATGAGGGTGAAAGCAAATAATTGGCCAAAGGTTCAAAATGTACCTAAGGCCATCGTAAGGGTCCAGGCCCAAGCCTTTCTTCTTTGTCTCTGCTTGAACATAGGAGGTGGGCTGCCCTTCCTCCAGATGAAGGGAAAGTAGAGGGGCAGGTAAAGGGAGGGTAGGTGTAAAAGGAGAGGGTTTAGAGGTATAAGAAAGGTAGCCTTAGGGACCAGGGAATTGTTTTCTTACCTGTTTTTTTGCTCCCGGGCACAGCCAGTGTGGCTTAGCCAGGAAGGTTACAGTGCTGGAGGAACACTGTCGAGGAGGTCAGGGCACCATGTGGAAAGGCTAAAGCCATGGAACCACTGAGGTAACAGAGGCATGTCAGAATAGCCATGGTGGATCAGCTATGTCCAATTTGTTTCCTCAGCTATTTCAGTTATCCGCCACTTGGGGGTACCGTATGTGTTTCATGCAGTGGTACCTGAAAGTTCTTCTCCCTCAGTCCTAGCAGCAGGCAGCTGGGCTCAGGCCATATCCCATAGCTGTGGCTATGGGTCTGGGACACCACATTAGGGGCTGAGAGGTTCTTCTAGCGGTTCTCATATAAATAGGTCAAAGCCATTTAATTAAAGCTGTGACCTCTTTAATTTGCCACCTACATCGTTGTCTGTGTCCTCATGTTGGTGTGTGCTGTTGTGTGTTACTGGTTAGGTTGGGAGTCTTGGTATGAGGAGAGGGGGGGTTCTTAAAAGAAAAGGAGTCAAAGGGCTTTGGGACCTTATTACCTCTGGAGTCTGAACTACAAGAAACAGTTCAGTTTCATAATGCTTTAGTTAGACAGCCATGGGGATCAGTTCACTTACCCCCTCATGGTCATCCAGGCATGTTGCTGCATGGACTAGGTCATCAGGTCTAGGTGAACTATTAGATGATTATTACTCCTGAAAGGGATAGTAATACTTTGTTTTATCTTTATTTTGTAGGCATTAAAAAACATGAACAATATAAGTCTTATCTCTCAAACCTTTATGTTTTGAGAGATATTCACAAGCAAAGTTTCCCCTCCCGCCCCTTTTACCTAGTGTAAGCTATCTCTTCTCAGATGTGGAATGCAGTCCATAGACCAGACAGATAACAGAAGGGGACAATCTTCTTCCTATGAGAACAATGAAAGCCCTGCCCCCCTTGACAAGTTTTTCAGGTTTTTCCCTTATCTTAATTGAAAATTATCCCTCTCTGCAATCTTCCTGGACACCTCCCTTCTGCTCTGGCTGAGCAGTGTTACATCAGTAAAAGGGGAGGGAGGGGGATACTTTGTCATTGAATTACTCTTGAACTACAATTCTGACAGAATTGAAATAACACTCTCCAAAGTCCAAATACTATGATGATTAATTAGAGCTGCTTTTATTATGAAACATTACTATCCCTTTAAACGAATATTAGGTGTTACTACTGTATCTTTAACACAGCTAAATCCTGAATATAAAAGGCGGCCTTGGATCAGAATGTGTGTGAGCTTTTACTGCAGGTAAGAAAAGGGCTGGGTGGGACTTGTCACATTCCATGATTCTCTGGAGCCCTGAATACATCACTGTACAAACAAATACACTGTGCTTTTTGTGGCAGAATATGAGCTGGGACAGTTCAGAAATGCATACTGTAGGTGGAATTTAACAGTCTAAGTACCAGCCAGCCAGCCCATTTTATCTACTTTTAACTCGTTGGATGCTAGCGATATTTCCAATGCATTGTGGCCCTAAGACAAGTTTAGCATGTTGTACAATAAATTAAAATCTGCATATATATGTTCTACTAGCCATTCTTATGTAATCTAATTATCATAGGCTTTGAGAAATCAACCTTTATATTTTAAAAACAGTGCAGCACTTTATGCTAATATCTGGTACAATATGCTAATTTGTTGTGTTTATTCTGTTGTTCTTTTGCTAACGAAAATGCCCCCAATGTATGGACTCTGCATATATTAATTCACAGCATAATGTGAGGTAAAATTAATCCAGAACAGAAAGTAATTAGCGCAGATTACAGAACACATCACCATAAGGACATTAAAGTGGAACTTTCACTCAAATTAAAATGTCTCACAAATCATTATTCACACAGCGATACACATATCAATACTAGTATTATTCTGAATAAGTCCGGCATTATTGAGAAATCCAACTTCTTCAGAGACTCAACGGCAGACATCTTGCTGCAGAGGCATCTGTGCACCTGCGCTGTTAGTCCCTTCCTGTACCTTAAGGTACAATGCAACTCCCCCTCACCAATCCTAGAGGTGACTGGGACAGACAACATAGACTCACAGATGCCTCTTCTGCAAGATGTCTGCGCTGATGTCTCCAAACAAGTCAGATTTCTCAATAATGCCAGACTTATTCAGGATAATACTAGTATTGATATGCTTATCAATATGTGAATAATGATTTGGGGGGGAATTTAATTTGAGTGAAATTGGCAGCAGTTCAAAGGTAGTTCAAAGAAGACCCGCCATAATGATTCAGGGTCTTCATGACACAGGGCACCAGAATAGACTCAAATAATGTAATATTTACAGCTTGGAAGACAGGGGGAAATGGGTGATATAATAGAAACCTTTAAATATATTAAAGTTAGGGGGTCGAAAATTAAGTAACGTGTGTAAATACTGCTTTACAAAGGTTCACTTTTAAAACATTGCTTTTAAAACATCTTGCGGCTACATGCCGCAGTAAGCATGTCGCTGTGATGAAAAGGGCGACATGAGAATCTCGCCCTGCATAAAAGTGTGAGATTCTCATGTTGCGTCCTTTCATGTGAAACAATTGTTCCACTCCTAGTGCTCTCCTAATGAGTGCTAGTTCTCATAATTTAGCTTGGTTAACCCTTTCCATTCTCAAAGGGTTAAGGACTCATTGGGAGAGCAGTGTAACAATTGTTTCATATGAAAGGGCAATGGTTAAAAGTTTCTTTGTAATTCAGTGCAATCTTCAATACAGGAGGGTTTTTACCAGTCAGGCATTGTTTTAAGCAGAACTATCACCCTTTATAAAGTGTCTACCCCCCGGTAATTAGGCATATGGCGATATTTTTCTTAAAGGGATAGTAATACTTGAAAATATGTTTATTTTATATTGTAGCCCTTAAAAAAAACTTGAAAAATGATATAAGTCTTATCTCCCAAACCTTTATGGTTTGGGAGATATTCAGAAGTAAAGTTTCCCCAGGTGTGCCTCTCCAGAAGTGCTGAGATCACCATCTTTAAAAAGAATTTCTTAACTGGAATGGTCTACAAAGTGTACTTTCAAGCCAGGCACACTTTGTAGATAGTTCCAATTAAGTAGTTCTTTTCAAAGATCGTGATCTCGGCACTGCTAAAGAGCTGCTGGTTGCTCTGTGGACCGAATTCCAAATCTGTCCACTAGATGGCAGACTTGGCTGAAACAGCCAGGAAAACAGAGTTTTACTATATTTTACATGTGAATATCTCCCAAACCATAAAGGTTTGGGAGATAAGACATATCATTTTTCATGTTTTTTTAAGGGCTACAATATAAAATACAATTATTTTCAAGTATTACTATCCCTTTAACAGTGCAGTTATCAGGCACAAGTACCAAGTTCTGAAGTAATCCTCCTTCTTCTGAGACTGGTGGCCAGGCTTGTACGCAAACATCTTGGCTCCTGCGCTGTCTGTCCCAGTCTCCTCTAGTAGGCATTGCATGGTACCTTAAGGTACAGGAAGAGACTGATGGCACAGGCCCGCAGACAACTCAGAAAAAGAAGGATTGCTTCAGATTGTGGTACTTGTGCCCGATAATAGCACTGTTGAGGAGCTAATCGCCCTATGCCTAATTATTGGGGGGGACTTTATATAGGGTGATAGTTCTATTTTAAGGACATGACATGAGAATCTCACACTTTTAAGCAAAAGGATACCCTTTACAAAGAGGGTGATAGACTCATGGAACAGTCTCCCAGCAGAGGTGGCTGGGACATATACTGTTAGGGAACTCAGTGATGTTTGGGACAGACATAAGTGTATTCTGAGAAATATGTAAGACTGACTATTTTATTAGATAGGGAAATGGGCAGACTGGACAGCAGATGGTTCTTTTCTGCTGTCAAAATCTGTATTTCGGAGTGCTTCCACAAATAAGGTTAATTTCTCAAAAACTAGTTATATTACAAACGTATGCTAATATAACATATAAGCAGATTCTAGTTCTCTTTAAAAGTAATTAACCTTATCTCAAGGTGCTATGTCCACTTTAAATGAGAATTTTATTTTTTTTAATAATTTTTAAATGCATCTTTATTCAAAATTATAACTGAGCCATTTAGAATATTGTATGCATTTATGTGCTCTGTCTTGCATAAATTGCTTTTATTTGTTATGTATCACTTTTGCTTAAAGGGACACTAATGTCCCATAAAAATGCTTATAGATTTGTAGTGCTTAAAAAATTAAACTATATGCAACAAATCCTATCTCTCAAAACGCTATGGTTTGAGAGGTATTCGAATTCAAAGTTCCCACCTTCCCTGCCCTTCTCCTGATGTCAGAGCTGTGCTGAGAGCCGGAGATCCCGGTCCAGGGATTAGCTGGCAGCTCTACAGTAGAGCCAAAATCGCATTATTGGAAAATAATTACTTCATTGGAAAGGTCTACAACGTGTGCCTGGTTTGCAAGCACACTTTTTAGACCATTCCAATGAAGTAGATAGTTTTAAATAAAGCAATCTCGGCTCTGCTGAAGAGCCTTCATGTGTTGCCAGGAGAAGGGGAGGGAGGGGGAACTTTGAATGCGAATATCTCTCAAACCATAGCGGTTTGGGAGATAGGATTTGTGGCATATAGTTTAATTTTTTATCCACTACAAAACTATGAACATTTTTTTTAATGGACATTACTGTCCCTTTAATAAATTTGTAAAGGTTTTATCTTACCACCCTGATGTAAATGGTAGAAAGGACAAAGTGGTGCTGTATGGGGAAAAGTCTGCCATAAGACATCACTGTTTTGTTTTTTTGAGGAAGCAGACTGTCACATGATCAGGCAAACAGGAAAAGAAAGTAACTCTAAGGGCCGTTACAGCACCCAGATATGTTTTGGTCACCCAAGTTCTGAACATACCTTCTTCTGTATTTCCCCTGTGTTCTAATAGCTGGGGACATGAGTACCTGCTGGCCACATGAGCATCAGCAGAATATGATTGGCTACACTCGCTTGGCATGCATAATAATAACTAGTATATATATATATATATATATATATATATATATATATATATACTAGCAAAAGGGGCACGGCATTGCAAATGGGGATTAAGTCCTTTTGAGGAACACTGACATCCAGGTAAATCCAGAAAAGGAGAATGTTCTTAATGACTGTATTGACTGTATTGTGTGTGTGTGTTGCGTGCACATGTGTGTATTGTGGGCATGTGCGTGTGTGTATAGTGTATGTGTGTATTGTGGGTGGGAGTGTTGTGCGTGTGTATGTATATTGTATGTGTGTGTGTTGCAGATGCGGTGTGTGTGTGTTGCGTGCACGTGTGTGTTGCAGGCCTGTGTGTTGCGAGTGTGTGCGTTGCAGGCGTGTGTGTTGCAGGCGTGTGTGTGTATTGCATGAATGTGTATTTATTGCGTGCGTGTTTGGGTGCTTTTGTTTTGCAGGCGCACGTGTGTGTTACGTGCATGCGTTTTGCAGGCACGTGTGTGCGTGTTGCAGGCGCGCATGTGTGTTGCAGGTGCGCATGTGTGTTGCAGGTGCACGTGTGTTGCTGGTGTGTGTGTGTATTACAGGTGTGTGTGCTGCGGGAGTGTGTGTGTTGCGAGAGTGTGTGTGTTTTGCGGGTGTGCGTTTTGCAAGTGTGTGTGTGTGTATGTTGCGGACGGGAGTATGTGTGTTTGTTATGGGTGTGTGTGTGTGTGTTGAAGGCATGGGTGTGTTGCAGGCGTGTGTTGAGGGAATGTGTGTGTGTGTTGCAGGCATGTGTGTGTGTTGCCGCCGTGTGTGTATTGCGGGTGCGCATGTGTGTGTTGTGGGCATGCATGTGTGTGTTGCTGGTGTGCGCGTGTGTTGCAGGAGTGTGTGTGTTGCAGGCGTGTGTGTGTGGTTTGTATGTATTGTGTGTGTGGTGCATATGTGTGTCTGTGTGTGGTGCGTGTATTGCGTGTGTATGTTGCTGGTGTGTGTTGCGGGCGTATGTGCTGTCTGTATGTATTGTGTGTGGGTGTGGTGGGTGTATTGCACGTGTGTATTGCATGTGTGTTTGTATATTGAAGAAGGCCCCTGCAATCCCTTAGTAGAAAGAGAGAGGTAAGGGGCACAAAGCTGGCATGCTTAGATAGGACTTCTAATGGGAGCCTAAGTCTGCGGCTGGACCTAGGTCGTCGTTCCGGGTCTCTCCCTCCTGAGGTCGGCTACAAGGAGGTAGCCTTGCCAGTGAATCTCCAGTGCTGCTTCTTTGAATGGGGGTCAAAAGGAGACCCTTGATACCATTCAGCGACAAAAGGACAGGAAACGGATAAAGTTCCAAACTGTAACACACTTTACTGCACAACTCTTGGTCTTTTATACAAAGTTAACCACATCAGGATATAATACCAGACAAAGAATGCAAAGGACAGTGACATATGGTGTAAACATAATACAAAGGGGCAGACATGATTAAATTAACAATACAAAGGGAACTGGTGAGGGGCAGACATTAGGACAAAGAACTGGTGCTTAAATACACAACTTAAAACAATGGCCAGGGGGTTGAAGCATCTTTTTAGTCTGTTTGATATTCTGCTTCAACACCTGGCCAATCTGGAGCCTAGAATCGGATGGCAAATCCTGGCCAAGATCATCACAGCTGTCTCAGCCTATTGGAACCTTTGGGCGGGCAGCTGACTGACAAATCCCTGGGCCGCCTACTTTCCCCCATGTGGGGAACCTTTAACTTCTTAACCAGGGCTTTGCCCAATCAGGAAGCTGCCTACTTCCCACGCAACACAATACTCGACACTATGTTGATGTTCATGGCACCGAGCTAGGAAGACACCAGCTGGTTGTCGGATGTATTGCAGTTCGTCGACAATCCACCTGTCATACAGTTCAGTCCCTTTAAACCTGTGGCCAATCCGTGAGGCGCCTACTTTTCCCAGGCAAAGTCAATGATGTCCATTTAACACGGACTAGCCAATCAGGAGCCAGCCGACATTAAAACCCTGGCAACTTTTTGGATAGTTCTGGCTGCCATCCGGGCTGTGTGAATTTTAGTCTTTTGAAAGAGCTGGTTCTCTATAAATCCACTAAGTTCCATGTAACGGCCTACGGCCCGTTACAGGACTCTACTGGCAAGGTGCAATGTCTGTGAGGCAGAGCATTATTGATAGCTGCTTTCACTGGGTTTTTTGTTGCAATTTTGTCACTGGGGTCATCCAAGGGTAGGTCCCAAGTAAAGTGCATAATTCATAGTTTCTCCTGCACCATCTGGGGTTTGATAGAAAAGGTTTTGTGTGGATTTGTGTAGTGTAGTACATTTCCTTTGTGAGGTGATTTGTTCTGTGGTAAAGAGTAGGGATATCGAAGGTGGTGCTCAGTGTGCTTTGCTCTTATTCACTGAGTATACCACATGTCATCACTTATATGCTTGCTGTGTCAGTAGGGCATTCTCATGTGACCCCCTCTGTCAGCAGTAGGGCAGTGCTATGTTATGTGTGCATCAGCCGATCCACATCCTACCCCAGCACCTCAAGTTCAATCAATGATGTTGGATTGAGTCACCATTTGAGGGCACTACAGTGCTTATGGGCAAGGCTCTTACAGTTAACACCCACAGATCTTATGAGAGAGCTTGGGTTCTATTTCACAGGTTTCTTGGGATCTACTGTCCCAGGCAACCTTTTTTCAATGGAGACTATACTAGCCTTGATTTCATATTGTCATTTTTCATTGAAAGCGGAGGTATCACCATCATAATATTGTCCCCACAATCCTTTACTAATGTAGCAATAGGTAAAGGCATACTTTTATTATGATGAATAAGTCAGCATTATTAAAGGGATAGTAATACTTGAAAATAATTGTATTTTATATTGTAGCCCTTAAAAAAACATGAAAAATGATATAAGTCTTATCTCCCAAACCTTTATGGTTTGGGAGATATTCACATGTAAAATATAGTAAAATGCTGTTTTCCTGGCTGTTTCAGCCAAGTCTGCCATCTAGTGGACAGATTTGGAATTCGGTCCACAGAGCAACCGGCAGCTCTTTAGCAGTGCCGAGATCACGATCTTTGAAAAGAACTACTTAACTGGAACTATTTACAAAGTGTGCCTGGCTTGAAAGCACACTTTGTAGACCATTCCAATTAAATTCTTTTTAAAGATGGTGATCTCAGCACTTCTGGAGAGGCACAGCCATCCCGGGACCGGATTCCAAATCTGAAGGGTGGAGCAATGACGTCACTCCAGGGGAAACTTTACTTCTGAATATCTCCCAAACCATAAAGGTCTGGGAGATAAGACATATCATTTTTCAAGTTTTTTTAAGGGCTACAATATAAAATAAACTTATTTTCAAGTATTACTATCCCTTTAAAGAAAATCAATTTCTTCTGTAGCCATCCAGGGCACAAAGCTTACAAAAGAATCTCTGTGTGCCTGCACCATCAGCAACTTCCGTTACCTTAAGTTAACGAAAGTCACCACCAATCCGGGCAGTGCACTGGACACACAGTGCAGACTCAGAGGTACCTTACCTCTAAGATGTCTGTGCTGTTGTCTGCTGGATGCTTACAGAAGAAGAAGCGTTACTTAATAATGCAGACTTTTTCAGCAAAATAAAAGTATGGATTTACATATCGCTAGACAAAAAGACAAACCTGCGCTTGTCTATTTAAACTTAAATATGTGCCCTGTATTGTACATTTATAATATTTCTTAGTAAATATGTGCCCTGTAATGTGCATAAATAATATTTCTTAGAACATTAGTGAGATTTTAGTATTCACAAATTGGCCAAGTCGTGGGTAAGCTTGCCGCGTCAAGGTATCTCACTTGTGGCAAGTCCTACTATAATACAACTAAAAAACCCTATCTAAATTTAAAATTCTCTGAAGAGATGTTATAGGAAACCCATTGAGGGGGGACCCTTTAAATACTTTCTTTGCAATGCTTGTGGTGCAATTAAAAACAGACATTCAATATAAAAACTTATAGATAAAGGACTTACCTAGTGTAAAAACCTCAATGGGTCTGCAAAGTGAGTATATGAGAGGGTTGTGGATCCAACAGTCCTCTCCATAAGGGTACCTTTTTATCAACCCCCATAGGTCATGTGAGGAGTGAATGATTGTGGATAAACAAGATGCATGCACGCTAGGACAGGCTTATAGGCCAAGTCCTTAAAGGGCAAGAGTGAAAAATGAAATTAGATTTAGTGCTATAATATTAGTGCTATTAATAAGTGATTGAGTAGGATAAGTGAAAAGGCTGCTAGAATGAGTGAAAAAGTAAAAACAAAAATCAAGAAAGAAAACTCACAGAGCCAACTAACCATAACATATCCATACGGTAATATAATTTTAATGTGAATATAAAAAATAAGTACATAGACAGCAGCAGAGAATGAGAGGGTTATCCAGTCTCCCAAAATTCAGGCACAAACCCAAAGTGAAAACAGACAAACAAAAAGACAAACCTGCACTCGTCTATATAAACTTAAATATGTGCCCTGTAATGTGCATATACAATATTTATTAGTAAATATGTGCCCTGCAATGTGCATATATAATATTTCTTAGAAAATTAGTGAGATTTTAGTATTCACAAATTGGCCAACTCGTGGGTAAGGTTGCCACCGTACCAAGGTATCTCACTTGCGGCAAGTCCTACTCTAATACAACCCTATCTAAATTTTAAATTCCTTAAGGAGATGTTATAGGAAACGCTTTGCAGGTGGACCCTTTAAATACTTTCTTTGCAATGCTTGTGGGTCCCAGTGTGGTGCAATTAAAAACAGAAGACATTCAATATAAAAAACATATAGATAAAGGACTTAACTAGTGCAAAAACCTCAATGGGCCTGCAAAGTGAGTATTCCTCAGGGAATTTTACATTTAGATAGGGTTTTATAGTTGTATTAGAGTAGGACTTGCGGCAAGTGAGATACCATGACGTGGTGGCAAGCTTACCCATGACTTGGCCAATTTGTGAATACTAAAATCTCACAAATTTTTCCATATGGATATGTTATGGTGAGTTGGCACTGTGAGTTTTCTTTCTTACATATCGCTAAATTAGTAATGGATTTTGGTAGCAATATTATGATGGTGATAGTTCCGCTTGAAATTAGCATACAGTACCATGAAGCTTTACGTGGTTGGCATACAACATTTTTGCCAATTTACTCATACTAAGTTAACGCCACTCCTCTCATATCACCCTATTAAATTATTGCTACGTGATATCGAAAAGTCAGCTCCTGAGAAAACAGCTATTCCTCTACCTATTGACGGAATGTTGTTTCGGAAATTGTGCAGATTACTGATCTCAGCTCCCTTTGGGTATCACATAAGTAATTCTTTATTAGCAGCTATTTTGTTTGGCCTTTTATGGTTTTCTGAGACTTGGGGAGTTCACTGTTATTGGTAACTCAAAGGATTTTTTTTACACATTTCAGATTTAAGTCATCATACTGATCACTACTTTCTAAGATTACAACAATCTAAAATTAGCCAGGTTGGTCCTCCCACCGAGATATGTTTTTACCCTTCATATAATGAATGGTGTCCAGTACTATTTCTGGATTCATATTTATGGACATTGATGGACACACCGTATTCCAGTCCTCTCCTCCCTTATCAGGGGAACCCTCTCACCATGGCCAAATTCACACAGTACATCAGAATTCTCATTACTCAACTAGATCTCAATCCCAAAGCTTATTCGGGACATTCATTTATGATAGGGGCAGCCTCTTCAGCCTCAAAGAATAAATACTCTAGTACATATCATAAAAAAATGAGGTAACTGGAAGTGTTCCTGCTGTATGACCTACATACCTTTACCAGTTACAGAAGTCAGGCAGGCATATCAGAAATTGATTAAATGATTACAAATGTGTCTTTGTATATATGCTTATAGGGCTGGTATCAGATTAAAGGTGTATGATTATGATTAAGTTATGGTTGTATCTTTTTGCCCTCTCTTAGGCCTAAACCATATATCGGATAAGAGTACACATCATCTGACGTATTCACTCTAGAGTCATACAGATAGGCCTGAGCACAAATAGTAAGAGTGTTGCTTAGCCTGAAGTTGTGGGAGGGCCGACAGAAGCATAAATAGTACCACCAGGGCACTGCCAGAGGTCTCGGCCATTGGTGGTGCTTAGAAAACCCACCCAACCCATACCCCATTTATATTTGCTTTTTCTTTTATATAATTTACAAGTTGGACCCTGTCTTAGGCCTAAACCATACATCGGATAAGAGCACACATCATCCGACATATTCACGATGGAGTCATACAGATATGCCTGACCACAAATAGTGAGGCTATTGCTTAGCCTGAAGTTGTGGGAGGGCCCACAGAAGCATAAATAGTACCACCAGGGCCCTGCCAGAGGTCTCAGCCATTGGTGGTGCTTAGGAAACCCACGCAACCCATACCCCCGTTAGATTTGCTTTTTTCTCTTATATCATTTACAAGATGGGCCTTCTCTTAGGCCTAAACCATACGTCGCATAAGAGCACACATCATCCGACATATTCACGCTAGAGTCATACAGATAGGCCTGACCACAATAATGAATATTGTAACCCTTTGTAGTTATTGTTATTAATTATAATAATTATTAGTAGTAATTAAGAATAAAAGCAAACAAATAATAAGGATACAAAATGTAAAGCAATCTACAAATCTGTAACATAGAGTCCCAACCACTAATGAAAAGACAAATAGCCATATAGTGATTATTAAATGGATATGGTCTACAAAATATGTATTAGGTAAAAAGGTCTAAAATTGGAGTTTTATTAAATAATGCAACTCACATGCAAACATATTGTAGTTACAGACAAATGAAAGATAGAGTGCAATGTTCCTGGCTAGTCCTGTATATAATGCTGACCACACTTCAGTACCATTTTCCACAAAATATGTATGTGTAGCAATTGATTGTTCAGCTATCTGGCATGAAAAGGTTTAACATAAAGGTTGTTTTAATTTAAACAAGTTCTAGGGGGTTATGCACTAAGGCGTGATAAAGAGGTGATAAAGCGGAGATTACTTCATCAGTGATATCAGTTCTCCAGTCCCTATGTGATTCTGTACAGCCTATGCACTAAGATCTCCAAAGTTGGAGACATCTTAGTGCATTGGCTCTATAGAATAACATAGGACTTGGAGAAGTGATATCACTGGAGAAGTCATCTCTGCTTTATCACCTTTTTTTATCACGCCTTAGTGAATCTCCCCCTTGATGGAGAGATTCACTAAGGGGTGATAAAGCCGAGAAGACTTATCCAGTGAAATCAAATCTCCAAGTCCTATGTTATTCTATGAAGCCAATGCACTAAGATTTCTCCAACTTTGGAAATCTTAGTGCAAAGCCTCTATAGAATAACATAGGAACTGGAGAACTGATATCACTGAAGAAGTCATCTCCGCTTTATCACCTCTTTATCACACCTTAGTGCATCTTCCCCTAAAGTTTGTCACTCTCAGACATAACATTGTTTTAAGCATCGGACTTGCTGTATGTCTCAGATGTCAGAATCAGACATGTCTCCATTGACAGTATCAGACATATGTCTCAGCTGAAAGTAACAGTTGTAATAATAAGATGTCAGTAAAAAAGGAATTGTGAGACTGACGTCAGACTTTGAGGATGAGGTGTGTGACTGACATCTGATTGAGAATTGGTGATGTTCTAAAATGAGCAATGGGACTTCCCCTCACTAGTGGGAGTGAGTGCCTGGCTGTAGAAGGCTCCCAAAACTAAACATTTTTGGCAGTGGCGTAACAATAGGGGTCGCAGCGGTCGCACTTGCGACTGGGCCCGTCACTCAGGGGCCCGGCCACCGCCTGCAACCCCCTCGCCTGCAGCAGTCACTTACCTGATCTCCCACTCGATGCGCCGCTGTAGTAATACAGAGCGCTGGGAGATGACATCATCTCCCAGCATCTGCATTACTAGAGCGGTGCGCGGGAGGTTCACTTCTAGAGATCTGTGCCGAAGGAGGCACAGATCTGTCAAACCACGCCGCTAGACCACCAGGGACTGAAGGCAGGGGCAATGGGGAGATAAAGGGGAAATGTGGAGATGATGGGGGCATTGTGGAGATGAAGGGGGCATTGTGGAGATGAAGAGGACATTGTGGAAGGGGGCATTGTGGAGATGAAGGGGACATTGTGGAAGGGGGCACTGTGGAAGGGGGCATTGTGGAGATGAAGGTGGGGCACTGTAGGAGGGGCAATGTGGAGATGAAGGGGGCATTGTGGAGATGAAGGGGGCATTGTGGAAGGGGGCATTGTGGAGATGAAGGAGGCATTGTGGAAGGGCCAATGTAGATGAGGGGGCCAATGTGAGCGGGGGGGCCCATGGCAATTCTTGAACCAGGGCCCGGTGGCTTCTAGTTACGACTCTGATTCTTGGACAGTCTTGTTGCAGAGCAGTGCTGCAAACAGCCATGGGAATCAGCATTTAGACTCCCAAAACCAACTTCAGAGACTAGCTGAATTAAAGCTCCCACCATCCTCAGCTGCAGAGGATAATGGAAGCTGAAATACAACATCAGCTGGAAATTCACACGTTGCTCACCCATGGATTATGGACAAGAACATTTATTTCAGAATAGGTTCCACTTCAGTAATAGAGCAGATCCACCTTATTGGCGTTTTTGCATACAAGGATTCAAACATGTATTTTATGTTCAATAGTTGCAACGTTTATTCCAAATCTGTAATTAAGTAGTTTCTACCACTTCTATGCCATAAGCATTAATACAGTTGGCATCAAATAAAGATTTAGGGAAAAATAATAAAATCACTCAAGAATCCCCTAATAAGGACAAAGGACAAGTTATTTCGCCATTACAAATCATACATTTCCTGTGGCTGCTAAGTACAGAACAGGACAAACAAGTTTGGGTTAAAATAACAATATATAGTAAACCAGGAAACCCTCTGCATTGTTTTATGCAATAGTTTCCCTTGAAGAAACAGGTTCTTAAAGGGATATTAATACTTCATTTTATCTTTATTTTATTTTGTAGGCTTTAAAATAACATAAAGAACGATATAAGTCTTATCTCACAAACCTTTATGGTTTGAGAGATATTCACAAGCAAAGTTTCCCCTCCTGCCCCTTTTACCTAGTGTAAGCCATCTCTTCTCAGATGTGGAATCCAGTCCATAGACCAGACAGATAACAGAAGGGGACAATCTTCTTCCTATGAGAACAATGAAATCCCTGCCCCCATTGACAAGTTCTTCAGGTTTTTCCTTTATCTTAATTGAAGATTGTCCCTCTCTGCAATCTACCTGGGCACCTCCCTTCTGATCTGGCTGAACAGTGTTACATCAGTAAAAGGGGCGGGAGGGGGATACTTTGTCATTGATTTACTCTTGAACTACAACTCTGACAGTATTGAAATAACATTCTCCAAAGTTCAAATACTATGATGATTAATTAGAGCTGCTTTTATTATGAAACATTACTATCCCTTTAACATGCACACAGCTAAAAATATTTAACATATAATTTACATATACTGTATTTCTAGGCAGCACCCGTACACGTCTGTTTTATAAAGAAGCTGTTAAATCTGATAATGTGTACTTTCTCACTTCATGCATTTGCTTCAGGATTACCATTTCTTAAAAATAATCTTTACTGACATATACAAATCATGGTACACACATTTCTTATTCATATTTTTCCTGCATCATAGAGCAGAAACATAAACATCAACAATACTGTAATACAATACAAATATTTGCTTTACATGCTTTCCAGCATAGCACTTTTACATGGTTTATAAATGTATTGGTACATTAAGAAAAAGCCTAGGTGATGGGAATGGCGAGATGGGGCAGGGACATGGGGCAGTTGTGAAAGGGCATGGGGGCAGCAGTGGTGGGACTGGGGAGAGAGTTGGTCATGGGTGGGAGGGGGATTTAATCTTCCTTCTCCTCCAGACTGTCAATGATGGAACAGTCTCTGAGGGTTCACTTTTGAATGGTTGCACGCAGAAGAGCATGCGACCATTCAACCCTTTCAGCAGGTCGCATGGCTAAACAGCGAGACGTGACAATCTCGCAGTGCATGACATTGTGAGATTGTCACGTCGCATAGCCAATGGGCGCATGCTACAGATAAGTTTATTGTTTTATTTTTTTGCCATTTTCACATCTCTGAATTGTTTGTGTCCTTGCCCTGGTTCTGAACCCATTTGTTAAGCAGGAGGCACAGGCTAGCAGCCGTCAGGAAGAGGACAGATTATTATCTGCAGCACACGAATGCGCTCCAGCTGCCTCCATGTGCTTAACAAATGGATTCAGAACCAGAGTTGAATGGTCGCACGCTCTTCTGCGTGCAAACACTAAAAAGGTGTAACGGTTTTTTAGGACTCTCAGACCAGTAAGTGAAAATAAAACACACTTTATTTAAAGTGAATAATGCACAAGTTCGCCCTCTAGAGGCGGTAGGTAATACACAGATCAAGTAAACTGAGATATTACAATAGTAATAGCACAATAGACATACATGCAAGACAGTATGCACTAGGATGATATGAACCCCCAAGGGGTTAATGTCTAGATAACAGTCCGTCTCAGATGTGGAGGTTTGACACGCCCTGGATGTTGAAAAGGCTGTGCTAGATAGACAAAGCTCATCAAGTGCTGAAGATTGGGCTGCCTTGCCAAGGTGTTTGGATATTAAGCAGAATAGGAATCAACTTAGCCCCCACGGGCGTAGTTACAGGAACTGCTTTGGTTTGTGCAAGTGCAAATAGCCCCCACGGGCGTAACGGGAACCGGCCGGCAATGCAAGAGCTAACAGCCTCCTCAAGCTTAATCGAATGCTGGAATATGAATGCAAGAGCCACTAGCCCCCTAGGGCGTAGTACCGGATAAGCCAACACTGAAGCCTTACTGCCAACACTCTGTGTCACGGATATCGCCGGTAACCAATAACGGAGAGCCTTAGGCGCCCAATGACCCAAACAATGTGAACACTCTGCAATGGTGGACTAGAGTTGCCGACGGAGAGCGGCCAACTCAGCAGCAGTATCACGGGTAACGAGGCTCGTACTGGAGATAGAGAGAGTGAAATCGAGGCAGCACTGCAAGAGTTAAAAGGCACATTTACTCGAGGCTTCAGCGCTACTGCAAGGTTCTGCACGGAGAGGAAGGCCCACAGATTCACACACAGCTCTGCACAGATAACGAGGTACAGCACTTAATCAAGGGAAACACCAGGCAAGGCAGTCACACTGAAGCGGGCAACAGAGACTGATAATGTCGCGGCGGGCGACAACTGGAACGCAGGTCACTGGAACAAGCTGGAAGTCGATCTTCGGAGCAGGAAGTCAGCCGGGCCGGAGCACGTAGGAGGCAGTCATACAAGCCGGGTCATACACAAGCAGGAACGTCAGTCTAGCCGGGTCAGGATCCAAGGGTGGTACGCAGACGAGCCGGGTCATACACAAGCAGGAACACTGGAGAATGGTCAGGACAAGCCGAATCGGTACACAGGAACTCAGAATACAGGAACACAGCAACAGCACTACTGGCTCAGGAACACCACGAAAGGGCATCTGACAGATGTGATAGCCAGGTATAAAAAGGTCATCAGGAGGCGGGTCAAACCCAGTCAGCAAATCAGTGACAGCCATAACTGAGAGTGACAGGAATCACAGGCACTGTGATAAAAGGATACCGTCTCTGAGGAGGCTGTGAATCAGCTTTCTGCTGTCCTCAGTACCAGGAGATTTCTGGCAAACCACAAAGCATCTTTTACACAGCACATGATGTATCAGACCTCTTGAATAGCATCCAATGTGTGTGCCTGGAAATAGTCTGTAAAGCACTGTAACGATAGGTGCTTCATGTTAATGTTGTCTCTTAGCTCAAGTTTCAGGGTGTCTAACAAAGCCTGTGCAAATGGGCACTGCCAAAACATGTGTAGGGCTGTTTCTTATGCCACAATGCACGTGGGGCAGTCTGTAACTTCACTGCCCCCTTGCATGCATAAATGTCCTGAGGGGTGGCCTCCCTGTATGGCCATCCACACCATGTCTTTGCTGTGGCATCCGGGAGCCCTGAAATTTGCTTCATCATGTGTGTAGCTCTTATCAGTTTGTGGATGGTGCTTGGGGTCCACAAGTTAGGCTTGACTCCTTCCAGTTGGTGCTCCCTCACAAACATCCAGGTAGAACCATGGGGTAGTCCAGTTGTAGGGGATGGAACTGTCCCACTTGTCCCAGCCAAGCCCCTCCACTGATGGAGAAGGAAAAAGCAGGACATGGAGTTACCCAAAGAGCTTTGGTCATAGTCTCCTAAAGTTAATTTTCAGGCTCTGTTTGGTCTCCCCCAGCTTCTCTCTCACATCTCAGTTGCAGAGTTGGAGGTCCTGCAGAGATGCAGTTTCTTTTGCAGTCTCCTTAAGTCCCCCTAAAAGAAACTGCAAATTGTACCCTTGGTTAGCTCCCACCATTAGGATACATTAGGGAAGCATGCTTTATCTTGGTGCCAAGACACATATGTACTGGGCAGTTCCTCCACTATCTCCCACCTCTCCAGCAGGGAACAGTTCAGCTTCCAGGAGCAGGCTAGGGGGAACCCTTTGCCCAGGACCTCCTGGAAGTGAATGGTCCTGTGATCAGAGAAATAGCTGGAGACCATGGAGTACTTCTTGTGCTGTATTGCTTGGGATGTGAACACAAAAGTAAATCCGGGAACACTCTGAGTCATCAGGGTGGCTACAAGTATAATTTAAGGTGCCAGACCCAATAGATCCCACAGCGTCCCGCAGGGATGCCTCAGTGACCATCTGCCTAAGCAGCCTAGATGTTACATCTAACTTGGCCTGTATCTTGGAGCCCCCCCCAACTGGGCAGTAAAAGTCCCCGTCAATCACCACTGCCCTGGAGTTAACTAGCTGGGTCCGCAGGCACTGGAGTAGTTCCAGTTGCTGCTGCTTTTCAGGGAAGGCATATAACGCTATGAAGAAAAAGAAAAAAGTTAAGCGCTCTATAAGTGTAGGGAGAAAGTAAAGGTATCCACTTACTGAGGTGTTTGTATGCTGCCGTTTGTTGTGGATCTCACAGATCGCAATCCATGTGTCACGGTTTTATTGAACACTCAGACAATTGGGTAGGATAAAAAGCTTTATTAGACAATATAAAGCGCAACAAGGCCCCTCACAGGTCCAAACTTTACAACAACAGTAAGCAAGTTTGACACAGGACAGGGCATACAAATAGCAGTACAATACTGGAGGCTTTACAGGCCTTACCGAATACCGGGTAAGGCAGCCTGAAGGCAAATGCAACAAGGAATTGGGAGGCTCTACCGGCCTTACCAAATACCAGGTAAGGCAGCCTGTATCTGGTGCAACAAGGAACTGAGGAAGCTCTACCAGCCTTACCGAATACCGGGTAAGGCAGCCCGTAATCTGGTGCAACAAGGACTTGGGAGGCTCTACCAGCCTTACCAAATACCGGGTAAGGCAGCCTGTATCTGGTGCAACAAGGAACTGAGGAGGCTCTACCAGCCTTACCGAATACCGGGTAAGGCAGCCCGTAATCTGGTGCAACAAGGACTTGGGAGGCTCTACCGGCCTTACCGAATACCAGGTAAAGCAGTCTGTATCTGATGCCACAAGGAACTGAGGAGGCTCTACCGGCCTTACCGAATACCGGGTAAGGCAGCCTGTAATCTAGTGCAACAAGGACTTGAGCGGTTCTACCGTGATACTGGCTGATAGGAAGTAATAGGCTGGCAACGTAACCGCTAGTGACTGGATAGCACTGACCGCGTGTAGGTAACGGAGGGCACAGAAAATCACAGGCTGGGCGTATAACAGATAGGCAACGTTAACCGCTTAGTGACTGGATAGCACTGACTGGTGTACATATCGGAGGCCACAGAAAAGCACAGGCTGGGTGTATAATGGATAGGCAACGTTAACTGCTTAGTGACTGGACAGTACAGACTGAATGTACGTAGCTGAGGCCACACTGATACACAGGCGTAGAGGAATCGGGGCAACCAATCTGACAATAGCGGGAGCAGCACAAACAGCGTAAGTCAGACAATGCCTGGATCAGTATCAGAGAGCGGTAGTCAGCCACAGCCAGAATCGGTACACAAAGGGCGGTAGTCATCCAAGGCCTGGATCGGTACACAGAAAGCGGTCATCAGCCCGAGCCTGAATCAGTACACAAGAGCGGTAGTCAGCCAAAGCCTGGATCGGTACACAGAGAGCGGTAGTCAGCCAAAGCCTGAATCGGTACACAAGAGCGGTAGTCAGCCAAAGCCTGGATCGGTACACAGAGAGCGGTAGTCAGCCAAAGCCAGAATCGGTGCACAGGATCAGCACAGAAACGAGGTCAGATGAAAACCAGATCAAACACGGAACAGGAGCACAGGATAACGTAAGGTCAGAGACACCCCTAAAGGGCACCGGCCCAATAACAGGAGGGCGTATATAAAGGCTAGCCCTGGGAGGGGCTAGCCAGCTAGCACCAATAAGAGGCAGCCAGGCACAAACCCGGAAGTAAGAATGTTGACATAGAATCACGGGCACCGTGATACCATGTTACTGAATAGACAAAAAAAATTACAAAAGAAAGAGAAGCAGTGCAATGAAACACTGTCTACCCCTCCCCATTTGTGTTCTATTTTAAGCTTCCAAAGGAAAAAAGGTAGATCCCAAAGAAAGTAAAAAAAGCAGGTCAGAGTAGAGATGGGTCAAAAGCACCTCATTTTCCAGATGAATTTCAATGAAAAATTCACAATTTTCAATTTTTTCAATGGGAATTCGCCTCATAGAAAATACACAGGATATCCACCTTTTCCATAAGACCCATGATTTTCCAGGGAGAACGTTAATGTTTTTTTGCCAGTGCTTTCTATGGTAACAGGAATTCCACCAAAGTAATATAAAAGCCCTGAACTCCCCACTATTCTGCAAGGTTGTAAGTGAAAAATAAAGCTTGAGTACTATTGCGACTTGCAAGCTGGAGAATGAGTAAGAGAAGTTGGAGGGATGCTGCAGTGTGTAGAGAAATCCACAAGCAGCAGCAGTAGTGGGAGCCCACTCAGTCCAGCAGATAGTGCTGCCACCCCAACATCTCTTGGGGTAATATTTTACAAAGGAAAATATTAGATGCTGCTGTTTGCAGTACCATCACACTGCAGCTACCTGTGTGTGAGCTTGCTACCACTCTGTCTGTGATTATGAGATGACACCAGGGGCCTGTATCTTACACTTGTCACCACCAAGAGAGAAGGTGGTGACTGAGGGTGGTGAAGAAGAATGCTGCATGAGAGCTTTCTTGGTTCAAACCAACAACAAGTGGATAAAAGATATGGAGATGGGAATGGGAAGCATCAATGACATTGTGGCTTTTGCTTCTTTACTTCCTGCTGTTGAGTCTGAACATCATGTGTCACAGCAGGATAACCAAGCTGGTGTGTTCACCCTGTCGATGCATATTAGTGGTGGAAGTAGTGCTGATGGTGATAAGAAACAGGTAGTGGTGGACGTAGTTACTAGTACTCCTCCTAGTGCTGGGGCAGCAGCAGCACCACAAGAAACTGCAAGTGTATCCAGTCAACAACATGATCCTGTACCTCTCCCCGCCATGAAGTAATACTAATATTAAGTAATGGAATTTTATATATTATGTATATCCAGCTACCAACTGTCAAAATTAGTTAATTGTAGGAAAAATCCAACCGTAACCTCGAATTTGTGTGTGTATAGACTGTTCTACATAGTGTCTATTTTTGTTTGTTTTCTTTGTTTATTTTGGGTTAATTTTGTTAGTTCTGTAATTATATAATGGTGCATTTACAGATGATATAGCATTATCACTTCTGAGATTACCATGGTAATAAGAGTCAGGGAGCCCTGGAAGACAGGAGTGGCTTCCCTAAAGAGCAAATGTAAGACTAGATTTTGTGCCTCAGAAAACAAATTTAATAATTTTATAAATACTACCAAGAAGTGCAGGATATATAAGTACATATAATTTCAGATCATTTTTAGGATTTAGTGTTCCTTTAAAGGAATGCAGTGGAAATCAAAAGGGATATTCAGCATGAATGGGTTTGTTTTGTGCATACTGTACCTATTCATGATCCAGGCGTCACAATGAAATGAATGAGATTCATGCCGTGCCAAAATTCATAAAAATATAAACACTGAGAATGGCCCAGACTAAGCCAAAAATCCCATTTGTTAAATGGAAATGTTGTAAAGTAGAAAAAAAATGTTTGTATTGTGTGTGAAAGGGCAGGTCTTTCCCTCAGCAAACACATAGAATTTGAAACATAGAATTTGACGGCAGATAAGAACCATTCGGCCCATCTAGTCTGCCAGTAATATGCATACAGTTAATAGCATGATCAGGAAAAAATGTAAGAGGCTGAAAATAAGACATGGAGCTACTCTGTTCTTTAGACTTTTATCACTTGTGTGACTAAGCTAATAACACTGCCAACACAATACAGGGAAGGGCAAAAAGAGCAGAATTAGACTGTATTCTGAGTACAAGACTACATCACAATTAAAGGAGCAGTAAACTTTTTTTATGAAAAAATATATATTGTAGGGGTTTTCCTACTGAGTAAAATAAGGGTACTCCCACTGCCGAGAGATTTATATTTCCAGAGTTATTACAGTTTAAACCTATGTTTTTTTTAAATTAGCAGTGCCCTCTAGCGGTCAAATTATAATTAGATTTCCTTTTAGATTCTAATGGAGTGGAAAGTCAGTGATACACAGTTCTCCATAGAATGTGATAGAAACTGCCTGTCACTTCCTGTCAGAACTATCAGGAAGTAAACACAGTAAATTCACTTCCTGATTATTTGAACTGCTATAAATTTTGAATAAAACATTTGACAGCGATGGGAGTGATCTTGTTTTATTCAGCAGGAAAAGCTCTGTAAAATATGTGTTTTCATAAAAAAAAAAGTTTACTGCTCCTTTAACTGATGTTTGTTCTTCTGTCTCAATACAAGAGTCATAAATAGGATTAACCCCTTGAGTACCATAGGGGTACAGAATGCATTGCTTTGCAATGCATTCTGTACCCCTCTGGCACTCGAGGGGTTAAACATGCTCTCTGAACAGGACAATTTATATGTTAAATTCAACTTTACTATTATATGTAACATGTGAATAATGAATTTACAAATGCTAGCAATAAGTATGTGAAAGTTATATCAAGTTATATCTCCTTTAGATATCTTAGTGTAAGTAAATGGAGCAAGAAAATGGTGCAAATAGGGCAAAATATACCTACAGATGTCGCCAACAATAGAGGTTTTAGGACTTGCAGTGCTCCTTTTTTTACTCTATAGTGCCAGTGCATTATGTTATGCCATGAGGCCAACATATTAAGATTTCTCCAACTGGTTGGGCTCGAAGAATGAATGGGCTATAGCACAGTGAGCACACTGCTCAGAACTACATTTGTAGTGGTGGGCATAGACATCAGGGAGGCTGTCTCACACAAAGGGAGAGAGACCAAAATCCAATCGGTCAAATGTGGTATAGCAGCAGAATCGGCTGTATTGGCAGTACAGACCGTGGAGCTAGTCTAGAATGCATACATCTTGCTTGGCACTCTGCCCCCAGCTTTAGAGGTCTTGGTGTAAGAGAAAGAGCACAAAAAGGGAACAAAACATTTAGCAAGAAAACAGAGCAGAAAATGGAGCAAAAAAATGGAGCATGATAATGGTGGAAAAAATTGTGCTCTAAGTCCTGTGTTATGCTGTAGAGCTAATACCAACATATTTCTCCTTTAGAGATCTTAGCGTAAGAAAGTGGAGCAAGAAAATAGTGCAAAAATGGTGCTCCAAATTCTGTTACACTATGGAGTCAATTTCTCCTACATTAGAGGTCTTAGTGCACTGGCTCCATAGAGTGAAAAAAGGGTGGGCCAAGTCCTATGTTATTCTATGGAGCCAATGTATTAAGATTTCTCATACTTTAGAGATTTTAGTGTAAGAAAATAGAGCAAGAAAATGGAGCAAAAATGGAGTCCTATGTTATTCTGTGGAGCAAACGTATTAAGATTTATCTAACTTTAGGTATTTTAGTGTAAGAAAATTGAGTAAGAAAACTGAGAAAAATGGTGCATGAAAACAGAACAAAAAATGGAGCAGGAAAATGGAGCATAATAATGAAGCAAAAAAATGGAGAAAGAAAACAGAGCAAGAAATGGTGCTCCAAATCCTGTTATTCTATAGCGCTAATACCTACAGTTTTCTCCAACATTAGGGGTCTTAGGACTTGCAGCACCCTTTTTTTTTACTCTATGAAGCCAATGTATTAAGAGTGCTCCAACTTTAGAGATCTTAGTGTAAGAAAATGGAGCAAAAATGGAGCAGGAAAATGTTGTGAAAAAGCAGTACTCCAAGCCCTGTGTTGTTCTATGGAGCCAATGTATTAAGAGTTCTCCAACTTTACAGTTCTTAGTGTAAGAAAATGGAGCAAAAAATTGGAGCAAAAATTGAGCAGGAAAATGTTGCAAAAAAAAAATGCAGTGCCCCAAGCCCTGTGTTATTCTATGGAGCTAATGTATTAAGATTTCTCCATCTTTAGAGATCTTATTGTAAGAGAAGGAGCACAAAAAAGGAGCAAAAAATAGAGCGGGAAAATGTTGCAAAAAAAAAAAAAGCAGTACTCCAAGTCCTATGTTATTCTATAGAGCAAATTTATTAAGATTTCTCCAAAGTTAGAGATTTTTTTTTTTTTACATGTTCATATTAAGGAAAATTGTCAAGACATGAAATTTAGGACCTATAAAGGGAAGGGACTATAGCAGTATAGATGTATGCATGTAGATACACGTTTAGGACAAATACTGAAAAGAAATCAGATATCTCCCCTCAAGGAGAGTAGAGGAGACGAGAACTCAAAAGAAGAACAGAAAAAAGAATAGAGAGAGAAAAGAGACCCCAATGGACAACGGCAGAGAAGAAGGGGCACAAGAGGAGGGAGGGGAAGAAGGAGGAGGGAATTGGGGTGGGAGCGAGGGGGTGGAGATAGGAAGGGGGAGAGGGGGGAAGGGCAGAGGGAGGAGGGAGAGAGGGGGAAGGGCAGAGGGAGGTGGGGGGAGAGAGGAGCGAAATGGAATGGGGAGCGAGGAAGAAGAATGGGGGTGAGGTAAGGTGAGGGGAAAGAAGGGGGAAATAGGGAGGAGGGGAGAGCGAGGAGGGAGCAGGAACCTCAGTGCGGACATCAATCAAGGCTTGTAGTGGGTTGAATAGTGACACTCATCTGAACTGGGATCGGGCCAGCCTTAGCTCTCTTGGCAGACAGGAGATGGGCAGATATCCACCAATCATGCCTATCTTCAGGGCCATGGTGAGACAAGCCCATCTCTCCTCCCAGGGGGGCCTCTGACAAACGGAGCAGTGGGTTGGAAATCCCCATCACTGCACAGAACTGCGGGATGTTCTCTGGATTCCTCAGGATTTCAGTACGACCCTGACACTGGGCCTGAAGAGAAAACCCCATTTGTATCACACCTCCATGTTATGCAGATGATTGGTTAGTGGTTTTAGTGCTCTGCTATAAGGCATGCGGGGCTAGAGCCTAATAAAACTGCAATCCCACTCCAGAGTACTGTATCTCAACCATTTCCCTGCTTCATTGGATAACAAGTTCCTAATCTTGAAAGTGAGATAAACAACAGACAACATCCCGTGGCAGGTTGCCTGGGGCCCAATGGGGTTGTAAAGCTCAGTGGGCATGCTCCAAAGGTTTAGAGCCCTCAGATGTTATTCCAAGAAAGTCCCAGAAAATAGAATGCAAGGCAGCTTTAAGATCCTTCCCTGGGACTTGACTCAGGGAGCCCCTGGATGCGTATATTGCATTGGAGACCTCAGTTATCTAGGTCGTATTTAATTGAGAAAGTGCTCCATTGTCTTGTCGTGTTTGGCCAGGATTTGCTCCAGATTAGACTGTTGGGGGAACAGCTCATCCCTCTCCTATTCCAGAAATGAGATTCATTGGCCGAGTTGACCCAGATCCCTGAGGAAGTCAGCAATTTCCTCATGCACAGCTGACTTGACTTCTAGGACCAGACTTTTTAAGTACTCCTTAGTTGGTAAGTGCGTGATATCATCACACATAAGGGAGCGCATATCCCTATTACCAGCAGGTGAACTCGGCATAAAGGTCATTTCTGAAAAACTTGGGCTTGGAGAATAAGCTGTCTCCAGCATAGTGAGCACAATCTACTCAGAAGCAGATTCTGCACTGGGTGTGGGGAGTGGCCTTATATCCAGAGCACTTTGGCATGCAGGCAGAAATTCTGTCATTTTTGCAGATTTTCTAAGCACTTTTGATCTCGTCTTGGGCATAGACAGGGTGGTGTGACCCACAAAGGGAGACCGAAATCCAATCGGTCAAATGAGGTATAGCAGGAGAATTAGCTGTATTGGCAGTCCAGACCATGGAGCTAGTCTAGAACATGACCATCTTTCTTGGTGGTCGGTCTGCCCCCCCAACGTTAGAGATCTTAGTGTAAGAGAAGGAGCACAAAAAAGGAGCTAGACAATGGAGCAAAAAAAGGTGCAAAAAAGGGTGCTCTAAGTCCTATGTTATTCTATAGAGCTCATACCTACAGATTTCTATTGAGCTAATATATTAAGATTTTTCCTTTAGATATGTTAGTGTAAGAAAATGGGGCAAGAAAATGGTGCAAAACATGGTGATTCAAATTATCGTATCCTAATGAACCAATTTCTCCTACTTTAGTTCTTAGTGTACTGGCTCCAAAAAGGTGCAAGAAAACAGAGCAGAAAATGGGGCAAAAAAAAAGAACATGAAAATGGTGAAAAAAGAATACTCCAAGTCCTATGCTTTTCTGTGGAGCCAATGTATTAAGATTTTTCTAACTTTAGAGATCTTAGTGTAAGAAAATGGAGCAAGAAAACAGAACAAAAAATACAGCAGGAAAATGGAGCTTGAAAATGGTGCACAAATGGTGCTCCTAATCCTATGTTATTCTATAGAGCCAATACCTACAGATTTCTCCAACATTAGAGGTCTTAGGACTTGCACCTCCCATTTTTTTTACTATATGGAGCCATTGAACTGTGTTATTCTATGAAGTCAATATATAAAGATTTCTCTATTAAATATCTTAACGTAAGAAAAGGAGCAAAAAAAGGAGCAAGAAAATGTAGCAAGAAAAACGGAGCAAAAATATGGAGTGTGAAAATGGTGCTCCAAATTCTATGTTACTCTATGAAACCAATTTCTCCTACATTCGAGGTCTTAGTGCTTCTGCTCCATCTGGATAAAAAAGGGTGCTCCAAGTCTTATGTTATTCTATAGAGCTAATATCTCTAGATTCTATGGAGCTAATATATTAAGATGTCTCCTTTAGGGATCTTAGTGTAAGAAAATGGTGCAAAAATGGTGTTTCAAATTCTTTGTTACTCTGTAGAGCCAGTACCTACAAATTTCTCCAGCATTAGAGGTCTTAGGACTTGCAACCCTTTTATTTTTACTCTATGGAGACAATGTATAAAGAGGAGCAAGAAAATGGAGAAAAAATGGAGCAAGAAAATAGAGCAGAAAAATGGAGAAAAATAATGGAGCAAAAATATGGAGCAAGAAAATGGTTCAAACAATGGTGCTCCAAGTCCTATGTTATTCTATGGAGAATTCGTAGAGATCTTCATGTAAGAAAAGAAACAAGAAAACTGAGCAGAAAATGGAACAAGAAAACGGATCAAAAATATGGAGCAAGAAAATGGAGCAGAAAATGAAGCAAAATAATGAAAATATATGGAGCGTGAAAATGGTTAAAAAATGATGCTTCAAGTCATATATTATTCTAAGGCACCAATAGAGATCTTAGTGCATTGACTCCGTAGCGTATAAAAAAAGGGTGCTGCAAGTCCTGTTTTTCTATGGAGCCAATGTATTTATGTTGCATTGATGCTTTTGGGGTGGTTCTTTGTGTGATCAGAGTATTGTTTTCCACTCCAAGAACACTGGGGTGGTCTCTGTGGTGAATAGCCTCATGGCTTCCTCGCCTCCGGTGCTGCGACTCTTGTGGCATTTGGTGCTCTGATGTTTGCATCTTAATGTGGTGTTTTGGGAGGTGCACTTACCTGGTGTGCAGAATGTGGCAGCAGATGCTCTCCCTTGCAGATGGAGGTGTTCTGGAGGGAGTGGCCTGGTGACAAAAAGCGGGGTTCGCCTTGTTCGGCAGAATTGTGGAAGCTTGCCTTGGGACGTAGCACATTGGGGGAAGAATGCAGTGTGACATTCCACATGGGCACAGTACGTGGCGGTGCGGGTGAGTGGATGGAGCTAGGGGGCTTCCCAGTGACACTGACAAAGTACGTGGGGTACTTTGATTTGTTTGGGGCTGGCATTTTAGTTCAAGATGTAGGGCGGTAGGGATTTCACAAAAGAGTTTGTGGTAAAATTGGCCTTACAGGGGTTTGCCGAATATCTGTGCTCCTCTTCCTTTGAGGTTTTGCTGTTCAGGTTGGAATTAAATTTTTTCTTGTTTTTTAGGGCAATGAGGTTGGTTAGCGATAGCAAGAGGGTCCCAGGGTGCCTGGTGTTGGTGGACTATGACTTGGGCGCGTTTCCAGCATGGGCATTGGGTGAGAGGATGAAGTTTGAGTTTAAAAAGTTGTCTGCCTATTTTCAGAGCTTGGTCCTGGTTGGTCCAAGATCATCCCTTGCCAGTGCTGGAAGTGCGCTAGGGATCCTAAGGCCCTGAATAAGAGTCAGATTCATGTCAGTAGGTATACTTCTAAGTTTGTAGTGGAGCATGCGGGTGTCAGTTAGGCATAAGGTTTTTAACGAGGTGGGCCTAAACCTATTGGACGAGGATAGAGTTCACTCAAACAAAATCGGTTTGGATTTTTTTCAGAATTGATGGGTACGGCAAAACAGACCTTGGCTTTATTGGGTGGGGATAGAAGCAGCTAATTCGGAAGGCAATCGGCTGGGTCTATGGTGGGTTCTTTCTGGGCCTTTGCCAGCTTAAGGCATGAGTAAAGGGCTTTTTGCTTACAGTTGGCTTAAAAAGGTGCATGGCCACCGACCTTTAGTAGATGGCCCCGGACTGTGGTTGTAGGTATTAATGGACATACCCAATGAGCGGAATTGTCAGTGGGGTACTGGATGGTCTCTTGTTATAAAGGGGAGTTTGAAGGGATAAGTTTAGACAGAGCAGTTAGCTGCCTTGTTGGGTCATATAATGGGAATTGGCAAAGCCCAAGACATTCTGGGTGTTGATTTATATTTATGTAGGTATTTATATTGGTATCCTTGTCTGTTAATGTTGATAAATAAAGCTGTGGTCACTTGCACCCATCAAAAACTTTCTTGATTGTTTTTTTGGTCCCTTCTTCCCTAGACAGGTAAATGTATGTGGGTAGAGAACTTCAAGTCCATTGTTGTACATATGGATGTTGTTAAGAAGAAGACTATTAAGTAAATAATAAAATGAAAACAACAGGGTTGCTGAGCCATTTTGTGTCACCCCATTCAGTGAGTATTGTTTGTCTCCCTTAGGTATTGTATGCTCTAAGAGGCAGGCATATACAGAATTATACATCGTTTTTATTTCCCAAATGAATGATCAAATGGTCATGGATTTGTCTTTTGTAGAGTATAGTCATTTTGAAATGGCTGTTGAAATGTAAAGGATTTTGTGGAGCAGGTGCACCACTGCACTGTCTTGTGTATACTTTCAGACATCACCATCTTTCTTAGAATGGGTATTGTGGCTTCATACAGGGAGTAGCATGGTGATACATTATTTAGATTATGCATCATTTGCTTCTCGTGCTATGCCTGATCAGTGTGATTTACTGCTACACGTGTTCTTCTGGATCACAAGGGATTTTGAGGTTTGGCCAGCCACTGAGCTAGACTTTTGGGTACAACTACTGCTACTGTCCTGTGGGAATTTAGGCTACTAAATAAAGTTTAAAAGCTAAAATGTAAGGAGACATTGATTAAGAAAAAGATCATTTTAAAGGAGCTTCAGTCTATTTTTTGGGTCATTTGGTCGGTGCAGGTCTAATCATGCCAATGGGTAAAATATTCTCACTGTTCTTACATGTAGCTACAGCTAGTTTAAAGTCCCCTGTCACATCAGGTTTAGAAAAGATTTAAACCAGTGGTTCTCAAGCTTTTTTTGCTCAAGGCACCCCTAACACGCTGTCTGGCATTTTCGGGGCACCCCTATCATTTTATGCCATTTGTCAAGGGTATAATGAAGGCTACAAATACATAAATATAGATTTATTGTTAGACCTCACAACTAAAATAAACACATTGTGCATGGTTATAGCTTTAAATATACAGTTGTAAGTCTACATTCACATTTTTGACAAAGCCTTATAGATGAAATGGGGCGCCCTAAGTGGATGTCCATGGCACACCAAAATGCCACGGCACCCTGGTTGAGAAACACTGATTTAAACAAAAAGTTGGTATGGCTACAGTTTCCAGATGACTTCAATGGCAGGACATATTGTCAGTTGCCTTTTCAAACAAATGAGCAATTGTTTTTATATAATAATGTTGATAGGTGGATTGGTTTTGTTACCTATTGTAATGGAAAATAAGCTACTAAACAATGGCCAGTCCATCAGTTTCCTTTCCTCCTCTCTTCCTCCATCACTCTCCTTCTCTCAGTTACTCTGTCTGTCTCCTCCCTTCTCCCCATAGCATGACATCTTAAAGGGGTAGTAATGTCTACATTAAAGTTCTGCTCCGAGTCTTTATAAACACATTGCAGTATGTTGTTAAAAGTTATTCAGGCTGAAAGGATCCTCCTACTGTCTTTTCTGTCTGCCTCTCCTTAGATTTGCAATCCAGTTGTGTGACCGAGATGCAGCGAGGGACAATCTTCAGACAGTAAGTATAAGGAAAACCCTGCCCCATTGACGAAGGAGGGCAGGATTTTCCTTTTGTTTACTGAAGATTGTCCCTCACCACTCTCCATCCAGACCAGACTGAGAGGATCAGCGATGCAGCCAGTAGGGACAGGAGGGGGATCTTTTCAGCTTAAATATCTTTGGAAATATAGAACTGTAAGTACTTAAACATACTGTTATGTGTCATAAAAAACTTAAAGAAGAATCGGAGCAAAACTTTAATATAGACATTACTATCCCTTTAATAAGAGCATTATGTCCCATTACATGTTAGGAGTATGGCATGATGTCACTTTCTACACAAAGTCCAGTAAACAATACTAGTCACCAGATGAGTCACTAGGTGTCCCAGATACCTGGGGATTGGGCCAACCTTATGCAATTGGTGCACTATGCAGTCAAATTGCACCAATACTACTAGGAAGATTATCACTATTATATGTTACAAAATATTATATTATTATACATTTCAAAATGATGGGACCCTTAACCATATACCAGCACTGTGTATCTATAACCTGAATGTGACATTTCTATTGTATTCAGCATTCATACTGATAATGTTATGTGTAATGATCCTGGCTGTCTGTACACTTATAATGATCATGTTCTGTACATTGAACACACTGCTCTGTGTAACAGTGTGCTGAAAAACATTTTGTTCTGTGCAGTGACACCAAGGGCCATAAACATGAAAAATTGGAACAAATATGGAATAACCATCTGCACCATAATGAAGAAAATAAACATTACCACTGACTTAACCAAAAAGTTTAACCCATTAAATGCTGGAAAGTGTCCAGTGCATGGCTTCTTAATGTGCTAGAGATCTTTGTAGCATTCAGAGTATCAATATCCTGTTTTAAAGGGGAAGTATCAAACCAAATAAAGTCTCCCCCCAACAATTAGGCATCTAGCGATACGCTTAAAGGAACAGTAAACTTTTATTTATGAAAACACATATTTTATAGAGCATTTCCTGCTGAATAAAACAAGGTCACTCCCACTGCTGTCAGATGTTTTATTAAAATGTATAGCAGTTCAAATAATCAGGAAGTGAATTTACTGTGTTTACTTCCTGATAGTTCTGAATGACAGGAAGTGACAGGCAGTTTCTATTACATTCTATGGAGAACTGTATGTCTCTGACTTTCCTCTCCATTAGAATCTAACAGGAAAACTAATTAGAATTTGACCACTAGAGGGCACTGTAACTTAAATAAACATGGGTATAAACTGTAATAACTCTAGAAATATAAATCTCTCAGTGGTGGGAGTACCCTTATTTTACTCAATAGGAAAATCCCTACAATATATATTTTTTCATAAAAAAGTTTAATGCTTCTTTAACAATAGTAGTATTACCCAGCATAATTAACGTGTTAGTGAGGAATTCTTCTTCTGCCGAGACTGACGGCCAGGGAACAGTGCAGACATCTTTGCTTACAGACGTCTGTCTCCTGCGCTGTCAGTCCCGGTCTCCTCTAGGAGGTGTTGTGTGGTACCTTTAGGTACCAGAAGGGAATGGCGGCGCAGGCACGCAGATGCCTCTAAAGTGTTGTTGCCTGGCCGTCAATCTTGGCTGAAGTAGGACTTCTCTGTAACCTGGTAATTATGCTGGCTAATACTACTATTGTTAACCTGGTCACTAGATGCTGAATTGTTGGGGGAGGGGGAGACTTTATTTGAGTTGATAGTTCCCCTTTAAATCAATTGGGGGTGTTTAGTTTTCCATTTTGTTTGGCCCCAAGTATCTCACAGAATGCACACACACGCACACAGGTACACACAATGGTGACTGATGGAGACAGGTAACATTATTAAAGGAATATATTGCTTAACCCTTTGAGTGCTAGAGGGGTATGCCACGCATTGCAAAGGGTTAATATAATATATTCCCTCCGCCCCATATTAATCCTTTAAGGACCAGTGCGTTTTAAACCTCCTCTGGCTCTTAAATGGTTAAGAGATAATATTTACAATCAGGGGGAGAAGGGGGGGGTGGAGAATGTTAAAGGCGGAATGAGGAATAGGAGCCGAGTTCTCCGAGCCTAGACCGATACTGTTTTGTGATGACAGATTATGTTTATTTTGTTTGGGGTCATAAGCAGACTACAGAAAGAAAGACAACGGATAATAAAAGATCACACAGCGCACTGGGCAGATCAACTTTAAAGGAGCAGTAAACTTTTTAATGAAAAAATAGATATTGTATGGCATTTCCTGTTGAGTAAAATAAGGTTACTCCTACTGCTGAGAGATCCATATTTACAGAGTTATTACAGTTTAAACCTGTGTTTTTTTTACATTAGCAGTGACCTCTAGTGGTCAAATTCCAATTAGTTACTCTCTGGGGAGTCCACAACAAAAATTCCCAAATATGGCTGGCGATACCCATGTAAAGTTCCATGTGTGTTTGTGGAGGATTGCTTAAATGAAGTATAGTAATAGGAGAGGAAGTATTTTTATGTTATCTTTAAAAATACAAACTGTAGTACCTGAATCCAAAATGAATTTGGGCAGTACAGGAATTCATCAGGTAGAATCATCAACAGAGTCAGAAGGGAGAGAGAGAGGGAGAGATAAGTACTGGGACCCCAGTAGCAGAGCAGAGTGTAGGTGGAGGGGACCTAACAGAGTGAATTAGGTAGGAAGGAGACAGAGATTCCATGAAAGAGGATGCGAAGAGCAGGAAGTACTGGCTGTGGGAGATCGAGGTCCCGCATCAGTTTTGTGTGAAGTGGCGTCATGGCGAGGAGTCTCATTGTGTCTGTTGTTAATCCCAGCTTACCATGGCTATGGCAGAGGAGGATTCCAAAATGTATTCCCTCCTCCCACAATGCAGGAAGGAGGAGCTCAAACTCAGTATCAGGTAGCTCAAGCATCTTCTCGCTGAGTCACCTGGTGGGGCCTCTGGTTCCTCCTTGAGGCTCTCCCGCTTCACTAGACCACCAAGGTGGCTCAGCCCTTCTGTCTCAATGCATAGCAGACGAGAGACTTATCAGGCCCCGTTCGTCAGCTGGGCGGAGTTCTCAGAAGCTGGACGATGGCCGAGGGCTGGCCAGCCATGTGTCTGAGGATGACCTGGAGCTGGTGGAGTGGGCATTAGTGGAGGTTCCAGAGGAGGAGACAACTGGAGGTACGGCCACAGGGGTTTTTCCTAGGGCCAACAGTTCCCTTTCCTGTGGAGTTCGGAGTCACACGGGGAGCTGATTCTGGGTTGTCGGCTATTGGGGGCTCGCCAAGGGGTTGGTAAGTGAAGCTACAGGTGGTGTGAATGAGCAGTTTGCAGATCCGCATGCACTGGGTCGTATGTTTGTTTTGCAGGGCCGCTGGGGGGAGTTGCAGGAGTGGATCTGGAAGGGCGTGTTTGCAGAATTGTTTGAGCTACTCCCAGGCGATGATTTGATAGATGTGCGGTAGGACAAGGGGAAGAACACATGTGGGAGAAGGAGGAGAAGAAGCAGTACCACCATATTGCCAAGACATTTGGGAATTGGCTGTGCACTTTTTGCATATACACCAGGATCTCCTGGGTGAAAAGGCACCTGAGCAGTGCACAACACTCTTTTGCTATGTGGATCAGATCTAGTGTATGTGTAAGGATTAAGGGGATCTCGCTTGGTGGTTGAACATCGAGCAGGCAGAGGAAGGCGGCTCACTCCTCTGTTTCATGGGACCACAAAGATGGTCCATTTGTGGATGAAAAAGTTGGGCCCCCAGAAGGTGTTATCGTCGTTATTACCAGGGGTGTTGGCGGGCTGGGTGCCAGCAGTATGTCAGCAATCGAAAAGCAGGGATACTGCTGGCTTTTCAATGATAGCCAGTGTAATTGGAGCACAGGGTGTTGCTTCAAGCATGAACGCTCCAGAACACTTCTTACTCCAACTGTTTCCAGGTGAACGCCCTTAAACTAGGGGCAATGCCAGCAAGGCTAGGCACAATAAAGCCATGGCTCAGCTGCTATGGTAAGAAAGATTTTTTTTTTATCCCATGAAGCCAGTGGATCAAGATTTTGCCAGCTTTAGAGATCTTAGTGTAAGAAGATGGAGCAAAAAAATGGATTAAAAAAGCAGCAAGAAATTGGAGCAAGAAAATGGAGCAAAATAATGGAGCAAAAATATGGAGCATGAAAATGGTGCAAAAATGGTGCTCCAAATCCTGTTACACTAAGGAGCCAATACCTAAATATTTCTCCTACATTAGAGGTATTACTGCACTGGCTCCATAGAGTAAAAAAAATAAAGAAAACTCCAAGTCCTATGTTATTTTATTGAGCCAATATATTAAGATTTACCCAATTTAAAGATCTTAGTGTAAGAAAATGGAGCAAGAATATGGAGTAAAAAGTAGAGCAAGAAAACAGAGAAAAATGGAGCAAGAAAACAGAGCAAAAAAATGGATCAAGAAAACAGCAAAAAAATGGAGCAGGAAAATGGTGCTCCATGTCCTGTGTTATTCAATAAAACCAATGTATTAAGGTTTCTCCAACTTTTAGAGATTTTAGTGTACTAAAATGGAGCAAGAAAACAGAGCAAAAAAAATTGAGCAAGAAGACAGAGCAAAAAATAGCGCAGGAAAATGTATCAGAATAATGGAGCAAAAATATGGAGCATGAAAATGGTGCAAAAAATGGTGACCCAAGTCCAATTATATTCTACGGAGCCTGGGCTGGATTCATAAGCAGTTGCTAATTTTATCTCTGCTTTTATCTCCAGGTATCCCCATAGACTTCAATAGGAAAATGTTTGATAAAATGGGAGGTAACATTTATCTCCTGCATTTGAATCCAGCCCCAATGTCTACAAATTTCTTCAATAATAGAGGTCTTGAAGATTTTTACTTTACTCTATGGAGCCAATGCCCTAAGACCTCTAATGTTGGAGAAATCTGTAGGCATTGGCTTCATAGAATAACGTAGGACTTAGAGAAACCATTTTCATGCTCCATATTTTTGCCACATTATTTTGATAAATTTTCCTGCTACATTTTTTGCTCTGCTTTCTTGTTCCATTTTATTTTGCTTAAAGGGATATTAATACTTCATTTTATCTTTATTTTATTTTGTAGGCATTAAAAAAACATGAAAAACGATATAAGTTTTATCTCTCAAACCTTTATAGTTTGAGAGATATTCACAAGCAAAATTTCCCATCCCGCCCTTTTACCTAGTGTCAGCCATCTCTTCTCAGATGTTGAATGCAGTCCACAGAACAGACAGATAACAGAAGGGGACAATCTTCTTCCTATGAGAACAATGAAAGCCCTGCCCCCCTTGATAAGTTTTTCAGGTTTTTCCCTTATCTTAATTGAAGATTGTCCCTCTCTGCAGTATACCTGGGCACCTCCCTTCTGATCTGGCTGAACAGTGTTACATCAGTAAAAGGGGCAGGAGGGGGATACTTTGTCATTGAATTACTCTTGAACGACAACTCTGACAGAATTGAAATAACACTTTCCAAAGTACAAATACTATGACGATTAATTAGAGCTGCTTTTATTATGAAACATTAATATCCCTTTAACTAAACTTAACTAAAAAGCAGAGCAAGAAAACAGAGTAAAATGGAGCAAAATAATGGGGCAAAAAAGAAAGCATGAAAATTTTGCAAAAAAAGCTGCTCCAAATCCTGTTATTCTGTGGAGCCAATACCTACAGATTTCTCCAGCATTAAAGGTCTTAGTGCATTGGCTCCATAGAGTAAAGAAAAAAAATCTCCAAGTCCTATGTTATTCTAAGGAGCCAATGTATTAAAGGAATAGTAATAGAAACATAAACTTTGATGGCAGATAAGAACCATTTGGCCCATCTAGTCTGCCCATTTTCCTACTGTAAAAACCTCAAACCTTTTTTGGTCCTTGGTCTTTTCTTATGTTAAGTACAGCCTTATGCCTATCCCATGCATGCTTGAATTCTGTCACTGTATTAAATTCTACCACTTCTGCTGGTTGGCTAATCCACTTGTCTCCTACCCTCTCAGTGATGTAAGACTTTCTTGCATTACGTCTAAACCTGTGTCCCTCTAGTTTTAGACTATGGCCTCTTGTCCTAACATTTTTACTCCTTTGAAATGTACTTCCATCCTGCACTTTGTTGAATCCCTTCATGTATTTGAAGGTTTCTATCATATCCCCTCTCTCTCATCTCTCCTCCAAGCTATACATGTTCAGATCCTTTAGTCTATCCTGATATGTCTTTTCCTGTAAACCAGTCACCATTTTAGTAGCCCTTCTCTGAATTTTCTCTAGAATACCTATATACTTCTGGAGATGGGGTCTCCAGTACTGTACACAATCTGTAGAGTGGCATGACCACTTCCCTTTTTCTGCTACTAATGCCCCTAGCTATACAACCCAGCACCCTGCTTGCATTCCCCTCTGCTTTATTACATTGCCTGCCTACCGTTAAGTCATTAGAAATAATTACTCCCAAATCCCTTTCTTCTGTTGTCTCTGACAGGACAGTACCCTTAATAGTATATTTAGTAATACTTAATATGTAAAAAAATATACATTATCTAGTGTACTCCCACTGCTGAAATGTGTTTTATTCAAATGTTATTAAAGCTCAAACCTGAGTTTTTTAGGTGTAGTATCACTATGACCTGAAATTTTACAGTGATGCTGTTGATTCACCATCCTATGGGCAGCTCTGGTCAGTGGACCATAATTTTCCACAGGATAGTGTAGCAAAAGTACCACTGTACAATTTCAGGCCACTGTGATACTGCACCTAAAAAATCAACTTTGAGCTGTAATAACTTTTGAATAATACTCCTTTTACCAACGCAAGTACCCTTGTTTTACTCATGGGGATAAACCCTACAATACATGTTTTTTTTTAAATTACTTTCCCTTTAGATTTCTCCAACTTGAGAGATCTTCATGTAACAAAATGGATAAAAAATGGAGCAAGAAAAAGGAACAAAAAAATGGAGCAAGAATATGGAGCATGAAAATGGTGCAAAAATATGTGGGGAAAGTGGCCACTAGTGATGAGCGGGCATGCTCGGCCGAAGCTCGGTTCGGCTCGAGCATCGCTCTGCTCGGCACATGGCGGTACTCGTACGAGTACCGCATGTGCTCGCCCGCCATGTTCGGGTCTCCTCCCCGCACGTTTCGCGGCTGCTGCGCAGCCAATAAACGTGCAGGTAGGCTCTGACATCAGTGTAATGCCAGCAGCCATGTTGGCTGCTGGCATTACACTGATTGGCTGGCCAGAACCCGTGATCGGGTGCTGTATAGCACCTGACCAGCGAGTTCGGCTCAGTCTTAGCCAGGGAGAGATGAGGATAGGAAGGGAAAGTCAGTGTAGGGAGAAGAAAAGCGAGTTTGAAAAAAAAAAAAGACCCAAAAGTCCTTTTTAGGACTACTGTGTGTGGGGGCAGCAGATATATTTTGTTTTGTGGGGCAGAGTTTAAAAAAAAAAGTCACATATTCCGTTCACTGTGCCTAGCCGCAGATTAGCAGCACATTCTGTTTAGTGTGCAAAGTTTCAGATTAGCAGCACATTCTGTTTAGTGTGCAAAGTTGGAAATTAGCAGCACATTCTTTTTAGTGTGCAAAGTTGCAGATTAGCAGCACATTCTGTTTAGTGTGCAAAGTTGGAGATTAGCAGCACATTCTGTTCAGTGTGCAAAGTTGCAGATTAGCAGCACATTCTTTTTAGTGTGCAAAGTTTAAAAATGAAAAGTCACTTATTCCGTTCACTGATCCTAGCCACAGATAAGCAGCATATTCTGTTTAGTGTGCAAAGTTGCAGATTATCAGCACATTCAGTTTAGTGTGTAAAGTGTAAAAATTAAAAGTCACTTATTACGTTCACTGATCCTAGCCGCAGATAAGCAGCACATTCTGTTTAGTGTGCAAAGTTGCAGATTAGCAGAACATTCTGTTTAGTGTGCAAAGTGTAAAAACTAAAAGTCACATATTCCATTCACTGTGCCTAGCCGCAGATAAGCAGCATATTCTGTTTAGTGTGCAAAGTTGCAGATTATCAGCACATTCAGTTTAGTGTGTAAAGTGTAAAAATTAAGTCACTTATTACGTTCACTGATCCTAGCCGCAGATAAGCAGCACATTCTGTTTAGTGTGCAAAGTTGCAGATTAGCAGAATATTCTGTTTAGTGTGCAAAGTGTAAAAACTAAAAGTCACATATTCCATTCACTGTGCCTAGCCGCAGATAAGCAGCATATTCTGTTTAGTGTGCAAAGTTGCAGATTATCAGCACATTCAGTTTAGTGTGTAAAGTGTAAAAATTAAAAGTCACTTATTCCGTTCACTGATCCTAGCCGCAGATAAGCAGCATATTCTGTTTAGTGTGCAAAGTTGCAGATTATCAGCACATTCAGTTTAGTGTGTAAAGTGTAAAAATTAAGTCACTTATTCCGTTCACTGATCCTAGCCGCAGATAAGCAGCATATTCTGTTTAGTGTGCAAAGTTGCAGATTATCAGCACATTCAGTTTAGTGTGTAAAGTGTAAAAATTAAAAGTCACTTATTCCGTTCACTGATCCTAGCCGCAGATAAGCAGCATATTCTGTTTAGTGTGCAAAGTTGCAGATTATCAGCACATTCAGTTTAGTGTGTAAAGTGTAAAAATTAAAAGTCACTTATTCCGTTCACTGATCCTAGCCGCAGATAAGCAGCATATTCTGTTTAGTGTGCAAAGTTGCAGATTATCAGCACATTCTGTTTAGTGTGCAAAGTGTTAAAAATAAAAGTCACTTATTCCGTTCACTGTGCCTAGCCGCAGATAAGCAGCACATTCTGTTTAGTGTGCAAAGTTGCAGATTTGCAGCACATTCTGTTTAGTGTGCAAAGTTGCAGATTTGCAGCACATATTCCGTGTAATATGAAGAAGGCGGGTAAAAAGGGACGGGGAAGTGGACGTGATCCTGATAGTTCAGGGCGCGGGTCAGGACGCGTAGAAACTGTGCCTGGTGCCAGAGCACAAGAAAGAAAGACATCCACCATACCTAGCTTCATGTCTCAGTTTACAGGGCGTCGCAGGACATCACTCTCGAGGTCAGACCACCGCAGGACATCACTCTCGAGGTCAGACCACTGCGAACAGGTGGTCGGTTGGATTTCAGCTGATACTGCTTCCAGTCGGTTAAGCACCACCCTGTCTTCCACCAAGTCCACTCTCAGTAGCCAAGAGTCTGGTCAACATAATCCTCACCCTGATCATCCTTTCTCCCACCATAGAGGGTCTGGTCAAAGAAGTGATCCCACACTGGGATATAGTGAGGAGCTCGTCTCATCACCAATCCTTAATTTGAACCTCTCTCCAAGCACGCTTGCAGAGGAACATGAAATCTTGTGCCCTGATTCACAACCTCTAGAGGGTACCCAATCACAAGAAGATGACAGAGGGGAACGGCATTTAAGGTCAAAGGAAGTGGATGATGATGATGATGAGACACAGTTGCCATCAAATCAACCACTTTTACTGTCTCAAGACCTTGATGAGGAGGATGATATACAGTTGTCAATGACTGAGTATGTGGTGGAATCAAGACATGAGGAGGATGATCAGAGTGAGGAAGTGGAGGAGGACTTGGTGGACGATGAGGTGACTGACCCCACCTGGGAAGGTGGAGAGCCGAGCGATGACAGCAGTCCTGAGGGTGAGCCATCTGCAGCACCGCAACAGGCTGGAAGAGGCAGTGGTGTGGCTACAGAAAGAAGGCGGACCGCACCAAACCGGCCCGCAAATGTTCCACGGAGCACCCCCTTGCGTAAATCTCCCTTGCAAAGGGGTAGGTGTTCCGCGGTATGGCGTTTTTTTAAGGAAAGTGCGGACGACAAAAGAATTGTAGTTTGCAACCTGTGCCACACCAGAATGAGCCGAGGCATGAACACTAGAAACCTCACCACCACCAGCATGATCCGACACATGGCATCCAAGCACCGTAATAAGTGGGAGGAACGCCCGGATCGCCAATCTGTGTCTGCAGGCCACACCACTGCCTCCTCTTCCCCTGTTTTCGGTGCCGGCCAATCGCCTGTCGAAGGCGCAGGCCCGCATACCTCCCGCCCTGCACCTGTACCATCTGAAGCACCATCAGCGACCACATCCACTTCCCTGTCCCAGTGCAGCGTCCAAATGTCGTTACCCCAGGCATTTGAGCGCAAGCGAAAATACCCAGCCACCCACCCACAGGCCATAGCACTAACCTCACACCTTTCCAAATTACTGGCCATCGAAATGCTGCCATTTAGGCTTGTGGAGACTGAGTCCTTCCGCAGCCTGATGGCAGCAGCTGGCCCTCGGTACGCAGGCCCCAGCCGCCACTACTTTTCCCGGTGTGCCGTCCCCGCCTTACACCACCATGTGTCCCGTAACATCACCCGTGCCCTGACCAACGCAGTTACTGGGAAGGTCCACTTAACGACTGACACATGGACAAGTGCTTGTGGCCAGGGACGCTACATTTCCCTGACGGCACACTGGGTGAATGTCGTGGAGGCTGGGAGCGACTCGGACCCTGGGATGGCACAGGTGCTACCCACGCCGAGGATTGCGGGCCCTACCTCCATCAGGGTTTCCGCCAGCACCTACGTTATTGGCTCCTCCTCCTCCGTTTCCACCTCCGAATTCTCTGCGCGCAGCGCCACTCACCCATCAGCCGGTAGCTGGAAGCAGTGTAGCACTGCAGTGGGGAAGCGTCAACAGGCCGTGCTGAAGCTGATCTGCCTTGGGGACAAACAGCACACGGCCTCAGAGCTGTTGCAGGGGATTAGTCACCAGACCGAGCAATGGCTCTCGCCACTCAACCTGCAACCAGGCATGGTTGTGTGTGATAATGGGCGTAACTTGGTGGCGGCTTTAGAGCTCGGCAAGCTCACACACGTACCATGCCTAGCGCATGTATTTAATTTAGTGGTTCAGCGATTTCTAAACACCTACCCCAATGTGCATGATCTCTTGACCAAGGTGCGCCGCGTGTGTGCACATTTCCGTAAGTCATCAACAGCTTCAGCCGGCCTGTTGAAGCTGCAGCAGCGCTTACAATTGCCAGCTCACCGGCTGCTGTGTGACGTGAGCACGCGCTGGAACTCCACCTTCCACATGTTGGCCCGGCTTTGTGAGCAGCAGAGGGCAGTAGTGGAGTACCAGCTGTTACACGGTCGTTGCCTCTCCGTTCAACTTCCTGTAATCAGAAGTGAGGAGTGGGAATGGATGTCAGACCTCTGTGAGGTTTTACGCAATTTTGAGGAATCAACACAGATGGTGAGCGGCGATAACGCTATTATCAGTGTAACCATCCCACTTCTGTGTCTACTGAAACGCTCGCTGCTCACAATTAAAACCGACGCTTTGCATGTGGAAGAGGTGGAAATGCGGGAGGAAGAGCTTACACAAGGTGATAGCCAGAGCACCCTCACTTCGTCTTCTCAGCGACAATTGGAGGAGGCGGAGGAGGAGGAGGAGGAAGACACGGTTGCCTCCGCTACAGAGGGTAGCCATGGAACTTTAGTTCCATCTCTTCAGCGTGGGTGGGCAGAAGAGGAGGAAGAGGATGAGGAGATTGAGAGTCATCCTCCTGGTGAGGACAGCGAAATCTTGCCTGTTGGTACTCTGGCACACATGGCTGACTTTATGTTAGGCTGCCTTTCCCGTGACCCACGCGTTATACGCATTTTAGAAACACGGATTACTGGGTGTTCACCCTTCTGGACCCCCGCTACAAAGAGAATTTCTCATCTCTCATTCCTCCGGTGGAGAGGACAAGCAAAATGGTGCAATACCAGAAGGTTCTTGTTGAAAAATTGCTCCAAAATTTTCCATCTGACAACGCTGGCGGCAGAGTACGTGCTACCTTGGCCAACCGAGAAGGGGAGAAAAGGGGAGCACACAGCAGTTCCGACAAAGGCAGGGCAACACTCTCCAAGGCGTGGGACACCTTCATGACACCCTGCCAGCACCCTCACCCTGATGCGCAGCCTAGTGTCACAAGGAGGGAAAAGTTTTGGAAGATGGTGAAGGAGTACGTAGCAGACCGTGTCAGCGTCCTCAATGATCCCTCTGTGCCTTACAACTACTGGGTGTCCAAGCTGGACACGTGGTATGAACTGGCACTCTACGCCTTGGAGGTGCTGGCCTGCCCTGCCGCCAGCGTTCTGTCTGAACGGGTATTTAGTGCTGCTGGTGGCATCATAACAGATAAGCGTATCCGCCTTTCCACCGAAAATGCTGATAGGTTGACACTTATAAAAATGAACAAGGCCTGGATTTCCCCTGACTTCTCCACTCCACTGGAGGAAAGCCCCGGGTGAACATAAAGTCACTTTATATATGTTATTTACAATGATGGGAATACTCTGTATTCCCATTCACCCCTTCCACCCAAAAAATGGGTATATGGTTGACTCTCTTCCATATACCCTGGGATATAATTTTTATATAGGGCCAGCTCACCAGCGGGCCCTGTGATATAATTTTTATATAGGGCCAGCTCACCAGCGGGCGCTGTTTGACAATTTTTGTATAGGTCAGCTCACCAGCGGGCCTTCTCATATAATGTTTTATTGGGTCAGCTCTCTAGCGGGCCCTCTCATATAATGTTTTATAGCGTCAACTCACTAGCGGGCCTTCGCATATAATGTTTAGGATGGTCAGCTCCGCAGCAGACCCTCACCCATAATGTTTTAGATGGTCGGCTCAGCGCACGTTTCCCTCTTAATCATGGCCCCAGTTCAGAAAAATCGAGGAAATTTTTGGGAGAATTTGCCTCTGCGCACGTTTCCCTCTTAATCATGGCCCCAGTTCCGAAAAATCGAGGAAATTTTTTGCAGAATTTGCCTCTGCGCACGTTTCCCTCTTAATCATGGCCCCAGTTCCGAAAAATCGATGAAATTTTTTGCAGAATTTGCAGATGATATACAAGTAAATATACAGCAAATACTGTTTGGTAACAATTTTTCGCCTAAAGTCGTTTTTATCTTCCTTTTTGTGTGTTTTACGGTCAGTCTGTAAAAATGGCGTACTACGGGCGAAAGATCGTTCCCAGCAGCGATGTTGGAGTCCAAGATGCATCCAGACATCCTCCCTATGCTGTCCCTGAACCATTTCTGTGGTGTTTCCATCATTTTCTGCCCTTTTCCTATGGACCAGGCACCCTCCCCTCATCAGAGCAGGGGGTGCCTGGTGTAATGCTCGAGTCCTCCCATTGACTTCAATGGGGCTCGGGTGCTCGGCCGAGCACTCGAGCCTCCGGGGGCGCTCGGTCAGAGCACCCGAACACCCGAGCATTGGGGTGCTCGATCATCACTAGTGGCCACATAAAATGTTATCTATTACAGCATTACTGCATTGCAGCTATGTGGTATTGCTTAAAGTATTTGCCAATTAATAGCCTAATGATAGAGTTGGTACTGCAAAAATTGTTGTCCTAGGTATCATTCTGTGCAAGGAACAGTTTTTAAGAAGTTAACTTATATTTCTTCTTTGTCCCATCCATTGGGTATTGCCTCCGCCTCCCAGCTGGTAGGACCAATCAAGCTGCAAAAGGGTTTTCTCTTCCCCATATACTGCATTTATATATCCTAAGTTTGTATTTTTCATAATATCACACAGACAGATGTAGGTTACATTATGCAGAAGAATTCAAGCATGGAACCTTACCAAAGTCATGTTTATCTAAAGGATGTTGAATAGAGTGTATCCTGCAGACAGATGTAAGTTACACTCTTCTTTTTTGAAGATTTATGTGGTCCAAATTCATACTAATAGATATGGATTTCATGGGACCGGCTACCCACAAACATAACAGTGATTCTGGATTCAAAAATGTTTGGCTTCCTGTTCTAAGAGATGAATAAAACAAGGAAACAAGAAGAATTCTTAAATGACTTACCAGAGACATTTGTCTCTTTTAAATGATTCCTCATTCCATTCTGGAATGCATGCATATCAGCAGTTAAGGAGCAATCCTAACAAAATAAAATGGTGTTAGAACACGTTGCTTCTTTTAAAATCTCAAACCAGGAGTTGATCGTGCGTGCATGCTGAATTCAGGCAAATGCAAGCAGAGAATATTTAAAGGAACATAGTGCCAAAATGCTTTGGTTTGGAATATTAAAGGAGAATTGCATACAAAAAATATGTATTTCTCCCCTAAGAAAACTCAACAAGAGAAATCAAAATTATCTTAAGATAATATGACAAAATATGATTAGTCTAGAAGTTGTGCAGGATGTAGAAATAAACTTACACAATCAGAGAGATCTAGAAGGCAATAATTTTGGGAAGCAATAAAACATTAAATGGGCAGAAATTATGAACACAAAGGAAGAGGTGCGCAGGGTGCCAGAGAAGGAACCAGAAATAATATCTCCAGAAAGGAACACTTTAGAAACACTTTAGAAAAGATTTTCAGTTAAAGAAAGTGGGCATCATCGCCAGTCCCAATAGGGGCAGACTGGAACATTTATTTCCAGTTTGGAGAGCTACACAATAAATGGGTCCAACAAGTGGTATCTGCTAGAGTTCAGAAAAATCACAAAAAACAAAAAATTTAAGACGTTTGCTGCCCCCAAGAATTGATTTAGAAGGATAGCTAGGAAGAAAGCAATACAGGATCTTTTAGTTAACAAGGTTAGGTAGGAGGTCCCGAAGGACCAGAAATGCTGGAATATATTCTCTTTAATCTGCAGTACCCAAACCTTCAAGAGAAGTTAGGTTAGTACTAGAGTTAAAGGACTTGAATTTCTTCTTCTTTATGAAGTTGTTCAAGATGGAGATGACAAGATCAGTGATCAGAGCGGTTCTGCCAAATTCTTTCTTAACCACAGTAGATCTAAAAGATGCATATCATCATATACTGATAAACGAAAGCCACAGAAAATTCCTGAGATCCTCCATAATGGGAAAACATCTTCAAATCAGAGTCCTGCCTTTTGGGATGCCATCTGCCCTGAAGGTATTAATAAAGGTCCTTGCAGTCTCCATGGCAGACTTGAGAAAGAAAGGCATCAATGTTATTTCCTATCTGAATGACATTCCAGTAATAGAATACAATCCCAAAAAAGTAAAAGAAAAAAGAAAATGTCTGGATCACTTGACCAATCAAGAATGGCCAATAAACAAATTCAACAGCCAGTTGGTCCCTTCTCAGAAGATACTCTTTCTTGGAGACATTTTCAATAGGATAAAAGGAAAAGTATTCCTATCAGAAGAGAGGAAGAAGAGACTCAGTGACAGAATTTGAATGCTCCTAAAGATAAACAGTCATACAGCCTTAGAATTTTCGAAAAATCTGCGGAATATGACATCAGCAATCCAAACTGACATATAAGGAAAACGCAGAACAAATGCTACAGATTACTACAAGAAAATCCCCTTAATTTTCAACCAGGAGAGTGTTGACATGGTGGGTGACAGAAATGAATGTTTCACAATGGAAATGACTAGAGGAACCACAATAGAGAATTATAACAATAGACAATAGATGCTAGTCAAAAAGGCTGGGGAGGAATCCTGGAAGAAAAGGTGATACAGGGATTCTGGGCAGGGAAGGAAAAATCCCTACACATAAACATCTCAAAGATGAAGGCAATCTGGAAATGCCTAAACTGTTAACCGTTTAAAAAAAACATATAAAAGGAAAGGTAGTATTAAAGGGACAGTATTGCCTGAAAATAATTTTGTTTTATATTGTAGCCCTTAAAAAAACATTAAAAATGATATAAGTCTCATCTTCCAAACCTTTATGGTTTGGGAGATATTAGCAAGTAAAGTTAAGTAAAGTTCCCCTTTCCTGGCTGTTTTAGCCAAGTCTGCCATCTAGTGGACAGATTTGGAATCAGGTCCACAAATCAGCGGCAGGTTTTTAGCAGTGCTGAGATCACGATCTTTAAAAAAAACTACTTAGTTGGAACTGTCTACAAAGTGTGCCTGGCTTGCAAGCACACTTTGTAGACCATTCCAATGAAGAAATTCTTTGTAAAGATCGTGATCTCAGCACTGCTGATGAGCCACGGCCTGGTCTGGGGACCCGGATTCCAAATCTGAAGGCTTGAGCAGTGATGTCACTCCAGGGGAAACTTTACTTGCTAATATCTCCCAAACCATAAAGGTTTGGGAGATAAGACATATCAATTTTAATGTTTTTTTAAGGGCTACAATATAAAACAAAAATTATTTTCAGGCAATACTATCCCTTTAAGTACCATTCTCCTAGGTCCAGTCTTCTGCTCAAGAAGACTGCTTGCTTGTTGAGAATCTCTGGCATTTGTGATGCAGACAGGGCTCGCAAGTTGTGTTGTTTTCTGCTTGTCTGTTTAGTATGTAGCTCCTTGTTGTTTATGTACATGACGGCCAACCTACTGTCTGCCCTGATTAAAGGGATAGTATTGCCTGAAAATAATTTTGTTTTATATTGTAGCCCTTAAAAAAACATTAAAAATTATATAAGTCTTATCTCCCAAACTTTTATTGTTTGGGAGATATTAGCAAGGAAAGTATCACGGTGCCCGTGCTATGCGGGCGACATTCTGTCAGTCTGGTTCTCAGTTTACTCCTATTAGTTGCAGTGGTATTGGCCAGCCCAGTATTTGTCCTTAAATACTGTGTCCTGTCACTTCGCTGCTGCCCTCTCGTGGTGTTCCTGTACCAGCGCTTGTTCCAGTTCTCGTGTGATCTCAGTGTACGACCCGGATTGCCTGACCACTCTACTGCTTCTGTTCTTGCTCTGTGTACTGACCCCGCCTGGCTGAAGTTCCTGCTCTATGTACCGACCCGGATTGGCTGACGTTCCTGCTCTGTGTACCGACCCGGTTTGGCTCACGTTCCTGCTTTGGATACCGTTTCCGGTTGGCTGTTGTTCCTGCTCAGTGTACCGACCCGTTGGGCCTCTGTTGCTGCCTGTCCAGGGCTGCCAGCTGCTCCTTGTGTCTCCGTTGGGCTTGGCACCCGGGCAGTGTTGCTTCCAGTACACCCATTTACTGCAGTACGGTTTCGGTTACTCTCTGTGTTGCGCGGGCGACACTCCAGTTTTCAGCCTTATACTGCAGCCTGGTCTCAGTTACTGTCCGTGACACGCAGGTGACACTCCGGTGTGAGCCTTCCATTCTGTGCCTCTGTACACTAGACCTATACTCCTGCCATCAGCTGAGGTTGGGTTTCATTGGGCGCCTCAGGCTACTTCCACCTCGGCAGTTGACATTGGTCTAAGTGTTCATCTATCCCCTCGGGGAAAAGGGCCGTTCTCCACCGGTTGTTGGCATTGTAGTCTCCGTTGGGCAACCTCTGGGCATACAGTCTGTCCTCCGCTACTGTTACGGCAGCCTATAAGTTTGCTAAGGGCCTTTGCTTATTCCTGTGGCATTACTCGCTGTTTATACTCTCCCTCCCTAGGAAGAGTCTTAAGGGCCTCGCTCTGATAGGACCTGTCAATCTTCCTGGACTATCAGTAACCCGTTCATTGCTGCCTTGTCTGAGAATCACACATAATACCTCACCTGTGTCAGTATATTGTTATTATTTGTCTGTACAATTACTGGACCAGTGTGGGTATTTATTTCTGTAACCTGTCCTGTGTCAGTACCACATTGTATATATATTACTGGACCCGTGAGGGTTATTGCTATTTTACATTGTTCAATAAAACTGTGTTTTTACCTAAACTTACTGTCTCTGAGTATCAAACAAACCGTTACAGAAAGTTTCCCCTGAAGTGACATCACTGCTCAAGCCTTCACATTTAGAATTCGGTCCCCAGACCAGCCACGGTTCTTCAGCAGTGCCGAGATCAGGATCTTTACAAAGAATTTCTTCATTGGAATGGTCTACAAAGTGTGCTTGCAAGCCAGGCACACTTTGTAGACAGTTCCAATGAAGTAGTTCTTTTTAAAGATCGTGATCTCGGCAATGCTAAAGAGCTGCCACTGATCTGTGGACCGGATTCCAAATCTTTCCATTAGATGGCAGACTTGGCTAAAACAGCCAGGAAAAGGGAACTTTGCTTGCTAATATCTCCCAAACCATAAAGGTTTGGGAGATAACACATATCATTTTTAATGTTTTTTTAAGGGCTACAATATAAAATAAAATTATTTTCAGGCAATACTGTCCCTTTAAAAAACAGATTTTCAACATAATCTCAGATTGGGGAAGACAACATTAGACCTGATGGTGATAACAGAAAACACAAAATTTCAAATTCAGATCCACTTTGCTAGGTGGATGGAAAAGAAAGCTCTGAGACAGGACGCATTCATGGTAAAATGGAACTAGATTACGTTTTCCTCACAATCCCAATTCTTCAGCAAGTGGTAACGAAAATTAGGAAAGAAAAAGAAAAGATAATTCTCATAGCCTCAAAGCACCCAAGAAGAAAGTTTTTTTGTGAATGAAGTAACGATACCTGTTCATCCTTCAATACTGTTTCTAGTAGTCAGGAATCTGTTGAGCGAAAGGCAAGTTCTCCATCCCAATCCAGCTCTCCTAGAATCCGAGGCTTGAAGGCTGAATGGCAGTCTTTCAGGCTAAAAGGTCTTTCAGAAGCAGTTGTAGTACAACATTAAAGGAAGGAAGACATCCTCCTCAAAAGTTTAAAATAGGGTGTGGCCTACATTCCAACAACAGTGCCGAAACAAAAACGTATCTAGGCAAGATATCTCCATCACACTTATTCTGGATTTTCTTCAGAAAGGTTTCCTTAAAGGCCTAAAACCATCTTCAATAGATTACCGTTATCAGCCTTATCAGCAATTCTTGCCATGCCATTTGCTGATAGTAAAACATTTGGCTATTTCTAAGGTCTATGAGGAAATTGTGTCTGCATGGGATTTAAACCCAGCCTTTATCACCTGTCAGTCCATAAAGATTTTGACTATTCAATCTATACCCTTAAGAAGCTCACATTGAAGGTGACTTTCTTGACAGCAATAACCTCTTCCCTAAGGGTTAGTGGACTACAGGCCCTATTCTGCAATTCTCCATATTTTTACAATACACAAAGGTAAAGTGGGACTGAAGACAAAACCATTGTTTAGAACTAAATTTATATCACAATTCCATGTTAGTCAATAAATAATTTGCCATCATTTTCCCCAAACCGAAGTAATGACAAAGAGGCACAGAATTCAGAAAGCCTGACTCATTATTTATATATAGTAACATAGTAAATTAGGTTGAAAAAAGACACTAGTCCATCAAGTTCAACATTTGCCTCATAAGCCAGGATAATGAGACTTATATATGTTTTTCTTTGGCAAAATAAGTTAGTCTTTATCTGAACTTCCAGTTTTGTCTGCTAATACACAGTATAACCCTGCATGCTTCCTCTTGAAAGAAATATATCTAATCTTCTCTTAAATGTGTCCATTGTATCTGCCATTACCACATCCTTGGGCAAGGAATTCCACAATTTAACAGACCTTACTGTAAAAACAAAATGCTCTGCTGAAGTTGAAGCCTCCTTTCCTCTAACCTCAAGGTAGTTATACATTTCTTCGGAAAATATAAAGGGACTGGAGCTTTAAAAGCCTCCACTGCAAGATGGATCAAGGATTGCTTAAATAAGACTAATAATTCAGCAAAAAGATCCACCCATCAAGGCTAAAGTCCACTCTACTAGAGCTATCTCTACATTTTGGGCTCAAAAGGCTTTAGCTGCTCAGTAGCCGCAACTTGAACTTCTATGTCGACATTCATCAGACATTACCAGTTGGACATACTTAATAAGCAGAGGTAAAAGTTGGAAGAAAGTACTTCAGGCAGTACTTTCAGAATAATGTGTAGGATCTCTGCTTATTAAACATCATAGTAAAGTTAATTCCCCTCCCTATATGTAGCTTCTTTTAAAGGTTCATTGTTTATTTCCTTCCATGTATGGGACACAATAGATTTGTCATTCTCTCCCTCTCTCTCTCTCTCTCTCTCCCGTCAGTGCCTGTCACCCCCCCTTTCCTCTATATTCCTCTTAAATTGAAACTGGTACAATTTGTAACTTGTCAGTTTGTGTTTTCTTAGGCCAAGCATTTAACTTCATATTCAGCATGCTTTTGACTTGTCCTGAAAACGGAATGTTATTCCAATAAGATGACTGAAATACTCATTCATTTGGCATATACACCACTGCACTAACATGGCCTCCCACATTGTTGTGAAAGGGTTTCTCAATCCTGCCCATTACCACCAAGTACTTCAGGTATGATGGAAGCAGAGGAGCTTTGTTGCTCCACTGTGTTGCCTCTATTGTTCTCACAGCCAAATTGTCTGGGAGATCAGTAGCTGGTGGACATCAAGAGGGGTCCTGATGTCCCAACATGAGTCTGAACTCAAGAAAATAAAAAAATAACCCCTTGATTGCCACACAGATATCCAACACATTGCAACTGCCACTCTTAGGTTCAGTGCACTGGCGAAGCTGTGCAGTAACAGCTAGCATATATGCATAGCCTTCACTGACTACGAAAAGGCCTTTGACTAAGTGAAAAAGAAAGCAATAATAAATGCCCTGATCAATCAAGGAATACACAGAGCTTACATGAAAATTCTCCAATCAACTTTAGAAAACGCAACTGCATCAATACAGGCCAACAGTGATAAAGTCCTGATCAACACAGAAAAAGGCATCTGACAATTAGACACAATCTCTCCAAAATTATTTTCTGGTTGTTTAGAAGAAATGTTCCACAAATTAATTGGGACCAAAAAGGACTTAAAGGGATAGTAATGTTACACAATAAAAGCAGCTCCAATTAATCTTCATAGTATTTGGGCCATGGAGAATGTTATTTCAATACTGTCAGAGTTGTAGTTCAGGGGTAATTGAATGATAAAGTGTCCCCCTCCATCCCTTTTCACTGATGTAACACTGCTCACCTCAGAACAGAAAGATGGCGTCCAAATGGCTTGCAGAGAGGGACAATCTTCAATTAGCATAAGGGAAAAAACATGTCAAGGTGGGGAGGGTTTTCATTGTTGTCACAGTAAGAAGATTGTCCCTTGCTGTGAGCTGTCTGGTCTTAAGACCATATTCCACATCTGAGGGAAGGTGGTTTACACTAGGTAAAAGGGGTGGGAGGGGGATACTTTATCATTCATTTACTCTTGAACTACAACTCTGACAGTACTGAAATAACATTCTCCATGACCCAAATACTATGAAGATTAATTGGTGCTGCTTTTATTTTGAAACATTACTATCCCTTTAAGTTCAATGGAGACTATGTACATCACTTACGTTTTGCAGATGTTATCATACTCTGTGCCGGTAGGGTATCCTTTTAAAAGGTTGCACGCAAAAGTGCGTGCGACCTCATCATGCATTCACCATGTCGCAATGATAAAAATGGCGACCTGAGAATCTCGCACTCCATGAAAGCACGAGATTCTCAGGTTGCGCTATAAAATGTCGCAGTTGAGCTCAAGTTAGAGCAGAGGACTCACCCCATGGCATTGCTCCCTTCTACGAGGTTGCTGTCTCAGTACTGCGGTGCTGGTAGAGTGAAGGAACCTCCTCCATTCTGCCCGTGCAGCATGGAACTTCCCCCTTCCTCCACTGTATGAAAGGAGAGGCATTGGACTAACAAGTTGCCAACAATAGGATAAAATATGGTTTTGATCACATTAATGAACAAAAATAAGACAATCTGTAACCAATATGAATGATAAACTGGATACAGACAAGAACTTGAAAGTCTAATGGTAAATTTGAGAAGTTTTGGGTCATTATTGTGATAAAGGCTGAAATGTCGAGGTGTAGATTTTTGTGTTGCAAAATATTTCTCCTGTGCTCTAGGAACATGACTTCTGGTGATCAGACAGTCCTTCCTTTGTATTGAAGATTGAAAGGGCATTCTAATAAATATATAACATAATTGGTAGTACAATTGTAGAATGCTTTGATAAATCAGTCCTCTTTTGAAGTTAATAAACTTGGTTTGTCTATGTTGTATGAAGTCACAGGTGGTGTGGCCACATTTGAAGTTGCCTATCTGTTTTTCACCACTGGCGATATCACTTGCAATAGTCTTCTGGGCATTACTGGAAGGAACACGTAGAGCACTTGGAGCTCGTTTGTTTTTTGAGCTTTAGAGTCTTCTTAAATATATTCGGGTTCTTCGGAATCATTTTGGACAAGTATATGTCACCCATAAGAATGGGCCTGTTTTTATTAAGAATTCTTTTGAGGGTTGATCCGGCAGAGTTATACGTGGTAACGAAAGGGGCTGTTGGTGTATTATCTTCTTCTTTGTCATCTCTTGATTGAGTAGTTGTGATCTAGGGATCACTTTGTCCATATTGTTGTTTAATAGGATCAGACTGTATCCTTTTTCTTTAAACTTATCCTGCATGATTGAAGCCTGTTACACAAAAGTCTTATTCTTAGTGCAGTTCCTTTTGATTTGTTGTTGTTGCCCATAGGGTATAATAATTGGGATAATGACTACTTGAAGCATGAATATAACTAATGGCGTCAACGGATCTACAATGAGTTTGTGTGATGATTTCTTCTTGATCAATGCTCAGATGTAGATATAAGACAATTTCTTCTCTACTGTATTGAACTGTAAAATTGATTCCCAGAGTGTTCTTGTTTTGGTCTGAAAGGAAAATAGTGAATCTTAATTTCCCTGCCATATTATCAGAAGATCATCAATGTGTCGTATGTAGAGAATGAGGTTGCCCCCATATCTGTCACATAGGTACTGGTAATGTCACGGTTTGTTTAGACTCTCAGACACAGAGTTAGGATAAAAACACAACTTTATTGAAAGTTTAACCCCTTAAGGACCGGGAAAATCAGAGGTGGATTTGACTTAAGGACCGGAGCAATTCTGACCTTTTTGACTATGTCTTTGTTCAACAGTGTTTTCCCTCTTAGGCTTTTATTCCACCCCCATAAATGATATACTGTTTTTTTACAAACAAATAGGTCTTTCCTTTGATACCCCACTTATATGGATAACCCACCATTTACTTTATTAAAATTAAAGAAAAAGGTAAAAAAAAAATGTAAAAAACCCACCATTTTTGTTTTTTCTCTTGGGATCAATTGGGCGGAAAGGGTTAAATTTTTATGGAGACTGCATGAAAGGTATGACTAGTTTAAAGTGCGCAGTTTAAAGTGGCCACTGTCCCCCCCGGGTGAAAATCCCCATGTCCCTTTTTCACACCCTATTTTCCCACTTTTTTGTTCATTACATGACTCCACAACAATCACACTTCCAATTTTGTTTCTTGAGATGTTTTTTTTTTAAAAATTAAATATTTTATTTGTAAAAAAAAAAAAAAAGTGTGTTGTTTTTATTAAAAAAAAAAAAAAAAAAAAAGTGTATTTAGCAGGTCAGAAATTGACCTGCATCTAGCCATCCTCCTGCACCAGCAGTGAAGGGGTTAACACCCCCAGCTGCTGTATTTTTTATTTCCACTAGGTGTCTCCTCCCTGCTTCTCTGTCCCTTACTTTGATGTAAGGGAAGCATTGGCAGAGAGGAGACACTAGAGGCAGTAAGTAGCACTGCCTCATTCATTGCTTGAGAATGCTGGTACATGTGATCGCTGACGCAGCGATCACATGACCTGGCACAACCGACGGAGGCTGAGACTGAACGGTCCGGTACCATTTAACACTTGATGTAAAAGGACCGTCACTGGTCCTTAAAACAAATTTACCCTTGACGGTCCTGGTACGTCAAGGGTCGTTAAGGGGTTAAAGAGAACCCTCGCGGGTCCTATCATACACATATGTATATCGACACACAGTTGTACAAGTAGTAGTGCACAATTGTACTGAGAATATGGATAGGCTCTACCGGCCTTGCCAATATACCGGGCAAGGCAGCCTGGAGGCTGACAAACGAGATGGAGAAGGCTCTACCGGCCTTGCCAAAATACCGGGCAAGGCAGCCTTAAGACTGGCACCAAAATGAAATAGGCTCTGCCGGCCTTACCAATATACCGGGCAAGGCAGCCTAGACACTGACACACAGGAATAGCTGGCTCTACCGGCCTTACCGAAATACCGGGCAAGGCAGCCTAACAAGGACACGGAGTAGGCAAGTACTGGTGCTGTAACGAAGGTGGCCTCAGTGACTGCTGATAGTGGTGGAGCAAACCAGTTGCAAGTACTAGACTACACAGAGGCCTACCAGTACTGTATAGGAGTTAGCAAGCAACCAGTGAATATTGGAGTAAACCAGTACCCGCGTACTGGACTACACATGGACACTACCAGTGCTGTATAGGAGGCAGCAAGCAACCGGTGGATATAGGAGCAAACCAGTACCCGCGTACTGAACTACACATGGACACTACCGGTGCTGTATAGGAGGCAGCAAGCAACCGGTGAATATAGGAGCAAACCAGTACCCGCGTACTGGACTACACAGAGACACTACCGGTGCTGTATAGGAGGCAGCAAGCAACAGGTGAAATGGAGCAAACCAGTACCCGCGTACTGGACTACACGGAGACGCTACCAGTGCTGTATAGGTGGCAGTAAGCAACCGGAGATTATAGGAGCAAACCAGTACCCGCTGGACTACATGTGGAAACTCCTGGTGCTGTATAGGAGGCAGCGAGCAACTGGTGAAATGGAGCGAACCAGTACCCGCGTACTGGACTACACGGAGTCGCTACCGGTGCTGTATAGGTGGCAGTAGGCAACCGGAGAATATGGGAGCAAACCAGTACCCACGTACTGGACTACAGGGAAACACAACCGGTGCTGTAAGGGAGCAAACCAGTACCCACGTACCGGACTACACAGAAAACGCCCAGTGAACAGAACGTCGGCCAAGCGACCATGATAACGGACAGAATCCTAACACGATCCAGGAGCAGGAGTGACAGCCAAGCTGGGACAGGAAGCTGGAACAGTAACGGCAGTCAACCGGATCAGGAAAGGAAGCAGGAACGTCAGCCCAAACCGGATCAGGAACAGAGGCAGGAACCACTTCAGCAGAAAAGGCTGTCAGTCAGGTAGGCAGGCAGACACTGGAGAGTTGAGGATTCAACCAAGGCCCAGGAACACAGGAATACAAATGCAGGTAGCTACTGTCATAGAGACACCACGAAAGGGCAACCAAAGGGTGCCAGAACCCAGTCTATATAGGCAATACTGGGCGGACTAAAGACAGGTAGCCAATGGAGAGTCCTCACAGATAACTGACAGGAAAAGGCAGCAATCACGGGCACCGTGATAGGTAACTAGGGGCAAACCTCATTCCCATGGCTGAGCCTCTCTGCTGGAGATAACAGACATCATTGAATATGAAGTTATTATATTCTAAAATAAATTGGATCGCTTGAATGATGTTGAATGAAGGTCATATTGTTGCTCAAAAAATATCTTTATAACTGTATAAAGTTGTGTGATGTCACAGGTTACCCACCTGTACTCTTGATTCCACGTGACTTGATATAATTTTTGGAGTACATGAGTTGTATCTCTTGTATAGGATGGTAATTTATGTACATAAGGTTGTAAGTAATGACCCACAAATTGCTAGTGAGTTTATTTTGGACATAATTAGTCTACCTGACATGTTGGATTTGTCAGATTATCAGCTTTTATTTTGAATTGTTTTTATACCACTTTTATTTTATTTCATTTTTCTTTTAATTTTTATCCAGGTAGTTTTCATGTTCTTAATTATTTTATATAAATATATTTAATTTTATTTTATAAGATTCATGTATTATTAGTAGTATAGTCTTACAAATCTGGTGCAGTACTATACTTAGAGGGTCCAGTCTGTACAGTATGTGTCCTTTCCCTCCATTTTTTTTTTAGATGGAAACAGGAAATTAGTAGAGTAAAAATGATCCCTTTATTGGCTGATTGGCTCTAGCATGCAAGCTTTCAGGTCAACTTTGGTCTCTTCTTCAGAAATAAGAATGAAGGCTGAGTACACAATATATTACAGGTTAAATATTCATGCAAATTACATTAATATTTAAATTCTACTGTCGGTGAATATTTTTTATCAGTGGTGTCTATAATTAATTCCCTAGGCTTCAATAGATTATATTTGTAGTGAACCAGAAAATACAAACAAGATTTATTAACTTTTTGATGCTCCAGTGAATTTTAGTCATTAGCCAGAGAAGACTAAGTCTATGTTCGGTGTAACCATCCAAGTGCCAGAGGGGTGAAAATTCCATCATTTGCAATGAGCTGTGCACCCCCTGGCACTCAAAGGGCCCAGAATATGCTGATTGTGTTTATCATTTGAAATAAATTCGTTGTCATGGTACAAGCTACAGTTCTGAGAGTTAAACTTCGTTATCAGTTTATACTCCCAGATCTTTCCATCTCTCTGTATCCTAAAATTTCCAATCAGATGTGTACCTCATCATGTTCACAAACAGGACTATATGTAGGTAAGACAGGACAAACCCTAAGAAAAAGGATGAATTCACATATGTCCAGTGTGGACAACAAAAGAGACACCCCAGTGGGTCAACATGTTTGCAAAATGGATCACATCATTAAAGGGATAGTAATACTTCGTTTTAACTTTATTTTATTTAGTAGGCATTAAAAAAACATGAAGAATGATATAAGTCTTATCTCTCAAACCTTTATGGTTTAAGAGATATTCACAAGCAAAGTATCCCCCTCCCGCCCCTTTTACTGATGTAACACTTCTCAGCCAGGGCAGAAGGGAGCTGCCCAGGTAGACTGCAAAGAGGGACAATCTTCAATTAAGATAAGGGAAAAACCTGAAAAGCTTGTCAAGGGGGGCAGGGATTTCATTGTTTTCATAGGAATAAGAGTGTCCCCTTCTGTTATCTGTCCAGTCTATGGACTGCATTCCACATCTGAGAAGAGATTGTTTACAGTAGGTAAAAGGGGCGGGAGGGGGAAACTTTGCTTGTGAATATCTCATAAACCATAAAAAAGTTTCCCCCTCCCGCCCCTTTTTACCGTTCTACTGTGGCCTCCCAAGGGCTGGCATACTTCAGTGGCAGACGCAGGGTTACTCGATACTCAGGGCGATTCCTATTCTGGTTACATCAATTTGGCAGTTGCAATCCTCATAAGCCCACTGTGGTGGTACGGGCTCACCTTAGAGCAACAGGGGCTCATCCTGTTTATGCTTCAAGAGTGTTACAGCGCTTTTCCTGAGTTCCTGATCTACATTTAAAGACTGTTACCATAGACTGCTATATATCCCCTGGGCGTTGGCCAATCCAGCCTGAGCCTTACCAGTTGCTCCACTTAACCCTCTATGCACTACTGTTTGTAGTTTACTCCATCCTCTGTTCATATTGCCTGTTCTTAACTTTACTAGCCCCTAGGGGCAGTGTTGTTCATTTTTATTTCAATAAATTGTATTTTACGTTACATCCTGGTCTGTGTGTCAGAAAACCGTAACAATACCTGACTCACGCCTGCAGTCAGTATAGCAAAAGTGGAAACTTGACTCAGTCCTGCAGTCTGTATAGCGCTAGTCTACCACAGCCCCAGGTCCGCACCAGATTGGCTGTCTGCTAGGTACAGGGACCAAACAAGAGAATAGTCAGACAGAGCCACAGGTCAGCACCGGAAAGGGTAGTCAGACATGCCGGGTCATACACAGTTCAGGTAGTCAGCCAAAGCCACAGGTCTGCACCAGATTGGGTGTCCACTATAGGAATAAGGCAGGAGAATAGTCAGACAACCACAAATCAGCACCAGATTGGATGGTCAGATAAGCCAGGTCATACACAGAGCCCAAGGACACAGAACTGCTTTGTACAACAACGCAAGGGCAACCGAGTCAGGACGTAGGTAGGAGGAACAGACTCAGAGGAAGGAAGTAGGTGGGAGGAGGCTATAGGAAGCATAGCCTAAAACAGAGGCCTGCTACACTCTGAAGCCTCGCGCCTACAGATGACGCATCTTGCTCTGATGCGTCCAACCGCCGCCATCTTCCTGCGTCATCCATGTGGCATGAATGGCCACTGAAACCAAGGTAAGCTGTGACACCATCCCTAAGGTTTTAACATTAACTTTATATTGCACTTTTGGTCTCATGTTCTTGGCTGATATACCGGTGTATTGTACTGCTGGTCTCTTATACCAGGATATCATGAAGATGGTCTTATGTGTTGGGGTATTCTACTGTTAGTCTCATTGTAATTATGTGCTTATGTACTTGGGTGTTGTATTGCTAGTCTCATGAATTGGGGTATTGTACAGCTAGTTTCAAGTACTGGGATACTGCACATCTGGTCTCGTATTGGGGTATTCTACTGCTGGTCTCATGAACTGGAGTTTTGTTCTGCTGGTCTTATGTGCTGAGGTTTTGTACTGCTGGTATGTTCTATGCTGTATAGCACTGTTGGCCTCATAATTGTGCTAGTCTCGTCAAGTGTTATATTGTCTTGAACATCTTATGTAATGTTGTATTGCAATGCTTTAAGTAAAACAGTGCCAGTCTCATGTAATGTTGCATTGCTCTATTGGCCACATTTAGAATAGCTTAGACCTGCAGGACAATACACAAGACCAACAGCAGAGTACACAATTAAAGTACTCTTATACTGCACTGCTGTCCTTGTTCAATAAACTGGTGTCTTATTTAATTATACATTTCCCTCCTAGTCTCTATTTTTCTCCTGGGGTGTCACATTTTGGGTTTGGAGGAGAATTATCTGTTATGTACATTCATATCAAATACCGCAATACTGGAAAATATTTGCAAAAATTGTATGACACCCTTGTTCTACAGAATGCAAATTCACTAAGGCAATTCCTTTTTATACTGTAATTTCAAGGCTTTATTTCTGAGCATCAAATACAATTATCAGCAAATATTTCAATTGCAGACTCTGTGGTATCATTATTGTAGCTCCATTTCAGTTGTAAATTATATTGTATCACTTGTGTTGCATCATTTCAGTTAAGCTCTGTGGTAGCACTTGTGTGGCTCCATTTCAATTATAATCTTTGTGGTAATAATACTGTAGCTCCATTTCAGTTGTAACGTTAATAGCAATTATAAAATTAACAAGATGGGGTGGGTGGACTAGAGTTATAGTTGAAATGAGCCACTTGATTGTAGTTGCCAGCAAGGCTAAAAGTTCCCAGCCATCCCCGGGAGAATCCCATCTTAAAGAAAGGCCAAAATAGTTGGAAGACTGAAAGAATGAGGCTTTGACTCTTGGACTTCACACCACATTTAAAACAAGGACCATATCCTATAATATGATTCAGATGAAACTGGCTTAAAGGGATAGTAATGTCCAGTAATAATCTGTATTGTACATTAAAAAAAATATGTGCAGCAAATCCCATGTCTCAAACCTTTATGGTTTGAGAGATATTCGCCACTAAACCTCCCCTCTCCCTCCCATTCTCCTGATGTCAGCTGTAAAGCTGACAGCAGGAGATCCAAGTCGGCCAACACGAGGAGGCTCTTCAGCAGAGCCAAAATAGCGTTATTTGAAAAGAACTACTTCATTGGAACGATCTAGAAAGTGTGTTTGCAAACCAGGCACACTTTGTAGACCATTCCAGTGAAGTAATTCTTTTCAAATAACTCTTTGGCTCTGCTGAAGAGCTGCCGGCTGGTGCCAGGACCAGGATCTCCTGCTGTCAGTACAGCGCTGACATCAGGAGAAGGGGAGGGATGGGCAACTTTAGATGAGAATATCCCTCAAATCATAAAAGTTTGAGAGATGGGATTTGCTGCACATAATTTTTTTTTAATCTACAATACAAAAAGAAAAAAAAATACTGGACATTAGTATCTCTTTAAGGGCCTTCATCATAGTAGTGATGACAGAGAAACCTTCCTTCCTCAGGATACTGACGTCAGTAGCCAGGCAGTCAAAGCTAACTTCTTCACCTCTGGGCGACACAAAGGACACTAAGTAAGTAGGTTCAGATGGAGAGGAAGATGCTGCTTTTTGCCAACAGACAGATTGAGAAGATTCGACAACCAAGCCCGTTAAGGCCAGTAAGTAGAAATCAGGATTACATGTGCCAGCTCCATCCTGACCTCTCTTAACACTCTGAGAATTAGAGGAAAAGGAGGAAACACATACTCTAGGGGAAACTGGCACAAAATGTCAATCACACACAGAGAAAGTAAGAGTATACCGAGGCATGTAACAAAACAGGAGAACTTTTGCAATTTGACTAATATGCTATGAGAACCACAGCCAGGAGAACGTACAGCCGAGCTATGAAGTCAAACTCAGGTTGAATGAGTCCCTTATGTCTGGGATTCAGGCGAAGATGGCTGAAAAAAATCTGCCACTTTTCTATTCTTCTAATGTGAATGGCTGAGAGAGCTGGCACATGAGCCAAGAGACAATTAGGTGAACATATGACCACACAGCTCACTTCTGGTTCCGTTTTGTAGCATTTTCACATTGAATCCAAACACCAAGCTGCAGAGGAGCTGGATCCAAATCAGTAGAGCAGTGCAAATCACCAGGAGCTCCAAAGCGTTGATGGACAGAAATGACTGTCTCTCTCAGATCAAAGGCCCTGATGCGGCTTCTCAACCTTTCAGGCTGGCATCTGCTGTGAGTAGTACCCAGTGCAAGAAGACAAATGGTTGACCCAAAGTCATATTGGACACCTGAAGCCACCACCAAAGATCTGACTTTGTCTGGTTGGAGAGAGACATGACACGGGCGAGATGACACAGCTGTCTGGACCAATTCCTGAGTATCTCCATCTTAGTTCATATGTGTGGACCCGGACAAAGGGAACTGACACCCCAGCACTTTCATGTACTCACTCACCATCCCCAGTAGTTGAAGTAAGGCCAGAGAACCCTACCAAAATAATTCCTGGATTCCTGTAGAATTTCATGCAGAGAAAGACTAGAACCTGGGACATAACTCAGCTGTGTTGCTCCAATATGGACATGCACATCTGAAGCTAAAGGCTTAGTGTCTCCCTCTGGGGCTGCCTTTAGTAAAAGGTTATCCAAATAGGGAAATCCCCAAAGTATAACTATGGGCATTGAATGCTTACAGGACAAGGCCTGAAGTTCTGTAACTTACCAAGCACAATCACCAGCAGGAAATCTGTCTTTGAGTCAAGAACTGAAGAGAATCAGAAAAGAGGTTCAAAAGGAGCGTTCTGAAGCACTCCAAGGACCAAGCTCAAGTTCGTTGGAGGAGTGGGGTCCCGAAAGACTGTGTGGGCAAGAGACACCTCTTGAGCAACAGTCTGTACATCTGGTAATAAAGCAATATGCCTCTTAAAAAGTAAAGTAAAAATCTGTGTCTTAACAGTGCTAACAGCCCTTTCTGAAGACCATCCTGAAGAAATGCTAAGATACCTGGAAGAAGAAAAGGACACGACCACGACTCCTCGTCTTCACTCCACTTGTACAACAAGGACCATACTCTGGATGACACCTGCTTGTGAGCCTTCACTATACTGGAAAAAACAGAATCAGATAAACCTTTCTTGCTCAGAATACTGGCTTCAAGGGGCAAGCCATCAAAGCCAAATTCTCCACCTCTGGGTGACACAGAGGACACTGAGTCAAGAGATCTGGAAGGAGTGGAAGTTAAAAAAAGGCTCTGCTATGAATAGACAAACGATGTGTGAAACAGGCCCTCTCCATCATGACTTTCCTCAATACCTTGGAAATCAGAGGGAATGTTGGAAACAAATATATGCCAGAGGAAACTGCCACAGAATGACCATCACATCCACTGCAAGACTGAGAGGCTCCTGGGATCTGGACCAAAACAGAGAAATGTTGTGGTTCAACTGAGAGGCCATTTGATCCATGGTTGGAAGGCTCCACAGGCAGACCTTGGAGTCAGTCACCATCTGGTTGCATTCCCAATGTCTAGACTTTGATGACGGAGAGTGAGCCACAATGTTGTCTCCCCCCAGGAATGTGAATAGAGGAGAGAGCAGCCATGTGAGCTTACACCCAGATGAGAATAAGCCGAACCTCTGACCACACGGCTGCACTCCTGGTTCTTCTTTGGATATAGGCCCCCGCTATTGCATTGTCACACCGAATCCCCACCAGCAGATCCTGGATGAACTGAGACAAATGCAGCAGAGCAAGATGAATCAGAGGGAGCGCCAACAAATTGATGGGCAGAAGATGCTTGTCTCTCTCGGTCCACAGGCCCTGGGCTGTCTGAGAGCCCAAGGTGGCCTCCCAACTTATCAGACTGGCATCCTTCATGATTGTCACCCAATTCAGATTGACCAATGACCAACCAAGAAATAGATGGGACATCTGAAGCCACCAACAGGTATCCAACTTTGTGCTGTTGACTAGAGACATGACAGAGGTGGAACTATTGCTTGAACAATTGCTGAGAATTTCCAGCTGTAGTTTCAGTATGGAATTGAACAAAGGGATCTGCTTCCATGGCAGAGGATCTTCTCTTCCAGCAGAAAGACCTGTCCCTGATGAGTGTCTATTCTCATGCCAAGAAAGAGAAGGACCTAAGATGAAACCAGAGTGAATTTTTTGAAACTGAGTACCCAGCCATTTTGTTTCGGAATTGACACACAAGTCTTAATTTGAAGGAGCAGAATCTTAATTTAGAAAGACTTTAACAGTAGTTTTTCCAGATGGGGAGTAAGAGGAATCCATGTCACTTTCTCTTGCATACCTTAGCAAAAATCCATCTCTTCCTCTGTTGCTCCACAGCTAAAATGTTTACACAAGCATTCATCCTATCCGACTAAGACTACTGTAACCCTCTTCTCTCTGGTCTTCCTGCCTACCTAATCGACACACTTCAATCCATTATCACGGTGCCCGTGATTGCTTACTTGTGCTGTCAGTCAGGTGTGTGTACTCGCCATTGACCACCTGTCTTTTGCCCGCCCAGGATTGCCTTTATAGACTGGGCTGAGGCACCCTTTGGTTGCCCTTTCGTGGTCTCTCTATGTCAGCAGTCACCTGCCTTGTACCTTTTCCCTGGGCCTGTTTCGCTTGCTACCAGTATCAGCGTTGCTCCTGTAGCCAGTGCCTCTCCTGCATTGTTCCTGACCTGGTTGGCGGTGCTGTCATTCCTGTGGTGGTCCTGGCTTGTCTGCGGTCGCTTCTGCTGGTTATCCGTCTGGCTGCTGAAGTCGCTATGGCGACATTCTGACCTCTGTGCCTTCCATGTTCACCAGTTGCTGATCCCGTTTGTATAGAACCGGTTGGACGTTACGCTTATCCAGTACACGATACTGGTTTACTCCTATCTCACCGGTTGCTGATTTGCTTGTATAGAACTGGTTGGGCTGTTCACTTATCCAGTACGCAGTACTGGTTTACTCCAATCTCACCAGTTACTGATTTGCTTGTATAGAGCCGGTTGGGCTATATGCTTATCCAGTACGCGGTACTGGTTTACTTCTAATCACCTGTAGCTTATTCCGCTTGTAGAGTACCGGTTGGGCATATGTTATCCAGTACACGGTACTGGTTTACTCCAAGTCACCGGTAGCTGCTTCCGCTTGTATAGTACTGGTTGGGCATTTCATTTATCCAGTACGTGGTACTGGTTCACTCCTAAGACACCGGCTGCTGTTTCCTCTTGTAGAGCTTTTGTGTCCAGTACACGGTACTGGTTTACTCCACCATCCACCGGCTGCTGATTCTGCTAGTTTTGAGCCGAGTGCTTCACCTGCTGGATGTGGTTCAGTGCCGTATGTATGATGTGTACTGCAAATAATAGAAAAGCCTTTTAGAAAGACAAGTGTATGTGATTGAAAAGAAACCTGTTCTTTTCAGAGTCATGGCACACATTACCAAATCTCTAGGCAGCACCCGGACCTACAGGATCCCGTCTCTGCTGAGCAATTGTGCAAAGTGGCAGAGTGGTCATCCTTACACACATTCACTAAACACTACCATGTCAATGTCCTGGCCTCAGTTGAAGCCAGTTTGGGCCAGAAGGTTCTTCATGGCTGTTTTGCCTTTTGTCCAACCTGTTCAGTAATTTTTGAATCTTGCTCACTCATTTGGTTGTTTGTTGTGCTAGTCTGGTGTCTACTGACATCTGAGGTTTGCACAATGCCAGTTCTGGATTACTGGTCTACTGTAGGGAGTTGTTTTTCCCTCCCAGGAATCTTTGTGTGTACTTTGGTATAATCGCCATGGTTACTGTGTTCCATAAAGGACGAAAGAGAAAATAGATTTTAAATTAACTTACAGTGAAATCCTTTTTGCTTAGTCCATATGGAACGCAGAACTCACACCCAAAGTTAATAACTTTGTTTCTCCTTCCCCAAGTAGAGGTGTCTTCATTCAGGGGCTTTCTTCTTTTCTTCCTGATTCTTGTTTTTTTCTGGTGACACTTTGTTATATGTAAATATGGTGGAGGAAGGTGAAGCTGGAAGTAGAGAAGGGAGTCTCCACCAAAAAAGGTCTGCCTTTGATGAAGTGCCCTGCCCTCTGGTTGAGGGGAGCTTTACCCCATGGTTCCTGTGTTCCACATGGACCAGGATAAAAGGATTTAATGGTAAGTTCACTCAATACCTCTTTTATGCCAAGGCTTATTAGACAAACTCATTTGAATCCCTCCAGTAGCCCAGATGGATTACTGGACAAACATTTTCTATCTCCAAGTGCTAATCCAGAGCCCCATAGTGAAAATAAATTGATCTCTCATGCATAATGGAGAAAATCTCAAACGTTTTACTAACTTATTTTTTCAGTTCACAAAAATACAGATTTTAAACAAAATAAAAAGTAAAACACTGAACAAAAACAACTTATTAACAAAAGCCATCACAGTGTGTTTAGGTCAACATCATTTGCAACAACAAAAATGAGGAGAAAAAAAAACATTTTGGGCCACATCCACAAAAACAATGATACAGTAGCCCTGGGGGCAAACCAGCAGCATCAACAGCAAACAAATACAAATTTCCATTGATTTAAATGGGGGGATTTAAACCTATTAATGCTAGGGAGGTCTCAAAAGTATTGCAAAACAATGTGTAGGAAACCTATCTAGCATTCAAAGGGTTACAAAACCCCACTTAAATCAAAGGAAAGTGTTATTTGTTCCCCGTGGTGCTGCTGGTTTGCCTCAGAATAGCTCTCTTTTGTACACATGCCCTTATATCCTTTTTCCTGCCAGTGTAGTATGAAACTCACTGCACTGTTGTGCATTGTAGATTGCAAGAGGGTTAACACTTGTGGTAAAGACCTCTGTCGCACTGAAGGGGTAAGGTAAAGTTAGTTGTAGTGCCTATGCCCTATTTAACGTGGAACTATCACCTAAAACCAGAGTTTTTTACCACGCGTTTTAATGTTTAACCTGACATTAGTGCTGTGTGTATGTGTGTGTGTTGAAGTCGCCTGGTAGTGAAGATATTTGACCTGCAAAATCGGGCACTTCCTCGTTCTGTGGGACTTAATGACGTCTCAGGACTTCCCAGCTGCAACCTCAATAGCATTGTAAACGGAGTTTGCTGTAACGCTACATCACAGAAATCCAGCTTCGAAGGGGAGCGTGAACGCGCTCTCTGGGGCAGCTGGGAAGTCCTGAGACGTCAAGGAGTCCCGCAGAACACGGAAGTGCCCGATTTTGCAGGGCAAATATCTCCACTACCAGGCGACTTGAACACACACACAGCACTAGCGTCGGGTTAAACATTAAAACGCATGGTAAAACTTTGGTTTTAGGTGATAGTTCCGCTTTAACCCTCTCTGAATGCCAGAGTGGCATCCAACACATTGTAAAGAAATGTTTTGGAGACCTCTCTTGAATTCAAAGAGTTAAATGCAGCCAAACTTTGAATGTCAAGTACATTATAATCTCGTTAAAGACTTAAACATAAATCCTATTTCCTGATCCTTGCCTGCAGCGTTCGCGTCTTGCCCACCTAACGCTGCCTCATTTTGCAAATGTTTCACACATATTGGGGCTTATGTATTAAAACAAAGTGGAGGAATTCTGGGGCAAACAATCAGCACATTAACCATTTGAGTGTTAAAGGAAGAACCAATGCTCACACTGCTTCAAACGGCACTTTTAACTCACTGAATGCTAGCGAGGGCTCCAACATATTGCTCTGCAATGCATTAGGAGACCTCTATGGCATTCAAGAAGTTAACCCCACTTATGTCTGATGGAACTTTTTTTGTCCCGTCAGGTGCAGCTGGTCTGCTCAAGAACGGCTCCACCTTGAGGCTAGGGGGAATTCTCAGGTTAGAAACTTGCTCCATTATTGTAGACACAGGATTGCAGAGGATGGATGTTGTGTATTCTGAAGACAGAAGTGGAGGCGGGCATCGACATGAAGGAATGCGTATGATTTTGAAGGGCCCTTGTCAGGTTTAAGTTGGCGGCGAAGTAATTGTGACAGTCTCTGGTTTAGGAGTGACTTTTCTCTTTTGCCTTCATTTGTCTGTTTTCCTGGAGAGGAAGAAACAAACAGTTGGTGAGAGGATGCTTATTTAAAAGGAATCTATACCAGTAGGAATAACGCAATAGAAGTACATAGGTAGGAGAACTTCATAAATACTTTTTAAATTGCAAGTGCAGTTGCTTATTCCTGAAATCTCTCTTTAGCTAACCCAACATATCAGACAACAGGCGTCACAAGTCTGAATGATAAATCTCGTACAAACACAGCTTTTACACAGTGAGCCGTCACCTTCCAACAGATTTAGGTTCTATGTTCAAAAGAAAAATGTAGCAATTCTGGGGCAAACCAATTGCACCATAGAGTCCACAAATGTCTGTTAATTTAACGCCTTTAGGACCAAAGTGGTGTGCATTGCTTCACAATGCACTACACACCACCACCACTACTACTACTACTACTACTACTTAAAGCGGAACTTTCATGCAAATTAACGTGCCCCCAAATAATTTTTAACATAGTGTTAAACATATCCATACTTGTATTATCCTTAGTAAGTCCGGCATTATTTAGAAATGTAACTTCCTTGAGACTCCCCAGCAGATGACAGCGCAGACATCATGCCAAAGAGGCATCTGTGCACCTGCGCTGTCCACCCCTGTCTCCTCTATGATTGGCAAGGGGGAGTTGCATTGAACCTTAAGGTACATAAAGGGATGGTCTGCTCAGGCTCACAGATGCCTCTACATCGAGATGCCTGACAGTGAGTCTCTGAAGAAGTTACATTTCTAAATAATGCCGAACTTACTAAGGATAATTCAAGTATGGCTATGCTTAACACCATGTTAAAAATGATTTGGGGGGGCACATTAATATGCATGAAGTTCACTTTAAATGTATAGATTGCAATTTTTAGCTCACTGATTGCTAGACTGACCACCAAACATTGCTTCACAGTACTCTAAAGACCTCTTTAGTATTCAAAACATCAAGCTCTTCATTTAGACCAGGTATGTTGGAAACTTGTACTTGTCCTACTATGGATCAGTTAGATTGCCACAGAATTTATCCACTTTTCTTTTGAGCACAAGGCCCACAGGCTAATGTCATATATAGCTGGCTAGATGTATTTCACTTTTCGAACACCCTTAGTTTATGTTCAGAGGGGTAACATTAGTGTAACAACAATGTCTACAAGATTATGCTGGACACAAGATCTGTACTGCGACCAATAAAGCTGCATTGCAGATAACTTAGATGAGTGATAAAGGTTGCAATGCTAATCACTATTTCCAATGACTGGCCAACCTACCTGGGGATCAGCCAGTCATATATGGTTGATGCAGTTACGTCCCTATATCATTCCTACCAGTAGTGAGACTGCCAAGAGGACAGCTCAGTTTCTTTAAGTCACTTGTGTGAGCCTAGCTTTATGGGTGTTCAAAAAAAAAAAAAAAAAAAAAAAAGTGGAATCATTCTGTAGCAAACCAAATTCACAACAGGGAACAAATAACTTCCCCAAATTTCCACCAATTTAAATGGGACGTTTAATGTCTTGAATGCCAGCGAGGCCTCCAACCCATCAGAAGAAATGCATTGGAGACCTCGCTACCAATCAAGTGCTTAAAGCTCCATTTAAAATCAATGGTAAAACATTTAATTATGAGGCAGCTGGTTTGATCCATAATTACTCCAATGTTCTCTTGTGCACAGGGGCCCACAGTGTGGAAGACTATGCCTGAGGTGCGATAGCAGACAAAAATACAAACAAACATCTGTCTGAAGCACTCCTACAACCTTATCACTATAACAATAATGATATATAGTGAATTAAAATTATGTACAACCCTTTCATATCATTCTTCTTTCCCCTTCAGCTCACTTTTCTTTAATTGTTTTTCTTCGTTATATTGACATGACACTTGTAGCCCATACACCCCTTCTCGGATATCGGATTTCCTATTAACATAATAACCGTATCTCTGAGGTTTGGAGAGGATATATAAAGGTTGCTTGAATATAAAGCAATTTTTTTCAGACATTTTAGCCTGAAAAACCAACCTTGCCTTATATTTGGGTGTCGCCATTTATTCAGGCTGCCTGTCAGGGGGGAAGAAAATCATATCCGGTGGGCAGTCTGAAACATTTCCCTACACCTTTAAGACTCAATAACGGACCCAGCAGTCTTCTTCAATGTGGTCCACTTCCACGTTGATAACCAGTGACACAGGTTATTCCACAACCCATCAATGTGCAGACTCCATAAGAATTGATAGAAAGGTCCTTTCTGTGTCACACATCATAACACTGCAAGAAGACTGCAGGGTCCATTATTGAAGCTTAAAAGTAGATAGGGAAGAGAAAAAAAAAAAAAAAAAAAAGAGAATGTTGGGGTTTCCTTATGTTGGGATTTCTTCTTATTTTCACACCCAACATTTGGAAAGTGTGTGGGGGAGGGAGAGGGGTGATGTCACCCTCTATGAGGGCAACTATGGTAGATCTTATAACTTTTGTTTCCCTATTCTGTAATCTCCCTGCATTACAATGTATTAACACTAGGCGGTAGGGTGTTTTCAGACAAAGCTCTCTGAGGGAAGAGACTTCCTCCCAGTCTTGCTTAAGGTCCAGCACTCCACAGCAGCATTCAGTTTAACCAATAGCCAAGACACATAACATCAAGGGCCAGAAAGCAGTTACCACACCAGATAGCCTGAAGGTTACCCTTGCATATAATACAAGCCAAAAGATATTCTCTGGGAGGGATGGTCTGTGTTCTACATGGAATAAGAGAAAAGTATTTTTCTGTAGGTACACAATAATCCCCTTCTCTCTTTTGTCCATTGCGGAACACAGGAACCAAAAAGACATTCCAAAGCTATTCCAACCAATTCAAGGTGGGGGGAGACAAACTCCCAACAAAACCAGTCATGAAACCATGAATCTACGGTGTCAATGGACACTGCCACACAAAACTATGCAAGAGAAAAAAAGTTACCAGAAAAGGATAGGAGAAAACCTACACACAGCCAACATAGCCAAGATGGCACCAGGAAATCAATCACTCAGTCGGAAGGTTACAAAGGATGGTCAGGAAAACAGGGGAGTCGGCACAGGGAGATCCTCCAATTGAGCAGCAGACAGAGCGGAAGGTCTAAAGAGGCAAAGTCAGCACCATTAGATCAGTCAAAGTAACAGCAGGCTAGAAGTGAAGTCAAGGCAGACGGGAAGGTCGCCACAGAGTAATCCATCCTAGGTGGCAGGTGAAGTGGATGAAGGGCAAGACTAGGTCGGCAACAGAAGATCAAAAACAATCAGCAGACAAAAGGTGTAATCCAGGCAAGAGTCAGCAACAGGAACAAGGGCAAGACACTCTAGGAACGCTATAATCAGACGACAGACTTTAGGTGAAGCACCCCATTGAATGACAGGAGGAAGGAACGGGCACAGACATTGGCAGAGCCAAGTCAAAGTCCCTTGTGGGTGCCTTGCTGAAGGAAAGGGAAATGGACAGGCCCGAGAACCATCCCCTTCACACTACCTGAAGATAAAAACCAGGAACTGTAGTAAATCATAGACCAAACTGATTTACAAGAATTAAGCATAGCCACAATGACGAGTTCAAAGAAGCCGTTCCTCCACAGTAGAGCCATGCTGTCAAAGCAAACCTCTTCAGGTCCGGATGACACTGTAGCCTCTGAAAAAGAGATCTGGAAGTAGAGGAAGAAGCCACTGCTCTTTCACTGCCAGGGTGAGCAAATCTGTGAACCAAGTCCTGTGTGGAAAAGAAGGCGCAATCAAAACACGTGTTCATTCCATCTATAACTTTCTCAACACTCTGGACCTCAAGCAAAACCTTAAGACCTTGCAAATCCCTAGCAAAACCATGTGAGCTACTACCGGAAAACCCCCACTTCAATACTGTGAAGTCGAGAATGGACTGCTTTAGCTCCCATTCCCTGGGATCCAGGAGCTCTCTGAGGAGACTGTTTGCTTTTACACTGTTCACTCTTGGATCACCGGAACATGAGCCGTCAGCCCAGGTTATGATCAACAGAACTCCAGTCCACTTAGCCATGCTTCTGGTCCCTCCATGTCAATTGCTGTACACTATACAGCGGAGTTGTTGGACCAGACCTGAATCGGGCATCAGCAAAGGAAGTGGGACCAGTGAAGCAGGGCTAGATTGACTGCCCAAAGTTCCAGCATGGTGATGGAGAGCCTGCTCTTGGAGCTGGACCAAAGACCCTAGGTCATCTGTTAATCCAATGTGCCCACAACCTTTCAGATAGGTGTCATTACCACAGACCAGTTTGCAATAACAAAAATTCTACTTAAAGTCAGATGGCCTTCCCATAACCACCACAGCAGATAAGAGACATGACCCTGGACAGATAACACTGATATCTCGACCACTTCTTCAGTATGTCAAACTGCGGGGCTCAAACGTAAAACGGAGGGTAAGGCACTGCTACCATGAAATCCCACACCAAAGACGACTGATAGTCGAGATTCAGATACAAGAGTGGTCAAAATCCACACCTTCTCCTGTGGGAGGAAGAACTGTTCACAATGGTATCAAATCTAATGACGAGGAAAACTAGAGATTGTGAGGGGACTATGGGGACTTCATGAGGTTGAGGACACAATCATCCCATTCCAGAAAAGCCATTCACGTATGCATACAAAGTGCATATGCTGAATAGGTATTCAGCAGAAGATCATCTAAACAGGGGGTAAGAGATCCCCTTGCAAGTGGCTGGACAGCACCTCCATCAGTTTGGTGGATGCTCCCAGAACAGTCGCCATCCCAAATGCAAAAGAGCACACTAAAAAAGGTGGTCTTGGAAAGAAAATGGAGAAAACTTTGATGAAACGCCTTACTTATATTCAGGGAAACCAAGAAGTCCCCTGGAAACATGGTGGCAAAATTCAAACTTGAACTTTGGAATAAGCACGAAACAACTGAAATGTTTTAGATCAAGGACCGGTCAACAGCACAGATTCTTCTCTGGTACTATAAACATGTCCCTAAAGTGACGAAATAGGCCAAAAATTATGGCCAATGTTATTTTTAAAGCGGAACTTTTACTTTGTAGAAGCTCGCCCTGCAATAATTAAGCATATGGTGACTAGATGCATAATACTTTTTATTACCATTGAAAAGTGGCAGATTCTAACGTAATCCTTAATCTTCGGAGACTGACAGTCAGGTTAGTGCAGTCTGCGGACATGCACCGTCAGTCCCTTCCTGTTACCTTGTGGTACACTGCAATACTTCTTAGAGGAGACTGGAACTGACAGCGCAGGCATGCAGACAAGATGTCTGCACTGATGCCTGGCTTCTGGTCTCCGAAGATTAAGGATTACTTGAGAATCTGCCACTTTTGGGAGGTAACAGACGTATTATGAAGCTAGTCACCATGCTTAATTATTGCAGAGAGACTTTCTATAAAGTGAAAGTTCCACTTTAAGCATATTCCCACAGGACAGACCTCACATAGTGAGCAAACACAAGAGAAACATATGGACAAACAAGGAGAGACCCATACTAAAGACCTTTGTCCACCTGGCTCCACAACAACAAATGTGGCTGAAAGAGTTCTTCAGTCCCCTCAGACAACTCTCCTGAAGGCACAAACAGTGTGAAACAGCTGGTGAACAGCTTGTGTAGTCTGAGGAATAAAAGAGTTAGTGACAACTGGCATTAAGACTGATAAAGGGGAGACTAGCAGCAAGCTCCATATACTAGTATCTCTTTTGGGTGAATCCTGATTGAACTTGGAGAATTGGTTACACTCCACTGGAGCCATAGGCAGCAAGACCTGTGTGTCCTGTCCATAAGAGTTTGGAGGGGACAACCACATCTGGCATCTCCCTTTATAGTGGACTTTGGTTCCCAGACACCTCCACTTACTGTATAATATCTGTTAAATAGGACATGCATGCTCTAAAATGAATGTAAAAAACAACAAACATGAACAGAGACAAGTCATACCATTTTGTAAAGACAATTGGATGCATCTAATCATTGGTCACTTGACACATATTCCATCACTTCAAATATACTCAAACTAGTGTAAAAGCCTGTGTACATGGGCCAAAGTGCATAAAACCACAGCTCCCAGCATTCTGTGCATTTCAGGCAGTGTCTACTGCGCATGACTGCATCGGCCTGCGTTCATGCAGTCTCTACCGCTTTTTATATTATAGGATATTTGAAACCCTCTTAATTTACTAGTGTTTTAAGGAGCTACTTCCCTTGCCCAAAAGAACGTATCCTCCAACAGTATGGGCTGATTTACTGTAAGGGGTGACAAACACAAGAATGTACCATCAATATACAGCTAGGAAGATTTTTTTATTATTTTAAGTACTAAAGTGGGTTGATCACCCACATTAGTACCCTCCAGATTAATATTTGAAAGAATATTCCCTCTCAAACAAGAGTACTTTTTGTACCTGTTAATCAAAAATGGGGGCAAAGTACCCCCCTAATTTGTAAAAGGAGACTATCCACTTTCAAATAAGTGTACTTTTGTATCCACAGGTGATAGGGATGTAATAGGGGCTCATTTATAAACCACCATCCTCCTCTTAACAAAAACAAAACAAATTATTTACTTATACCTGCCAGGTGATTGTGTGATTACCTGGAAGACAACCCATTAACTTAGAAATTACTGGAAAGGGAAGATGATCCCTCATTATGAAAATGTGAGAATGGGGAGCCAAGATATGGGCTCTCACACAGGCTCCAATAGCAAGTGTATAAAATTAGACGAAGTTCATGCTGGATGATTGTCAATCACCCAGCATGCACTATAATGCATCCTGCATTGCTGGAAAGGGGAGATTGGAGGGGGTATGCTTACTGGTGTTAGTTGCAGCTATATCCAGGCACCTGGAGCCCAAAGATGTGTCATAGAATGCTCAGGTAAGCATATTTTAGTCCTCCCAAATGCCACAATTTAGCCTCGACTACCAGTTACAGAACTGCATGCAGCTTCTTTGGCTGGAAAATATTTTATTAAAAAAATTATTAAATCTTAACACTTTGCGTGCCAACCTTGTAAGTTTCACTAGGTAGGTAAAGTGGGCCAGAGAGGTCAACCTTGTGAAACTGGTGCAATGAGACCCTTCAAAATTAACCTGAATGTAGGGAAGGTGTTTTCCTACACTGCAGGGTAAGTTGTAACAATTTAAAATATAACTGATCGCTCCCACGAGTATGAAAGCAATACAGTAGATAAAAATAATCTAGAAAGGGATTCTCTTGATCCTGCACTATTTTCTGTCTAAAAATATAATCTGACCTCTTGGGGGTGGGGGCATTGGGGCCCCTCCTAGCGTCTCCCTGGCTTTATGTATCCAACTGTATAGGTGACCAATGCTACGACCAGAAAGGCAATCGCAACCTTTCCTGTTCCTTCTCAACACGGCGTTGTGTGAACTTCCAGATGGAGCAGATTCCAAGACCCACACGCATAATCAATGATGCAAGAGCAGGACTTGAAGGTCCTCCTATCTGGCATGGATTTTCGTAGAATGTGGGGCTGAGCAGAAGTGGCATGGGAAATCGGTGATCGTCTTCCTGTTTGCTGAATGGAAGAGGAGGGCTACAAGGTCTGAAGACACTAACTCTTTAACCCCTTTACATGCCAGAAGGCTGCACACTGCATTTGCACACCCCTGCTTGCATTCAAAGGGTTAAATTAAATCCAGACCTTGTGGGGAGGCACCAGGAGATGTCCCTATGGCTGCCACAAGGTCTAAATACAAGTTAATACTTTGAGTGCCAGGGAGTGCTCAACATATTGCAAGGCAATACATAATGCAACCCTCTGGCATTCAAAGAGTTAAATAAACCCCCCTTTGCCCCACATACAATTTTCATATACAGCCTGGTTCCCCTTCCCACTGGTAGCCACAGATTCCCCACATGTAATTTGTCATCTCGACAGTCTTGTTCCCCTGCCCCCTGGTAGCCATGGATTCCATCCATACATTGTTTGACCGCCAGTCTGGTTCCCCTACCCACAGATTCCCACATAAAATGTCTGACTACCCCCCCCCACCCAGGCTTGTTCCACTGCCCACTGGCAGCAACAGATCCCCATGTACACATTCTAAACCCCCCCAAAACCTTGCTCCCATGTCCACTAGTAGCCACAGTTCCCCACATACACTGTATGTACCTTTGAGCTTTGTTCTCATACCCACTGGTGCCACCTCCGCAGCCTTACTCACCTGCCCACTGGTAGCCACAGATCCCCATATACACGGTCTGACCCCCAAGCTCTGTCCCCCTGCATATTGGTAGCCACAGATAACCACATACACTGCCTGAACCCCAAGCCATGTTCCCCTGCCCACTGCTAGCCAGAGATCTCTACGGTGTTTGGCACCCATCTCTGTCCGACTGTCCTGTTGGTGGCCAAAGAACCATACATACACTGTCTGCTTCCTGAACCTTGTTCCACTTGTAGCCATAGAAACACACATGCTTTGAAAAATTAGATTGCAGATGGTGTAGTTTTGTACTTTCGGCACCCCTGCAGTAGTTCAGCTAATATCAATGGGTGTCATTTTTCTTGTAAGAGCAGTAGCTAATGAATACAGCAGTAATCTCCCTAGTTTTAAATTATTTCAGTAATTTTGAAGCTGTGAGAATATAAAATAGTACCTATTTTTTCATTTGACATCACATTCAGGCCATTTGTGTACATCAAGCTAGGTGAAGAAAGGCAAGTATCCCCCCACCCAAAACCTATCATGGAAAAAGATAAAGAAGGGCAAAACCCCCACCTATGAAGGCCCTCCTATTCATTGACTTCCATTCCTCAAAGATAATTTAATCAAGAGACTCATAAGAGGGGAAATTAAAAGCATCCCTTCAATGCATTTTAAAGATATCTGGTGTGGAGGTCCCTGACAGTCTCTAATACTGCCCAAATCAAGCTTTCCACAGAACTCCTAGGGTCTTCCTCTAAAGAATCTGCAAGGGTGAGGGGAGAATCATCCACATCTGCATCCCCTGTCTCGCCTTCCACAAGCAAATAATCCTCTCCAGGGGCATAGTATTACTCTCCACAAAAGAATGGACACATTTACTAGGGAACAGACAGTGGGACCCTGATATAACTTATCCTGGACACACTGGATAGATGCAAGTGCACTGGTCAGGGCCTTACAACATGCCATAGTTAGATAAGCATCCATGAGAGTGACTGGGCCCTTCAGTGGACTGAGTAGGGGCCACAACACACTAGAGAAGCGTTGCTGACCTGGCTAATGCTTAAGGAGACTGGCCTGACAGGACAGACAACTGCAGAAGAAAACCGTTTCTGGTGGTCTAGGGCTTCCCCGTCTTCCAAATATTTCCTATTGAACATATAGAATCCAGTATAGGACAGAATTCTCTCAAAAAATTAATTATGAGAGAATCATACTGGATTTTTAGACTAGACACCATGGTACCAAGAGGCCTCAATGAGGCCTGTGACGTAGCGTGGTGAATATATAGATATACATTTTTTATTTTATTTATTTATTTATTTATTTATTTATTTTCACACTTTTTCACATTTATTAAATTAAAGGAATTACTTTATATTTCTTATGGATGATATATTAAGAGAATTATCACAAATAAAGTATGATATATTATTATTTAGTTTTATAAGATATATGACACATTAACTTAAGGATGGGAATCACATACTAAATAAATATATGGTTGTTCTTTGATATATAGTTCTATATATTGAATACAAGAGGTTTACTTTTTTTTTTTTTTTTTTTTTTTTTTTTTTTTTTTTTTTTTAATTTTCACTTATATATGGTTTTAAATATTGATATATCTATATATTTGTTAATTTATATGTGAAGGTTATTTAACTATGAATGGTGTCCCTCAGAGATTGTCAAGCTTTTCTTTATCTGTTTTTAGCCCTGTTCTTCATATTTGTTGAATATAGAAGTATATACTGTGTCTTTGTTAGGAGTTTGTATATGGTATGATAGCTTCTTATCTTTAGCACATTTTACCTTTTAGATTCAAGATGCTATATAGCATCTTTAGGCTATTCTCCATTTTGTTGGAGTAAACCTCCATTTATATTATAGTGAGGATGTTTTTTCAAAGTTTATGAGTTCTTTTTTAGATTTGTTTTATGATTTGTAGAATATAGATATGTAAGTTATTTGTTTATATATGGAATGATAGTTTGTAGTAATCTTTGTCCTTTCTTCGTTTATATGTTGTCTAGATATATTTGAGGTTATATGATTATGTGGGTGTTTTTTTCAGGTCAGTCTCCATTTTTTTGGAGTTCACCCTTATTTATTTTATTTTTTGTTGCTATATATAGTAGTGCGTCCATTTTATGTGTGTGATTTTATTTTATATTTTGTTGTAGTTCTATTCTGATATATAATTGATATATTTATATTTATTATGGTTAGAATATATTTCCATGTATTTGACTGATTATATGTATCAGTAGTTTTTTAGTGAGTATCAGTCTCCATTTTGTTGTAGTCCTGTACCTTTGTATTATGATTATATTTTATATCGTTGTTTTTTTTTTTTTTTTGTTTGTTTTTTTTTTTTTTAGTGTTATTTGTTTTACTGTTTGTTTTTTTCTTCGAAGTACATTTCTATGTACTCAATCGTTATTATGTACAGTAGTGTGTTATTTTAGGCTGTGCTAGTCTCCATTTTGTTGTAGTCTTGTATACTGTATATGTATTTTATACTATTATACTTTGTATGGATGTCTCTTTTGATTGATACTTGGGTTTGCAATATTGTAAGTATACTTCCATTATTACTTGTTATAGGGGCTTTCATATTTTATATATATATATATTTTTTTTTTTTTTTTTTTTTTTTTTTTTTTTTTTTTTTTTTTTTTTTCCTTTTTTTTTTTTTTGATACTCCGTATTTCTCCCTCTTTAAAATCTAAAGTAAATGAATGAAGATCATTATTGGATCATACATATGACAGGGTAGGACTTGTGTTTCAATGAAGCTTTATTGATACATCAAGTTTTGTTTGTATAAATTATCACTTACTCACTGAAATATTCAAAATATTTATACATTACCTTTAAGTATCTTGTTGTACTGTGTTTTTTTAGGAAGAGTATATTAAGATATGTTTAACCTTTAGATTGCAAAAATCAGAAGTTTGTTTAACCTCAAAGGTCACCTGATGTAATAGTTCAACCAATGAGAACCTAGGAGGGAAATTTTAAATGTCAGTTAGGCTGCCATGTTTGTTTCTTTGTATTATTTTACATAACATTCCAGTTGGTTTGATAAAGCAGCCTTAGAGCTGCGAAACGTTACGCTACTATATTATTATTTTTTTCAATTGGTCTGTTGTTTTATTTTATTTTATAATAAAAAGCTGATTGTTTTTAGAAACTTTAGCAGCCTACTACATTTTTCTTTTTAATCATCTTGCTCCTTTGGATTTGGTTTTCATTAGAACAATTTCTACAAACAGATCTGAGTGGAGACAGACTTTGAATTCTCCACAAGCTTAAAGTGCTGGTTCTGGGCATATGCCTTGTAATTAGCAACTACAAATTGTGAGTATAACCTTTATGCTTTTGGTTATCACTTAAATAATCACGTTTACAGGCACTATTGGGCGCCCTCTGTCTTTGTGTGTTTTTCTTCCATTTGGAAGGACAGAGGAAAAAAAAAGAAACAAAAACAAACCACAAACACCACCACACTTGTCTGATCCACTGAGGGGGCAGTGGCTACAAGATGACAATCTGCCAACCTGAGGAGAAAGCCTGCGGCATAGGTGCCTCCTGGGCATGCTGCAGGTCAGTAAAGGAAAGAAGGGAGAAGACCAGGAAACGGACTACAGAGGTGAAAAAAATAAAAATAAATAGAATTGGCGTGGTGGCCTCCAGCCACTCACACAGCATGCAAACCACATACAGGGTTCCCAATCCAGGGCCCCTTCATGTATAGGGAGGCTTTGAACTGGCCAAGGTGTCTCCATGGTCCTGAGCCCACCCAAAGCCACAGGGAATAAATGAAAAAGCGTCTGGAACCACAATCAAGAATGATCAAAAACAGACTTCAGACTGTGGTCAGCAGACAGATATAGGGACAAGGCATGCTCACAAAACCTGGGCCCTCTGAAATGGGGATGGAGAATGGATTCCCAGAGGGTGGGCCATCAACTTGTCAAACATTGTAGAATACAAAATATCAGCCAGTGAAATAGTCTGCATCCAGTTCTGCTCTGCATGCAAGAAGGCACAAATATAAGAAGCCAGCCATAAAGGAGACCCCCCACACCAATAAGTGAATCAAATAAATGAACAAAAAATAAAATCTGAGGAGAATCAGCTCTGTCACTCTCCTGAGGCAGAGCACTTAAAACTAAAGCCTGCCACTGCTGGGTGGGGGGTCCCCTCCTCGAGGGAGATTTGGATTTGCAAGTACCCTGCCTCCTAGTATTGACTACTTAAGCCATGGCTCCTGTGTTCCCAGAAGTGGCAGTACAGTTATTTTATGCAGCAGGAAAAGCGCTAACATATTTTATCATTAAACGAGTGTGTGCACAATCAACTGAATTTCATATCCGGGATATGTATCCATCTTATACAATATAAATCTTCACCCAATTAATGACGCTTATAATTGTGGCCTGTGTCCTTGTTCTAAGACTCAAGTGGCCATATGCAGACAGTTAAAGTATTATAATTCTAGATCAAAACAACCACACCATAGGAAAAGGAATAAAGATTACTATATCTCCAACACACTGCAAAGCAATGATTTAGGTTACCTAAAGGTATCAACTTGACTATATTTGCCTCCTTAGATAACCTCTAGCATTTAAGAAATCATCTATCAACTTTCAGTCTCATGAACGTACCTGGGAACTCTCCCGATTTGCTCCGGTTTTGACACTGCATTACCGGGTCTCCGGGGGCAGAGGATGATTTTCTGGATGTGGGGAGTTTGCTTTAAAACTCTGTCCATTTCTGCTCCTTCCCACCCAGCTCCTCCCACTTTTCCTCCTTCCCCACCCAGTTCCTCCCACTTCTGTGATGCCCTGGAAAACCCCAACCCCAATTGTGGGTAAGGCCCCCCACCTTTTTAATCATGATTTGTGGCAGCTATACTCTCCATCAGAATCAGATGAGTCCCTTCCAGGGACTCCACAACTGAAATTTCCCAGGTATGCTCAATAAAGGCACAATATCACTTAAAGGGATAGTAATACTTAAAATGCAAAAAACAAAATAAAATATGTTGTAGGGTTTATCCCCCTGGGTAAAACAAGAGTACTCCCACTGCTGAGAGGTGTTTCATTCAAAAGTTATTAATTTTCAAAGTTGAATTTTTTAGGTGCAATATCACAGTGGCCTGAAGTTGTACAGTGGTGCTGTTGCTACACCATCGTATGGAGATTTATGGTCCCGGGACCAGAGCTGTCCATAGAATCGTGTAGCAACAGCGCCACTGTACAATTTCATGCCACTTTGATATTGCACCTAAAAAATTTAACTTTGAAAATTAATAACTTTTAAATAAAACACCTCTCAGCAGTGGGAGTACTCTTGTTTTACTAGGGGGATAAACCCTACAACATATTTTTTTTTACATTTTAAGTATTACTATCCCTTTAACGTGATAGTAATGTCTGGTTTTATCCAAGTGTTATATTGTAGATATTAAAAAACAAATACGTTAATTAATGTTAGTCTGGTCTCAAACTTGTATAGTTTGAGATATATACGGTTATAAACTTCTCCGCTCCCTCCCCTTTCACAGATGTCAGCCTCTAGCGGACATGAAATTCTAGTCCCGGGACCGGCAGGTGGCTCTTCAGCGGAGTCGAAATAGCGCTATGTAAATAGAAATACTTAATTGGAACAGTCTACAAAGTGTGTTTGCAAACCAAGCACACTTTGTAGATCGTTCCAATGAAGTAATTCTTTTTTACATAGCACTATTTTGACTGTTGGAGTCGCCTCAAGTCGCACGACTCGAATCTCGTGCCAAGAGCTTGACAGCTGACGTCTTTGAAAGTGGAGGGAGGGGGAAGTTTATAATCTTGTATCTCTCAAACTATACAAGTTTGAGAGACCAGACTAACATCAATGAACTTATTTTTTATATATACAAAACCAGACATTGCTGCCTCTTTAAAAACAACTTTAGTGATTTGGAAGGAGCTTTTAAAATCATCTGTGTGAATTCCTAACTATTTCTATTTGGAAAACTAGTTATTTAGATGTATAGATGATGCTAATTAAGGCATGTCATGAAGGAACTTCCTGTCTTGGCCCTACAATGCCTCCCTCACTTTGATACTTAACCCATTCAGAGCTAGAGTAGGTGTGCAAAGCACTACTGAGCAGTTTGAGTGGGGGAGTTGTGTACTTAGCTTAGATAGGAAGAGACTACATAGCATGTCTTAATTAGCCTTAATTGATACAGCTAAATGATGCAAAAACTAGTAATAATAAATGGCTAATAAGACATACGTGACTATTAGGTAACCAAAATTGTTTTAGGCGACAGTCTCCCTTTAAATGTGTTTTTCAATTAGTTTAAGAGATTTCTGGGTTAGCTACTGGAGAATTAAATCTCAGCAGAGCTTTGCTTTCTGATCTGTCAGACAAAGAAAACATAATTAAATATGAATGACCAAAAATCCCATCTCTACACCCTTTTAGGCTGCAATAACCTATTAGTTTCCGGGAGTGGGAGATGTGTTATGCACAACCCTTTCAAGATGTACTTTGTCTCCTGACAATCAGCCTGCACTACCTACCAGCTAGATGTGACACCAAACCAAAGTAAACCTACTTATTTTACAAACCTGCCTGAAGTTTTGTTGTATTTTCTACTGCTCCTGCACTGCACTCAGAAATATCCTCCCTAGAAGGGGAAATGCTGAATTAATACATTTATAATATACTCCTATATATAAATTACATACAAAAAAAACATAATATTAATTCACAGATGTGCAGTGTCATACCTACTGAATGAAGTTATATGAAGGCAGGAGAAAAATTAAACCCCTCGGATGTCACACAGTGTTAAGCATTAACCCCTTAAGGACCGGCCGCACATGAGCGCAGCCAGTACATAAGGATGATGGAGCTTCCCCCCCCCCCCCCCCCCAGGATCCGATTCAGGGCTTCCCGAAAGGCATGCAGCCACACAGGGAGCCCTGAAATTCATGACGTACATGTACGTCATGCATGGGTCTTTTAGGGACGTTCACACCATGACGTATCTGTAAGTCCTTGGTCCTTAAGGAGTTAAAGGGATAGTAATGTTTCATAATAAACGCAGCTCTAATTAATCATCATAGTATTTGGACCTTGGAGAGTGTTATTTCAATTCTGTCAGAGTTGTAGTTCAAGAGTAATTCAATGATAAAGTATCCCACTCCCACCCCTTTTACGGACGTAACACTGCTCAGCCAGATCAGAAGGGAGGTTCCTAGGTAGATTGCAGAGAGGGACAATCTTCAATTAAGATGAGGAAAAAACATGAAAAACTTGTCAAGGGGGGCAGGGCATTAATTGTTCTCATAGGAAGAAGATTGTCCCCTTCTGTTATCTGTCTGGTCTATGGACTGGATTCCACATCTGAGAAGAGATGGCTTACACTAGGTAAAAGGGGTGGGAGGGGAAACTTTGCTTGTGGACATCTCTCAAACCATAAAGGTTTGAGAGATAAGACTTATATCATTCTTCATGTTTTTTTAATGCCTACAAAATAAAATAAAGATAAAACGATGTATTACTATCCCTTTAAAGGGGTTAACTGTCACAATGCTGGAGAGGTCTCAATTGCACTTCTGAAAAATGCTTTGGAGACCTTTTTGGCATTGAAGGAGTTAAAAAAATATCTGTCTATATATTAATAGCAATATTGGCACAGCTTTGCCTGTGCAACAAAATCAATCAAAAAGCCTCATGTTGTTGTATATATACACGACTAAAGAATGTTTTATAAACAAAGAGTGCTATGGAGAGACACTACAGAAGACATCCTAAACAGGAGTAGATATTATGTTTGTTATTCACCACATTTCAACCCAATGCATCGGATACCTGTCTGTCACTAATAGAGTTACAAAATTAAAAGTGGATTTACAGTATGTGTAGGACTATTTTCCCCTGACATCCAGGCGAATATACAAAGGAGGCAATGTTCTTAAAGGGATAGTAATACTTAAAATGTAAAAAAAAATATGTTGTAGGGTTTATCCCCCTGAGTAAAACAAGAGTACTCCCACTGCTGAGAGGTGTTTCATTCAAAAGTTATTAATTTTCAAAGTTGAATTTTTTAGGTGCAATATCACAGTGGCCTGAAATTGTACAGTGGCGCTGTTGCTACACCATCCTATGGAGATTTATGGTCAACTGACCAGAGTTGTCCATAGGATCGTGTAGCAACAGCGCCACTGTACAATTTCAGGCCACTGTGATATTGCACCTAAAAAATTCAACTTTGAAAATTAATAACTTTTGAATAAAACACCTCTCAGCAGTGGGAGTACTCTTGTTTTACTCAGGGGGATAAACCCTACAACATATTTTTTTTTACATTTTAAGTATTACTATCCCTTTAATGACTGGCTTGTTGAATTTTCAGTGCTTAGCCCTTTCAGCACCAAAAAGGTGTGCGGTGAATTGCAAATCACTCCATTACACAACTGTCCATCAGTGAGAATGTTGGCATGTGTGAACGTTTTACATATATTGTGTACAGCATCAATAGAGTGTAGCGGTTTGCGTATGGCATATAGCGGTTTAGGCATGGTGGTTTACATGCGTGTGCTTGTGTACAGAAGGACAAGCAATCGACTGCAGACATTTTCACAGGAGTAGCCGGGGGGGGCACTACCCCGGCCACTACTGTGGAAATCATTCCCCCATGAATGGACCAATATGACAGACAGCAAAGAGGATTTTTTTTTTTTTTTATAACCCCTTACTGTCGCACCTGGGTATGATTGCCAGGCAAACAGAAGTCTTATTTTATGTATATTCATAGGGTTTTTCCTGCAGAGTAAAAATAAAGGTACTGCCACTGTTGGGAGATGTAAAGGATTAAAAAGGCATGGGCAATCTGAGGTTCTCTATTGGATGGCCTGGCATGATGGAAACTGTAGTCCTTAACAGCTGGAGAGCCTCAGGTTATCCATTCCTAAACTCCCCCTACCCAAAATTAATGGTGTCATCTGGAGTCTACAATATTCACCTGGGAGAGGCGAGTCAAAGACTATTGACCGCCATACAATGTAACAGCTGTATCCCTTTATGACCGTTATAGGAAAAGTATTGCCAATTTTTTTTTTTTTTTTTTTTTTCCAAAATGAATCCTGTAGGCATTAAAAAATAAAACTAAATGCCCCCAGTCCCATCTCTCAAACCTCCCCCCCCCCTCTTCCTCCCTCTCTCCCCTTTCCCTGACATCAGCACTCTAGCTGACTGCAGGGGAATCCGGTCCCGGGACCGGCGGATGCTCTTCAGCAGAGCAGAGATCGCAAGAGAGAAAAAGAACCACTTCATTGGAATGGTCTACAACGTGTGCTTGCAAACCAAGAGATTCATTTTTGTAAATAATTGGCAATACTATCTCTCTATTACTTCTGAATAAAGCAACTGCCAGCAGTGGGGGTACTCTTGTTTTACTCAGCACACAGAGTCCTACAACAATTTTTTTTTTTTTTTATAAAAAAATGTTTAATTACAATTCTGCCTGCCAAAGAAGCCATTTTTTTTTTACTTCTATCAGCCAAACTTATCCACAAAATTCTGACAAGCCATAGGGGGTTAGGGCTTACTACTGAAAAAACCCACCTCCCAACCAACAAGGCTTCGGGCATAATTGATCCTACTTTTGACCTATGAGATCAGATGCAAAAGGATGTAACATAGCCCAAATGACATCAATGTGAATTTGCTCCATGTTTGCAGTTATATAGGTCCAAATATCTCCATACATTAGAAGGAGCTTACCAAAATCATAAAGGGTCTTAATTCAGTAAGCTAAAGATGAGCATCTGTGCTGCAAAACCAACTGCACAGTAGGGGAAAAAAACCTCCTATCCTATATAATAATTAGTTAAAACGTGTTTAACGACGCAGTCAGGCACAGTAGAGGATGCTGCACGTGCTGCAGTCAAGCGCAGTAGAGACTGCCCACGCCGTGGCTGATGCAAAGTCCAGCTCTGTATCAGTCGCGGCGTGGGCACTCTACTGTGCATGAATGTCCCGAGACTGGCTGGCAGTGGCACTGTGGCCCGTGTAATGGGCTCTTCAACTAGTATGATATAAAAGGGGAATTTTTTTAACTTACTGATAAATCCTTTTCTCTTAGTCCATGTGGAACACAGAAACCTTGGGGTAAGCTACCTTCCTGCAGGAGTGCAGGGCATTTGCAGAGACTACCTTCCCTGCTTCAGTTTACCCCCACCAGTCTAACCCAGTTTTACAGATGCAAAGCTAGTAAATCCCCTACACTGGAGAACCCATGAGGACACCCCACATACAGTTCAAGACTGAAACAGCTATTTCTTTTCTCAGGAAGGAAGTCCTGCACCAAGAGAAAAGGATTTATCAGTAAATACACAAATATCCTGTTTTCTCTAGCGTCATTGAAGGACGCAGAAGGCAGGGTACTCCAGTGCTCTATACCCTGTCTCCACAAGGATGTTTGTTTTTCGAGTGTCCTCAGAAGATCTGGGCCATCCCTTATGGGAATGTTTAAGATTATATATATATATTATATATATATATATATATATATATATATATATTTTTTTTTTTTTTTGTAATTTTTAGAAATTATTTCATTGCATTTTATTTATATTACAGTTATGGAGAACCCCAACTTCGCTGGGAAAGTTTCTCATGGGACCCTATTCCTTGGTAACTGTGGATATAGAGGAAATTAATTCCAAGGTAAAAATAAACTCCCTTCCCCAAACGAACAGGGAGACACAGGAGAAATATGGAAAAAAATTGATCTGTATATAATGGAACAACCGCAGAACAGGACAACAGCTTCTCATGTAGACAGAATAGATCACAATTCTTAGGTTATGAAGAATAAGAGAGCATTCTATTTTTTTTAAATACTTTTTTCTTAGTCCATGTGGAACTATGAGTAGTCTCCTCTTTCAGGAAGGCAGGGCACTTCAAAAAGCTGTCTCTAAGGAGAAGATTCCCTCCTCCAGTCCACTTTACCCCCACTTGATAATCTCCGTTTTAACATTTAGCAAAGCCAAGAGAAAAGCAGAAGAGAAAGAAGAAAAGGTAATCCCTGAACAGAGAATCCAAGAGAAACCCCCTGGATGGGGACTCAAACCAATGTTTTGTTTCGCCAAGAGGGAGTCCTGTGTCTCACATGGACTAAGAGGAAAGGATTTAACAGTAACTACACTAAAAACATAACTTTTATTGTGTCCAATGTGGAACACAGGAACCATGGGGATATACTAAAGCGATCCACCAAGATTCCATGGAGGGGGGGGGGGGGAATACCTCAGTCACAGACGAGTATTCACAGGACTAAGCTGGTACAACATTAACCTTAGGTGTCAGACATCAAACTCACACCCCAATAACAACAAAACAAAAAAATGGAATCCAAAAGGTTTCTGATCTCAGAAAAAAAAAAAAAAAAAAAAACCAAAAACAAGGAGGACACCTAATACAGACACCATACCCTGTAAGAAATTCAGACTTAAATGGACTTCAGCTGAAGCCAGCACATTACCATTTTAGTTTTTTTACAAAGGTGTGCAGATGTGACCATATCTCCACCTTACGCAACTGTTTAACAGTTGCCCGATTATTGTAGGCCCAAGACCCTCCCACAGACCTGGTGGAATGCGCCATGACTCAAAAGGGTACAGGTTTCTAACAGATAATATATGTCTAGTGAATGGTCACCTTAATCTAGAAAGCTACAGTATCCTTAGACGCAGGCCCTCAGGAATGACAAACAGAGAATCACCTGGCCACATCCAACAGATGAAGTTTCTGCTCCTGCCTGGACAAAAAAGGAAAAATAGTTTCCCGGTTGATGTGAAAATCTGAAATAACCTTGAGCAGAAAACCCAGAGGTGTTAGCTGGACAAAGTCTGATAGACAATAGCCAGTAGAGAAACAGAAGACAGAGGTTCAAAAAGAAGCCTCTGAAGCACTCCCAACACCATGTTCAAATACCATGAAAGAGTGGGATCCCAAAAGACAGGGTATACATGAGCCACTCCTTGGTCAAAATTTTGCATATCAGGAAGGAAAGTGATATTTTGCTGAAAAAATTGCCGAAAAAGCTGAAATCTGAACTTTGATGGAAAGCAAACTAAGCTCTTTCTAGACAGCATCCAGAAGAAACAGTAAAACAACCGGAAGATGAAAAGGCAGCGGATGTGAACCAAACCCTATGAGAGTTCTTGGTAGAAACCAGCTTCCTAGCCCGAAGCTTAATAGAAATTACAGAGTCCAAAAAAACATTTTTCTTCAGGCTGCTGGTCTCAAGAGCCAAGCAGTCAAAGCTAGCTTTTCCATCAGAGGGTGGCATTTCAATCCCTGCGTCAGAAGGACCTAACTCAAGGTAAGAAGACAGATTAAGAAGATCCCAAAAACCAGGCCAGACGTGGCCAGAATGGAACAATCAGCATCCCGACTTTCCTCAGCAAGAAAAATACTACTACCTGGCAAAGGGACAGAGCGCCTGCAAACGACATTGCATTTTAGTGCTATTTTTTTTTTTTTTTTTCAAGCCCTTTTTTTCCCCATCTTATATGATTTTATACAAATTTTTATACCATTTTGAATAAGCTCAGGCTCCTACATGGATGGCCTCTAATAAGCTGGAAAGAGGGAGCGTGGAAAGAAGGAGAATGGATACAGACATATCATCACGACTGAAATTATATAGTTGATGGGCATACACTCAAAGAAGCCACTGAGTAAGCTTACCTAGGCTGGGTTATCCCTGGGAATGCCAGTTAGGTGTTAAGTATATTCACAATAGTGGGCCACATGGAGGTACATTGTTCATATATGTGTAACCAATGTGTGATCATTGTATTGTTTACTCAGGCTCAATATATACGGTAGTGAGCAAAAGTTTTAGGCAGGTGTCGAAAAAATGATGTAAAGTAAGAATGCTTTTGCAAATAGACATGTTAATGTCTTATATTTATCAACTAACAAAATTCAAAGTGAGTGAACAAAAGAAAAATCTAAATCAAATCAATATTTGGTGTGACCACCCTTTGCCTTCAAAACAGCATCAATTTTTCTAGGTACACTTGCACGCAGGTAGGTTGTTCCAAAATATTGGGAGAACTAACCAAAGTTCTTCTGTGGATTTAAGCAGCCTCAGTTGCTTCTCTCTCCGTGTACTCACAGACTCTATGATGTTGAGATCAGTGCTCTGTGGGGTCATACCATCACTTCCGGGACTCCTTGTTCTTCTTTATGCTGAAGATAATTATCTGTCTGTACTTTCCAGCAATGAGAACACCATTAATTCTGACCAAATCCTCACCTTCACTCACAGAAATGCAGCAACAAACTTGCAAGCAACCTCCACCACAGACACTCATTCTTGTACTGCTTTCCAGTCCTTCAGCGAACAAACTGCCTCCTGCTACAGCCAAATATTTAAAATTTTGACTCATCAGACCAGAGCACCTGCTAACATTTTTCTGCACCCCAGATCCTGTGTTTTCAGGCATAGTTGAGTCGCTTGGCCTTGTTTCCACGTTGGAGGTATGGCTTTTTGGCCACAAGCCTTTCATGAAGACCACTTCTGACCAGACTTCTCCAGACAGTAGATGGTTGTACCAGGGTCCCACTGTTTTCTGCCAATTCTGAGCTGATGGGTGGAAGGTAGTCTCCCACTCAGAGCCAGTGTTCCACATAGGACGTAAGATAAATGGTTCTTTTTAAATATTTAAATGCTTGGTATCTACAATGCACCATGAAGCAAAGTGCTGGAGATCTGTAAATCCAAGGAAATGTTGGGAATTTTATTTGTTCCTTGTAGTGCAGTCGTTTTGCCCCAGAACTGCTCTTCTTTTTCTCAGTGTAACATTAAAAACCCCATGTCAAACAATCTTCATCTCATTACTAGATAACATTCTTTTAACTCCTTGGATTGTTTGGCATTGCGTTGGGGACTGCTCTAGCATAAAAGAGGTTAAGAGTTCTTATATTCAAAGTGTCACCGATTCTCAGTCATTCACTATTCAAATGGACACCAAGTAGAAAAAACAAGCCTATTAGGATTTCCCAAATCAAATTCCTTCACAATTTTCATAATGACAGAATCTACATAGCTTCTAGTCCCAAGAGTCTTAGCTGTGCATCACTGCAGTGATGTCACACACTTCAATTTAACCTTCAGAAAGATAACCGCTTGGCGACACCCAGAGTGACATTTAGAAACAGTTAAGAACAAATTCCAGGCACTGATTTTCAAGTGAAGTGGGAAGTAGAATTTTTTTTTTAATATGAATAATTTTATATTAACTCACTTTCTAACACTAGAAATAGAACAGATGCAAGATTTTATGCTGCATAACATTTCATTTTAGGTCTTGGTGACAGATCAATCTAGCATTGTATCCTCAGTGATTTGCTTGAGGATAGGATATCAGTGGGATATCTTCTCCTGGTGGGGCTGTTTAACACGCAACCAACTAATAAAAGAAACTCTGAAGTCAAAGTATGGGAGTAAACAATGCTAGGATATTAGATTCTCTTTTAATGGGTCATCAAAAATGTCCCGATTTTACAGCCTGTAATAAAATATTTACACAGATTAACCACATAGATGTTAGATATATCTGCAAAATCCAAGGGCTTAAAGGGATAGTAATACTTCGATTTATCTTTATTTTATTTTGTAGGGGCGGGAGGGGGGAACTTTGCTTGTGAATATCTCATAAACCATAAAGGTTTGAGAGATAAGACTTATATCATTCTTCATGTTTTTTTAATGCCTACAAAATAAAATAAAGTTAAAAGGAAGTATTACTATCCCTTTAAATGAATACTTACACCTCCTAACAACAATCACCCACTTGCTTTATCAAGGTCAGGAAATACTAATGGCCTCTGAATTTTGCCCTTGTGTGTCGGTTCAAGATAGAACATTCTCAATTCTTGCTGGATTTCATCTGCACAGAGTTGGACAAGCCTCTTGTAGTCATAACTCTTGAACATCAAACTCCGCCTACTAAAACTTTCAGGTTTAATTTGTCTTTTGCAGTTTGTTGTTCATTCTTAACACAGGAGTGCAGGAAGAGCACATGAGCCCAGCAAAAGATGTATCTATTGCAAAAGAGTACCTTACCAGACTCCTGCCAGCTACAGTAATGTTCCATCCCGAAGAACATGACATCCGGACAGACTGAAGAGGTTTTAACTTGAACCAAAGAACAAAGCATTAGGATTTTCTGACCACAGTATGGCAAGTGTGGATTGTTTGTATTACTATGAAGTGTTTGTGTTCCCTTAAAGGGATAGTAATACTTCGTTTTAGCTTTATTTTATTTTGTAGGCATTAAAAAAAAAAACACGAAGAACGATATAAGTCTTATCTCTCAAACCTTTATGGTTTAAGAGATATTCACAAGCAAAGTTTCCCCCTCCCCGCCCCTTTTTCCTAGTGTAAGCCATCTCTTCTCAGATGTGAGTCTGGTTGTAAGACCAGACAGATAACAGCAGGGGACAATCTTCTTTGTAAGAAAACAATGAAAGCCCTTCCCCCCTTGACAAGTTTTTCAGCTTTTTCCCTTATCTTAATTGAAGATTGTCCCTCTCTGCAGTCTACCTGGGCACCTCCCTTCTGCTCTGGCTGAACGGGGGGGGGGGGGGGTACTTTGCTTGTGACTATATCTTAAACCATAAAGGTTTGAGAGATAAGACTTCTTCATGTTTTTTTAATGCCTACAAAATAAAATAAAGATAAAACGAAGTATTACTATCCCTTTAAGTAATTCAGTAACAGGAAAAGGAACATAAATAGCTGTCCAGGCTGCCAAACTGGAGTGTGAAAAACTCTGGAAATGTGAAGTAATAAAAGGGATACGTGAAACCGCTATTTCTAACTGTGCTAAGAGCAGAACATGTTCCTTACTGATAAACAGTAAATATCAAATCTGGGCAACAAATGTCTGAGATGATGTTTACAATTACTAGGTCTCAGATGTCAACCTATACCCTATAAAGAAGGGCAGGGGACTCTGATGTGTCCCAGACAATCCATTAGACTAACTCTCTTACCTCTGGTGGGGGTGGTTTGATGGTGACCGGTTGAGAGGTTCGTCTGGGAGGTGAAGGCTTCTGATGCACTTGCTGCTGTACAGGGTTGTAATAAGTTACCCCTTGGTACACCTGGGACTGAGCCTGCCATGGCGACAAAATACATAAGATGATCCATAGAGGGCATTTTAACTTCTTGGCATATCAGAAGACGTGAAATGGTTACATGTAAAGGATCACTTGCACAAAGAAACTGGAGTAGCAATGAGGACAACCAACTGCACCAAGGGGGAATTAAAGCTCCAAATTATTTAAATTGCACTTTTGAACTCTTGAATGCTGGAGGTATCCAAATTAAATGTGTTGGGAGACCTACCATTGAAGGGGTTAAAGCTCCATTTAAAATCAATGGGAAATGTGTAAATTTGTATTTAATTCTAGGGCAGCTGGTTTACATCAGAATGAGTTAACTTTTCTTTGCAAATATAACCCCAAGGGCAATACGTACCAAAAGGGGAGCAATTGAGTGCATTTGAGAATAATGAGACCATGGGATTAAGCTTCTTCCACTAGGAGGCAGGGCAATTCAAGAAGAGAGGATTTTAGTGAACGTATTTCATGTGGAACACAGGAACCATGGAGTAAAGTTCCCCTTTTCCCTTCCAGCTTTAACCGCCATACCTCAGTTTCATTGTATAGCAAAGTGCCATCTAATCTAAATAACAAAGCACTAGCCTGCGAAGCTCCCTGTGTGAAACCGCACATGCGCAGTAGAGACTGCAGGAAAGATGCAGTCATGCGCAGGAGGGACTGGCCAAAGAGGACCCCTCTGCCCAGGGACTTAAACCACATGTTTTTTTCTCCAGGTGGAAGTCATGTGTTCCACATGGAATAAGGGCCTTATGTTCAAAAGAAAAGTGGAGGAGTTCTGGGACAACACATTGGTACTATAAGGGTGAACTAAAAATCGCCATTGAATTAAATGGGGGATTTTAACCTAGAGCGGTCTCCAACACGTTTAAATCAATGGGAATTTTTAGAAACACCCCCCCACACACACACACACACATAGAGCACTTGATCTGGCCCAGAACTCCACCACTTTTCTTTTGAACAGCTCTAAGAGAAAAGGATTTAAAGCTAAGTACACTAAAAACCTATTTCTTTAACGTCCAGTGTGGAGTACAGGAACTATGGGGATAAACCAAAACACCCACCACGATTGCTGTGAGTAAAACAGGGAAAAGAAAACATTCCACTGTAGACCAGTACTCCACAGGATTAACTGGTAACATACAAACCTCAGGTATCAATGGACTCCAAATTTGAACACTAAGCAACTAAAAGAACAAACAGGGTTCAGAACTCTGAATAAAGTGAAAGAAGCAAAAAGGTCCTTAAACTGATAATTCCTACAAAAAAAAAAAGGACAGAAAGGAAAAGTGACAATCTACTGCAGGTGGAAAACTGACAGCACCTTTAGCAAGAAACCAAGAGAGCCCAAAGGCAAAAATTCAATGCAAACAGTTTGACACACAAAAAAAAAAGGGACCATGTCCCAAAGGAAAATTGGATGTCTAGAAGAAAACACCCTATAAGCTCTAGAATCTCCACAAACTTACTTTGGAACAAAATGGCCTAGATGGCAATTTAACCACTTGTCTTTCTTATGCCTTCACCCATGACTTGAAAGTGATCTAGACCTTTGCTCTTTCTTGGTTCTGACTGTTGTTATTCACAAAATAAATTCTCCAAAATCTAAGAAATCTTGAAGGACACTTGTTACCTTCAAGTTCTGTATAACACCTTCAGAAAAATATTTATGTCTCAGGAATGAGGCCTTAAAACTAACCTTGTTTGGATGGCATGGACTTAAAGGGATAGTAATACTTTGTTTTAACTTAATTTTATTTTGTAGGCATTAAAAAACATGAAGAATGATACAAGTCTTATTTCTCAAACCTTTATGGTTTAAGAGATATTCGCAAGCAAAGTGTCCCCCTCCAGACCCTTTTACTTATGTAACACTTCTCAGCCAGGGCAGAAAGGAGCTGTCCAGGTAGACTGCAGAGAGGGACAATCTTCAATTAAGATTAGGGAAAAACCTGAAAAGCTTGTCAAGGGGGGCAGGGATTTCATTGTTTTCATAGGAATAAGAGTGTCCCCTTCTGTTATCTGTCCAGTCTATGGACTGCATTCCACATCTGAGAAGAGATTGTTTACAGTAGGTAAAAGGGGCGGGAGGGGAAACTTTGCTTGTGAATATCTCATAAACCATAAAGGTTTGAGAGATAAGACTTATATCATTCTTCATGTTTTTTAATGCCTACAAAATAAAATAAAGTTAAAACGAAGTATTACTATCCCTTTAAGTCCATGCCATCCAAACAAGGTTAGTTTTGCATGAGTTGACATACAGGACCATGAACGAGTAAATCCCACAGGAATAGATGTCCCATGGTTCTGCTACTGAGAGTTCCACTAGAAAAAAAACACTCCTGTTGTGACCAAGCTGTTGCAAGGAAGATAAGTAAGGCCGAGAAGGAGTGGCCTTCTTCAGAGACTTTTCTTTTAAAGCTCTCTGTTTCCTAGTGGAAGGATCTTATCCCCATGGTCCCAAGAAGGATGTAAGAGAATTTGGATTTTTAACCCCTTGAATGATAGAGGTCTCCAATGCCTTGAGGTCTCTACCATTTAAAGGATTAAAAATACCACTTAATAAATAGGAATGTGTATTTGCCCCCTAGTGAGGATTGGTTTGCTCCAGAATTGAGCTATTTTTTTGTTTTAGTGCAAATGGCTCTAAATTCATTAAGATTTCCATTTTGAGGATTTAGGATAGGCAAGGTTGTCCCCTCACCCACCCTAAAACAGATTAACTCTAAGTTAGCAGGGTCTGAGATAAAGAGGCAGAGGTGCATATATTTCTACTTACCTGTGCATTGAGGTAGAGGTGGGTTGGAGGAGGCGGAGGCATGGGCCCAGGAGGGTATGGGTATGTGGGGTTTCCAAAATTCATGACACCAGGAGGACCAGGGTAGTATGGAGGAGGCAATAGCTGCTGAGGCGGGGGCTGACCAGGGGAGATGGAAACTGGAGCAGGGTAAATATTAGGGCTGGTCATGGGGGCAGGAGACTGGTGTGGATGCAAACCTGAAATAAAAAATAATATATAAAATGGAAGTCAGTGCTAACCCAGAACTCAAAACAGGACATATTACAGGGGTAATACATTTTTGGCCCTCAGCTTTTGGGTGATTGTAACCTCATGGTTTGGGATGATGGGAGTTGTAGTCTCCAACAATGGTGTTCAAAATGTAATTACCTTGTTTAGGACACAGGTGTACAATTATTCTGGCCTGTGGACCACACTGAAGGTCCACTAAACAAAAACAACAAACACATACATTAAAGGCCCGTCTAATACCCTTTCCCCAATAATACCCATCTTGACTGCAAAAGAGATGTGTGAGAGGAAAAGGAATAGAAAAAAAAAAATTAAAAAAAAGGAAAGAGGGGTGTTATGAGTGGAAACTACCATGGTAAAGTCTGGCTATCCAATCACAGACTGAACGGATGCATCACTGTTGTGCAGAATGCATCAGTTCTGGAACCCTGCACTGGTAGAATGGAACATTGCATCAGTACTGTGCGTTGTGATAAAATGTGTCACTCTTCCTCTTCAGAAAAAGACAGTAGTTATAGTTTTCGGTCTAGCAGTACTGCTGGATGTTTGATGTGGGACGGCATTGCATGTCATGACTGTTGAGAGTACATAGAGTGCCATGCAGTATACAGTGGTGTGTCATGTCAGTTAACCCTTTGCGTTCTAGAAAGGCTTCCAGTGCGTTGTTGTGTAATGCATTAGTTACCTCTCTGGCACTTAAAGGTTTAAATAAAGTGCTGTTAATTTAATGTATAAAGAAGTTGTCCTAATGACAAATAATGTAGATTCAGCGGTCCACGTTACTGACCCGGTACAGCAGAGACTCTCTTGTCCCCACAATGTCTGGATTCAGCTTGGGGGGGGGAGAAGCCACTGTTGAGACTGAGGGAGCAGGCCTGAGCTTAAGGGGGTAGCGGCCGTGAAGAGGGCTTGTTGGGTGTCTGAACTGAGGAAGGACCGGAGATCCTGGGCATCCACCGTTCATCTCCAAAAAAAAATTAAAAAATAAATAAAGCGCAAAAAAAAAAAAAAAAACCAACACTGTCACACCGTAAAAAGTCAAGACTCCATAAGGTTTCAACTCTGAGTGGCAGAAGGTTACTGAACGCACGTTTCATACCCCTCTGGCACTCCAAGAGTTAACAGTTTGAGTAGCATATGCATCCAACATCACTCCCTTGTACATTCCATCCCTGCAAGTCAAGCGTCTATAATGGCTTAACCCTCCGAGTGCCAAATTGGTTTGAAACACATTGCATTACATACCCCTCTGCACTGATTAGGTTCACAAAAGTGAAGGTGAGGGCATTTTGTGTGTGGAGCAGGAGGACATCTGGGCATAGAAGAGGTGCAGGTGAGGGCACTGTATGTGTGTGGAGCAGGACAACTTTTTGGCCACAGGAAAGGGCATTTTTGTGTTGGGGATGTTTTTTGGTTGTTGAGGCGGATGTTGAAGGAGGGCAAAGTCCTTGTAGAGACTTTGACCATTCCTGTCAAAATCAAGCCCCCCTGTATCTCCAGGACTGGCAGCATGGAGTAGATATGAATATGTCATCCTTACTGTTGCCCCTGTGGGATGGCGTTGCCTGTCATGTTATGACCATTGGGTGTATGTGTGTGAAATGTACACACACTGATACACCCAGACATATGCAACACACAGGCAGACACATGCACACAGTGAGACGCAGACATAGATCAGACATACACACATGCAACAGATATGCACTCATGCTGCAAACACACAGGGGGACACAGACACAGTGATAGGTCCCCTGGATCTGTAGGTTTTGAGTGTAGATGTGTGGGCTCTGGCCACTCTGGAATTAGTGTAGTGTACATCAATGTTATCTTTTTATTTCTCTTTTACTTTGGGCCACAATTGCAGTATTATGCCTGTGTGTGTTTTGGTTGTGCAAATGGAAAGCAGAACATAAAAGGATTGTTATACCAGAATGTTAACCCTTTGAGTGCCAGATAAGTTTGCAACTCATTTCTTTGCAATGCACTGCACACCTCTCTGGCACTCAAAGGGTTAAGGTATAGTGTGGCATGCAGTATACACTGGTGTGTCATGTCAGTTAAATAGCAGTGGGAAGCTTATTCATACCTGCAAACTTTGTTTTGTGGAGTCCCTGGAAGGGACTCGATTGTGCTGCTGGCAGCAGCTCGAAGTGATTTGGGATTAATAGGGGGCAGGGCTTAATCATGAGTGGGGACGGGGCTTTAGTGAGATGTGGGGAAAAAAAAAGTGTTAGGAATAGGCTGGGAATTGAAAAGAAGTGGGAGGGAAAATAGGATTTTAGTCTTACCTGTTAAATCCTTTTCACTTAGTCCATACAGGTCACTGGTACTCTGGGAGGCGTAAGTCCCCTCCAATAGGCAGGAACAACTATGCAAATAATTTGCAAGGGGCGGAGCCTCCCCTCTTACTTAAGCCACCTTCTGGCCAGAGCCACTCATATTGATTTGAGACCCCAAAAAGCAAAGCAAAAAGAAAGACTCCTGTGAGCATGCCCGAACGGTCTCCCACTGAATGCCACAGGAGAGCCAAGACTGGTCCCTTGACAGGGTGGGAGACCAGTGACCTGTATGGACTAAGTGAAAAGGATTTAACAGGTAAGACTAAAATCCTATTTTCACTGTCGTCCAATACAGGTCACTGGTACTCTGGGATGTACAAACATTGAGCTGATCCAGAGGCGGGAAGTAAGGCAAGGACCAGGCGCAAGGCCCAAGTCACTAGAACTGATATGACCAGTTGATAACATAGCCCAAACTGTAAGTGTCAACGGACACCAACCAAGGGAACAATCCCTGAACTAACACAGCACACGGAACTAGAGCCAACCGGGCTCAACAGTAAAGAAGCACTAAGGATCACAGAGCGGAAGACCTACACAGGCAAGACTGCCTCCAGGACCTTCCTTCCAAAACTGGCATCAGCCGAAGCCAGTACATCAACTCGATAGTGCTTAGAAAAGGTGTGCACAGAGGACCAAGTGGCCGCTCTGCACAGTTGATCAGCAGAAGCTTGATTCTTGTAGGCCCAAGAGGCCCCAATAGATCTGGTGGAATGGGCAGTCACCCGGAAGGGAACATGCTTATTCCGCAACTTATAGGCTTCACGGATGGTAGCCTTAATCCAAGAGGCAATGGTAACTTTGGAAGCCGGTCTTCCTGCCCTAGGCCCCTCAGGAATGACGAATAGAGCGTCAGACTTCCTGATAGACTCGGTGCGATGAACATAAAACTTGAGGCAACGCACCACATCCAACAGATGGAGATCTCTTTCCTTGTCAGATGAAGGATTAGGGCAGAAAGAGGGAACCACAATCTCCTGATTGATGTGAAACTCAGACACAACCTTGGGTAAGAATTCCTTGGTAGTGCGAAGCACAGCCTTATCCTTGTGGAACACCAGGTAAGGAGGTTTACAAGACAAGGCCTGTAACTCTGCTACCCGGCGCACTGACACAACAGCCAAGAGGAAGGCCATCTTCCAAGTCACAAGACGTAATGGAATGGAAGCCAAGGATTCAAACTGTGGTCGCTGAAGAACTCCCAGCACCAAATTGAGATCCCACTGGGGAGCAGGATTCTTAAAGGCAGGTCGAACATGAGTCACACCCTGGAAGAAGACTTTCACATCAGGAAGGACAGCAATCCGTTCCTGGAAAAACACAGACAAGGCAGAAGTCTGAACTTTGAGGGAACTCAGACTGAGCCCCTTATCCACACCGTCCTGCAAAAAGGCCAGGACAGTGGGAAGATGGAAGCCAAGTGACAACTTCTTGTCAGCGCACCAAGTCACGAAGGTTGACCATATGCGATGATAGATCTTGGAAGACACAGGCTTACGAGCACTGAGCATCGTCGATACCACAGAAGGAGAAAAGCCTTTCTTTGCTAGAATCGAGGATTCAACCGCCATGCCATCAAACGGAGAGAGTGAACATCCTCTTTCCACAGATACCCCTGAAGAAGCAGGTCCGGGCGGGCTGGAAGTGGGATTGGATCCTTCACTGACATGGCCACCAATTCCGGAAACCAGGACTGGCGAGGCCAGTTTGGAGCAATCAGGATGACAGGACAACGTTCCCTCTTCAACTTCTGGATGACTCTGACCAATAGAGGAAGAGGAGGGAAGATGTAAGCCAGGGAGAAGTCCCAAGGGATCGACAAGGCATCCACTGCTAGAGCAAGGGAGTCCCTCAACCGGGAGCAAAACACCGGAACCTTCCTGTTGTGTCTGGTAGCCATCAGATCCACCACAGGCATCCCCCACCGTTGAGTGAGCATGTGAAACACCTCTGGGTGCAGAGCCCATTCTCCGCTGTCGACGGTGTGACGACTGAGGAAGTCTGCCATGACGTTGTCTACGCCTGGAATATGAACCGCAGAGATGACAGGCACGTGATCTTCTGCCCAAGACAAAATATCCTTGACCTCCCACCAGGCGGAACCGCTTCTTGTGCCGCCTTGCCTGTTGATGTAAGCCACCGCCGTGGCGTTGTCGGACTCCACTCTGACTGGAAGACCGGTCAATTGAGACTCCCAGTGCCTCAGGGCCAGCCGGACAGCTCGAAGTTCCAGAACATTGATGGAGAGCATGGATTCCTCCAGACCCCATTTCCCCTGAGCACTGAAGCGACCCCAGACTGCACCCCAGCCCCGAAGGCTGGCATCCGTAGTGACTGTGGTCCAAGGAGGAACTAGAAAGGATTTCCCTTTCAGGAGATGAGAGAGATCTAACCACCAGTGCAGACTCGACTCGACATGAGGAGGAAGAGAAACAGACAGATGTTGATGATCTGGATGATTCTTGCACGTCTGGATCACGAATCTCTGAAGATCCCTGGAGTGGGCCATGGCAAATGGTACTGCTTCGATTGTGGAAATGAACTTCCCCACTAAGGACGACAACTTCGGAACTGGAATCACGTCCAGGTCCAGAATTCCAGCCACTCTGACAGCTATCTGGTGAGCCACGTCCTCTGGAAGAAACACCATGCATTGGCGAGTGTCGAACAGAAGACCCAGGAACAGAAGCCTCTGAGATGGAATCAAGTCCGACTTGTCCAGATTCAGGATCCAGCCATGACGGTTCAGGGTGTGCATGCACACCTGTAATTGCTGGTGGAGAAGCTCCGCTGAGGAGGCCTTCAGTAGGAGATCGTCCATGTAGGAGGTCACTCTGATCCCATCCTGATGGAGCACCGCTAACAAGGAGCCCAACACCCTCTGGAAGACCTGAGGGGCTGAAGTCAGCCCAAAGGGGAGCGCTGCAAACTGAAAGTGTCCCCTGTGGCAGGCAATCCTGAGATACCGCCTGCTCTCTGGATGAATAGGGATGAAAAGATAAGCATCCTGAAGGTCCAGGGAGGCAAGAAACTCCCCTGGAGACATTGCTGCAATCACAGAGCGCAGGGACTCCTGGCGGAAGTGGGAAGTCACCACATAGGCATTGAGATCTTTGAGATCCAAAATGGGACGAGCTCCTCCGTCCTTTTTGGCTACCACAAACAGGTTGGAATAAAATCCTGAACCTGTGTCCCCCTGAGGAACCGCCTCCAGGACCTCTTTGTCCAAGAGATCCTGAATAGCGTCGTCGAACAGACGCCTTTTTGTGGGTTCCTGAGAAGGACGAGTAAAATGGAACCGAAAAGGAGGAAGGGAAGAGAAAGGGATCCTGTATCCCTCTGACACCACCTGAAGAACCCATGGGTCCGCCACTGACTCCTCCCAAGTCCGGCGAAAGATGCGGAGACGACCGCCTACAGCCGGATGCGGACCCGGGTTCGGCGAGTCATGCCGAAGCAGTCTTGGAGGTCTTGGCCTTGGAGGCAACTTTGGGCCTCCAGGACTGTTTGGGCTTGGAGGAGGAGCGCGTAGTGGGAGGACCCGTTTGGGCCGAGGAGCGTGTCTCAGTCTGAAAGGAACGAAAGGACCGATTGCGTTTGGCTGGAAACTTTTTCTTAAAGACTGAGGGTAGAAGAGTACTTTTACCGCCAGTAGCCTCACTGATCATTTCTTTGAGTTCAGACCCAAAAAGCAAATTCCCCTGAAAGGGCAAGGAAAGCAAAGCCTTCTTAGAGGCCGTATCAGCAGACCAAATTTTCAGCCAAAGAGCGCGTCTAGCCACCACAGAAGAAGTGGAGGCCCTCGCCATCATGCGCACAGCATCAAAAGCAGCATCAGCAACATAGTTCTGAGCTTCAGTGATATTAGCAAGAAGCTGCAACTGTTCAGATACAGGCGCATCCTGGCGAACCGCTTCAGTCAGTCGTTCAGTCCAGGCCGCAATAGCTCTATTAACCCATGCCACAGCAAAAGTGGGGCGCATGGCTGTGCCAATGGAGGCAAAAATAGACTTAAGAGAGAGCTCTAGTTTCTTATCCGTCCAGTCCTGCAAGGCAGAGGCATCTGAGACAGCCAAAGCAGTAGATTTGGATAGTCTAGACACAGGAGCATCCACTTTGGGAGGATGAACCCATTTTGCCAGCTCCGCCTCAGGAAAAGGGTAAAGTTTGGCAAACTTTTTGGAGACAGAGGAAGATCTATCAGGATTCTTCCATGCCTCAGAGACCAGACGGGCAAGAGTAGGGTTAGTTGGAAAACAAACAACAGGCTTAGATGGCTTTTTCTGAAAAACATCAGTAGGATCATAAGTGGATTCCTGAGTCAGAGGAAGGTTGAGCGTATTCAGAACCGCTCTGATCAGACCCTCAGCCGAAACTTCAGGGTCACACTCATAGGGGTCCCCAATGGACCTGTTAGATTCAATAACAGTACGTTCCTCAGCATCAGAATCCTGTAAAAGTTCTTCTTCAGAAGAATCAGTGATATCAGGAGCTCCCTGTGGCTTAGGCAGGGAGGTCCTGATAGTAGAGGGGGTCTGCCAGACCTGGAGAGCCCCCTGTACCTGAGAGGGAAAGAGTTGAAGTGTGGATCTGAGATCCCTAGTGGCAGCTTTAAACTCCTTCACCCAAGATGGCTCAATAGCGTGGCTGGGAAGCCCAGGGTTGCTATCTTGACCAGTACAATTAGGGCATAGATCCCCCACATTATCGCCATCCAGCCCAATGTGGCAAGAGGAGCAAAACGCCATGGGGGTAGCGGACCCCCCATCCTCCTTAGACTTGGGTCTAGCCCCTAGCTCCAGTGAAGTAGACATGCTCACAGCGTCAATATACCCCACTAATAACACTATCACCCAGAAAAAGTGTTAAGATTAAAGTTTCACCCCAGAAATGTTCTAAAAACGGACTTATCTGGCCAGCGAAGGGTTAATCTGTTGAGGAGAGAGAAGGCTCGGTCCCTGCGTAGTGTACTCGCCTAGGAAAAGTACCACAAAATGGCGGCCGTCGTGACAGCCAATCAGAAACGAGCGCGAACCAAGCGCTCATGGGAAATGTAGTTTTTTCCTTACAAGTACCCCAAACAGTGCCCGAAGCCCCCCTGAACACCCCACATAAATAAAACACATTCCGGATGATAGAGCAGGAGCCCAGAATTAAAATGAGCCCTCTCTGAAGTTGCTGTGACAAGCGGTTCCAGAGATATGTCCCATACTGTGAATTCCCATAGAGAGTAAAGGAGCCCTTGCGTCTGAGCGGGAAAAAGCCGCGCTTAAAGGCGCGGAACACCATTTTTAATAAAGTTTAAGAAAACATTAAAAAGTGCCCAAACAAGCATGAAACACATGAGAAACATAAATAAATGAATACCCAATGCTCCAAAACTCAGAGAATAACACAGAAATTGCATAAACAGTAATAATGCAATAAAAACACCCTATGAGTGCTGGAGTGTGTTAAAACTCCCAAATACAAGCCCATCAAAGGGACACTGTGGGGACAAGTGGACCTTCAGCACTCAATGGGTGACTCACCTTCCTTGCTGACTTCTGTCTTCAGGTGACCATGATAGGGAGGGAAAGAACCAGAGGTAAATTCCCCAACAGGGGAGCTGCTTAACACAAGCTGTCCCCTCTTCAGGGTATAGGTCCACAGGAAATCCCTGGAAGCTGCACCAGCCACTTTAAAGAGGGCAATTCACAGCCATGGTCACCCTCCTAATGGTGGTATTCCATATTTGAATAAAAAAATAATAAAATACTAAGATGCATAGATGTTCTCTACCTGGTGTGAAGCACACCAGGAACAAATCAATATGAGTGGCTCTGGCCAGAAGGTGGCTTAAGTAAGAGGGGAGGCTCCGCCCCTTGCAAATTATTTGCATAGTTGTTCCTGCCTATTGGAGGGGACTTACGCCTCCCAGAGTACCAGTGACCTGTATTGGACGACAGTGAAATGGAAGTTTACAGTCCGAAGACTACTCCCAGCTGGATATTGCTGCTGGAAGCCAAATACCCATCTGGGCACATAGAGATGACGGAGCACAGGCACTCCCATCTTCAACCACAGTCTAAGAACAAAACATTTGGGATACTACAAGTACAGAATTAGACAGCACCTGCCGTCTTTGGGAACTATGAATAGGTTGTCATAGAATCCCATTAATCTTTCCTGAGGAGGAACAGGCATAAAGACATGAATGTCCACCAGGGTAAAAACCCTTCTAAACACTGATGACCCTTCACTGGATCTCAAGGAACCCTGGACATGAAGAAGCAACGTGGAGGAAGGGAATTGAAGTCTATGTGATACGCCTTCCACGATCACCCTCAAACTCCACTGGTCTGCCGCAGAGATAGACCACATATTGATAAAGATGCAAAACCCATGAGATTCATGCAGAGGTATGCTTGTCAGCTGGGGGCTTTTGGGCATGCTTCTTGTCTATTCAAGCTAATTTGTGTTTCAGGGTAGGGTACACCTAGGCCGCTGTAGGAGAAGGCACGCTGGCACAGCACCCATATTGATGAGTAACAAAAACAATAAGTCTTCAGTGGAAAAAAAAAAACATATGGGCGTAACCTGAAGTAATAGTGCACACTTACTCCCAGTAACATGAGTTAATGACCTTCTCCAACTCTGGGTCAAACAACTGCTTACCCACAAGAGGGACACCAATAACTTCTTGGAAGACTGGTTAGCCACCACATCATTAGCCATAGAGTACGACGAGAGGCAACAGAAAGCCTGGCCGAACCAAAGCCCACTTCAGTTGGAACCGCGTCCACACGGACAGCCTCAAAGTGTTGGCAAAGGCCCTAATCACCCAAGCAATTGTGAAGGTGAGAAATAAAGCGGCACCAGAAGCCACAAAATACGCCTTTAAGAAATAATCTAGGTGCTTAACTACGTGGTCTTTAAGATTCACGACATATGCAATCAGCAATACTGAAAGCTTTGAAAGGCAATAAAGTGGAGGGTTTACTGTTGGGAGTGGGGGGTAATCCACTGCATAAAGGCATCAGTAGAAACGGGATATAGAAGACAAATGTCTGGAAAGGAATAGTCTTATCTGTTGGGGAAAACTGTGACCTCCCCTTTTGTGCTTCTTAAATATATCTGGGTATGAAAAGCTAGAGTCTGGAGACAGAGACCTTCAGGGTCTCCATAACTGCCAGGATAAGACCCTAGGAAGGTAAGCCACAGTGTTCCTTTCCAGAATCCCCAGGGGTAAAGGACAAATCAAAACAGTCCTCATCAGATTCCCTTCCTGAATGGAGGAATCTTCTTGCAATGCAAAATCATTCCCACACACCCACAGCAAAATGAATAAAACATCTTTTAGGGGATGTGACAAAATTAGGTCCAAGGATCCCCTGAACAGCGGAAGGTATATTACTCACAAAACATATCAAGCCTTTAACTCATGTCATCTTCTGGTTGGCAGAGGAGGGGCCTAGAAGCTGTGTAGGGGCCACAGAACAAGAGGGAAACATACTCAAAACAGTTTTAAATCTGAAACACGGTAACTGATCGTGGCGGCTGGAGTAAGAAAGGATAGAAGAATTAGCCAAATTTTGCCCACCAGAATTCACCCAGTGCAGCAGAAATGACAACTTTATTGTCAGTGTCTCATATCCTGTGGGATTAAAATGGAGAAGGGAGTGAGTCTCCACCTCCAGAGAGCCTTTTAAGGCAAGTGCACTGCCCTCCTGGCCAGAGGATACATTACCACATGGTAAGAATCTTTACATGTGTTGGGAGAGACTATAATGAATGTTTTCTTTCAGATGCTTGTTTCCCTTTTTATTAGCAGCTTTTTCATATTTCATAGGCTATGAGGGCAGATCCGTCAACATAAAGTGTTATACTGTTCAACTGCAGGTGTTGGAATATAGATGAGGAGTGAGTACCTGGGTGGGAGAGGTGCATTTCTGGCTGTACAATCATACCCTGTGGGGGCAGGGGGGATGAGCTGTCACCATGAGCATATATTGGTCCCTGGAATTGCACTGCAAGTAAGAAAAAAATAAATAAGACATGAAAAAATAATTATAAAGACAGAGCATTTTAACATCTTTGCTGCTAGAGATAAGCAATGTGATGAAGACATCTCTAGCAACCAAGGAGTTTAAAGTGGAACTGTCACCTTAATTCAGGTCTGCTTATTTGAAAACTGCTTTAAAAACTGCCTATATGTCGTGTTAACCATGTTGTTTCTGGGCAATGTGAACACTTCCTGGTACTTCACAAAGCTTCATTAACATATGAAACATAATTGAAACCTTCATTAGCACGTGACATCACTGAAAATACTTCATTAGCATTTGAAATGTCATTGATTAGCTTTAAGGGTTAGTAATGCCTGAAAAAAAGGTTTATTCTGTATGTTTTATTATACAAAAATAAATTATTTGGAGAAAGTCCTATCTCTCTAACCTTTATGGTTTGAGAGATATGCGCCACTAAAGTTCTCCTTCTCCTGATGTCAGCTGTAAAGCTGACAGGAGGAGATCCATGTTGGCCGACACGAGGAGGCTCTTCAACAGAGCGTCAACAGCGATACTGGAAAACAATTACTTCATTGGAACAGTCTACAAAGTGTGCCTGGTTTGCAAGAACACTGTAGACCGTTCCAATTAAGTAATTTTTTTTCCAATATCGCTATCACGGCTCTGCTGAAGAGCCTCCTTGTGTTGGCCGACATGGATCTCCTCCTGTCAGCTTTACAGCCATCAGGAGAAGGTGAACTTTAGGGTGGATATCTCTCAGACCATAGAGGTTTGAGAGATAGGACTTGCTCCAAATACTTAAGTTGTGTAAAATCTACCACACAGAATAACCTTTTTTCTGCATTATTAACACTTTAATTAGCATATGTAAACATCATTGATGCCACACAGTGCCACAAACTGGCATATGAAAGAAGTGTGAATATCTCCTGAACTGGATGTTTGCTAGCCTTCTGGTTAACATGATATATAGGCAGTTTTTAATGCCAACTTGAATTAAGGTGGAAGTTCCACTTTAAAGATATAAAAGACTGTGTCACTTAACCAAACTAATACAGCTCCATATAACTGCACTTAGATTACCACGCTGAAATGTTTCAGATGTGCACTTACTTGGATCATAATAATGACCTTCCATAATGCCAATGGGCATGGCTGTGGGGTCTGGGACAGGTCTCTGCCGCTGTGAGGAGTATCTCTTGACACGCCCACTCTGTACTGCCTAGGATGTAAGGGCAAATAGATGCCAACAAAAAGGGGGAACATGTTACAGTGTATCCCCAGAATGCTCAACCAAACCATAATACCCTGCCTACATTCACAGACTCCTGTTCTCTTTTCAAACGAGAAGTAACATCAATAATAACCCCATTTACTTTGGTATGGCCAAAAAAAAAAAAATCCTAATGGCCCCAATTAATATTCCTTTGTGCGCTGTTCAAGAGATAACATCTTCAGTCAGTCCTGAGTGTTATGTCTATGGAAGTGGACATGATATTTGATTGCAGGACCACAAGACCAAACTCCATCCATTACACAAGGTATCACATTTAAAAACACCTGGGGCAGCAGTAAGGAGAAGTTATTCAAATCTCCTCTATACTGCCTGTCCCATTGGTCCATTCATGGGGGCATGATTTTCATGAGTGGAACGTGTACAACACAAACAATACAATGCATACACACTATACACAATACACACTCCACACATACAACGCGTACACATACACACACAGTAAGCACGCAATCACATACACAAATGCTACACTCAATATGCAAAATGCTATATACAATACTCTATATGCAAAATGTGCTCTGATCACACACTTCTCATGCTCACTGATGGACAGTTGTGTAACAGTACTTTGAAACGCGCTGCACATATTTTTGTAGCTGAAAGGGCTAAGCATTGAAAATTCAACATTAAAAACATTGCCTACTTTTTTGGATTGACCCAGATGTCAGGTGAAAATAATCCTACACATAAATGTACTTGAAATTTTTTTTTACTCTGTTAGTTCTGGTGGATAACACACACGGTAGCTATGCCTGTTTACTCTGCCATCTGCAATGACTGTCTTCATAATACACTTTTATAAAACATGCTTCTTTAGTCAGACTTTCAACAGCATGGAACTTTTTTCTTAGTTCTTTAATTTGCTTTATTAACCACACGGGCAAATCATGCTAGTATATTATATAGCATCCAAAATGGTCAATAATTAACTGGAAGATATGGAAGTGTGTACGTGTGTGTGTGTGGATTGGGGGAAGAGATAGAAGCAACCAACTGATCGAATTTTCAGAAGAACAAAATGTGTACATCTTGAATTAATTCTACAGGAAAAAAGGCCCAGACAAAATGGACATGTAAAAGTAATAAGGGCAATAAACGTGATCGTTTTTTATACTTGCAAATAATAATACTATATTCAGTGACGGCTCAGTCTTAAACCAACATTGGAAACTAGTCAAAATTGCAAAAATCAAAACTGACTGCAAGAAAGAACGAAATAAAATGATAGTCAACGTTAAGATCGACATTGTATTGAAGAATAAGAATTTTGAATTAGAGTTGCCCAGTTTGCTTCTGTGTGCTGCAAGACCTTCCAGACAGACATTTCAATCCACAATGACAAACTTACTGAGTCAATCGCCGTAAATTTGCCTTCAAAAATGAGTTCAAGCGTTTTTCAACCTGAGCCTTGATTCGTGGAAGGAGGAGTTTTTTAGCAAAGGGAGATATTGGGGGATCAACTGCAAGTGCAGAAGCCCACTGTGAAAAAGCCCTGGCCGAGAAAGGAAGTGCATTTGTTAAAGTAGAGTATCTCATATTCCAGGATAACCTGGTCAAGAGAGTAATGGGGAGGAAAAACAGATGTTTTCTGTTTGTGCCGTTGGAAGAGGTCTGGTTAGGAAGACCCTGCATCAGAGGCCTCAGAGACCTGCAGTCTCTATAATTGTGCTCTGATGAGCCCCTCAGCAGAGGGACAACATTCTACCTCATAGGCATCCCCAAAGGACAAGGAAGAAGCCATATCTTACCATTAGTGTCAACTTCCTCCACAGAGAAATCTCCAAATAACTGAGAATGACCCCCTAAAGACAGGATCTTTGTGTCTGACAGGGGGTATAGGGAACCAAGAACGGAGAACCGCTTGAGTAGACGAAGGATAGAAGCAACAGAAGAAAAGAGTGTCTTAACCCAAACTGGCTCTTGTTCGCCAATGGAGGGCCCTTGGGGAGTAGTAGGGGCCACAGTGCAGGAGGCGCATAGGGTGCCTTAATATTCCCATGGTAGCCCAGTTTGGCATGGGTAACTGTGAAAAAGGTGTTAAAGAGACCAATGAATCCTTTGCCGTGGATTTCTAGATTTGTTCTTTAGCATCTCACATACAGAGAAAACATCCCAATGTAGAACAAAGTAGTCCAATGTAATTTAACGGGACGAGAAAATGCAGAGAGATAGCCAAAAGGGTACTTATCTGATAGCAAGGGGTTAAACTAGTAAGGCAGAGAAGAGAGACTAACCTCTGAGTAGCTTGTACAATGAGTGGCCAAAGCACCAACCTTCCCAATCAAGAAAGCCCAGAAATGGGATATTATAAGAAATGTAGTTTTTGATTGCATATACCCAGCAAACAGTGGCTCTCCAGCAGAGTACACATTATTTAAGTGGTCTGAACAAGGATTCACTTTGATCCTACTCTGACCATCATAAGTGATATTAGTGACGATATATGTCACTGTAAAGATTCTCTATGTACTTCTATGAAACAAAGTTGGCCGCCGTACAGGCACCCATTCTTAAAGTGGACCTGTTTAATAAAACCAAAAGTAAAGAAAAATTAAAAAAATAAGGCTGAAACATATATACATAGTAAGAAAAAATGGAGTAAGGCTATCTGTTTTAATAGAAGAAAGTCCATTTAGAACAATGTAATAACATCCCAAGTACAGAAAGGGTTAAAAGCCCATCCTGCATAAGTGGAATCTTTTAGAAACACATGGTGCAAGGAAAATTAGAAGGACTGGGTACAAAGCAGGCAAGAACACCATATCCCAATGGGTGCCAAGTAATAACAGGGACAAAAAAAGGACCGCAGTACTTCAATGGTTAAAGGGATGGTAATGTTTGACAAAAAAGCAGCTCCAATATATCTTCATAAGGAGAACATTATTTCAATACTGTCCAAGTTGCAGTTCAAGAGTAATCAAATTATAAAGTATCCCGCTCCCACCCTTTTACTGATGTGACACTCACTGCTCATATCAGAGCAGCAAGACTGTCCCCTCCCTGCAATCCATCTGGACAATCTTCAGTGAGCAGAAGGAGGAGAAAAAAAAAAAAAAAAAAAAAAAAAAGTCAAGGGAGCAGGGTTTTCCTTATGCTCACAGTACGTCGATTGTCCCTTGCTGTGAGCTGTCTGGTCAAGAGACCAGATTCCACATCTGAGGGGGAGGTGGCTTAAACTAGGTAAAAGGGGCGGGAGGGGGATACTTTATCATTCAATTACTCTTGAACTACAACTCTGACAGTATTGAAATAAGTCTCCATGGCCCAAGTACTATGAAGACTAACAGGAGCTGCTTTTTTGTGAAACATTACTATCACGTTACTTTGTGCATTCATTGACAGATATGTGAAGAACACATGGCTTTACAACTCAGCAGTTCATTATTGAGGCACTGACTTATAATATAGTCAACCTCTGCATGGAAGTGGTCCAGAAATTCACTTAAGAACTGGGCAATCCAGCTCCAGGGAAGCCAGTTAATGGGAGCCCACCTAATGAAGAATTATACAGCCCCATGTAAAAATAAAAAAAGAAGTTGCCCTTTTCCTGAGGCAGGTCACTTGAAACAGAGGGGCTTGGGGAAAGGTTGGAGGGACAACTTCAGGAAGAAACACTATAGGAGTCCCCAAAACCACAGTATCAGAGTAGAAAACTAGAAAGGGAGGCAAAGTCAACATTTCTGGCCACCCACCAAACAGAAACAACATCCAGCAAAAACACTGTCTTGAGCAACAAGAAACAGAGAAACTGAAGAGATTTGTCTCAAAGTTTCTGATTAACCAGGAAATTGCTCTTCCTTCTGTTCTGAGCAGTCTAACATACAGAGCAGGATTTATAGAACAAACAAACAGGTCTATGTATAATCAGACGTTGTGCCACAGTAATCGCAAGACTTTGCTTTTATTGGTTTCCAAATAAAATTGCACAATTTATTCCCACAATACTGAAGAAACTAGATCAAAAGGAGCTTTCTGAAGCACACCCAGAACAAAGTTCAAGTCCCACGGAGGAGTGGAATCCTGAAACACTGGGTAGGTATTAGCCACCCTTTGCACAAAGGACTGTACAAATAGCAATAAGGCAGTATGTCTCTGGAAAAAGACAGAAGGAACTGAAATATGGTTTGGACATAGAGTGAGAGGATCTGAAAACCAGGCCTGACAGGGCCAGAACAGGGAAAAAAGAATGATAGGAATTCGCTCATCTGGATTTTCCTCAGCACTCTGGGTATTAGGGGAAACAGAGGAAACAACCGTGCCAGGGGAAAGCACCATGCTATGACCATGCTTACACTGCAAGAGTTACCAAGGGTCCTGGTATCTGGAGCAGAACTGAGGATTCTTGCAGTTCAAATGAGAGTCCATTAAGTCTACCATAGAGGGACCCCCAGAGATGAACTATGGAATAGAACACAGTGTGGTTCAGTTCCCAAATCCCGGGATCCATTCATTGGTGACTGAGAAAGACTGCCACAATGTTCTCTAACCTTGGGGTATGAACAGTGAGGAGAGCAAGCACGAGCTTCCTTCAACATGAGGATCAGCAGAACCTCAGACTATGAGGCTGCACTTCTGGTCCCTCCCTGGTGGTTGATTTAGTCCACCTCCATTGCATTGTCAGGCTTCATCCATGCAGGAGACCCCTGGATGGACTGAGACCAAAGCCATAAACCTAAGCAAACTGGCTCCAGAACATTGGCAGACATAAGATTCTCATCCGACATGTCGAAGAGCCCAAGGTGGCACACACACAAGTCTGTCTGGAATTGGTCATAACCATCACCCAATTTGGAATGACTAATGGACTTCCCATTGACAGATGGGACCTCTGCAGCCACCAGTGAAGGCCTGCCTCTACCAAGCTGGACAGATACATGAAACAGGAGAGAGGACCAATTTCTAAGAATCTCCAGTTGGCTCCAGCGTATGGAATTGTTCAAATGGGACTGCCTCCAGTGTAGAAAACAGATAACCCAGAATCCTTATATACTACAGCACCATAGTGGATGGGTGGAGCAGGGTCTGAGACACCTGGAGAGGCAACAACAGAATCTTGTTTTCTGCTACAAACACTCACCCCAGAAGAGTGCTGAATCTCATACTGGAAAAGTTGGGCAGAACCAGAGAAGATTTCTTATAACAGAGGGGAGAGAAAAAAAAAAAAAAAAAAAAAGAAAACCACATGCTGTCCCAGAAGAGATAGAAGTCTGAATCTGAGGACGCAGAGTTTCCTCTAAAGATGCCTTTAGCAAACGGTCATCCAGTTAGGGAGTCCAGGAGATACTCAGCGAATGGATGTGAGCTGCCAGTGTTGTCATGACCTTTGTAGAGACTCGTGGAGCAGAGGCCATCCCAAAGGGAAGGGTGATGAACTTAAAGGATGATCTAGAAAAGAAAACCACAGCAAACTCTGATGATATGCATGGATGAGAATATGCAGATAAGCATACAGAAACTCCCCTGTACACATGGTAGCGATGATAGAGACTAAGAACACCATCCAGAACTGGGCTGCAAGAACAAAATTATTGAGTAGATTCAATTCCAGAATGGAAAGTCATCCATCTTTTTCGGAAATAATGAAGAAGTTGAAATAGTTTTCATAAACCATTTTTTAAACACAGTGCCTCCATTTTAGAGGACCAAAAGTAACTGGACAAATGGCTCCTTAGGCTTTTCTTGGCCAGGTGTGTGCTGTTGCATCATTAGTTAATGAGATCTTGAGGTGATTCAATGTATGGCATTTGGTGCAGCTGTCTATCAACCCGAGAAGAAAGGAAGTGACTATGTGAGTTAAGTAGGCCATCACACAGCTGAAAAATCAGAATAAATCAAATCAGATATAGGCAATCATCAGGTGTGTCAAAATCAGCTGTGTGGTACATTAAGAAGCAAGAATGCACAGGTGAGCTCAGCAAAAGTAAACAGCCTGGTAGGCCACAAAGGACCACTGTAGTGGATGACTGAAGAATGCTTGCAATTGTAAAGAATAACATCTTTTTAACTGTCAAACAGATCAAGTATACTCTCCATGTTGAAAGCATAGACATGTCAAAGAATACAATAAAGATTCAACCAGCATAACCACAGAAGGTATACCACAAGATGTAAACTGCTGGTAAGCCTCAAGAACAGACACGGTAGGCTAGTTTGCTAAAAACGACAAACTGCAGTGTTCAGGAACAAAGTCTTATGGACAGATGAGACTAAGGTTATCCTGTACCAGTGATGGAAAGAAGAAACTGTGGAGAAGGAAAGGAACTGCACATGATGCAAAGCATACAACCTCATCTGTAAAAGATGATGGAGGTGGTGTTATGGTTTGGCCATGTATGGCTGCCACTGGAACTGATTTGCTTGTTTTATTGTTGATGTGACTGATGGCAGCAGCAGCAGCATAAATTCTGAAATGTACAGAAGCATCTTATATGCTCAGATCCAATCGAATGCCTTAAAACTCATTGGAAGGCCCTTTGCCTTGCAGCAGAACAATGACCCCAAAAATACTGCTAAAGGAACAAAAGAGATTTACAGGGCAAAAAGGGAAATATTCTTGACCGGCCAAGTCAGTCACCTAACAGGAATCCAACTGATCATGCTTTTTCACTTGCTGAAGACAAAACCGAAATAAATTTTCTCCAAAACAATCAGGAATTGAAGACATGGCTGCAGTACAAGTACAGCAGAGCTTCACCACCGAAGATACCCACCATCAAGTGATGACTATGGGTTGCAGACTTTAGACAGTCATAGAATGCAACAGACCTGCAAAAAAATGCACAAAAAATGTGACTATTTGTGTTATTTGTCCAAATACTTCTGATCCCTTAAAATGGAAAGACTCTCTATAAAATGGGCTATAATTGATATATAGTTCATGATGTATACAACTAAATGCCCTCAAACTAAAATGGACAGCCTGCAGTTTATCCTTTTAGTCTATTACCAGTCATTGTTTCAATTCCAATGTGCAGGTTGGAGTACAGAGCCATACATTGTCCAAATACTTATGGACTGCATTGTATCTTAAAATGTGAAGAGAATCTTCATGGCCACTCTCTTATCAATTCTGCATGGATTGGTTCTCTAAAATTAATTATTTATTAGTACTGGGTATTATATTATTGAAAGCAGACTTCTGCAGGACCACAAACTTCTGCCACTGAAGTCTGCAGATAAAAGACTACAGTAACAGATTTGTTGATTTCTGTGGCAAAGAATCATGTCCATCTCCATGGTATCTACTTTAAAATCAGTTTGGGAAACAAATCCATCAAAATGGATTCATAGGAGCCATTAGGCGTTTCTGCCCAGATTCAGAAAAGAAGGGGCTTATTATTAGGCTGGTGATAATGTTCCTTTAAATTGGGTTTTTAATACCTTGCATATGAGAAATATCTCCAGTGCATGAAGTGATGACCTGGAAACCACTGTGGAATAAAAGCCCCAAATAAATCACTGGAACTTGTCATTTTTCCCTGTATAGCGCAGCTGGTTTGCTACACAACTGCACCTGTATAGTTTATTGAATATGGCCTAAGACGTCCATATTATTCTCCAAAGAAAAATGTCGCTCCACCTCAAAAAGGGAGGGAAAAAAATAATAAAAATAAAAAAAAGTTTAAAGGAGCAGTAAAACAAGGGCACTCTCTGCTGTTTTATTCAAAATTTAAAATAGTTCAGGTTATCGAAGTTAATTTACTGTGTGTTTACTTTCTGGAAGTTCTGAGAGGGAGTGACTCAGCATTTTCTATCACATTCTATGGAGAACTGTAAGTCACTGACTTTCCTCTTCAATAAAATTTAACAGAATAACTAACTGGAACTTGACCACTAGAAAGCAATGCTAAAAGAAAAAAAAAAAAAAAAGTTTAAAATGTAATAATGATGGAAATAGGCAGTAGGCGTACCCTAATTTTACTTAAAAGGAAAAGCACTACAATATATATATTTTTCCATTAAAAAAAGTTTAATGCTCCTTTAATTAATGCAACTGTGCTTTCAAGCTCTGTCTAGAGCAGTGCTTCCCAACTCTATCCTTGGGGACCCCTAACAGGACATTTAGAATTTCTCTGCTTGAGCACAGGTGAGCGAATCAGATGTTCAGTCATTGAATTAACTCATCAGTGTGCTACCTGTGAAATTCTAAAGACCTGGCCTGTTAGGAGGTCCTTGAAGATAGAATTGGGCACCACTGCTATATAGTGCTGATTTTATGGGTTAGTTCTCAGTGCATACCAACAAGTAAGGTTTTGAGGATATCATAGCTTGATCATAGGTGTGGAATAAGTGGCTCAGTCATTGTGATTAATTTACCCATGATGGCAAGTATATCCTTAAAATCTGACCTGTTATGTACCACGGATTAGCTCTGCTCTACAAGGAAGAGGGAAAAAAAATAAAAATGAAGCAACAGAGGCCCTGCAGAGCATAAAAATCAGTAGCACAGTAGTCAGCCTCACAATCTGCTTTTCTTATGCTCTGGATAGTTACACTGCCGCCGCCCCCCCCCCCCCCAACTGATATGCACATCTTATGATTTCTTTCACTGTGTCTTCCTCTTCCTTCCCAACTCACCATGCCTTCCATTCGGCTGTACTGTGGTGGCCCCCCTGCCATGTGTACATGATTAGGAATACCTGTGAGAAACAGTTACAGCGTTTTAACTCAGTGCGCAGTTGGTTCGTGTTGCTCACAAAACAACTAAACCAGATAGTTACAACTTCAAAACTAGTCCAGTAATAAAATATAAGGAAAAAAGAGAGAGTAATTTGTTGGTGAAGGAAAGTATCAGTTTCTTAACACTCTACAAGGATCCTTTCATGAGCTAAAACACTGACCTGCAAGTGGTGTAAGTAAACAAACACATTACTTCAACAAACTACAATTGCATACACACTGTTTTACACAGACAAAAGGGTATATATGGAATTGTAAAGCCTTTTCCTACAGATGTCTTTCCTGTGTTTATTTTTAGGTAAGTGGAGTGCAATAGGATCTGCTTCTTCATTAAGCTGTTAACCAGACCCACTCAGCTGCTCAATAATGCACCAGCATGTCGTCATCAGTAAGCTGTATCCATCTAATCTAACCAGTTATGGTGCTAACACTTGGCAGGTTCCGTGGGAGCTCAGAAAACTGCAACATGTGTTACATCATGGCAGAGGTAGGCAAATGTTGGCTCTCCAGTTCTTGGAAACTACATGTCCCACCATCTCCAACAAGTGAACAGGTGGTTAGGGGTGATAGGAGTTATAGTCCCCAACATCTGGAGAGCAAAAGGTTATCACTGTACAAAGGCTGCTTGAACAGGAGAGACTTTCAAGGTCTAACCCTTACCACGAGAAATGTATGGAGGTTGATCCGGGTTCCAGTTCTGCTCTGAAATGTTCACCTGAGACATCTCATGCTCCAGCCCAGTTACCCCTCCCTCCACAGCTGGCTCCAAGACACCTGGCTTCACTGTAAGTGGTGGAGGGGAGAGCTCTGGAACTATTGCAGGGGGTATAGCAGGTGATGGAGGTAATTCAGGAAGTGCAGTTTCCTCTGTGCTCTTTCCTGCTTCTCCCCCTTTGATGCGACTCCTCCTAGCCCTGGAGTAGGACTTTTTCTCCACTGGTCGTTCTGGAGGTGGTGGTGGTGGAGATGGTTCCTGCACTTGTTTCTCAACTGTTGGCTCTGCCTCAGCAGGTGATGCCACTTCAGGTGAGCTCTCTCTGGGAGGTGGTGGACCCTGTTCTGTGCTGCGTGCTCTATACCTTGCATAGTCCTGTCTTCTCTCCGAGGGGGGATGAGTAGCAGCCACCTCCTCTGGCGGATAACTAGCACGATTCTCTTTATATCCTCCCTGTCTGGAGTACATCCTGGAAGGGGCAGATCTGCCAGGGGCTGGTGCACTGTGATTGGTGAATGGCCTGGGAGGAGGTGTAAATCCAGAGTCCTGATACCGGTTTGAGGGCCGCCTTGGCATCTCATCCGTCTCCTCTCTTCTGGAGGGGCTACTAAACCTACAGAAAAAAAAAAAGTACCAATAAGTAGCTTGTACAATACTGCATAAAACCTTGAAGAACTCTAGCATTCAAGGGGTAAAAAGGACCATTTAAATCTATGAAAATGTGGACAATTATTTGGGCAGTAGCACAGACTCAACACAAATCAACATAAGGTTTATTAAAGTGACCTCAGCATCAAAGTTTTAGATTGCACCTGTAAATCTTATGTAGCATCAATGAAAACAGTGTAGGGAAAATAAGAAGGAACTGCAGTTCCTCGTTCTCTCCAAAAGAAAAACAGAACAAGATTGGCATTAAGTTGTTAGGGAAAAAAAATTAAAAAAATTAAAATAAAAATAGTTTATTTAAAATAAGCATTTATATTTGGTTATGAAAATATATATTTTAGAGATTTTCCAGCTAACTAGAATTGGGATACACACACACGGCCAGACTACATCAGAGGATAACCTTCCCTCTCGGCCTAGTGGAACAAGGATGGGGAAGCAGACATTGTGTTCGATTCTTTGGCTAACAATGGATCAACCTAGTGCTACACCAAAAATAAGCTGCACTCCAGCCGACAAGGGTATGGGACCACCCAAGTATAGGCCACATAAAAAAAAACAAAAACAAACAAAAAAAAAAACAATAATAATAATTGTTACCAAAACAAAATATAGCAGTACTCATAATATAATAGGCAATGAGTGATAGAAAATATAAGAAACCAGCCCAGATGTTAATTGGATACTCAGTCCAATAAAAGTCCCCAAACTGTGTAAGGATGAATGTTCATGAGGGTTTTTCTTTGCATCCCGAACAATTCTTCTGGCAGTTGTGGCTGAAATCTTTCTTGGTCTACCTGTCCTTGGCTTGGTATCAAGAGATCCCCGGATTTTCCACTTCTTAAAGGGGAACTACCACCCCAACACAATGTAAGCTCTAAGTCTTTGTCTTCCTATCGTTATTAGCAATCCATAGTTAGTTTTCTCCAAAAAAAGTGTTGTAAGAGCACTATCTTTATACTACATTTCTACCCGATGACATCTTGCTCCTTGAATCCGTTCTGTGCATGACCGCTATGGAGCCACTTGGCTCCATTGTACCTCCCTCGATCTTGCTCATCACTCATACGTCACTGTCCTCAGCACTACGTGACCTGTCACGCTCCTGGCATCAAGCGCGGTCTGGTCATTTCAGCCTAGTGGAAGCAGACAGGTGGTTTATATATAGCGGATGCAGACCACCGGTCTGTTTCCACTACTCTGAAATGACCTGACCGCGCTTGATGCCAGGAGAGCGGCAGGTCATGTGGTGCTGAGGACAGTGACGTATCAGTGATGGGCAAGACAGGGGGAGGTACAATGGAGCCAAGTGGCTCCATAGCGGTCACCTATACTGGACGACAGAAAAATAGGGCTTTATGGTCACAACCATAAGCGCTATGTTTGGAAAGGGGTCAACAAGGCCTATAGCTAAAAGAATACCACCCCCACTGTGAAGCATGGTGGTGGCTCACTGATGTTTTGGGGGGGGGTGAGCGAGCCCTAAAGGCACAGGGAATCTTGTAAAAATTGATGGCAAGATGAATGCAGCGGTTTATCAGAAAATACTGGCAGACAATTTGCATTCTTCTTCATAAAAGCTGCGCATGGGACGCTCTTGGACTTTCCAGCACGACAATGACTAAGCACAAGACCCTCCAGTGGTTACAGCAGAAAAAGGTGAAGGTTCTGGAGTGACCATCACAGTCTCCTGACCTTAATATCATCTAGCCACTCTGGGGAGATCTCAAATGTGTGGTTCATGAAAGACGACCAAAGACTTTGCAGGACCTGGAGGCATTTTGCAAATGTGCAGCTCTACCACCTGCCATTCTGGGCCTCATAGACAACTATTACAAAAGACTACACTCTATCATTGATGCTAAAGGGGGCAATACACAGTATTGAGAACTAAGGGTATGCAGACTTTTGAACAGGGGTAATTTAATTTTTTATTTGTTGCCATGTTTTGTTTTAGGATTGTGCCATTCTGTTGTAACCTACAGTTGAATATGAATCCCATAAGAAATAAATGAAATGTGTTTTGCCTGCTCACTCATGTTTTCCAATTCTCCAAGGGTATGCAAACTTTTGAGAACAACTGTATAGAACCGTACAGACATCAACAATCTAAAAACAAGCACAAAAGTACCTTCTAAAAAGCAAATTATTTATTGTTCACTCACAAGTAATAAGCACTTACAAGATCCCATATTCTGATCTCTTTACTCTCTTCCAGTCTCCATGCCACCTCCTCCATCTATATTCAAGAATACCACTTCACCTGTAAAAACTGTCCCCCCTAGACGCATCATCAACTTCAACTTAAAGGGATAGTAATGTCAGAAAAAAAAGTATTAACTATATGGTAGATACAATTAAAAGAGAGTACTTGCACTTACTTGTATCTCTCAAACCGTTATTGTTTGAGAGCTATAGGAAAATAAAATTCTCCGCTGTCTCTCCTTTCTGCTTGACGAGCTGTTAAGTGTCAGAAGCAGATTCTGGTTCCTGCATCATACGGCGGCTCTTCAGCAGTGCCGAAATAGCAATACCTAATAAATACATACTTCATTGGAACGGTCTATATCGTGTGCCTGGTTTGCAGGGCACACGTTGTAGGCCATTCTGATGAAGTATTTATCTTCAGATATCAATATATCGGCGCTGCTGAAGAGCCGCATCTGGTCAAGCAACCAGAATCTGCTTCTGACAGCTTTACAGCTCATCAAGCAGAAAGGTAAGGGAGTAGAGAACTTAATTTTCCTATAACGGTTTGACAGCTACGAATAAGTGCAAGTACTCTCTTTTAATTGTATCTACCATATAGTTAATACTTTTTTTTCTGACATTACTATCCCTTTAATACAATTTCGTAGACACACCAATCCACCCAAATGGGGGTTACTCATTGCCCCTCGTCACAATCTAGGCGGTATAGAATCACCAATGTTGGAGGCTCTGTCCTCGCTTTCGAGTGGCTTTTCCAGTGGTGTCCGTATACAAACCACTTCAACGTAGTAGGTTTGGCTGGGAGGGAACTCATGGTCAAGAGCGATCAGTCAAACATTCCCTACAGTATCGCTGAAGCTACTATATGCTTCTTTAGGAGTTACAGGAAGCATCGGCTCACTGGATTAAATACCTTCAGTATTTAACAACCCACGCAGTGTGACTATAATGGTGCCCGTGATTTCCTTGCCTGCTGTGCCTGTCCGGTAGTATGGGGTGGAGCGGCATGACTGACTTGATCCTCTGCGGGCGCACATCTCTGATGTCGTGCTCGCTATTTTATACTTTGTCAGTTTGGCGATATTGCTCAGCCTTCTGGCATCGGCTTTATAGCCTGGCCACTAACTGGGTTTAGTCACCCTTCCGTGGTGTTTCTGTGCGCATTGCTGTGTTGCTCGTCTGACCCTTGCTTGGCTTCCCGATCCTTGGCCTGTCTGACTACCCATTCCAGTTGTGACCTGTGGCTCCTTCTGACTACCTGATCCATGTACGACTCTGGGTTGTCAGACTACCCTCTCCGTGTTGACCTCAGCTGTGGCTGACTACCCGATCCTGCTTCCGACTGTGGCCTGTCTGACTATGTTCTGTATTAGTTATTGCTCCTGTCTGACTACCACTTGTCCGGATAGATCAAGGGCATGCTCATTTCCTTGGGTACTTAACTAACAAGCTGGTAGTACTGCAGTTGCTTCCGCTCCGCCTAGTTTGTTGCCTCCGTTGTGCGCTATCTGCCTACACATACTAGAGCATGTAAACTGTTGCCTCCGCTCAGTCAAGCCAACAGGCAAGTGCAGGTTAGCCTAACCCGTGGTCTCCTCTACGTGCGCTCCTACCAGCTGCCTTGCCTGGAGTAGTGCTAGTTGCAGATTGCCTGTGTCTGCTGGCTACCCTTGGTCTGTGTCCCTGCTGGGTGTCACTACACCTGAAGCTACCCAAAAGCTCCATCTGACATTCCACTCTATGGGATTGTCTGGGTACACTCCTTTACGGTCTCAGCGTTCAGTTACTTATCAGTATTCAGAATCAAGTTGGTTCTGCCTACTCCTTATCTACATACCTGCGGTGGTTCAGTGTCAGCTCCTGGGTAGTGGACTAGACATTGTCCTCACGTCATTCTCCCCATTGACTGAGGAAGTGTTTTTGCTCTTTTCATTATTCGGATTATTTTAATAAACTGGTTAAATTCACGTGTACCTTTGTCGTGTATTTATTTGCCTAGTGACCGTGACAGTGAATCCTGCGACCTATTTACACAACAACATACAGTTGAACTAAGAGAAAAGGATTTAACAAGTAAGACTGAAACCCTCTTATTTCTGCACAAGAAACTACTGGGATGAAAGTCCGCTTAGCACTAGTAGTTGTAATGTTACCTCTCCAGACAACTGTGTTATGCACTTTAGAGTGCAATGTTACCTCTCCAGGCAAGTAACCGGTTCCTTTATGAGCTTTTGTGCTCTCCTGTCCTTGTTAGATCTCCTATATGAGAGGCACCTTGTCCTCACCAAACACCGTAAGGTAAGACTAAAATCCTCTTTTCTCTGTTGTCCAATACAGGTTACTGGTAACTTTGGGATGCCCAACCATGGAGTTTCCCAGAGACGGGAAGTAAGGCAAGGACCAGGCGCAAGGCCCCCAAAGTCACCAAAGCAGATATGATCCATCAGTATCAGAGATAGCCCAACAACAAGGGACTGTCAATGGACACTGAACAGGGGTACAACACCACAACTGTTACACAGCACACTGAACTAGAGCCAACAGGGCTCAAAAGTGAAGGAAGTACCAAGAACTGAAGAAGATCCTAGACAGGCAAGACTGTCTCAAAGATCTTCCTCCCAAAGCTGGCATCAGTCGATGCCAGCACATCAACATGGTAATGCTTCGAAAAGGTGTGCACAGACAACCAAGTGGCTGCCTTGCACAACTGATCAGCAGAGGCCTGATTCTTGTAAGCCCAAGAAGCCCCAATGGATCTAGTAGAATGAGCCATGACCCAAAAGGGAACAGGCTTCTTCCTCAGCTCATAAGCCTTACGAATAGTGGACTTGATCCAGGACGCAATAGTCACTTTGGATGCAGGTCTTCCTGCCCTGGGACCCTCTGGAATGATGAGCAATGGGTCAGATTGCCTGATAGACTCAGTACAATGTACATAAAACTTGAGACAGCGCATCACATCTATCAAGTCAGAGGTAGGGTCAGGACAGAAAGAAGGTACCACAATCTCCTGACTGATGTGGAACTCCGAAACAACCTTTGGAAAAAACTCCTGAGAAGTGCGAAGCACCGCCTTGTCCTTGTGAAACACCAGTAAGAGTGGTATACAGGACAGAGCATGGAACTGTGCGACACGGTGAACGGAAACGATCGCCAGGAGAAAGGCCATTTTCCACGTCAACAGGCGTACAGGAATCGTAGCCAAGGACTCAAAGGGAGGGCGCTGAAGAACGCCCAAAACCAAGTTAAGATCCCACTGAGAAGCGGGATTCTTAAAGACAGGACAAGTATGAGCAATGCCCTGAAAGAAAACCTTGACATCCGGCAGAATGGCAACGCGCCTCTGAAAGAAAACAGAGAGAGCAGAAGTCTGAACCTTAAGGGAACTCAAACTGAGGCCCTTGTCCACACAGTCCTGCAAGAAGGCCAGGACCGCAGGCAGGTCAAATTCCTGAGACAGGTCCCTGTCAGCACACCAAGAAAGAAAGGTCGCCCAGACACGATGGTAGGCCTTAGAAGAAACAGGTTTGCAGACACTAAGCATAGTAGCCACCACACCAGAAGAAAAATCCTTCTGCCTCATTATTGAGGATTCAATTTCCAAGTCGTCAAAGCTAGACGATGGACATCCTCCTTCTACAGGTAACCCTGTAGAAGAAGATCCGGACAGCAAGGGAGCTGACAGATCCAGAAGCTCCGGAAACCAAGCCTGTCGAGGCCAGTACGGCGCAATCAGAATGACTGGATAGCGTTCCTGTCTCCTTTTCTGCAACACCCTGTGCAACATGGGGAGGGGAGAAAAGATGTAAGCCAGAGGAAATAACCAAGGAATGGATATGGCATCCGCCGCTATAGCTAGAGGATCCCTCCAGTGAGGGCAGAACCTTGGAACCTTCCTTTTGTGTCTTGTCGCCATCAGGTCGATGCAAGGAAGACCCCACTTCTGAACAATGAGGTTGAACACCTCTGGGTGCAGCTCCCACTCACCATTGTCCACTGTATGTCGACTGAGGAAGTCTGCCATTACATTGTCTACGCCAGGAATGTGCACTGCGGATATGGCAGGAACGTGTTCTTCTGCCCAGAACAAAATAGCCTTGACCTCTAACCAAGTGGCGAGACCTCTTGTTCCACCCTGCTTGTTGATGTAAGCCATGGCCATGGCGTTGTCGGACTGTACCCGGACTGGGCAGTCTTCCAGCTGGGGTGTCCAATGACGAAGGGCATGAAATATCACCCGAAGCTCAAACACATTGATGGGAAGGAGAGATTCCTCCGGAGACCACCAACCCTGAGCACCCAGGTGACCCAGAACCGCTCCCCAGCCGCAGAGGCTGGCATCCGTCGTCACCGTGGTCCAAAAGGATACCAGGAAGGACTTGCCCTTCAGCAGATTGGAGAAGTCGAACCACCACTACAAACTCAGTTCCACATGAAGAGGAAGGGATACGGACGTCTCCAGAAGGTCTGGCTGACCCCTGCACACCTGGATCACAAACCTCTGGAGTTCCCTGGTATAAGCCATGGCAAATGGAGATGAATTTCCCTATTAGAGAGGACAGCTTCTTGGCTGGAACTGGATATTGAGCCAGAACAGTAGAAACCCTGTGGGCGATCTGGTGAGCTACCTCATCCACGAGAAACACCATGCTCTGCTGAGTGTCGAAAAGAAGACCCAGGAAGACCAGATGCTGGGATGGGACAAGATCTGACTTGTACAGTTGATGATCCACCATTGATGGGTGAGTGCATGAATGCAGTCCTGACCCTGCTGATGAAGAAGTTCCGAAGAAGGTGCCTTCAGAAGCAGGTTGTCCATGTATGGAGTGACTCTGATGTTCTGATGGAGGATGGACACTATGGCTCCCAGGACACGATTGAAGACTTGAGGAGCTGTATTCATATATACGTCCTGAAGATCCAGAGAAGTAAGAAATTCCCCTGGGGACATAGCAGCAATCACCGTCCTTAGGGACAACCGCCATCCTCCTTGGCGACCACAGAGGTTTGAGTAAAAACCCATACCTCTGTCCTGAACTGGAACCGGCTCTAGAACATTCTTGTCCAGAAGGGCCTCGATAGCGCCAGTGAACAGATGGCGGAAGGAGGAAAAGATGAAAGGGATCCTGTATCCTTCCGCCACCACCTGTAGAACCCATGGGTCCACCACTGAATCCTCCCAGACACTGGTAGTGACGCAGACGGCCACCCACAGCAGAGATGGGGACCTGGGTTCGGTGAGTCATGCCGAAGAAGGCTTGGAAGAGACCTTGGGCTTCCATTGTTGTTTCGGCTTGGAGGAGGCACGTGGAGCTGAGGGAACCGCCTGGTTCCCCGGACGTGTCTCAGTCTGAAAGGAACGAAAAAAACGATTATGCTTAAGAGGTGTTTTCTTCCTGGGGACCAAAGGCAAAAGTGTACTTTTACCCCCTGTGGCCTGATTAATCAGATCCTCAAGATCTGGCCCAAACAAAGATGTGCCTTGAAAAGGCAAGGAGAGCAAAGGCTTTCATGGAAGCAGTGTCAGCAGACCAGATCTTGAGCCAAAGAGCTTGTTTGGCAACCACAGACGTGGTGGAAACCCTAGCCACCAAACGGATGGCATCAAATAAGGCAGCAGAAACATAATGCTGGGCCTAAAAAATGTTGGCGAGAAGGTGCAAAATATCTGAAGTAGGAGCAGCCTGATGGACAGCAAGGGTGAGTTGTTCAGTCCAGACAGCAATGGCCCGGTTAGTTAACTCATGCCTCAGGGAACGCGGGATATGCATGGCAGTACCAGCAGTGGCAAAAATGGACTTGAGGGAAACCAAGTTTCTTGTCAGTCCAGTCTTTCAGGGCGGAGGCATCAGAAACTGGCAAGGCAGTAGACTTAGATAGCCTGGATATAGGCGTATCCACTTTGAGAGGATGAACCCACTAAGCAAGCGCCGCCTCCTAAAAATTTATTGGAAACAGAAGGTTTTCTGTCCGGAGATTTCCACTCAGACACAAGGCGGTCAAGAGTGGGGTTAGGTGAAAAACTAGTAAGGGGCTTTTTAGGCTCCTGAAACATATCAGAGGGATCCAAAGAAACCTCCTGAACTCCTCAGAGGAATCTGATACGTCAAACACTCCCTGCGGTTTATGCAGGGAAGATCTGACTGAAGAAGGAGTCTGCCATGAATGCAAGACCCCCTATAACTGGGATTAAAAGAATGCAATGTAGACCGGAGGTCCCTAGTAGCAGTCTTGAACTCTTGCACCCAAACTGGATCTAATGCATGGCCGGAGGTCCCTGGAAGAGACTCAGGGACATCAGAACATACTGGGCATAAATGACATGAGAATTCTCTAGGCAACTCAGAATGACATGAGGAGCAATGCGCAATAGGGGACACAGAGCCCACCAACACACTTGAAACATTAACAGAATGAAAGAGCAAGGGCAGACAATTAAAATGAGCCATCTCTGAAGTCGCTACATTGAGTGGTTGCAGAGATATGTCCCAAACTGTGCAGTCCCATAGAAGTGAATGAGAAATGGCGTATATGTGGAACATAAAGTTTGCAGTTAAAGTAAAATAAAAGGACCTGAAACATCACTAGAACATGTTAGGAGACCCAAAAAACACTGAACCCAGTAGGGAAAGTGCCAACCCCCCCCCCCCCCCCCAAAAAAAGAAAAAGATGCAGAACCAGCAGCTAAAGGGTTAAGTTACCACATAAACCTGCTCCAAAACACCCAACAGACATACCCAATGAGTGCAGGAGTGTGCAATAAGAACTCCAAAGGAAAACCCATATGCAGAGGGGCACTGTGGGACATGTGGACCAGCAGCACTCAAAGGGTTGCTCACCTTTCCTGCAGATCTTCTGTCTTCAGACTACCATGTATTAAGAAGAAGCATCGGTGGGCAACTCCTGAGGAAAGAACTTGAAACCAAGATTTTCCCCCCAGGGCTTAAGGTCCACAAAAAGCACCTGGATACTGAGCTAGCCACATCTAAGGGCATTTGTCAGTTATGGTAATCCACCTAATGGTTGTATTCCATTTCTTACAGAAAAATAAAGTTTCTAAAACTATAGCAGAACTGTTCTCTTGCCCGTGTCTTCACCAAGGAACAAATCTTACTGGAGCTGGTTGGCTAGCTGCAGCCACGAAGGGAAGTGTTCAGGCACACGTTTTAGACCATTCCAATGAAGGGATTCTGTGTAAGTAACGAGATCCCGGCACTTCTCAAGCGCCAGCGTGTCGACTGACACAGATCTCCTGCTAACAGCTTTACAGCTGTCAATAGGAGAAATCAAACTTTAAACGCCCGTATCTCAAACCATAGCAGTTTGAGAGATACGTTTTTTTGCATTTAGATCAGCTTTTTAAGCTCTTCTAAATGCAAAAAAGTTTTTTTCAGACATTACTAACACTTTAATAATGACCACAAAGAGAGAGAAGAAAAGGGACTGTGCTACTTACAAAAACAACCTTTTCTTAAAGACTATGGTGGACACATGGACTGTGAGGGTTCCTCCACTGGGAGCCAGGGCACTTTAAGAAGAGTGTCTCTGAAGGTCACTCTGACTTAGGCTTCTTAACTGCCCACCCAGCACTGCTACTACTCATTTTCCATACTGCAAACTAGACCAAGGCCAAACTCGAGAAAGAAAAAGAAACAAGGGTAGAGAAAAAGCCACCACTCTAGAGAACAAAGAACAGCATGTCACAACTGCCAGAAAAGCATTTTTCTCTTATTATAATTATTTTATAGCAATCATCTTCTCTTTTTCGTCCTTGGGGACATAGAAGAGTGGGGACAGACCATCGTTGTCCTAAAAACTGAGGTGGGGACAGAAAACACACATGGCCATACTCAAGGCAAAACACCACTATAGCAAGTCCATCAGAAGCATGAAGAATGCATGAGAACAGAAACAAAAATGCAACACACCAAACATTAGGAAAGAGAAAGTGTGAAAAAAACACTGGAAAGACTAAACGGTCAGTTTAGGGCAGCACCGGTGGGTCTGAAAAAATATTTAAAAATTATATATTTGAGACGTGTATTTAAAAAAAACCATATTAACCTAATTGAGAATGTGGGAGAATAAGACATCCACATAAGGAAATCGTGCCAACAGTGAAACCTGGATACACTGAAGACACATATCTAACAGCATAGTGTCCCAGGAAGGGATAGGATACTTATACCACAATTATAGATTATTCATATAGATATCATATGATAGGACCGTGATACGTATCCTGATAGATCAAAGATATGACACATGCAGAATATCATGGACTACTGTGCTAAACTCAGCAATGCCATAATAGAGAACACAAATCTAAAGAATACACGCACCACCTAACAGTGTTATTTGCTGCATGTTCCTCATATAGCACAAACAAAGCAATCTGACAGAACAAGTATAGGACACAAGAACATCTGTGGAAAATCATATTAAGAGCCATGTGAGAGAACAGAACCATCTATAGAAACGTGTATGGCCTCAAAGTAATTGTAACTGTAGGACACATACAGGAGACAGAGAATGTCACGGTATCAGATACATGAAATGACAATGAGACATGTAGTGTACTCAAAAAAGAATGGCATATGGTATATAATAATGAGATAATTGTATGACTATATAGATTGTACTGTAATTCAAGATAAGCATTACATACATAACAGTGCTCTATGCACATATAATGATATGGCAGACAGATTGATCCATAAGCACTTATAATGCAGGCATGAGTGAGACACTTTTAGCTCTTGGGGGTTAACAACAGAATATAAAACACAAGGATTATGGAGACGCTCTTAACTCTTGGGGAATGATACATAAAGATCAGCGTGAATATAAAAAAATAAGTGCACTATGCATGAATGCCATAAAACTAAACTTATAAAAATTAAATGACTGATAGAGTTACTCTATACCCCCATGATGCTTGATCACACACACAACAGCATCAACTGTTTGAACATGTCCCATGTCAAAATGGTAAACACACACAATGGGGAGATTGATTCAACGTCCAGGGGTTAAGTGTTGCTCATATACAAAATACTGCCCTCATTGAAAAAATAAGGGAGGCAGCAGCGGCCTACCTTCTTATTGCCAGCGTCAGGGGAGATTTGGCTAATGGGGGGGGGGGGGGAGTGGAGGGTGGTAACAATGGCTCTCCAGTCATCCTACAAATAATAGCCTGAAGCCCAGAATTAGTTAATGTGGAAATCAGCAGTGGGATCAATGCAGCAATGAACCTGCTGCTGATCTCCTGGCCTTGCTAATTTAAAAGGCACCAGGCGTGTCTAAAAGTTAAAGGGCCTGAACTGCAATAAAGCAAAGGAGGATAAGTTAGTGGAAGAATCAGTTAGAATACCATTTAGACTTATGGCTGCAAATATACAAGACAGATAGTCACATTCATGACATCAAGGAACAGAGTATGTGTGCAGCTGCTCCACACCACAGACCACTATGCTGGTCATCCAAGTCCCCCTGCTGGAGGTGAGAGGGATTCAGAGGTGCAGATCCCACATACAAGTAGAAGAATGGAAGAGGGCCAAAACTGGAGTGGCCTTTGACACTTCCCCTAGCTTGAATGAATAGAAATAAAATAAAATATGGTCCCAACAGAAATCCTACCACGTAACCACATTGAGGGCACTTTTGATCTGAGTGGAAGTAGAGCAAGATTAAGACTAGACTAAGTGGAAGTGGTTTTGTTAATGTGCCTTGCCTCCTATTGAAAGGAGCATAACCCCCATGGTGCCAATGCCTTCCACAGAGTGAGAGAGAAAAGTTGAACAAATATGAACCAAGAAACTTTACCATAGGGGACCAATAAAAGTTCACAAGTGCACTGAGGAAAAAAAAAAAAAAAAAAGTGTTGGAGACCTTTTAGCATTTAAGAGATTAAAGGGATAGTAACACTTCGTTTTAACTTTATTTTATTTTGTAGGCATTAAAAAAACATGAAGAATGATATAAGTCTTATCTCTCAAACCTTTATGGTTTATGAGATATTCACAAGCAAAGTTCCCCTCCCCGCCCCTTTTTCCTAGTGTAAGCCATCTCTTCTCAGATGTGAGTCTGGTTGTATGACAGTACAGATAACAGAAGGGGACAATTTTCTTTGTATGAAAACAATGAAAGCCCTTCCCCCCTTGAAAAGTTTTTCAGCTTTTTCCATTATCTTAATTGAAGATTGTCCCTCTCTGCAGTCTACCTGGGCATCTCCCTTCTTATCTGGTTGAACAGGGGGGGGATACTTTGTTTGTGAATATCTCTTAAACCATAAAGGTTTCAGAGATAAGACTTATATCATTCTTCATGTTTTTTTAATGCCTACAAAATAAAATAAAGTTAAAATGAAGTATTACTATCCCTTTAAAAGCACTGTTTAAATAAGTGGGAATTTCACACTAACCATATGAATAAAAGAAGTGCCTTCAATACACTGCAAAGCATCAATGGGTTAGACCCGAAAAGAAGCCCTAGTCTCAGACATTGTTTTTCCAAATTTGCTGATAATTGCTAGACATGATCAAGTGCTTATAATGTCAGTACCCAATATCCCCTCAAACCTGGGTTTTCTCGGTCGCCTGGGACGGATCTCTTCTGGGTTCTTACAAGATCGTATATCATAACCGTACATGGCTACAAGCTCCTCTCGAGATTTGGGGGCTTGTTCATCTTCTCGGAAACGGTCATGCTCCCATCTCCCCTCATCTTTCCATAGTTTGCGAGGGTGCCGACCCTTTGGCCTGATGATAAAGGATATCAGCGGTTATACACACTAAATATAATCTCCAGGTAACAGTTTCATGTATATCCAGATATGACTGAGAAACAAGGTTACAATACTCCTGGGAAATGCTTAATTCAAACATTATTACAGTTTAAACCAGATTATTAAATGCATATTTTTGTTATCTGGATAACTTCTGGCCCCAACAGTAGTTTTCTATAGAAGCCAACATCAACAGAACCACTTGGCGATTACTTTTTTGTAAACGTACTTTTGAAAAGGAAAGAAAAAAAAAAAAAGAAAAAAAAAAAAGTTTGAACTGTAAAAATGCACCTCACAGCAGTGCAATCGCTAGTTTTACCTTCTATATAATTTTCATAATAAAACATTACTATTCTTTTAAAGGGGAACCATCACCCCAAACAGTCTCCCTCCAAGAATTAGCCATCTAGCGATGTTTAACCTCTTAACGTCCAGTAACATGTCAGGACCATCACTGCTGTTTTTCCCTTAAAGTACTCCCACTGCTGAGAGATGTTTCATTCAAAAATTATTCATTTTCAAAGTTTAATTTTTTAGGTGCATTATCACAGTGGCCTGAAATTGTACAGTGGCGCTGTTGCTACACGATCCTATGGACAACTCTGGTCAGTTGACCATAAATCTCCATAGGATGGTGTAGCAACAGCGCCACTGTACAATTTCAGGCCACTGTGATATTGCACCTAAAAAATTCAACTTTGAAAATGAATAACTTTTGAATGAAACACCTTTCAGCAGTGGGAGTACTCTTGTTTTACTCAGGGGGATAAACCCTACAACATATATTTTTTTACATTTTAAGTATTACTATCCCTTTAAGGACCAGTGACGGTCCTGGCACGTCACGTATTTTTTTACTCACAGCTCTCCTGCAGTGAGTAGTAATAGGGACTGAAATGGACTGTTCCAAGACTGGGAGTGATCACCCTCAGTCCCCCCTTTTGGCGTGCTGGCACACATGATAAGTCACGTGTGCCGGCACATCAAACTTTGCTATCTGGTCCTTAAAGGACCACACACCCTGGGACCGCTGGTCCTTAAGGGGTTAACAATGGTGTTATTAACCAGCATAATTACTGCGTTACTGAGAAATCCTACTTCTGCTGAGACTGACTGCCAGGCAACAGAGCTTTAGAGGCATCGGCGCTCCTACTCAGTCAGTTCCTTCTGGTACCTTAAAGTACCGTGCATTGCCTCCTAGAGAAGACCGGACTGACAGTGCAGGCGCCCAGATGTCTGTAAGCAAAGAGGTCTGTTCTGTTGCCTGGCCATTAGTTTCGGCAGGAGTAGGATTTCTCAGTAACCTAGTAATTATGATGGCTGATACTACTATTGTTAAGCTTATAGCTAGATGGCTAATTCTTGGGGGGAAAAGTTATTTGGGGTGATAGTTCCCCTTTAAGAATATCTGGACATGTATTAAAATTCTTAACTTGAAACCTGGAGAACCTACCGGCAAATTGTTAATTGGTGAGCAAGTTGGTCTAGCATTCTCCAGTTTCACACCTCTCTATTGCCACCCTCCCTACTGCTCACCAATTCTAGATTTCTCTACAGAAAAGGTACATTCACCATATTTATAGATAAATAGGTAATGAGGATTGAAAAGAAAAAAACATAAAGCCATTAAAAACAAAGAGGGGCACCAATAGTGCCTTATCACACAATATAAAGGTAATAGAACACAATTTAAGTCACTCATATTGTATAATGGCTGTCTGTGTGCATATACTCATACACAGCTAATAAAACTAGAAGGAGATTTATACCGTCCCTGCTTGGTATTCACGGACCAATGCTCTCACCACCACTGCTGTAAGGGATGTAGGAACTCAATTCGGCTACCAGAAGCAACAGCAAACTCCACTCTCATTGCAAGGTACGCAGCCGGATGCCAACTCCAAAAACACGACAAAAAAATGACAAAAATCAGCTCCAAGGAAAAGAAAAATATTTAAAGCAAATAGTGTATAAATTATATATACCCACAATATCAATGTGTTTGAAAGCTCACAGGTTACTTTTTCAAGAAATGTACGAATTAAACACCTACACCTAATACCTACAAATCTTGCAAAAGTAACCTGCGAGCTACAAAAACGTTGATATTGAGGGTATCTATATTATAAATATTTTTATATTCCTTGGAGCGGATTTTTTAAATTTTTGCCCATTTTTTGGAGTCGGCATCTGGCTGCATACATCGCACTGAGAGTTGAGTTTGCCGTTGCTTCTGGTAGTCAAATTGAGTTCCTACAATCCTTACAGTAGTGGTGGTGGGACCATTGGTCCGTGAATACTTAAAAGGGATGGTATAAAGCCCCTGCTAGTTATATTAGCGGTCTGAGTATATGCACACAGGTAGCCATTAAAAAATGTGAGTGATTTAAATTGTTTTCCATTAACTTTATTTTGGGTGATAAGGCACTATTGGCACCCCTCTAGGTTTGTTTTTGTTTTCCATATCTGGCTCTGAGAGTGGAGTTTCGAGGGAGAGCAGTCAGACCATACTTCCCAACATTTCAAACTGCCAAAGAGGGACACGCTATTTCTTGACCTATAGACACCTTCTTGTGTAACCTAATAAATGACCTATAACAAGTCCAAAGTATTTTATTTACACAGACTAATTTATAAACAAGCATATATACTGAGGTTTACACAAACAATGTTGAGTTTTATTGCTGTAGAGCAATGTGATACACTTATATACACACCACACAATCTGATTTCCTAAAAAGAGGTACTGTTCCTCCTAACGAGGGGCACTTGGGAGGCATGGTCAGACCATTAGAGTTGAAAGAAGCTGGTGGTGTACAGCTTGATATACCCATAGTCTGTTAGTGCTGGTTTAAAATTATATATATAAAAAATTCCAGCACCTATTATTGTGAGTACATGTCCAATTGGTGAAGATGTAGTGATTATACTTTGTACTCACAGTATTGCACAAAAAATCCATCAAGTTCAACTTTTTCTAAAGTATAGCTGAAGAAAGCCCAACTGAAGCCGTTTCCAATTATGCTTCAAGAGGGAGAAAAGATTCCTTCTTGAGCCCAAAGGTAATCCGATTTCTCCCTGGACAATATCAAGCCTGTGCTGAAACAAACTGTCATATTCTCTATATTGTTCTTAAATAATATAATCAATAGTCTTCTGAGTATCTACACACACTCTTCTGAGCAAGAAATTCCACTTCAATACAACCACTACTGTAAAATACTCCTTTCCTTTGCTGTCCTCCAAAACAACTTTCCTTTAAACTTAATGGATAACCTCTTGTTTTTTTTTTTCAGTCCTTCAGATGGTGCGTATGTATTAAAGGGATAGTAATACTTCCTGTTATCTTTATTTTATTTTGTAGGCATTAAAAAAACATGAAGAACGATACAAGTCTTTTCTCTCAAACCTTTATGGTTTGAGAGATATTCACAAGCAAAGATTCCCCTCCCTCCCCTTTTACCTAGTATAAGCCATCTCTTCTCAGATGGAATCCAGTCCATAGACCAGGCAGATAACAGAAGGGGACAATCTTCTTCCTGTGAGAACAATGAAAGCCCTGCCCCATTGACAAGTTTTTCAGGTTTTCCCTTTATCTTAATCGAAAATTGTCCCTCTCTGCAGTCTCCCTGGGTACCTCTCTTCTGATCTGGCTGAACAGTGTTACATCAGTAAAAGGGGCAGGAGGGGGATACTTTATCATTCAATTACTCTTCTACTACAACTCTGACAGAATTGAAATAACGTTCTCCAAAGTCCAAATACTATGATGATTAATTAGAGCTGCTTTTATTAGGAAACATTACTATCCCTTTAAAGAGCATTATAGAATAATACAAATGCATTAAAAATTAAATCGGCTAAATGCCACTTTCCAATATCCATGGGAGAATGACTGCATGACAAGTAGTAGTTTGGTTATGAACTGGTAGGAAGATTGCCCATGTACTCAAGTAGTAAATCAAGCCCAAAGAGAAGCTCCTTCACCCTTGGAAGTTCATGTAAGTGACTTGGTACATGTGTAGTTTTAAACTTTACTTGGAACACCAAATGAGGCAGTACTGGCTGGCATAGCGTGCGGTGTCAAATTATAATATGCCACTTTGCCTCCCAATTGCCACTCCCAGGAATTACTGGCTAATCTGCATACAATAACAGAGCTAAATAAAGACTAATGAACAAATATGGGTCATTTTGAAAGACATTTCAAAATAAATCAAGTCATTATAAAGTGTTCAGCTTGAGCTGTAGAAACCCTGGTAAACGGATATGTGAATTACAGGCAAAATAGGTTTACAAAAAAACAGCTAAGACATGTTGCCTGCCTTCACCAGTGCAGGGGTAGGCAACCATTAGCTCCCCAGCTGATAGAGACAACTCCCATTACCCCCAGAGAGTTGACAGTTTCTTACTCTAGAAACAGTGACATTGCACTGGGTAGACCAATAAATATTAAAACTTAAAAACTGAAGAACGGTGGCAAATTGCAGCGAATGAAAGCAAACAGCTTGCTAGAAAATGAAGAATGATGATACATGACATACCCACAGTATGAGCTCATATTCATCATTATTTATACTGAATTAACCCTTCAAGAAACAGAGGGGCATGAAAAGCACACCCCACTGGTAGTTAACACCTTAAGGACTGGTGATGTGCCAGTACTGGTGACTGTCCTGGCTAGCACGTCATGGTATTCTGGGATGGCAGCACGGTTTTACGCCGCTTTGCCATCCCAGAATTAATCACAAAAAAAAGTGCTGTGATCCTTAACAGCCATCCACCACCAGATCAGGTGGTTGTTAAGGGGTTAAAAGGCTAACAAATAGGGTTGCACCGATGCCGATACCAGCATTTGCGCGAGTACTCGTACTCTCGCAAATGCGGCCGATGCCAGCACAGATACCCTGTGTCAGGGTCAGTGCTGCAGAGAGGGAGCCCAGGGAGCTGCTCACAATGCTACCCGGTCGCCTCTCTCCCTCCTGCAGCGTTGGAGCGTTGCCGTAGGTTACCATGGCAACGCACAGATGCTGCTGCCGGGGCTCACGAGAGAACATCGAGCACCCGGCAGAGGAGGGTAAAGCAGGCAAAGAGATGGCAAGATGGGGCATCAAGAGTGGGTGGGGTCAAGAGGGAGAAAAAGAGGAAAAAGGGACTAAGGGAGAAAAAAAAAAAAGAGGCAAAAGGAGGAAGGATCAGGAGACAAAAGGAGGGGGGCCAAGAAGAGGGGGGATCAGGAGGGAGAGAGAGAGGCAAAAGGGTGGGATCAAGAGTCAAGGAGGGGGATCAAAAGGGAGAGAAAAAGCCAAGGCAAAAGGAAGGGGCTCAAGAGGGGGAGAATGAAGCAAAAGGTGGGAATCAAGAAAGGGAGAAAGAGGCAAAGGGGGAGAATCAAGAGTCAAGAGGTGGTGTGTGTGTATTTCAAGTACTCACTGATACCAATTACCTATACTGTATCGGTGCATCTCTACTAACAATCACAATTATTATAAACCGATTAGAATTAACCTTTGTGCACCAGAGGGGTGCTTTTGCAATGTATTTGATGGCAAAGGACTTAACACAGTGGTTTCTAAATCTTTTTCTGCTATTAATGTCCCTAGCTATACAACCAAGCCCCCTTCTTGTATTCCCCACAGCTTTGTTACATTGCCTGCCTACCTTTAAGTCCCCATAAATAATTACTCCCAGATATTTCCTCTGTTGTCTCTGACACCACAGTACCCTTAATACTACGTCCTGCCTTTGGATTTTTACATCCCAAGAGCATTATTTTACATTTTTCATTAAAACATTAAACTGCAGCAGCCACACTCTTGTCCATTCTTCTAATTTACTGAAATCATTTGTCTTATTCCCCCAGTAATGTCTCCTCTGTTGCACATCTTTGTATCATCTGCAACAAGGCGTACCATACCTTACAAGCGGATTCTTCACTGGAACGGTCTACAAAGTGTGCTTGGTTTGCAAGCACACTTTGTAGACCGTTCTAGTGAAGGATTTCTGTCTGAATAACGCAATCTTGGCTTTGCTGAAGAGCCTCTGCCGGTCCCGGGACCAGATTTCCCTGCAGTCAGCTTCAGCGCTGATGTCATGGAAAGGGGAGCGAGTGGGGAACTTTGGTCCTGAATATCTCTCAAACCATAAAGGTCTGAGAAATGGGACTGCGGGCATTGTGTTTATTTTCGTAATGCCTACAAGATACAATTTACTTAATATGTGACCATACTATCCCTTTAATTTTCCCATTACAGTAGGAAAATGGGCAGACTAGATGGGACGAATGATTCTTATCTGCTGTCAAATCCTATATTTCTATGTAACAAGCTACATATATCCTCCAATATATTCCAATACAATAACGTTAAGAGTGGAGTACCTCAGGGTTCAGTACTTGGGCCACCGTTTTTTTTTTTATTTATTTATTTTTAACATGTTTATAAATGACCTAGAAATAGATATAGAAAGCAAAATATCAACATTTGCAGATGACACTAACTTATGCAGGGTGAAATTCAGAATAGGATATGTGCTCTCTACAGAGGGATTTACATAAAATGTCAGATTGAGCAGACAAATAGAATATGAAGTTTAATATGGGAAAGTGTAAAGTCTTGCATTTGTAAAGAAAAAAATCCCAATGCAACTTATGAACGTAATGGAATCATTTTAGGGACTTGCTGCTAGAAAAAGACCTGGGAATTCTTGTAGACTACAAACTTGGAAACCGTGACCATTGCCAAATAGCAGTAGCCCGTTTTGCATAAAATGCAGTATTGAAGCAAAAGTGGATAAGATTTTGCCATTGTACAAATCGATGGCAAGAACTCACCTCGAATATACAGTGCCTGCTGGTGCAACCTGAAAAAGAATATTCTAGAACTGGAAAAAGTACAGCAAAGAGCAACTAAATGAAATAAGGGAATGGAGAAACTGACTTACGAGGAACGACTAGACAAACAAAGACTAAGAGGAAATCTCATCACAATGTACACATATATGAGAGGTCAATACAGGGATCTCTCTAGTGAGCTGTTCATTCCAAAGCCTGATCAAATACTGTAAGGTCTGCTAAATTGTGGAACTCCTTGCCAAAGGATGTGGTAATGGCAGATACAATGGATACATTTAAGAGAAGATTAGATATATTTATTTCTTACAAAAGGGAACATACAGGATTATACTGTGTATTAGTAGGCAAACCAAGAAGTTCTGTGGATTGTTTATTGATTTTAAATGTACTCTTTGTTGATGGCTAGAAAGAGACAATAGATCAATTCCTCTCACAAGATTCATATAATATATACATTACTTGATGTAACACTACAAACTGTACCTTACAAAATATTTAGGCCCAGTACCTCATCAAAACTCTTCCATAACATAATAAATCATCTCAAAAGCAAATAAGTGCTAAAACAATTATGCATAAATTGTACATTATAGATATGAGACACACAGGGTACAACAGCGTGTAGTATAACTGCATTGGCTGAAATGCTTCCAATTAGCCATAGAATAGATATGAGTATTAAACCACAAGCAATAAAAAGAAGACAATTCAAACAGACTATACTTGGACTCGAATGAAAACAGGCACCAGAATAGCCACCCTTTTTCAGGGAGAAAAGAAGAATGAGGAAGAGGGGATATAAATCCTCTATCCCCAATTTAGAACATTTGTAAATGAGAGGCCATGCGGGGATTGTCAGATTTGAGGAGGAATGTCACAAAGAGACTGAACTGGAGTCATCGCTGGTGTAGAAGGTTTCAAGAACAATTTTTTGGAATTTAAAAGAAAATAGACTCTCCACAATGGAGGACTAGCCCTTCTGCAGAAACCAGAGAGGGCAGAGCCAGAGGTAAAGGCAATGGAGTGGATTTTTAGTTTAAAGTTAACTGTTTGAGTGCCCTACCTCCTGGTAGTGGGAACTATACCCCATGGTCCCCGAGTTCCCACTGGACGTGAAAGAAACCAACATTTCCATCAATTTATGCACGCATTTTAATTCCTTGCTCTTTTAGCCACTTAAGGTCCACACGGTCCAGGGGTGGGGCACTCTAGAGGTACACAGTACTTTTTTTTTTATCGAGGTTGCACTCTGGGATCACAGCGTGGCCTGCAGCTGCACTGCAATCCCAGAATTCCATGACGTGCCAGGACAGTCAGTGGTCCTTAACCTCCGGACACATATGACGGTATGGGCACATGACACATCGTTAAGCAATACACTGGAAACCATTATAGCATTCACGGGTTTAAAAGCCCCACTTATGGGAATTTGAAGTATTGTTCTTACAACCCTATGCTACAGTTGGTTGCTCCAGACTGCACCTCTAACTTGATGAATAAAGCCCTTTTCTCTCCCATGGGATCATTATGATTTAGCCAGTAAATTTCCATAATGCAGCTTCTATACCTTATTACAGAACCAGGATTGTTAACAAAACATGAACTCATCTTACTATGGCCAGAAAATACTAATGGCACCTTTTTTTGCCCTTGTGCCTTTGTCGAAGGATAAAATCTTTAATAAGCCCTGGATATCATGTTCATGGAGATGGATATGACAGTTGGTGGCCGATGTCTCATACTGGAGAAGGCAGTGTGCATAATTCTACTTAACCCTTTAAGAGCCAGAGAGGTGTGCAAGTGATGTAATGGGTTGCTCGTCCTTCTGGTCCCATAAAGGTTCATTATTACCATGCGCAGTGAGCAGTGTTTACGATCCTGTGTCCTGCTAGCAACTGACATGCCCTCATCCATAGACATGACTTCCAGGACTGATAGAAGAGGTTATCCCTTAGACAGACAAACAAATAACATTTAGAGGTAATTAGGATTTTCTAGCCATAGTAAGGTGAAGGATGTTATTAGGTGGTGTTAGTCCTCTTTTAATACACAAAAAAAAACTCAGCTAGAAGTAACCAGAGTTGCTCTCTGGGGATGTGTTCATGACTTGTCTCACCTGACTTCCTCATCATGGGTGTGCCCACGCAGGTCATGTTCAAAGAACAAACCTTTCCGGGGAATATAAGCTGGATTCTTCCTGTCCTCGTCATCGTCCAGCTGTTTCTGGGATTTCTTTGCAGTCTTATCCTCATCTGGCTCTGTGCTCTCCTGGAAAAAAAGGACACTGAATGCAAAGCCAAACAATCACTTTACAGGAACAAACTGCACCACAGGAACCAAAAATTATGGATTTAAAATGGAGACTTAACACCTTGAATACTAGGTCTCTATCATATCACATAGCACTCAAGGAGTTTAAAGACACCATTTAAATTAATGGGAATTTTTATTTGTCCCCTATGGTGGAGATAGTTTGCAAAATAATTGCTATTCTGCCTTTAGAATGTATGGACTAATGTGCTCTGCGGAGCCATGTGATAATGTTATAATATTAGAGGCTTGAAATCATCTATGACAGGTGTTTTTTATGAAACAAAGCAAAGGTGGGCAAAATGCAGCCTGCAGAAACCAGGGACCAACTTAATCGGGTCCATATTTCCATCAGAATAGGGACAAGTTTGTTTTAGCATTGAAGATGGAAGGGTGCTCTGCATCCAAATGTGGCTTCTCTATTTTCCAGAGCCCCATCGGGACCTAAAGGGGGGGGTTAGAGTGACGCAATGACTTCATCACATTGTGCCAACCCTGTTGAGGTCACAATAGAGCACGGATGAGTAAAGGAGAGGACCGGGATGCAAGGATCCTTCCCGGCTTCAATTCCAAAGTAAAGATACATCTATTGTTTGGTTCATTAAGGAGTGAGAACATGTAAGTCCTCCTTGTAAATAATAATAATAATAATAATAATAATAATAATAATAATAATAATAAAAAAAAAAAAATCAAACCTCCTTTATAACGGAGGTAATTTACGGGGAAAAACATATTTCTATATTATAGTGCTGTTTTGATCTTTATGCAGCCCTGTATTGTGCATACTTCATGTGTCCCCAGATGAAAAGGAGGTATGGAAATAGAGTGTGTGAATGCATAAACAAGATGACATCCTCTTGCCCCAAAATAAAATCTAACTAAATTTTAATCTTAAACAGAAAGATTTGTCCACCCCCGGGCTAGTGCAACCAGCTACCTGTGCATGCAATTTTTACCTTCTTTATATAGATACTATCTGAAGAGCCCGTGTACACGGGCAACCCAGCAACGGACGCAGTGCAGTCATGAACAGTAGAGACTGTCCGTGCGCCGGCTGATAACAGAGCGGGTTGCTCCAAATTCAGACCTTAGTCCTCTCTGCGTACCGACTAAGGTCTGAATTCAGAGCTGCATGCTCCATTATCAGCCGCGGTGCAGGCAGTCTGTACTGCACATGACTGCAGCGCGCACAGCCAACCGTACTGCGCACGACAGCTTCTGACAAACATAAATTTAGCAAATTATTATATAGGATATGGGAAACATTTTCTCCTGAAATGTGCTACATATCATAGCAATATATATTTCCATAACGCCTTCTAAGTAGTGAAAGAAATTTTGCATATCACGACAAAAAAAAAAAAAAAAAAAAAATTACACACGGCAGGGCTTTTCCTGCTGGGTAAAAGATTTTCATTCAAACACCATTACATCACAACATTGCATTTCTTTCAACCTATTCTCTGCACCATTCGATTTTATGGTGACACTTATCTAGAGAGAGCAAAGTTTTGCAGACAAACTGACAGCAGTAACAGCAGCTACATCTTGCTACACTCCTCCCTTTAAGAAATATGTAAGTTTGCACTGTAATAACTTTTGAAAGGAGCACCTGACAATAGCAGAATATTCCAGTATTCAGTAAGGAAAGCCACTATACTATCATCACTAATCCCTATAACCCTTTCAGTGCCAAAGAATAAGCAACATTGCCACTGGTACTTAGTGAGTCTCTTCGTGTGATACAGTCCACAGGACGCCGGTTGTGATGATTTGTAGCAATGCCTTTCTGCTGAGAAGCACGTTGACAGTTTAGAATTCACAGTACGCCTACTCCAGATTATTCTCTATGTGTCCTTCATTCTGCTAACGGAATGCCCCCATGTAGAACTGAAGCTTGTAAAAATAAATAAATCCCAACAACTGGAGCCTTGGAATACCTGTCCATCCCCACTCTGACGCTCTCCAGTCACTGTTCCCTTGGCCTTGGGCTTCTCCTCTTTTGTGGTTGGTGTCTCTGCAACAGTGTTCTCCTGTTTCAATGCTGCCTTCAGTGGCTCTTCTTCACTGTACTGAGCTTCTTCTTCCTGAAGGGGAAAAAGAAGAACATTTTGATTTAGGTTTTACAGCTTGCAAATCTGTCAACCTCATCCTGAACTATGATGGGAATCTCCTAGTTGCTTAATATGGAATGGATTCAATGACTATAGTCATCTCTGGTCTCACTCCAAATGTCACTTAAAGATTATTCAAGACAGGACAATTAGAAAATGAGAATAAAATAAATAGAAAGTCATTCAGTTACAAATTGGTCTCCTTGGAGACAAGCTCTCTGTCTCTTGTATGAAAACACTTAAAGAGCAACAGTCAACGTGGATTAGTGCCATAACTACAAATCTGCTTCCCTTGTTGGCTTTCTACCTCCTACATATTACAAGTATGTCATTCGTGTAGGAAGCATCTCGTACTCACTTCAGATTCCTCAGCACTCTCATAGTCAGACAGAACAGCTGCAAAGAAGAGAGAAATGGGTAAGTTTGGAAAAGGCAAAGTTAAAGGGGGATCACCACAATATAAGTTTACCTCAGTGTAATCTTCATATATCGGTAACCTTTAATTGTTTGTTTTTTTTGTTTTTTTGTTTTTTTTTTGTTTGTTTGTTTTTTTTATACAATGCATGCTATGGCGAAATTTACATTTTTAAAAATGAGCCAGTGCCTTACTTCAGGACAGACTGCGGTTACAGCTCTGTACCGCAGCCTGTAAATATTCATTGGTTCCCTCCCCAAGTATTGTCTGTTAATAGGAAGAAGGTATTGCCATCACATGATCCTCCCTGCCCAAAATATATTTTAAAAGATGGCAATGTTTGAAAATAATTATTTAAATCTGTTGTTCAATATTTAAGAATGTGACTAATGTCAGACAAACTCTTTGAGAATGCAGCCATTCTGAATTTATTACATTTTATTCCCCCCTTGCCTTTTTTTCTGAGGCCAACCAGACAGCAATGAAGAGAACAGACAAGACAAATTCCTTCTCCAGTAGTCATTTTCCTGTGTCCTGAACACAAAATACAAGACAGCTTTTCTTGGGACATAGTAAAACAACTGAGAAGAATTTTCATATCTTGGTCTGTTTGGAAGTTCCGCCAGTGGAGCCACTGTCAGAGCCCCATACCTAACCTCAGAGAAAAGGGAAGGAGGATGTAAAATAAAATATGAACAGACAGACTTTTTTGAGTGAGATCAATATTAGTCACAATGAAATGTTGAACAGCGAAGGTTAAATATTTTATGCATTACTATTTCTTTGAAGGAGTAGATAACTTTCTTACAAAAAGACATATTGTACTACTGGGTAAAATAAGTATACCCCACTACTGGCAGATGCCTCTTTCCAGAGTTATTGCAGTTTTTTTTTTTTTGTTTTTTTTTTTTTTTAAACATTAACAGTGCCCTCTGGTGGCCACAAAGGTAACCTACAGTTCGCCAGGGGGCAGATTCACTAAGGGGTGATGAAGAGGTGATTAAGTCATCTTCACTTTATCACCTCTTAACGCATCTCCCCCTGGTGTTCAGACAGTTATTCTGCTGCATTTTCCAGAGAATGTGTTCAGACAGTCGGTGTGTTCAAACTGTCAGGAAGTGATGAAGCTGTTACGCACTTCCTGACAGTGAACGGTTAACTTTTGAATAAAACACCTGTCAGCAGGTTTTCATTAAAAGATTACTTCTTTTTTGAAATGCGATTTTAAAACACCGCTACAAAAGAATGAATAATATCTATATCAGTTAACAAATTTGTATTTTACAAATGGTTTATATAACTAACAATACTATAACACTTACCATCTCCTTCAATGCCATCCTCGCTTTCCTGTCAGGTAAAAAGAAAACAGATGTAATTATCTTTTTTGTTTAATCTCCTTATAATCTAGTTCAAGGACAGTGAATTTCCGAACCACTAATTACTGAAGACGACTCCCCATCATTCCCAACCAGCCAACTGCAGATCTCAATGCTGCAACGCCTAACAAATGACTACCAATGACCTAGCCCAGTGATTTTCAGGATACACAAACAGGTCATGTAATAACGATATAATAAAGACGACTTAGTACAATCAAACCATTGATTACCAACCTGTGAATATTCAGAAATTTACTGAAAGGACCTGAGGACCAACGTTGAGAATCACTAACCTAGCCAATTCTGGTGTTATGGCTATAGGGAAACATTTATTTCATGTTCTTACATAAGTGGAACCTAAACCTGTTCTCAAGCCCGATCAACATCACATAATTCCAGGATATCCTTAACTGAGCACAGGAGTTTCAATCATTAGCACAGGAGGATCTGTCAGAATAGCTGAACTACTGTTTCATTCATCTGTAATCATGAGAGGAGATCCAGAAAATCTGAACTATTGGAGGTCCACAAGGATAGGCTTGAGCATCCATATTCCAATTTACACACCAATTTATTTTAATACCACAGAAATGAGTGGAAACAACCTGTCATTTGCTCCAAGTACAAATCTTGCCAGGGATACACCAGAACATGTAAGTTGGCTGTGCAAGGAGAGGCAGGTGGAAACAAGATATTCCAATCTCCACTGATACCACATTACACTACCTGCTGGTGCAGCCTTGTTATACTAGTAGCCCCAATAACCACACTAGACTGTCTGCTAGCACAACCTTGTTCCAGCAGACAGAGCCATAGGGAGAGTGGCCTGGAAAATAAAAAAAGAAAGTGGGGGAGGGGGTGGGGGCACTGGAAGAGAGCCATGTGGTCCTCCAGCGACGTGTTGGAGATTTCTACGGCATCCAAGCTCCATTACCTGTATTTTGCTTCAGCTGCTCTTTACTATTTACAGTCCTAGAGAGATGGCCCATGTGTTCCTCCACCTCAAAATGAGCTAGTTACAGAGTCAGAGAAAATGTGGGAAACCTCTCTAGATCTATAAATAATATATAGTAGAAGACAGCAGATAATGTAGCTCTGTGATCATCATTATTAACCCTCTGGATATTAGAGAAGTCTCCAACCCACTGCTGTGCAGTGCGCTGGAGATCTCTCTCTAGCATCTAAGGTGTTAATGTTGGGGGACATAGAAAAGAGGGAAGCATGCAGGAGGTTGTAGGTGAGCAGGGAAGTGAACATTTGTTTTTAGGGGGTAGTGGAGAGGATCAGGGAGCTGTGTGTCAGAATAGAGAGGAGTGTGAAGAGGGTTGGAAGTGAACAGGGTTCCACCAAGTCAAACCAAAGTCTAGAGGGGAGGGTGGAGTGGAGGTGAGTGAGAACCTTGCAGGGAGTTGAATGGGAACAGGGAGCCACTGAGTTATATTTGTTTGGAGGTCAGCAGGAACCATCCAGGGAGGTTGTTAGAGGTGAGCTGGGGACCACAGGTCACATTTCTGTGGAATGAAGGCAGGGTGGATAAAAATCGATGATTTAAAAAAAAAAAAAAAAAAAAAAAAAAAAAAATTTCATATTTTTATATAAATAAAATTTATTTTAACCCCTTAAGCACTGGGAAAATCTGAGGTCGTTTTCCCTTAAAGACCGGAGCAATTCTGACCTTTTTGACTATGTCTTTGTTCAACAGTGTTTTCCCTCTTAGGCTTTTATTCCACCCCCATAAATTATATACAGTTTTTTTAAGCATAAATAGGGCTTTCATTTGATACCCTATTTATATGGATAACCCACCATTCACTTTATTAAAAAAAAAACACACCATTTTTGAATAAAACAAATAAATGACCGCAAAAAAAAAAAAGTATTGGTGAGTACTTGGGGGAAACACACACACACACACACACACACACACACACACACACACACACACACACACACACACACACACACACACACACACACACACACACACACACACACACACACACACACACACACACACACACACCCTCTTGATTCTTTCTCCCCCTCTTGATTCCTACCTTTTACTTCATTTTACCTCTCTTGAGCCCCCTTCTTTTGCCTTTGCTTTTTCTCTCCCTTTTGATCCCCCTCCTTCTCCTTGACTCACCCTTTTGCCTCTCTCACTCTCTCCTGATCCTTCCTCCTTTTGCTCCTTTCTTGGCCCCCCTCTCTTACTCTTTCACCACCAGCTGCCCCATCTTGCCTCCCTTACTGTCCTCTGCCGGGTGCTCACTGTTCTCTCGCGAGCCCCGGCAGAGGTCAGCGTCGGAGCGTTGCCATGGTAACCCGCGGCAACGCTCCGACGCTGCAGGAGTGAGAGAGGTGACCGGGGAGCATTGTGAGCAGCTCCCCAGGCTCCCTCTCTGCAGCACTGACCCTGACACAGGGTATCGGTGCTGGCATCGGCCGCATTTGCACGAGTAAAAGTACTCGCGCAAATGCTGGTATCGGCACCGATACCGATACCAGTATCAGTATCGGTGCAACCCTAGCTGAGACTGAATGCCCCCATCTCGGAGCGCTCAGTCTCAGCCTGGATTTAATGATAGCAGCGTGCACGGAGGTACGCTGCTATCATTTAAGCCATGACGGTCCTGGACCATCATGGGTCGTTAAGGGTATAACAACCCATGACGGTGCAGGACCGTCATGGGTCCTTAAGGGGTTAATGAAATGCTTTTGGAGGAAAAATCTATCTAAATATAGTTTTCTATTTGAGATACATTATAGTTTAAAGGTTATTGTACCTGAGTTATGTACCTGAGGCTGTATAGTCATATAGGCTGTATAGTCATACGATTATATGTTATATTTTATTATATGTTCCAAATATGAGTGATTAATCTATTAAACTAAAATCAGTTCTGATACTGCTGTTTTACTAATCTGACAGGTTATATTTTAAATATGACTTCTTCACCTGGTTGAAAATATTGATGGTTTTTAACTACCAGCAAAAATGGGTTTTTGCATTTAAAAATCATGATTTAAATCGAGTCTTACTGACTAGTGATTTAAATAGACTTGATTTAAATGAAACCCACCATGGATGAAGGGAAGCTTGCAGATGCAGGGGTGGGAATAGGCAGGCACACCATGCAGGGGATTCCACTAAGTTAATGCCATAACTGACCATTCTGAATCTTTGCCCAATGTAGAAAAAGGCAGAGTTCACGTGGGCCGACAAGTTTCTTACAAATTGTGGGGAGGAGCAAGGAATTTTATAATATAACTAGTAGTAAAGACTGTATACATGGGCTCGGCTGCTGCCCTGCTTCGGCTGCTGCCCCCGAGCCAAGAGCACAGACAGGAGGTGAGCCGTCCGGAGCTCCACGCTCAGGATCAGTGCATTTGGCCAGTCCCTACTGCGCATGACTGCATCTTTCCTGCAGTCTCTACTGCGCATGTGCTGTATCACACACAGGGAGCTTCGCATGTTAGCGCTTTATAGTATTTAGATAAAGGAAGAACAGGGTCATGTGACCAAAATCCTCTATCCATGACAAACAAACAAACAAACACACACACACACACACACACACACACACACACACACACACACACACACACACACACACACACACACACACAAAACTAGGGGTGGCAACAAGGAGGAGTTATGCATTAAAGGGTTAGTAATGCCCATATTTAAGTTGATGAAATATTGTAGATGTTAAAAAAATTAAGTATCTGGAGAAAGTCCCATCTCTCAAACCTTTACAGTTTGAGAGCTAGTCGCAGCTAAATTTCCCCCCTCCTCCCCTTTCCCTGACGTCAGTGCTCTACTGACAGCAGCTCTTCAGCTGAGCTGAAATAGTGAAATTTAAAAAGAATTACTTTACTGGAACGGTCTATAAAGTGTGCTTGCAAACCAGGCACATTTTTTAGACCGTTCCAATGAAGTAGTTATTTTTAAATATCGCTATTGCGGCTCTGCTGAAGAGCCTCCTCGAGTCTGCCAACACAGATCTCCTTCTGTCAGCTTTACAGCTGACATGAGGGATGGGGGGGGGGGGGACTTCAGCTGTGAGTATCTCTTAAACCATAAAGGTTTGAGAGATGGGACTTTCTCAAAATACTTTATTTTTTTAACATCTACAATATTGCATCAACTTAAATACGGGCAATATTAACCCTGTAATGCTTCACAATAGGTTTCACTTACTACTATGTCGCCAGCCCTACAATCATCCTCGCTTCTTCAATCATATGGCCCGTTCCGAGATTAGCGCCCCAACAAACCATACTGCTTACTGGCCTACGCACACTGCTCCTCCCTGACCCACCTATAGTCAGGACAAGGGCCTCGCTGTAGCATGGAAGGATTCAGCCAAAGGAGAGGACTGTGAACAGCAGCAGGCTAGTGCCTCAGCTCCATGCAGTCCTCCAATTGCCTTAACTATAAACATGCTTACCGGACACTCCTCTTTAGGCCTCCAGTCAAGAGTCTGTGCGGCACTCAGTGCATTGTATTTGTGACCACAAACTGCAACCCCTTTAACACTTTTCATCCAAGACCACTATCCAACACACTGAAAAGCAATGTGTTGGATACCACTCTGACAACCAAAGAGTTAATGCTAGTGTCCAACCTGAGCTGACAATTCTGTCTGGCACAAAATGCACTTGATCATCACTTAGTCTGGTGCCTATCGAGATGATGATGCCATTGGATGTCTTTTCCTCCCCTGGTGCTCAAACTCATATGCAAGGTCAGTTGTTTATAGTAGCCAGGGAAACACGGGTCCTACTGAACTGTAAGGGGCCACACATCACTCACTACAACCACTCAATCGTCTGTTCTACATGCAGAGTTAAACAGGCCCATTAACACTTTCATTCATAGCTGCTGCCCACACACACAAACAATGTAGTGTCCTTTTGTGACTACCACTACAACAAGGCTGGGATGACACAAACTGTAGTGTGCTACTGTACCTACCAAAACAACAAGGCTGCACTGCCACACAGTATACTCTGGTACTGTCTACAGCACTGAGTCAAGCCTAAGCACTATAGCTGTGCTTACATGCCTACTACTGCACACTGAAATATCTTGTCTAAACCCCCTGTCTCTTTTTGCATGGGCAATGCCATGCTTCGTTTCCCCTTAATAAGGTCATCTAGAATATGGATTATAATTTTGGGTTGGGCACCAGTCCTTAAAAAAGACATTATTGAATTGGAAAAAATGCAGAGACATGCAACAAAACAGGATCCGAGCTATAAAGAGACTAGCCAAACTGAGTTTGTTGACAGAGAAGAGACGTCTAACTGGTGATATGATTACTATTTACAAATATAGTTGAAGTCAATACAAAGAACTCTACAATGAACTATTTACTCAAATAGCTGAGTGAAGAACAAGAAGTCATCCATTAAAGGGGAACTACCACCCTGCAAAATCTTTACCTTAATCCAGACCCATCTGACGACTAGCTGCTTAGTAGCGCTAGTCACCAGAATTATTACCTGGTTTAACTGATTTTACACTTGTTCCGAGGCTGACAGTAGCAGGAAGCACGGACATCTTGCCATAGTGACGTCCGTGCGCCTGCGCTGTCAGTCCCTTTTGGAGCTGGCCTGATGGATGCAGTGAGGGACAAACTTCAGTCAGTAAGTATAAGGAAAACCCTGCCCCCCTTGATAAAGTACGGCAGGATTTTCATTTGTCAACTGAAGTTTGTCCCTCTCTGCTCTCCATCCGGACCAGTCTTAGATGCAGCATGTATTTATTCACGGACCATAATAAACAACAACAAAAAAAAAGTTTGTTAACCCCTTAAGGACCAGCCGCACACGCATGTTGCGGTCACTTAACCCCTTAATAACCCTTGACGGTCATAGTACGTCAAGGGTCGATCTGACCGAATGACCCATGACATACTATGACCATCATGAAGTTCCAGGCTCCCCCCGCGGCTGCACGCCATTCAGGGAGTCCGGAACCGGGGAAGAAAAAAAAAAAAAAAAAATGCTCCGCGGTCCTTAAGTCACGTCACCACGCCAGTCGTTAGGGGGTTAAGGACCACAAACCTTTTTTTTTTTTTTTTGCGCCGCATCCAATTCCAGACTCCCTGAACGGCGTGCAGCCACGCTGGGAGCCCGAAATTCCATGACTGTCCGGGACCATCATGGGTCCTTAAGAAGTTAAGGACCGGCCAAAACCACGGACCCTTTTTTTCCCCCCCTTTGTTTCCAGACTCCACGAACGACGTGCAGACGCAGTGGAAGTCAGATCTACTCATGACGTGCAATGACTGTCAAGGGTCGTTAAGGGGTTAAAGCCAATGTTAGTCTCTCCCTCAAACACACAAAAGCCAGGAAATACAGATTTAAACTGAAGTCCACACCCCACGTGCTTTGCTCATATATGACATCAGTGACATATTGATATCACATGATTTCACAAATGACAATGACATCACAAACAACCTCACTAACGGTGTCACTGGTGACATAAATGACCCTGCTATTACGGCACACAATGAGTCCGCAACAACACTAAACTAAAACAATAGCAGTACAACAAAAATGTTCCTTACCTCACTGCATATCCTCATTCTGCACCAACACATCATAAAACTGCCCTACTAGAACTGTACCTAATTATCTTGTTATAACATTAATATTTAATTGTAACCTTTCAGACAGGGACCTCACTTCAAGTGTTTTACTTTGCAAAACACTTGTAACCCTGTATTGTCTAAACCCTTAAAGGCATGGCTTAAAATCTGAAGTCCTTTGCTACTAGCCCGACCTGAAAAGTTACTCGCCACTGCAAGCCATAACATACCCACCAGGACTGAATTTCTACTCGCCAGGGCTAAATTTTCACTCGCCATTGGCTAGTGGAAATTTTGAGCCCTGCTTAAAGGGATAGTATTATCTAATTTTTTTGCAGGAACACTTTGTAGACCATTCCAACAAAGCATTTCTCTTTATATCTCGCGATCTCGGCTCTGCTGAAGAGCCTCTAACGGTCCTAGGACCAGATTCCCCTGCAGTCAGCTAGAGTGCTGATGTCAAGGAAAGGGGAGGGAGGGGGAACTTTAGCTGGGACTAGGATCATTTAATTTATTTTTTGGATGGTTACAAGTTTGAATGTATTTTAAAGCGGAACTACCTTCCAATAAGAAACTGCACCACATAACTGCCCCTCTGGCAACTAGCTGCTCAGCAGCGCTAGTCGCCAGATTACCTGACAGAGCAGGCACGCGGACGTCACTTTGGCAAGATGTCCACGCTCCGTCCTGCTGTCAGTCTTGGAAAAATAGCGATTTCTCTTTAATCAGGTAATTCTGGCGACTAGCGCTGCTGAGCAGCTAGTCGCCAGAGGTGCAATTATGTGGTGCAATTTACTATTGGGTAGTAGTTCCACTTTAAAATTAGACAATATTATCCCTTTAACTGTAAAGGGCTGTGTACACTTGTGCTATAAAAATAAACATTAATTCAGTCAATCCAAAACAGTGCCCTACTAAAATTGCACTTTGTTATAAAGTGCGGCTACCGCAGCAAAATTTAAAGCCAGAAGAACTGACACCACAACACTTCAGCCATCCTTTCGGCAGTGCTACTTAACATAGTAGATGAGGCTGAAAAAAGAAATGCGTCCATCAAGTCCAGCCCATGCCTAAAACGTGCAAAAAGCCGTGTGTGATGTATTGCTTCCTGAATCCAATTGGGGGTCAAATTGTTCCCCGGATCAATATTCTATCTGCTTTGAAGCCATCTATCACAATTTTCAATATTGTTCTGTGCTAAACAGGCATCCATTGCTTTTTTTTTTTATAAAGGGGATCTCTCACCTAATTACACGTAATGCTCATTAGTTAGAGCATTTATCTAGAACACTGAAAATAGTGTTCATTATATATAAAAAGCAGTTACATGCACAAGATTTAAACTTTAAAAAGTGTCCGGCAACCTACTTCCGGCTTGCCGAACTTTGCCGACCAGAGACAGCTCCGTCCCACTACCCATCATCCTCCCATGACGGAGGCTGTCTGTCACTAAAGTGGAGCAATCGCATTGGCTAGATATCAATCTCTGCCAATGCGATCGCTCCACTTTAGTGGCAGACAGCCTCCGTCATGGGAGGATGATGGGTAGTGGGACGGAGCTGTCTCTGGTCGGCAAAGTTCGGCAAGCCGGAAGTAGGCTGCCAGACACTTTTTGAAGTTTAATTCTTGCGCATGTAACTGCTTTTTATATATAATGAACACTATTTTCAGTGTTCTAGATAAATGCTCTAACTAATGAGCATTACGTGTAGTTAGGTGAGAGATCCCCTTTAATGCAGTTGCATTATCTGCAACCACAACATCCAGAGTCAAAGAAGTCCATAGCCTTACCGCCCTGACTGTAAAGAATCCCTGCCTTTGTTTTAGTCAAGAGCACCTTTACTCTAGTCCTAATGGATGACCTCTTGTTCTTAGCTCAGCTCTTCACTTACCTCTAAGTGCCAGAGTGGTGTACAATGCATTGGCAAACACAACAACAAAGTCCTCTTATACTGCAATATTACACTTTTACCCAGTACCAAAACAGTGCCCCTAAATACACTGAAAGTAATGTTCAATTAGTAGTACAGAAACACACTAAAATCCTGGGAAGAATTTCCCCATTTAACACCTACACTGCCAAGAAAGACACAAACATCAACAAAATACTTACTCGATGGAGACCTCTAGCATTCAGAAGAATTAAAAGCCAAACAACGAAAATGTGGAGACGTTTTATTTGACCCCTGATGGTGCAGCTGATTTGCCACAAATGTGTCCTCATTTTCTTAGAGCATCAGGCCCCCAAATAACCAAGCTGCACTTTTCCACACTGTTTATGGGATATCCCATACTCTGTGTATAGTAGTCCCAGATCCACGCATACACTTTCTTATACCTAGTTTTTAACCACTGTTCACTGGTAGTCCCAGATCCCTGTATACACTGTGTGACACCCAGCTTTATACAACAGGTAGTGACTGCACACACACAGTGGTATTGTCTGACACCCCAGCCTTGGCCCATTGACTACTGGTAGTCCCAGAAACCCATATACCAGGGGATTCAAAGTGTTTTTGTTGTTGTTTTTTTTTTCCCAATAATGGGTCACAGGACCAGAGATCAATAAGTGAGGGCCGTATTTTTTTATTATCACAATATGGTGTCAGCTATTCATTATGTAAATAAAGCCATATTTTGATCAAGCCAACAACAATACTGATATTTGACAACTATTCTTGAACTTACGATACTGGCGATCAGGCTTACTGGCCTACTACTTCATGTGTGCTAATTAAGTATAAAAATAGGGGACACACTTTGGCTACATGTTGGACATCAATGCAATATACACTCTGTGACTCCCCTGCAATTTGATACCGAAAACTAAACAGCCATGTTTTAATGCAAAAGAGTTTGAAGGGACTGGCAAAATCTCATCTAATTTCACAGCTGTAATCATAAGTTATAAGCAAAATAAAAGTGATATAAAACAGAACCTTAGTACGAATTTAAGTATAATGGCTTGTCTATAATGATAGACAATACATTATTTTTATCAAGATTAAAGAAATACTGAAAAACTAAATGGAGAGTGGCATTTGAATCCATGATTTATAGTATGTGTATGGTATAATATCCACCCGCTCTTTGGGTTTAAGCATCCTATATACCGGCATCTGCACCTTAACTTCCACTCCTATGGACATTACCCCTCCAAACCCCTAACATACACCATTCCCTCATGAGCCTCTTTTCTCCCCATCCCCTCTTCACTCACACACTCGGACTCCTTGCCCTCTCTGGCAGGCTCTGCTTTCCTGGTCCCTTGTTCCCGAGTCTCGGTACGGCTGGGCAGTCCTAGTTGTCCTCCAGATCCAGCACTATCACTCCCAGACTCTTCTTCTTCCTCCTCTTCGCTGTCCTGAGACGCACGTCTCCTCCGCCGCCTCCTGTCCGCCATGTCAACCAGCGGGTAATACGCGGGGCTTCCGGGGGAACTACAACTCCCAACATGCAACGCGCGGCCAAGGCAGCTCCATAGTGGAAAGCAGGAAGAATACTACAACTACCAGTTTGCAATGTAGTGCACGGCAATGTTCATGGCAGGCAGAACACCCCGCACTGGCAGTGCATGGCCATGGCATGTCAAGTTGTGACAGCAATCTGTGGGGTTCTTTGTCCCAACTGCAATGTAAATAAAGCACGGGAACCTCTATAAGTGATAGTAGGGTGTGGGACTACAAAACTCAGCTTGCAAGTATAACACGGGGAAGCTGTGTAAGAATGAGGGTGGGCTATATACTAAGGGGTGATAAAGTGGAAATAACCTCTCCAGTGATATAACTTCTCCCATACCTCCCAAGTGTCCCTCTTTAGGAGGGACAGTCCCTCTTTTAGACCCAAAGCATTCTGTCCCTCTTTCACACCCTGATGTCCCTCTTTTTTGGGAGATCAGACTGTGTGGTGTATATACATACATATATAGATAGATATATATGTGTGTGTGTGTGTGTGTCACATTGTTCTACAGCAATAAACTCACATTCTTGTTTGTTTAAACATCACTATATGTGCATTTATACATTAGTCTGTGTAAATAAAACACTTTATTGATCTAAATCATGTATTAGGTTACACATGGAGGTATCAATAGGTCCTGAAATAGCATAAAAAGTTTCAGTAATGGTCCGCCCCCAGCAACACCCCCTAAAACACAATTGTCCCTCTTTGTCAATTTGAAATGTTGGGAGGTATGCTTCTCCAGTTCCTATGTTAGTCTATAAAGCCTATGCAGTAGGATGGAGATCTATGCACTAAGGTGTGGAGAAATCATATCATAGAAACTGAACAAGTGATATCACTGGAGAAGTCATCTTAACTTTATCACCTTACTTTCACACCTTAGTGCAGTAGGTTTTCCTGAAGGGCAGGTGGTTTGCTACAGAATTGTTTCACTCTTCTTTTGAAAATATGGTCCATAGAATAAGTAAACACCCACAGTGTCCCTCTAGTTGAGGTGAATATAAAACAGGGTATGTATTACAGAGTATGATTGCTGTAGCGCGTACTGACAGAAACCTCAGTCATCGTTAAAACATTAACGTGTGCAATTCCTATATGCTTGCCCCATAGCATGTGCAGGAAAATGGTGTAAAATCATGCCATTTCCCCTGTGCATTGTTTAGTACTTTGCGTTAAACACGATAGAGAGGAAAGAAATGCTATTAGACTACTCCATTGTCTTCCCAGCCCCCTGTTACAAGTAGCATTAAAGGGATAGTAATACTTCGATTTATCTTTATTTTATTTTGTAGGCATTAAAAAAACATGAAGAACGATATAAGTCTTATCTCTCAATCCTTTATGGTTTGAGAGATATTCACAAGCAAAGATCCCCTCCTACCCCTTTTACCTAGTGTAAGCCATCTCTTCTCAGATGTAGAATGCAGTCCATAGACCAGTCAGATAACAGAAGGGGACAATCTTCTTCCTATGAGAACAATGAAAGTCCTGCCCCCCTTGACAAGTTTTTCAGGTTTTTCCCTTATCTTGATTGAAGATTGTCCCTCTCTGCAATCTACCTGGGTACCTCCCTTCTGCTATGGCTGAGCAGTGTTACATCAGTAAAAGGGGCAGGTGGGGGATACTTTGTCATTGAATTACTCTTGAACTACAACTCTGACAGAATTGAAATAACACTCTCCAAAGTCCAAATACTATGATGATTAATTAGAGCTATTTTTATTATGAAACATTACTATCCCTTTAAGGGAGGAATTTTTTTGTGTGTACGCAGATTGGGAAATTCACATTAGCCAGTTCTTGTGTCAAAAATGCAATTCCATCATCTGATTTAGTGCAGAATTGCTGCAGTACATTCACCCCAATTACATTCCCTCAGAGTGGGGTAAACACACCACAGTGATTCCACATAAATTAGGTAATGGAACCTTTGCCTAACCTTGATTTATTAAATGATGTATCCTAGAATGTCTCCCATTGGTGGCTCTTTCACCAAAGGAAGGACAATGGGGTAGTCTGTGGGAGTTTTGATTTGCTTTTTTTCTGTACGTCTTGTTTAAGTAAATGTACTATAAGACAATGAAATGAAGTGAGTTTTCTCCATTTCCATGCGGAATGCTATGGAACTAGTATACAGGGCTTGCTGGCATTAATGTCCTAAAGTTGATGGAGACTATCTGCCTCTATTTCAATGCAGGGCTCATAGACTGCAGTGCATACCCTGAAGAGCAGTCTGGTGCTGCACTGGTGAATTCAAACATTTGCCTCTTTTTCCTTTTGGGTCTGATGTACTGGAGCAATTCTGGGGTAAACCAGCTGCATCACAGGGGAGATATCAAAATCCCCACTGATTTAAAATGGGTTTTTAATTAATTGAATGCTTAAGCTGGAGATTTCTATTATTCAAGGGGTTGAGATTCAGTTGAATCAATACATTTTAAGACCTTAATATGTATGTTATGGTGAAGTTGGTTTGCTACATAATTATGACAGTTATTTGTAGTACATCAGCCTCACTGTGTCCATCTAAGCCTCTCTTTGTTTCCTCCTTCTTGAGCTCTTCTCTGTGGTATTGGGTGCTCTCTAGTAACAGTCCAATGCACAAAAGAAAAGTGGGTCAGTTCTGGAACCAAACATGCACCACAGGGGACATCTAAAGTTCCATAATATCCCATAGTTTAAATGGGGATTTTAACCTCTTGTGTGCTACAGAGGTCCCTCACATTCAATGGGTTAAATGCCCTGTTTAAATTAAAGAGAGGTTTTGTTTTTTTTCCCCTGTGGTGCAGGTGGGTTGCTCCAGAATTGTTGCGCCTTCCATTTATGCACAAGGTCCATAGGGCCTTTTGTATAAATGCAAAGGGGAGCTATTCTGGTGCAAGCCAGCTGAAAAGCACCAGAGAGGTATCCAATGCAATGAGTTGTATTCTTGTTTGGTGCTCGAAGGGTTAATCCATGGAATAATAAAGGGATCTCTAACATACTGTATGATAATACATTTGAGACCTCGCAACATTCAATGGGTTCTATATATATATATATATATATATATATATATATAAACAACATGGAGACATGATAATTTTCAGTATAACATGGGGAGTCTCCTTAGGATAAGTATATGTTTTAATTTACTTATGAGGGGAAAAAAGTGAGAGAAGCAATGGAGCTTTTTAACGTCCTGTGCGATCAATTAAGCTAGAGGGAACTCTGTTATAGCAACACACTTCTTAAATTCCAGTATGCAGCCTATCTGGTTGGAGCTCTGTACACAGTGAAGGAAAAGAACATGGACCAGAGGGAATATGACGACATCCAGCATGCCTTGCAAAACAGTCACATGTCAGGGGGAAAGGAGGGGGTGTTCATATTCCCAGCATGCTTTGCCACACTGTGTCCTCATGGTATGGGTCATAATCTCATAGCAGATATAAGCCTTCATAACACCAAGGGCCTAATTCAGCAGGCAGAAGTGGAGTGATTCTGCTTCATAGGGAACAATGACAATTCTCAAAATGTCCATTGAGGTAAAATTGGGCTTTAAACCTCTCAAATGCTAGAAATGTCTCCCATGCATTGCAGACATCTCAACCATTCGGTGGGTTAAAAGCCCAATTTAAATCAATATTCTTTGATGCAGTTTTCTTGCTCCACTACTGAGCCCTTTAGCTTTCTGATTATGGCCCAAGAGCCTTATGCAGTAAGCAGAAGATGATTTCTGGAGCATTCTAGCCGCACTGTGTGTTACAATAAAAATATATGCCATTGTGTTAAATGGGGATTTTAGCTCCTTTAATGCTACAGAGTTCTAAATCGCTTTGCAATGTTCTGGAGACTTCGAGCATTCAAGGGATTAAAAGTCCCATTTAAGGCAATTTGACATTTGTTTCTATCATGCTGTTCTATTGATTATCTTTCGGTTTCTGCATAAGACCCGTAATATGAATATTTACCAATGCGTTGTGTACCCCTCTGGCACTCAACGGGTTAAGATAAGCTGAAAGAAACCATGTTTTGAACACGTCAGATTCTGTAAACCAGTTCGTCATGCTTTCTATATTTAAAGCAAGCTAATCAGTATGAGTTGAGTGACACCTACTGTCAGGATTAATACATGCAGCAGAAACCATTCCTATTTGAAATTCCATCAGTGAAATGGAAAATGCTAGGAGGAACATATTGATATGAATCAGAGGTAAAATAGGAACTGGGAGGGTTTCTTAGTGCTACACACCAGAAACTGCAGTTGCCAACAGGACCACAGGTCCTCAACCTCCACTAACTTCACATGGTAATATTAACTTTCAGTACTAGAGGCTTGGAGAATTTCCTTCCCTCCATGCCAGACACATTTTCAGCATTTTTGCTATCCATCTATTTAGGTATGATTCCCTTAGGTAACTTTCTAGTTATATATATGGAAATCTATATATTGGTTTGTTTGTTTCTTTGTTTTCAGAACAAATTAAGCTTTTCCATTGTGCCACATGTGATGTACATTTTGCATCATGTGACATGCTATGATGTCATAAATATAAAAAAAATCTTATCTTTCTAATATCAAACAAGTATCAGAACATTTATGCCGGTTGTGAAAGTTTCAGTTACTCTTAAAGCCCAGAATGCCCTGAGAGCATAAAAAATATGTATTATTTTACCTACATACATGGCCTGCACAGACGCCTAATTAACAAGAGCACAATAAGATATTTCTTTTGCAAGTAACGTTCCTGCCATCAGGAGGCTGGGCACTCATATAGTTAACCATAGCATGTAAATAACTCCTCCCAGTCTCCTGTCCTACTTTATCCTCAAAGTAAAGGCATACTTTATATTGCAAGGGGGGACCTCTTTAGGTTCAGACTTGGAGGCTGTCAGCCCTGGTTTATGCCACTAACAATGTAACTGTTTATATCCATCAGCTTCCTTTTCCCTCTCAGTACTTGGGCACACTGTGGTGGGGCGACCATTCCATTCGTTGAGGGCTTACACTGGTAGGATCCACAGATCTGTGTGCTAGTGCCAACAGCTTTCTAACACTTAGTGTCAGATCCCACCTCCATTCAGACTGAGCACTACAACAGAGGCAAAACAGATATAGGATCTGAGAAATGGGGAGCACTGCAGATAGAACAGTGTTGAACTGGGCAGTGGCTCCATATATTATAGGGGTCTCTTTGTATAGGAGCAAAGGTGTTGGCTGCAAGCTTAAATTGTTTTTCATTATTGGTCTCATTATTAAGAGTGGCAGCTTGGCTGAATGAGCTTGTTTCTACCATGTGGTGGAGTGGTACCAACGTATTTTGCAGAAGTAAGCCGAGCTACCACCATTCCGTTAAAACTTCACTTTTATTAAAACATGCTGACAGTATGCATTTTTACTGAAGTTTTAATAAAAGTGAAGTTTTAACGGAATGGTGGTAGCTTCGCTTACTTCTGCAAAATACGTTGACACTACATTTGTGCTTTGAGCACCCAGAATACTAAGAGTCTAGTGTGTACATCAGTTTCTTGGAGATAGCTCGTGGAGTGGTACCACCCAAAGGTAACATCCTTCCAGGTAAGATTTTCCCTAGCTCTGAAGTGCCGAACTAGGAAACCTTCTTCCGGTATGCCATTTTCTCGCAAAAGTTCCAAAGTGTCAGGCCAGTAGTCTCTCCCTTCCCCCTAACTTTTCTATTCTTGGCTTGTTAGTGAGCTTGCTGTGTAATTCAGTTAACAAAGCAGGAGAAAACTTGTTTATAGCTCTCTGTTGGCAGATCTGCCTGCTTTCACTTCTTCCTTTGGGTGGCTAAGTTGTCATGTCAGAGACCAGGGCCCCTCTGTTTTGGACATATTGTATAAAATGTGAAGCTACACTTCCAGGTAGCCAGTGGAAATATTGCACTTCATGTACACAAACTTCAATAACTCCAGTATCAACACCACCATTATCCAAGGTCTCCTCCTATGTCTCAGCACCAGAATAGCTAGAAGTCTCTCCCAGTGTATTCCAGACCTTCCAAGTTCTCTTGATAGACTGTTCGGCAAATGGATATCTGATATATGAGGCAGTTCAAAAAAGGAGAACTTTCTCTCTACATCCTGAGTCTCAGGCTTAGAAAACAGCATATTCTTCAGAGCCTGATTAACATTCTTCTTTGATTACAAATCAGGCCTCCTCAGAAGAGGAAGATGAGGCAGTTAGCACAGAAAAGGATATTCATGTTTTTCTTTGGTCTGCATAAGAACAAGATTAAAGATAGAACACATTTTCCTGCTGTAAAATACTTATATACAGTGGTTTTAGCAACCTTGAAAATTTCTAACTAGCATCATACTCAGGATCCACCTACATATATGTTGAAATGCATTAACAAGTCTTCCACTACCTTTCCTGCATATCATAAGCTTGATCCGATGATAGCCCAGGATTGGAAGGCTCCAGAGCGTAAATTTGGCATTCCCAACATTTTTTATTGCAAATGCCCTTTTGGCGGGTTATACCTTTCTTCCATATATAAATTCAGGGGGCAGTTATTGCCTCCTTTTTGGTACAAGTTCACCTTACACTTGACATATAGAATGGTCTCACAATTCTTTAGAATATAGTGAGTAAATATGTAAGATGTTAAAAATATGTGGTCCCTCCTGTTCACTGAGTTACACTTCTGTCAGCTGTGTATAGCCTACTAACTGTGTTTCATTTAATTTCTATATATCCTTGTATGGTAAAATGTAACTAGCATCAAGGTTTGTAAACATGTTGATGTAAGGGTGTTGGCTGTGTTTTGCTGTAAATAACATCAAGGTTTTCTCAACTCGGCAAAATATGAATAATAACAAGTTTTGTGAACATGTTGTTGGCTGTATTTTGCACAGAATGCGTATCATATGGGAGTATAAATAGCTGTGACATCAACTTCTCATTATAAGCTATCCTGGAATGAGAAATAACAGTATCTCTGTATCCAGCTGATTACACTTTCATCTATAGGCATTGGTCTGCAATACCCCGGGGCTTCCCCATAAGCTGTCATGACTGAAGATAAGTACAATACATTTTTCCTTGTTGCTTGAAAACAGTTACAGTTGATACCTATGCACGAAAACATAGTGTGTTCCTTGTTTACTCTTCAATCCAAAGAATTTGTAACACAGCACAATAAAGAAAGGGCAAGAGTTTCAAATATACTTAAAGGGATAGTAAACCTTGAAAATAATTTATTCTATATTGTAGCCCTTATAAAACATGAAAAACGATATAAGTCTTATCTCCCAAACCTTTATGGTTTGGGAGGTATTCAGAAGTAAAATAAAGTTCCCTTTTCCTGACTGTTTCAGCCAAGTCTGCCATCTAGTGGACAGATTTGGAATTCGGTCCACAGATCAACTGGCAGCTCTTTAGCAGTGCCGAGATCACGATTTTTAAAAAGAACTACTTAACTGGAACTGTGTACAAAGTGTGCCTGGCTTGCAAGCACACTTTATAGACCATTCCAATTAAGAAATTCTTTTTAAAGATCGTGATCTTGGTACTTCTGGAGAGCTGGAGCCGGTCCCGGGACCGGATTCCAAATCTGACAGCTAGAACGGTGACGTCACTCAGGGGGGAACTTTGCTTCTGAATATCTCCCAAACCGTAAAGGTTTGTGAGGTAAGACGTATATCATTTTTCATGTTTTTTTAAGGGCTACAATATAAAATAAACTTATTTTTAAGGTTTACCATCCCTTTAAACAGGTATATATACAGTGATGTGCAAAGGTTTTAGGCAAGTGTGGAAAAATGCTGTAAAGTAAAAATGCTTTCAAAAATAGACATGTTTATTTTTTATCAATTAACAAAATGCATAGTGAGTGAACAAAAGAAAAATTTAAATCAAATCAGTATTTGGTGTGACCACCCTTTGCCTTCAAAAAAGCATCAGTTCTTGCACAAAGTCAGGGATTTTGTAAGCACATGGTCCGGTGTATGATTAAACAATTATACCAAGCAGGTGCTAACAATCATCAATTAAATATGTGACTTGAAACACAATCATTAACTGAAACAGAAACAGCTGTGTAGGAAGAATAAAACTGGGTGAGGATCAGCCAAACTCAACTAACAAGGTGAGGTTGTTGAAGATAGTTTAATATCAAAAGCCATACATCATGGCAAGACTAAGCACAGCAACAAGACAACAGCAAGGTCTTTCCCGGGCAGAAATTTCAAGGTAGACAGAGGTTTACAGATATGAGGTCCAAGTTCTTTTGAAGAAGCACAAAGAAACAGGCAAAGTTGAGGACCGTAGACGCAGTGATCAGCCAAGGAAACTTAGTGCAGCAGATGAAAGACACATCATGCTTTCTTCCCTTAGCAATCAGCAGAGAACAGTGGAATCCTGGTACACCCATCTACTGTCTGGAGAAGTCTGGTTAGAAGTGGTCTTCATGGAAGATTTGCAGCCAAAAAAGCCATACCTCCGACATGGAAACAGGGCCAAGCAACTCAACTATGCACGAAAACACAGAAACTGGGGTGCAAAAAAATAGCAGCAGGGTTTCTGGACTGGTGAGTCAAAATTTGAAATATTTGGCTGTAGTAGAAGGCAGTTTGTTCACTGAAGGGCTGGAGAGCAGTACAAGAATGAGTGTCTACAGGCAGCAGTGAAGCATGGTGGAGATGCTTTGCAAGTTTGGACTGCCTTTCCAATAATTGAGTTGGGGATTTGGTTAGAATGAATGGTATCCTCAGTGCTAAGATGTACAGACAGATACTTATCCATCATGCAGTACCATCAGGGAGGCATCTAATTTGCCCCAAATTTATTCTGCAGTATGACAATGACCTCAAACATAGAGCCAAAGTTACTAAAGGGATAGTAATACTTTGTTATAAAAATCTATAAAATTGTAGATATTAATAATAGAATTAGAATAAGCTACTTCCCATGTCTCAAAACTTCATAGTTTTTGTGTTCGTAGAATTTAAACTTCCCCCTCCCTCCCCTTTCTCATTCGTCAGCGCTCTAGCTGACAGCTGCAGAATCAGGTCATTTAACCAGACGAGGCTGTTCAGCAGAGCCGAAATCGCAACGTTTATGAAGAAATACTTCATTGGAACGGTCTACAAAGTGTGCCTGGTTTGCTTAATACATATTATGCAAAGTTTCGGTCCACAAAGGTCCCAGATGTGGACGAAACATTGCATTATAGGTATTAAGTAAATAATATATAACTGAAGTCCGTAGTGCACAGCTGATTATTGGTGTAACATATTTTCAACAGCACCCGGCTCTACTGTTAAATCTTTAAGTGTGAGTGCCAATCTACCAGTAATATATAAATATCAATAATCAGCTGTGCACTCACAGACAAAGTTATATTATTTAGTTAATACATATAATGCAATGTATCTGGCCACCTTTGTGGACTGAAATATTATGCATTAAAGGGGAACTTTCACCCCTTAATAACTAAATCTCCCTTTACTGCTGACCTGGCGACTAGCTGCTTAGTAGCGCTAGTCGCCAGAAAACTTACCCCGTTCTCAAGATTTCGCCGTTTGAAAGGATCAGGAAGCACGGACGTCTCTTCACAGTGACGTCCGTGCGCCTGCGCTGTCAGTCCCTTGTCAGTCCCTTGTGCACCGTATGCACCGTACGGTGCACAAGGGACTGACAAGGGACTGACAGCGCAGGCGCACGGACGTCACTGTGAAGAGACGTCCGTGCTTCCTGATCCTTTCAAACGGCGAAATCTTGAGAACGGGGTAAGTTTTCTGGCGACTAGCGCTACTAAGCAGCTAGTCGCCAGGTCAGCAGTAAAGGGAGATTTAGTTATTAAGGGGTGAAAGTTCCCCTTTAAGTAAATAATATATCTGTAACGGAAGATAAGGATGCCGGGTTGTGATAAGCAGCTACCCAGCAGCCATGGTGCAAGGCAGCCGCGTGGTTTGTTTGTGAAATTGAGTCTTTCCAACAAAGTTCCATCAGTAATGGCTGTAGGCCCATTACATTAACCCCCTTCCAAGTCCCCAAGCCAGCGAACAGTGGCTCAGGAAGAGAGGGTCCCAAGTCTGGCTACATGTCCCCCTGCCTGGACAAGCCATCCTCATTGCGATTGTTCCTGCTACACCAGTATTGCACCATAAAATTAAATGGTTGGATGGCCAAACTCCAGCTCAAGAGGCACCCATTGTCTCCTGATAACTGGTTTAACCATACCAGGGGATTGTTGTCAGTGAGGACAGTGAACTCCATAAGTATGGCTGAAATCTTTTGATAGCCCAAGAGAAAGCCAAACACTCCTTTTCCACTGTAGCATAACCGACCTCCTGCTCCAACAATTTATGACTGCAAGGGACCAGGTGCTCCTCTCCGTGCTTGTCCACCTGGCTCAGTATGGCCCCAAGTTCTAAGTTGGAGGCATCTTTGTGGACCAAAAATGTTTTGTTAATGTCTGGAGCAGCTAGTACCGGTGCCTGTCAAAGTGCTGTTTACAGGGTATTAAAATCGTGTTGCACTCCAGAGACCAGGTTACTACAAGGGGCAAAGCTTTCTTTGTTAGGTCGGTTAGGAGCTTGGCAATGTCACTGTAGTACGGGACAAACTTTCAGTAATATCATGCGGTCCCTAGAAAGGCCATCACCTACTTTCTGGTCTGGGGAAGAGGCCAGTCAAGGATACCAGCTACCTTAGCTGGCTCAGGCCATTTCTGGATTCTACCCAGGATAGCTTCTACGTAAGTGGTCCTCCCAGGTATTGCTGAATATAGCAATGTCATCCAGATAGGCGCAGGTGAATTCCTGGGCCCCTGCCAGCAGATGGTCCACCAACCTCTAGAAGGGGGCCTGGAAGTTCTTCATCCCGAATGCAATTATCTTAAACTGGTGCAAGCCAAAAGGGGTGACGAAGGCTGACTTGGCCACTGCGTCAGGGGCCAGTGGGATATGCCAGTACCCCTGACTAAGGTCAAGGGTCGATACAAAGCTAACTCCAGCAAGTCTGTCAAGGAGCTCAGGGGGCATGGGATACTCATGGGTCTTATTGTTGAGCCTCTGGTAGTCCAAGCAGGACCTTGTGGTCCCTTCCTTCTTTGGCACCAGGACTACCAGGGAGACCCAAAGACTATCCAATTCCACAATCATCCCTACTGCCTGCATTTCCTGAATTTCCCTCTGGAAATAAGCCTTGATGGCCTCCAGAACGTGGCAGGCAGGCTGTCGGAGAGGGATTTGGCCAGGGGTTTCTACCTGGAGGTGGGTCAGGGTCTTGCAGACAGACAGGGCCAAGAACAGGGTAGGCCACCTATGGATGACCTCCCTGATCTGAGCCTGCTGGTTGGGGTTGAGCTGGGGACCTAAGGGCCCTAAGGGAATAGGGTCTGCTGGCTGGGCAATCTGGGCATCAGCCAGTAAGTCAGGGATCTCCCAGTCCTCTGCCTCATATCTAGCTGGGGTACAAACGGCAAGTACCTTTCAAAATGGTGGTGGATGATAAGCAGCTACCCTGACGGCCATGGTGCAAGGCAGCTGGGTGGTTTGTCCATGAAATTCAGTCTTTACAAGCAAAGTTTCATCAGTAAGAGCCATAGGCCCACTACAATATCATTGTAGTCCGTGCGTGCACAGCTGATTATTGGTGCAACATATTTTCTGCAGTACCCTGGTCTACTATTAAATCTTTAGTGTGATACATATATATATGTGTGTATGTGTATGTACATTTAATACATACGCGCTACACCTACCTGCATATTTATGTACATATACACCAATGAGATAAATACCCCTGAAGCACCCAAAGGACTTAATCACTTAATCCCCAAGGGCAACGCCTCGTCCCTTTTGCTAGTATATATATAGTACTGTGCAAAGTTTTAGGCAGGTGTGAAAAATTGCTGAGTTCTTTAAACTGTGTGCAAGTGTACCTAGAAGAACTGATGTTGTTTTGAAGGTAAAGGATAGTCACACCGAATAGTCATTTGATATAGATTTTTCTTCTGTTCACTCATTTTGCACTTTGTTAATTAATAAACTAAACTATTAATATGTCTATTTGTGAAAGCATTTTTTCACACCTGCCTGAAACTTGTGTGCACAGTACTGTATGTATATATATATAAATATATATATATATATATATATATATATAAAATATATATCATCCTCATCTTCAGCCATTGTGGATCCAATGCAGGATGAAGGCCTCCTCCACAAGCCTCCAACAACTTCGGTCCTGTGTCTTTTGGTATTATATATTATATATATAAAAATATATAAGCAATATTTTCCCGTACGGTTAATAAAAGAAATAACCCCCCCAAAATACAAACAAAACTAAACAATTCTTGTCTTGTCAAAATCATGCCTCCTATATCTCCTGGACAGGCCTCCCCGTGTGTTTTGACTAAAACAAAGGCAGGAATTTTGTACAGTAAGGGCAACAAATTATGGCATTCCTTGTCTCGAGATGCTGTGCTTGCAGATACTGCAACTACTTTCAAAAAACTAATGGATACCTATCTAGCATAGAATAATACTGAGAATTATTCCAGTTGGCTTCAAATATAGGATGTTTATTCATGGAAATATCTGGCTGTCATTTGGAGTAAGGAAATTAGTTCACTGTTTTTTTCCCTTCTGGCTAAGCAGGGGTGATTTGGTATGGGCTGAACTTGATGGACGCATATCTTTCTCCTGGACATAACCATGGCAACATTCACCAGATGGGTTAGCTCCTCTCCTTTCAGCTGATAGGACAGAAAAAAGGTGAAAAACATTCCCACAGTATAAGAGACCCCCTCCCCTTCGCCAGTTGTCTTTTTCTCTGTCCTTTGAAGCAGGTTGGATATGAGTTGCTGCCTCTCTTTTTGAGAGATGTCTTTTACTTTGAGGCTTACCAGACAGTGTCCTCTCTCCTTCTGAAGCTCCAACTTAAACCCTCCCTTACCAGGTCGGCAGGTTGGAGACCCTTTAGAGGCAAAGGTTTCCCTGCATAAATCCTTATGGTGGCAGATGTAAAAGAATGAGTGCTGGGAATGCTGTTTCTTCCAGTAACATTCTTGCAGATCCTGGCAGTGAGTACATGCAGATGTGGGCCTATCTGAAGAAAATTCTGCCCTTTGCTGATTTGGATTTCCTGGAGCTATATGCAGGTATGGGTTGTCTATGCCACCTGCTCAAGGGTTGCCATAAACCGAAGTACTCAGGACAGCTGCACTTCCTGTCCTTTATCTGCCCTCAGGTATGTGTTTGTAATCCTCCATTCTAGGCCCCTGTTTCCACTAACTTTGGACCATGTTATAGCTTGTTTTCTCTGTGTCTCTGAATGTTTATGCTGCATATAGCCCCAGGTGTTTTAATTGTTTAATCATGCTGACTTGTGTAGGAGCCCTGCTGAAGACATTTTATCCTAATCAGCAGAGGCGTAACTAGAAGCCACCAGGCCCTGGTGCAAGAATTGCCATGGGCCCCCCCAACCACATTGGCCCCCTCATCCACATTGCCCCTTCCACAATGCCCCCTCCATCTCCACACTGCCCCTTTCACAATGCCCCCTTCATCTCCACACTGCCCCTTCCACATTGCCCCTTCATCTCCACAATGCCCCCATCTTCACATTGCCCCTTCATCTGCACATTTCCCCTACCTCCAGTCCCTGGTGGTGTAGCAGAGTGTCTTTACAGATCTGTTCCTCCTTCGGCACAGATCTCTGTAACTAGAGCTCCCGCGCTCCGCTCTAGTAGTGCAGAGGCTATCATCTCTCAGCGCTCTGTATTACTAGAGCGGCGCACAGAGTGGGAGATCAGCGGAGGACTGTTGCGGGTGAGGGGGTCACAGGGGGCGGCCGGGCCCCTTGAGACACTCAAGGGTCCCGGTCGCAGGTGCGACCGCTGCGACCCCTATTGTTACGCCACTGCTAATCAGGTGTTTCAGTGGGGCTTATGTACTTTATGGATAGTTTTGGGCCATGTAATTTCAGCATTCTGGGCATCTTGCTTGCTTTATTTATTTATTTATTTATTCATTTTTCCCATACATCTAAGGTAGATGATTGCATATTTTTCCTCATCTTCAGGTACTATGGCTGTACTTCTAGGTGTGCTGCTTCAGTTTCTGGTGACTATTTCATGGGTGCTCTATGTGGCTACACTGTGTGCAGATGCCTTGAGTTTCTATTAGTACATGTAAATATGGATGCATTTGAGTGCATGTGTTCATTCCGCGTCTTCACTTGGCCTTGGATGCATGTGTGCATGATATGGCTGCACATGACCTTGGATGCATGCTATATCTTCTATTCATGCTATGGCTGCACTTGATCTTGGATGCATGTGTATATGCTATGTCTACAATTCATGCTATGGCTGCACTTGGCCTTGGGTTCATGTGTACATGCTGTGTCTGCACTGATGCTTGAATACATGAGGTGTCTGCACTTCTCCTTGGATGCATTTGTACATGCTTTATTTGCAATTCATTCTATGCCTGCATTTGGATCCATTTGTACATGCTATATCTGCATTGGGCCCTTGATGCGTATGTACATGCCATGTCTACACTGGGCTGGGGGATGCACGTGTACATGCTATGTTTGCATTTCATACTATGCCTGCATTTGTGGGCATGTGTTCCTGCTATGTCTGCACTGGACCCAGGACAAGTGTGTACATGCTATGTCTGCACTGGGCCCAGGATGCATGTGTATATGCTATGCCTACCCTGGGCCTGGGATGCGTGTTTGCATTCTATGTCTTCATTGGGCCTGGGATGCATGTGTCTCTTATCACATCCTCCCACTCCCGCCTTCAGGACTTCTCCTGTGCTGCACCCGAGCTCTGAAATTCCCACCCCCGCCCCCATCAGACTCTCCCCACCAGCCTTCAGATGCTCCCTGAAAACTCATCTCTTCAAGGAAGCCTATCAACTGCCTCCATAAACATTACCACCAATAACCACCCCTTTCTTGGACCACTGCACTCAACAGCACTTCTCTCTCTCCCACCCACCCACCCACTGACTGGCAGTTCATGTGGCAGGAGGCACTTACTCCTTCTGTGTCCAACCTTCCTTCCTCTAGACTGTAAGCTCTAACAAGCAGGGCCCTCTGATCCTTCTACTCTCCACATCTGACTGTATTATTTAATACCTCTGTATGTCTATTACCCCTTGTACAGCACTGAAGAATTAGTTGACGCTATATAAAGAATAATAATAATAAAGGCATGAGCCATGGTTATGATTAAAGGGCAGGAAGTTGTAGTCATCCTTAGGCAATCATGACAGTTTTCTAGAAGAACGAGGAGTCTGAAGTTTTTGTAAAACCTTTTCCACAAAGGAAGACGGGGTAAAGAGACCTTGTAGCCCAACAATAAAAGATAGATTAGCCAAAGTAGTGATAGAATCAGTGAGGGATTTAACCAATGCTGGTTCAGTGTTACAGTTTTCAGACACTCAGACACGTTAGGTTTAGTAAAACACAGTTTTAATAAACAAGAATTAAGTACAGTAGTACAGGCAAAACAATAGTAATAGTAGTCTTGGCAATACACCTGTGGACCCAGGATCAGGAATAGTACAACAGTGGCGAAATAGTGGAACAGAAACAGCAGATCCCACCGGGTGGTAGGAACGAAGGAGGAGGCCCAGACTGAGTAACTGAATCCCTGGAGCGCTAGGGAGGTCAGCAGGACTGACAGGAGCGAAGGCAACAATACCCCTGGAAGCCAGGTGAAGAGAGTAGCTGACAAATGGATAAGGCAAAGCAACCGAACTCCTAGTATGCTAGGAGGAGTAGTGCTGGCAGCAACGAGGCAAGGCAACCAAACCCCTAGTACGCTAGGTGGTAGAGCAGTACTGGCAGTGACAAGGCAAGGCAACCGGACCCCTAGTACACTAGTTGGTAGCGCAGTACTGGCAGTGACAAGGCAAGGCAACCGGACCCCTAGTACGCTAGTTGGTAGCACAGTACTGGCAGTGACAAGGCAACCGGACCCCTAGTACGCTAGTTGGTAGCGCAGTACTGGCAGTGACAAGGCAAGGCAACCCGACCCCTAGTACGCTAGGTGGTAGTGCAGTACTGGCAGTGACAAGGTAAGGCAACCAGACCCCTAGTACGCTAGGTGGTATCGCATACTGGCAATGACAAGGCAAGGCAACCAAACCAACTTGGGAGCAAATGACAAGTGATTGAAGTCACTGAACCACTCACCAGCCCGAGTCAGGCTTAGGACGCCAAGAGACCTCTGGACAGATAGGGCGACCGTACAGGTCGAGACTAGCGAGGTGCAACGGAGTGACAGCCAACCTTGTAGGAATGTATCGGACAGCTGTGTCAGGTCAAACGTACAGGTGCAGGTGACTCAGGAGGAGGAACACACCGTGCCGGATAGGCACTGACGGAGCAGAACAGGCAACGGGCCGAGAAGGAACTCAGATAGGCTAAGGAGCCAATAGGATCGGTGAACAGAGCAGGATAGTCAGCCAAGCCAGGTCGGTGAACAGAGCAGGATAGTTAGCCAAGCCGGGTCGGTACACAGAGCAGGATAGTCAGCCAAGCCGGGTCGGTACACAGAGCAGGATAGTCAGCCAAGCCGGGTCGGTACACAGAGCAGGATAGTCAGCAAAGCCAGGTCGGTACACAGAGCAGGATAGTCAGCCAAGCCGGGTCGGTACACAGAGCAGGATAGTCAGCCAAGCCGGGTCGGTACACAGAGCAGGATAGTCAGCCAAGCCGGGTCGTTACACAGAGCAGGATAGTCAGCCAAGCCGGGTCGGTACACAGAGCAGGATAGACAGCCAAGCCGGGTCGGTACACAGAGCAGGATAGACAGCCAAGCCGGGTCGGTACACAGAGCAGGATAGACAGCCAAGCCGGGTCGGTACACAGAGCAGGATAGTCAGACAAGCCGGGTCGCAACGGAAGTCAGGAACAGAGGATCTCTCAGGAACGTAGTCAGTCGAGCTGGGTCATACACAGGATACCAGGAACCACAGGAACAAATGCTAGATACTGGAGCACCACGAAAGGGTGCCGCCATAATGACAGTGCTAGCATATAAAGGGAACCAGTGGGAGGAGTAATTACTGATCACCAATAAGAATGCTAGAATGAAATGACCAGGAAGTAACAATGTCACAAATGGAGGAATCACAGGCACCGTGATATTCAGTCTGTGCTACTTTGGAAGTAAAGAGGAAACTAGGAACCCTTGTAAGGCCTAGAGAATTTCCCTCTGCACAAGGACACGATAGTACAAGCAATATGAAGTTTAGCCTTGCAAAGCTGGCAGGCATAAATGGTCACAATAGCCAGAGCGGGCACTAGGGCTCAGGCATTGCTCTTTAATATCCCCCATATTGTAGATATTTGTAAAATAATGTAATAGCCCCCAGGTTCATCTCTCAAACCTTTATGGTTTCAGAGATAACCAAAGGCAAAGTTCCACCCTCCCTCCCCCTTCCCTGAAGTCAGCGTTGTGCTGACTGCATGGATATCCGGTCTGACTTTCATAAGGCAACTCTGCAGCAGAGCTGCGATCGCGTTAGTGAAAAATAATTATTTCACTGAAAAGGTTTTCTACATGTGCTTGCAAACCAAGCACATGTAGAAGACCGTTTCAGTGAAATATTTCTTTCACTAACGCGATCTCGGCTCAGCTGCAGAGCTGCAAGTCTGTCGTATAACAGACTTGCCCTGCAGTTAGTACAACGCTGACTTCAGGGAAGGGGGAGGGAGGGGGGAACTTTGCCTTCAGTTATCTCTCAAACCATAAAGGTTTGAGTGATGAACCTGGGGGCTATTAAATTATTTTACAAATATATACAATATGGGGGATATTAATAATAAAGTATTACTATCCCTTTAACGACTGGTCACTGTCGCAGCACGTCACGTACATTTTATTTACAGCGCTCCTCCGGGAGAGGTGTAAGTAAAAACGGAGTGAAATTGACCGCTCCAAGACTGGAGCTGTCTCTCTCAGTCACCAATGTGGCACGACGGTACACTCAACAGGTCACATGTACGGAAAGACCAAAGTGGTCCTTAAGGGAAGGTTACTTCCCTGAGCCCTGGTTGTTAAAGAATAAAAAAAATTAAATATGTTGCTTGTATAGAGTATTCAACCCCTGTTCTGCAGACACACACACTTTACATCGATGAAAGAAATTGCACCAACAAGGACACAATTATTACCTTATCATTGGCCTCCACCTGTGAACCATTAAAGTTGCTATCATGTTTTCAGGACAAAGACACGACTGTTGATGGATCATTTGTCAGGCTGTGCATCTGAAGGCAAATGAAGACCAAAGAGCAGTCTACATGTTAGAGATAAAGTAATACAAATTCATAGCTTAAGAAAGGGGTACAAAATAAGATCCAAGTGTTTGGCTATCCATGTGAACACAGCTGGATCAATAATCAGAGAGTGCAACTGCATCACACCACCCAAGCACTAACAAGAAAAGGCCATCCCTCAAAACTCCATTTTCAAACAACTTGAGAGAGGCCAGTGAGGTCAATAATAACTCTGAAGGACCTACAGACGTCAGTGGTTGGGAGTTTTGTAATGGTGCACCAGTCTACCGTAACAAGAGTCTGCATACCACTGTCCTGTATGGTGGCAAGAAAAACTACTGTTTAAAAGCACATCTGAAGTTTGCCAGAAAGCATGAGAATGTACCACCTTAATTCACTACACGTATATAATATGGTGAGCTAGCTCTGTGAGCTTTTTTATTTTTGTTTTCCTCTGCTTATTCTAGCTGCTTTTCACTCACTTTATTCAATTTTCACTAATAGTACACATACAATTATATTTCATGTATATCTTTTTTTTCTTAAAGGTCCTTAAAGGCATGTTTTTGGTCTGCTTATGCTTACATACACCTTGTCTGTTATTCCTCATGTGGCCTGTGGGGTGGTAAGTTCTGGCCTATAAATAGGATGGAAGGACTCACAGTCCTCTTTGGTCAGTATCCACTTCCTGCAGGCCAAGAGAGTTTTATATCCATCAAGTCCTCTTACACCTTTTTTAATATAATTGCTTCTCTGTTTGCCCTGTTTTTAATTGCATACATTGTGTCACACAAGTTTTTAAGAAAGAGGTACGTGTTTCCTTAGAACATCTTCATCAGCTTTATCAACCTTATAATTTTAATTTAGATAGGTATTTATAGGTGCATTAGAGTAGGTACTTGCCAAATTTGAGGTACCTTGGCGAGGTGGCAAGCTTAACATTTTTAGGCCAAATCACAGACTAAATCCTCATATCCAGAGCTGGTGAGGCTCAGTTGGTTAAGGCACCAGCTATAGAATCTTTTCAAACCGCAAGGTCACAGGTTCTAGTCCCAGAAGGGTCAACTCTGCCTTTCATCCTTGCAAGGTTGATAAAATGAGTCCCATCAGCCGAAGATCCACAATTAATAAAGAACTGTATACCAAACATAGCTTGCTCCTCCCCATTACCAGAAGCTAATATGACCCATAAAATGTTACCTTTTATAACAAGTAATCAAAGCCACAATAGCTCCACACAACTCAAGCCACCAGCTGTGACAAATAAGTAAAACTTAACGGTCATAACTTAAGCTGGCATTCATTTTACATTAAAAAAAAACCCAAAAAAAAAACCTCTCTTCCTACCATGAAATAGTAACACAGTAGATGAGGCTGAAAAAAAGACATGCGTCCAAGTCCTGCCCATGCCAAAAACACTCCTGTTGATCCAGAGGAAGCCAAAAAAGCCCTCCGGAGCCATTTCCAATCTAGCCCCAAGAGTGTTAGTGTGGAATGAAAAAGAAAAAAAAAAATGTATTCCTTCCTGACTCCAAAGAGACCTATAAAGAGATTTGGGGGGGGGGGGGGGGGCTGCACCAGCTGAGTCAACATGAGTATATTGCACTTTCCCCTCTTCAACTACTGGTATACTTGGTGCAAGGACATATTATGTTATCAGAACTTGTCCAGTTGTCCATTTCCCTCCAAGACTTGAGACAAATCACATCAATTAATCAAGTTAATCCTGCTGGCAAACCTTACCCTCCCGATAGCCATAAACCTTTACCCCTTCCATGGCTACATGATGGCACTATACTATAAGTATGGGGGGCATTCAAACTGTAGCAATTTTTCCAAAACACTGGGCCTAAATCACTCTCTGTGTGCAAAGTTCTTATATACTTACCTCAAACGACTTAAAGCTCTTACTGCAGTAAAAGGTGGCTCTACCAAATATTAATGTATGGGGATTGAATACTTATGCAAGCAACATGGTTCAGTTTATTTTTCCCAACATAAAGTATCACTTTACCATAACCGATTGTCAGTGTTTCAAAATAAAATAGCATACAAAATTAAAATTTCAATGCATCATTTGCAATTCAGTAATACAGGAGAATTGGTCAGGGGTATGAAATATTTTAAATATTTTCAAGAAAATCACATTTGATCCCTTAAATAACAGGCCTCCAATACAATGGATTGTTCTGCTTTGAAGATATTTCAAGCAACAGAGTTGAAACAGAAGGAATCACAAAGAAAAAAATCCAGAAGTTTTTTTTCCAGTTTAATTGTTAAAAAAAAAAAATTAATTCATTGTTTTGCAATGTTTGAAACATAACAGGCAAATTGATTTTTCACAGTCCTCCCATTAACACTGGTATAAGCTACCCCAAAATCCATTAAATGCCTACCCCAGCTTTTATTTACAGAAAAAACAGGCATCACTTGTTTTAAAATATTTACACACACCTTTTTTAACATTAAAATAACAGAACAGAAAAGGACATGAATAAGTTGTGAAAATGTAAACTGCATCTGATCTGGGGATACATTTTGAGCCTTAAATTCCACCGATCATCCAATTTTTGGCAGAGCAATGTGTTGCATTCTCCTCTGGCAGTGAACGAGTTGAAGGATTCCTTTATTGCCTAACTCTGAAAATAAGAAGCCATGTGCAACCCTTAGAGAGATGACAATGTTTCCTTAACACTTTAGTTAATTCAGTAACAATTTAAACCTTTAAGGACAAGAGTGACATGCAAAAAAAAAATGCTTCTCAATGTGTTCTGCATCACTATGATCCTAAATGGGTTACTTGCAACTGATCCCAGTCACTCTTAAAACTGATATATTTGGCTATTAATTTCACATTATCCCCCTTCTATTTTATGGAACATTAACAGCTATTCCTTGGTAGGGGCTGGTCAGCTGTACAACTGATAAAAATGCTGTTGTAAATGTAAACCCTACACAGCCACCTGCCAAATGGGACTCTTCCCAGTTTCTGAGTAACATAAACAAGTTCTGAGCACTAGCTTTATTGTACCTAGTGCTCTGGACTTGTTTACAATACCTAGAAACAGGTGTGTCTCTCAATCCTCTGACTGCACCACCAGGTGAACATTCTTCCAAATCAGTTCCTTCCAAGGAGAGGGTAGGCTAATGTCACAAAGGAGAGGGAGGGGGATAATAAACATTAAATAAATGGCCATATCAAGCTTTTGTAAGAGTGTGACTGGTCACAAATTACTAACTACTGCATTAACTTAAGTGTTAAAAAAATTCTTCCTTTAAAACAACAAAAATAGTGAAAATGATTTTGCTTTCCAGGTCTGGCTGAAACAAAGACTAAATTTGGCATTGAGGGTACAGCAGCAAAATTGAAGACAGCCATCTTAGTTTATTGCCCGGAGTTTCCTGTGAAGACACCAGCTTTTATTTTGATAGAGCCATGCTATATGGAGTCCACATAAAGAATACGCAAGTCTCTTAATATTAGAGATAAAACTTGAAGGGCTTAGGATACGTGGACGACACTGTTGCTAGATTCTGCCTCTCAAATAAGGGCCATTTGTACAACGACCAAGTAGAAGGATTGAAGAAAAACATCTGCACTATAATGGGGGAAAAACTATTATATATTTCATATATATTATATATTAAAATGGGGCTTTTAACATCTAAATGTTAAGCAAAGAGATCCCAAGCATTCTAGGACTTAAAAGCTCCTTTCAAAACAATAGGAATTTTATTTGTTCCCTATTGTGCAGTAGTCTGCCCCAGAATTACTTCCCTATTTCTTTGTGTCTAAGTTTTTAAATTACAGCAGCCATGAGGACTGCTACCAACAGTCATAGAAAGCTATTTTAGGTCCATCGGTACAAGGTTGTCTGCCACATAGGATCTGCAAAGGTTTTGCCTCCACCAGAGTTTGGTAGTGGAGATGAGAATCAAATCACAATCCTTAGTGTGGCTGTCTACATTGGGGCCCCTTCTGTCATATCTTCTAAGACAGTTGTCACTTATGTGGAAGCTGAAGTATGCTGCCTTCTGCTGTGATAGGTAAATCTTATAGGGCAACAAGCACAATGACAGTGCTATATTAACTTACATTCCTCAGAGTACAGGACTGCTCAGTGCTTCTCCCTAGAGGCGGTGCTGTATGTAATCTCTGGAAAGGCCGATTATTCAGTTTGGCTTCTGCAATGCCACAACAGCCTACACAAGCAATAGGCATATGTTTGCAAAATGGAAGCTTCAGATATAGCAGAGGGCTGGCCAGTACAACAAGGACTGCCAGGTTATAATGCTGATTCTCCTAAAGAAGGGAGTAACAGCAACTATCACAAGACAGAGCTTAAACAATTATTTTTTCATGTAGGTTGCCATTTATGAGGTGGAATGAGGCATAGACAAACAACAGTAGTATAGGCCTAAGGCAGGTGACCCTCAGCCCTCCGTTTGTTGGACTACAACTCACAACATCCATGCCCAGCCATTTGCCAGCTAACGATCAAAAAAGCAGTCCAACACTTGTCTGGTGACTGGCCACAGTGACCCTTATGCACACAAGAAAAGAGGAGCAGTTCTAGACACACCTGCGAGATTGGGGCATTAACCCTGTAATGTTAGGGAGGTCGCCAACAGGTGCATTACAGACTTCTCTAGCATTTAAGGGGTTAAAATTTAAATAAGTGGGGATGATTTTAAAATGGATCTTTTACTCACATGAATACTGAATACTTGTCACATATGGTGCAAATGGTTTGTCCTAGAATTTCACCTCTTTTTTTGAACATAAGGCAAACAATGAGAAAAGAATGTTAGTCAAAGGGGTAAAGAGCACAGATGGGGAGGGAACACCTGCTGTTAGCGTAATCCATACAATGGGAGAATTAAAACAATTGTTGGAATGTAGGTAATGGGGCGGTTAGGCAGGAAAAAAACATTTGCATTTAAAGCGGAACTAACACCGCTAACAAACGTTGTCTGTAATAATTCCCTATCTGACGACTAGCTGCTTAGTAGCGCTAGTCGCTAGAATTATTAGCTCTTCATGGAGAAATTTGAAGTGATCCTCGGCTGACAGGCTGGATGGAGCGCGGACATCTTGCCCTGCGCTGTCAGTCCCTTCCGGAGCCGAATGGCTCCTATCAACGCCTCCTACAGCCGTCTGGGACTGACAGCACAGGCGCGCGGACGTCACTAGGGCAAGATGTCCGAGCTCCGTCCTGCCTGTCAGCCGAGGATCACTTCAGATTTCTCCATGAAGAGGTAATAATTCTGGCGACTAGCGCTACTAAGCAGCTAGTCGCCAGATAGGGAATTATTACAGACAACGTTTGTTAGCGGTGTTAGTTCCGCTTTAAACAAGATTCAAACCAGACACTGAAAAATACCAACAAAGCCATGAAACTGAGGCCAATTACACATGGTACTGCTGCTATTAACAGTATTTACTGGTACTGGGAGGGAAAGGAGATCCGATTTTGTGGTTTGGTTGATTAAAAGGACACTGGAAGGGTAAAGTAAATCCAGCAGATGTTAACTCTTTGCAGCTAGTGGAGTCTTCAGCACATTGCTCTGGGAGGCATAGCAGCACAGGAGTTAAAGATGAAGGCAGCTTGAACACTTGGATGAAGTTTGTACATCAACTTGCAGTACACCTACTCCCATATCAAAAGTTTATCATGAGATGAGGGGCTCTGGTCTACTTGCGGGGTGTCCTGTGTGGAGTCTGCTTCTTCTGCATTTCAATCCTACATCGGCTCCTCTCATCCAGCCAGGGGAGCTCAAAATTCCTGTTAAGGGAAACAGAAGAGGGTAAAGTGTGCGTTGAGAGAAGTGACAAAATATTATAGGGAAAAACGTCAATAAATTTTGGCTTCCTACTTACTGTGGGGTTATTTTGGGCAAGGGACGTCCAAATGCAACGACAGGAAGGTAGGGGGTGATCATCACAGACTCCACTGTAGAGAAAAGACGACTGAAATCATGAAATAGAACTGGAAAAAAGGCACTGAGAGGGCAAGTCTAATAGAAAATGAAAAGGCAAATTGGGCAATATCTAAAAATCTAACGAGGTGCAATTTTGAAGCAAACAAACTGCACATTTCTATTGATTTAAACAAGGCTTTTAAATCCTTGAAGGCTGGAGGACCCCAACGCACTGAGTGGCAGCCTCAGCTTCTTCTGCAAGTCTTGTCACACAGATTGTTAAAGGAGAAGTAAACAGTTTCATTATTTTTTATGTTAGGGTGATACAATGGCACCATATTTCCAGAGTTATTAATTATTATTAATTAATTTCTTTTTTTACAACAGTGCGCTCTAGTAGTAAGACTCCCATTAGTTATTCTGTTGCATTTTACGGGAAAGTCAAGTGACTGCAAACTGTTTTCTACAGAAATGTAGCAGTTTTAGGTAGAATATTATACAACTACTGATCTCTCAGCAGATTCAGCTGGGAGATCAGTAGAGGTGACCCCCCCCCCTCCCCCAGGGGAGAAGCAGGGCTCCCCTGCCTCCATCCTATCCGAAGTACTGGGGGTAGGAATGGGAAGGATCTGGAAAGCCTCACGTCAATTTGGAAGGGTTTCATTCAATGATGTGAAAGGTTTTTCCTGATCCCGCCCACCCCTGGTAGCTCAGGTAGGATGGAAGCAGGGGAGCCCTGTTTCTCCCATGGGTCGACTTTTTTCATCAAAGAGAAGAAAATATAACCGAAATCAAAGCAAGAAAGGGAATCCCCTGAACTAGAAAACCCAAGATAACCCACTGCCCGGGACTCAAAAAGCTCTTTTTTCACCATAAGGATTTATCAGTAAGTACACCAAAGTCCCCTTTTCTCTTACATCCTACTTGAACACAGGAACCATGGGGATATAGACAAAAGCATCCACCAAGATTCCATGGAGGGAAAGTGAAATCCCCTCAAAACACAGAAAAGTTCTAACCAAGACAAAATAGTAACATGAACCTCAGGTAACAATGGACACCAGCACCGCAAACCAAAGAACAGGAAACTAACAAATTTTTGGCAAAAATAAAACCAAGGAGAACACTTACACAGGCACAACTGCCTCCAGGACCTTCTGACCAAAACTGGCTTCAGCTGAAGCTAGCACAGCCATGTAACCACATTACACAGAGGTTCATCGGAGGCCTGGTACTGGTAGGCCCAAGAGACCTCCAATGATCTGGTGTAATGTGCTGTGACCTGAAAGGGCACAGGCTTCTTCCAGAGAAGATATAAGTGGTCTGCTTAATTGAAGAAGCCACTGTTACCTCAAATGGAGCCTGGAGCCCATGAGGGCCCTCAGGAATGACCAAAAGCGTTATCAGATTTTCGAAAAGGCTGCATGCAATGAACACAGTACTTCAAGCACCTGACCACATCCAGAAAATGAAGCTCCTGTCAGATGGTGCAGGAAAGACAGAAGGAAGCACAATTTCCTGGTTACCATTAAACTCAGAGACAACCTTATGGAGAAACCCTAGAGACAACCTTACGGAGAAACCCTGTAAGAGTCTGTAAAACTATCCTATCACAATGGAAAACCAGAAAGGGATTTTTACAAGACAAAGCCTGAAGTTCGGTCACCCACCAAATGAAAACAATTGCTAGAAGAAAGGCTGCCTTGAGCATCAAGAACCATGAAGAAACTAAAGAAAGGATCAAAAGAATCCCTCTGAAGCACTCCTAGAACCAATTTCACATCCCACGGTGGAGTGGGATCCAGAAAGACTGAGTAGGCAGGAGCTACCCCATGTACAAAAGTGATATGCCTCTAAAAACAGCACAAAAAGCCAAAATTTAGACTGCAATAGAGCCAAGACAAAGCCCTTTCTGAAGGCCATACTGATGAAAGGCAAAAATGCCTGGAAGATGAAAAGGTTGCAGGCGCAACCCTGGGTGTTCACTCCACTTAGAAAACAAGGACCCCTGTTTGGATGAAACTGGCTTACAAGCCTTCAACATAGTGGCAATAACCAAGTCAGAACAAACTATTTCTCAGGATGCTGGCTGTAAGAACCAAACCATGTATGCACTATTCATGCATTTTGAAAACTGTAGTAATACCAATGTACATAATTAGCAGATATCTGTTACAGCTGGCCTTAAAACACATTGCAAAAATGGGGATCCCATAATGTCCTCCAATGAGGTTTGTGCTTGGGGCTCCGTTCCTCTGTGTGTCCACAGCACACATTATTTAATGGATCAGGCAATCATGAAATTAACATTTTCCCACAGTAATATCTAAGCTGGAGACAATTTGAATTAAAATTACATGATTACAAGTCCCGTCCTCCTCACAACTCCATTCAGTGTAATTTCTCACTATTTCTCGAATGAAAGTATATGATTTGAGACCAATTATGACTGATATATCATAATAAATGTAACACATAAGGGCACTCTGCCTATAAGTCATTCACTCAACTAATATGATGTCATCCTTTCATCTGATTGGCTGAGGGATATTTAATAGCTGTTCCACCGTATTTGGCATTCAATGTAAACATTATTTTATTCCTTACAAGGGGCATTTGTGAACCCCAAAACACACTGAATGTCATTTCTACCTTTATTTTAATTTTTATTTTGTAATAAAACGCCTTTTAGACCTTCGCTCATGGTGTTTTCCTATTTCAAGATTAACACGTACAAAGGATTTACACCCCATCTATTGTAGCAAAGAAAAATGAGAAGGAAGGACCCCACAGGGGAAGAGCATTTCTGAGACTGGAGCAGGTGGAACAAATACTACAGAGGGAAGAGATAAACTGAAGAAGCTGGAACAAGAACCATAGAGGGAAGAGATCAACTGAAGTGAAGAAGTTGGAACAAGAACCATAAAGGGAAAGATAGCAGAAGTGATTGGCACACTACCTATTAAGGCTTCCACAAAAAAATGGTTGCGTTAAGCACAACTCAAGAGACAGTTTAGAGTCAGTTATTGAAGTGCAGCTCAACAAGAATTTATTTTTTTAAGCACATTACTTGTCAGAGGGGGAAGGGCACACCGGATTCATCCTTTATAGTCCATAGCAGTGGTTCTCACCCAGTGCCCACTAACAGGCCAGGACTTAGGAATTCCTCTGCACAGCACAAGTGTGTTGATCAGAGGCTCATTCACACTGATTAACTCACCTGTGCTTTCACAAGGAAATCCTCAAATCCTGGTCTGTTAGTCGCCACAGGTTGAGAACCACTGGTCCATACAATACTTCTCTCTGCAAACTCTCATCCCCAAAACACACACACACTTTTCTGATAGTCTCACTTTTATACCTTTTCTCCATTACCATTTGAGTACTGTCTATATCCCCTACTGATATTTTCTTATATCTTCACACCTATTTACCTTTTTTGCTATACTTAGAAACTCTGGTGCACAGTTTTTTGGGTTTTTTTCTGTCACTACTTTAAAAACTTCGCTAAACTGGTGGGGGTAAAGAGAAGCAGGGAAGGAGTCACTGACTCTGAGAGTCTTGTAAGGCAAGTGCCCTGGCCTCCAGCAGGGAGGATACTTTACCCCATGGTTCCTGGGGTCCACATAGGCCTCAACAGAAAAAAGTTTACTTCTTTGAGTAAAAATGTTGAAGTGAACCTGTCACCCAAGTTTAGATTATTCTCTGTAAAAAGCAAGCCTGCCTACAGGTTGTACTAGCCATTTTTCTGTAAAATAAATTGTTGTTTTGAGAGAAAAACTTTTTTATTTTCTTGGCGCAGAGTGGCAATTAATGCCAAGTCCTAACACAGTATTCTACTTGGTTCTGTTCAAGGCCAAACTTACTTCACTGTCCAAAGAGAAATGTACCAATATGTCAGCTTAGATTAATTCATAGCACAGTAAGCTGTAGTCCTGGCCCAGCATATAAGCTAATTAACATAAAGTGCCACCAAATAGTAATTTTGTGAAACTTATTTATAGTATAATCAAATGACTGGTGCAACATATAGGCAGTTTTTAATTCTCTTCCAAATTGACTTTTCTTAAGGTGACAGGTTCAGTTTAAGCTGATGGTAAATAACGAGGCTGATTTCCCAAATTAATGTGAACAACTCCGTGGATACTAATGTCTGCAGAAGCCAAGTGTTAGTAAATGCTGTATGCACGAAGGTGAAAACATTTCTGGGACAAATCAACTACACATAGAGCACAAATATTTTACAAAATCCACCTTGATCTAAATGGGGCTTTTAAACCACTCGAATGCTAGAGGTAAGCTCCAATGCAGTGCTTCACAATGTGTCTGAGACTTATTTAGCATTCAAAAGGAACATCAACACCTAAAAATGAACTGAGGTTATATAGACAAATAAAATGTTCTACATGTAGCATCTGTGCCTAAAATCTAGTCTAACATATACTGAGGGAGCAGACATTCCTGCATTTTTCAGGGCTCCCATAGATTGGCCAGAATTATCTGTGAATGAGCCGAGATAACAGTGCAAGGACAGCGAGCAGTAATCATTATATTAACCCTTTGAGTACCAGAGGGGCAACGCATTCCGTACCCCTCTGGCACTTAAAGGGTTAACTTATTTACTTCTCAACTTTCAATACTAACAATATTAAATAAAATAGGACAATTTAAACATGCATTTCTTAAATTTAGTATTCTATTTTGGGGATGTACCATATGAATAATGTTGACATACGCTATGACGCTAGCTGTGATATTTAAAGTTATACCAACCTATTTCACTGTCTGGTGTTAGTGTTCCTTTAAAAGCTTCATTTAGATCAATGGGAATTTTCATTTGCTCCAAAATTGCTCCACATTTGTGCACATGGCCCTAAATATGATAAACTGGTTTAGTTTTCTTTTTCTGCTCTTTTATCGGATTAGGAAGATAATAGATGAAAGGGGAAAAGTGAGGGAGAAAAGAAAGACAGCATGGCACTAGCAAAATGCACATAGTTAAACGATGCAGACTCACCATCATCGACATCTGGAAAGAAGGATGTGACCTCTGGCTCGCTTTCCTGATTCCCCTTTTTCCTGTACATCCTCAGTTGCAATCTCTGCAAAATCCTCTGTTCACGGATCCTCTGAATATCCCACCTATAACATGCAGGCAGAGTCAGAGGGACAGACAGTACACAAACTATTTTCCTGCTGAGTAAAGCAAGCATAATAGAATATTCCAACTGCTGGCAGCAACCATTTTTTTTTTTTTTTTTTGTTTGTTTTTTAAAGTTGTTTTGTGTCCAGTGCATTGTACTCAAAAGGTTAAAAGCAGTTTTCCTTTTAGAAATCAGTTTGTGCTACTGCTTAAAAATATATTAGTAAGTGTTTGAGCCATAATAATTTTCAAATTAAACATCTCCCAGCAGTAGGAATACCCTCCCCCGCCCTTTTTTTTTCCCTTTGCTAAAATAGTTTTATAAAACTTTATTGCTCTATGAGAAGCAAGATCCAAGGCTCATATAGAGCAAAGCCACTGCATCTCCCCTGCTTACCGTTTTCTCCTTTTCTCATCCAGCTCTAGTTTGGCGTGCCTCTTTGCAAACACTGCATCATCCAGATTCTGAGAAAAGAAGCTCAAAGTGAAAATCCACAGAAAAACCACTAAGACAAAAGTGAAACATTTGGGGGGCAAAACAGCTGTGCCATAAAAAAAAAAAAATAATAACATTGCTTCAAAACAGCCTTTTTTATCCCTAGAATGTCGGTCTTTTTTGTATTTTAAAATATTGGCTCATATTTCCAAAAGCAAACTGGTATTATTCTGGAGAAAAACTGGGTAACTGAGAAGGCAAATGAGATTCAGTAAAGACAAGTGTAAAGTTATACATTTTGGGTATAATTATAAAAATGCAACATATAGTTTAAATGGTGTTTCTTTGGGGGAAATCTAGTAATGAAAAGGATTTGGGAGTAATGGTAGACAATAGACATAGCAGTAGTGCGCAGTGCCAGCTGGCACTAAGATATTGACATGTATTAAAAGTGATATTATTCTGCCTCTTTACAGGTCCATGGTAAGACCCCACCTTGAATATGCTGGGTATTATGGAACTAGAGAAAGTGCAGAGGAGGCCTACAGTACTAATAAGGGGAATGGAAAGTTTTGGTTATGAAGAAAGGCTAGAAAAGTTAAACTCGTACACACTAGAGAAATGGATATGATAACATATAAATATGTACAGGGCCAGGGTGGGTAAAAATCGATGATTTAAAAAAAAAAAAAAAAAATGTGTATATTATATATTGAATTTTTTTTTTTATTTAAATCAAATTTATTATAATGAAATGCTTTTGGAGGAAAAATCTATCTAAAGATAGTTCCGCTTTAAACAGAAACCTAACACCACTAAGAAACTTTGTTTGTAATAATTCCCTATCTGGCGACTAGCTGCTTAGTAGAGCTAGGTCGCCAGAATTATTACCTCTTTATGGAGAAATATGCAGTCATCCTTGGCTGACAGGCAGGACGGATCGCGGACATCTTGCACTAGTGACGTCCGTGCGCCTGCGCCGTCAGTCCCTTCCGGAGCCGAATGGCTCCTAGCAACTCCTCCTACAGCCGTCTGGGACTGACAGCGCAGGCGCACGGACGTCACTAGGGCAAGATGTCCGCGCTCCGTCCTGCCTGTCAGCCGAGGAATTCATATTTCTCCATAAAGCGGTAATAATTCTGGCGACTAGCGCTACTAAGCAGCTAGACGCCATATAGGGAATTATTACAAAGTTTCTTAGCGGTGTTCGTTCCGCTTTAAAGGGATAGTAATACTTCGTTTTAACTTTATTTTATTTTGTAGGCATTAAAAAAACATGAAGAATGATATAAGTCTTATCTCTGAAACCTTTATGGTTTAAGAGATATTCACAAAGTTTCCCTTCCCTGTTCAACCAGATCAGAAGGGAGGTGCCCAGGTAGACTGCAGAGAGGGACAATCTTCAATTAAGATAAGGGAAAAAGCTGAAAAACTTGTCAAGGGGGGGGAAGGGCTTTCATTGTTTTCATACAAAGAAAATTGTCCCCTTCTGTTATCTGTACTGTCATACAACCAGACTCACATCTGAGAAGAGATGGCTTACACTAGGTAAAAGGGGCGGGGAGGGGAACTTTGCTTGTGAATATCTCATAAACCATAAAGGTTTGAGAGATAAGACTTATATCGTTCTTCATGTTTTTTTAATGCCTACAAAATAAAATAAAGTTAAAACGAAGTATTACTATCCCTTTAAGATACATTATAGTCTATATATCTGAGGCTGTATAGTTATGCAATTATATTTTATGTTATATTTTATTATGTGTTCCAAACATGAGTGATTAATCTATTAAACTAAAATCAGTTCTGATATTGCCGTTTTACTAATCTCTTATATTCTCAATATGATTTCTTCACCTGGCTGCAAACATTGATGGTTTTCACTACCAGCAAGAAATGAGTTTTTACATTTAAAAATCATGATTTAAATCGAGTCTTACTGACTAGTGATTTAAATAGACTTGATTTAAATCAAACCCACCCTGTTCAGGGCCCATACAAAGGGCTCTCCAAAGACCTGTTCATTAAAAGAACAGTACAAAAGGATGAGGGGGTCACCTGCTTAGACTTGAGGAAATGAGATTTAGTCTACAACAGCGGAAGGGATTCTTTACAGTATGAACAATAAAAGGTATGGAATTCACTGCCTGAGGAGGTAGTGTTATCAAATACATTAGATGCCTTTGAAAAGGGCTTTTTAGAGGGCTATGTATGTTAGTATTGGGATTAATATTTATTTTGTGCTTGTTGATCCAAGGAGAAATCTGACTGCCATTTTATTTATTTAGAAAATATTTTACCAGGAAGAATACATTGAGATTTCTTTCCTTTTCAAGTATATCCTGGAATCCTGGAGTATTTGGACTCAAGAAAGATTTTTCTCCCCATTCAAAGCAAAATTTGAAATTGCTGTATTGACGGGTTTTTTTGCCTTCTTTTGGATCAACGACAGTAAACAGGAATAGGAAAAGGGTTGAACTTGATGGACGCAAGTCTTTTTTTTTTTTTTTTTTTTTTAACCTAAACTACTATGTACTACTGGGGACAAAATTCCTGCTTAAGGGAATTTTTATTTGTCCTCTATGGTGCAATTGGTTTACTCCATAATAACTCCAGTTTCCCTTTATAAACACAGGCTTGTGTGGCTAAGTCCTACATACAAAAAGGTTAACCACCACCAAAAAAGATCAACCCTCTGAGTGCCAGAGGGGTATAGAACGCATTGCTTTCCGTACCCCTCTGACACTCAAAGGGTTAACCAAATTGCAATTTCTTTTCATGGGGCTTTTAACCCGTTGAATACTAGATAGGTCTCCAACGCACTGCAATCCTCTGATGTCAATGTGCTGAAGAACCAATAACAAAAGTGCAATATGATATTATTTAATATAGAACATGTAGAATAAATGAAAGTCAGACAAAAGGGGGCGGACCTTCTTTCATGTCTACTACAGCCATTGCAGAGGGACTTTTTCACAGCACAAATAGCTACAGGGAATGCTTATCCGCACATTTATTTTTCAAATCATTCCCTGCAGGGACCTGCTCAGTCATTCTCCTCCCTTTCTCACCCCATACATCCTCTTCACCTCCCTTCTGCTTCCATGGTCCTCCACCTCTTTTATGGTTTCTTCCCTCTGCCTGTTCACCTCTACCAGTCTCTGTTCATGGGCCACCCCGTCTACTGCTCCCGGTTCACTGGCTATCGCTATTCGCTTCCTTACCTATATTGTGTTCTTATCTTCTGTGTTGGAATGAGGCCGAATGCCTAACCCTCTGAGTGCCAGAAGGATGAGCAATGCTCACCCCTCTGGCACTCAAAGAGTTAAATGTGGCCCTCTTGTCCTGAAGACTTTCGTGGCATCAGACCAGGCTCTATAGCCCAGTCTGTGTCTCCACATGGTGCTCTGTTACATACAGCCATCATAGAGCTTCTAATTGTGTAAGTGAGGAAAAAGGGGTGAATTTTACTTACAGAGATTCATTTTCCTTCTGTTCCCCTGTACAGATTTATAATGGGTATTGTCTCTACATTCTAGCTGTGTAGAATCAATGAAAAATTGAAAAGGAGCAGCCTGTGAACTGGGTAGAGTGCCCCATGGAAAGACACAGACAACAAAGGAATATCAGCAGGTACATTTCCCGCCTTTCTTCTGTGCCCCTACCCACGGCATCATATTGGGACTTGGTATGGGGAACTACTTTCAAACAAACAGGATGGGTAAAAAAAAAAAAAAAAAAAAAGGAGGAAAGTGCAACGATAAAGCGAAACAGAGAAAGAGGATAGCTATAGCCAGTCCTGGAAAATAGCAAGGAAGTATCCAACTGATCAAATCATGACCACTACCTGAAGTACTTCTCCCAAATCTTGCTTCAGCTGAGACTTGAAAACTCGAATTGATGTTTTATGAAGGTTGAAATGAATATCCAAGTGGCTCCTCTGCAGATCTCTGTAGTGGTAGTCGCTGCCTTCTTTGCCCAGCATGTGGAGATTGCTCTGTTGGAATGAGCCCTGATGTTAAGCGTGCCCTAAGGCCTGCCTCCTTGTTTGAAGTCTGTATGCAGTCAGTAATCTATCTTGAGATGAAGGGCTTTGAGGCTGGAAGGCCCTTTTATCTTCCTTGGAAGGCTATGAATAAGCAGTTTCCTGAAATTTTCAGTTCTAATTAGGTAAAACTCAATACATCTGACTATATGCAGGCTGTGGAACTGCTTCTCTGTGTCTCCCTTTGTGTTGGGACAGAGGAAGGCAGAATAGTTTCCTGATATCATGAAATTCAGATATTACTTTGGACTTGAATGAAGGTTAAGTTCTGAGGATTGTGTCCTGATAAGTCACCAAGTAAGGTGACCTGCACAAGTAGGATTGTAGTTCATTAACTCTTCCAGTTGAGATAACTACAGTTAGAAAGTCTATTTTTAGGGTACAATACTCAAGGTGAATATTGTCAATAGATTCAAAGTATGCCGAATCTGTTCTAGAACTAAATTAAAAATCCCATCAAAGAATTACCTCCCTCATAGTAGGTTTGGAGCCTTCAAGAATTTAACTAGTTGTCTTAGGAGTATTGAACGGATATTGTAGCAGTGCTTATAATTGTACCTTGATTGAGGATGGATGTAGGCCTGCTTCAATAAATAAATAGTGCATGGGTAATGGGAGTCACTACTGAGTCCTTTATGCTGACACCAACTATTGAAAGTGGTCAGAATTCTGCAGTACACCTTGGAAGAGGAAGCCTCTCTTCCTTCTCTGATGGTTTTGGCTACAGCATCAAATAACCTCCATTTTGCAAAGAATGCCAGTTAGCCTCCAGGCCATCAGTTTCAAGAATCCTGGGTTTTGATGTAGTAGGAGCACCCATCTTAGGAGATCTGATGAAACAGGAAGCTCCTATGGATGGGCTACTGACATCCGGACCAGGTGGGAACGCCAGGATTTACGTAAATTCTCTGGAAGGCGGTGGGGGTCCATTTGTTTAAGTTGAAGGAATCTATTTCTTCAAGAATTTCACCTTCCTCTTCAGAGGAGACTTCTGAGTATGGGTGTGGCAAACTTAAAGGGATAGTAATACTTCATTTTAACTTTATTTTATTTTGTAGGCATTAAAAAAACATGAAGAATGATATAAGTCTTATCTCTGAAACCTTTATGGTTTAAGAGATATTCACAAACAAAGTATCCCCCCCCTGTTCAACCATATCAGAAGGGAGATGCCCAGGTAGACTGCAGAGAGGGACAATCTTCAATTAAGATAATGGAAAAAGCTGATAAACTTGTCAAGGGGGGAAGGGCTTTCATTGTTTTCATACAAAGAAAATTGTCCCCTTCTGTTATCTGTACTGTCATACAACCAGACTCACATCTGAGAAGAGATGGCTTACACTAGGTAAAAGGGGCGGGGAGGGGAACTTTGCTTGTGAATATCTCATAAACCATAAAGGTTTGAGAGATAAGACTTATATCATTCTTCATGTTTTTTTAATGCCTACAAAATAAAATAAAGTTAAAACGAAGTGTTACTATCCCTTTAAGTCTAATTCTTTTTCTTCAGACCTGGAAGATGTAAAACTTCTGCTCTCAGTTTCTTCCTTGGGCTTTCAGCATCCTGCATGGCCCTGAAATATTCTTGCATAGAGGGCTTCATCCAGGATAGGATAGTCTGGGCATTCTTCTGCTGAATAAGATGAAGAAAGCTTTTTGTCACAACCAGCGCAAGGAGTGGTTTTGGAAAAATTCCTCTCTTCTTTATTGTTTAGTAGATCAACAGCCAGGTTTTTCCTTTGAAAATTGTGCTTTATGTAGAGTAGACTGATAAAACAACATACTTTGTATGCTAACAAGTAATAAAGAATATTACTCACCTGGTATCAAACCAGGGAATAAATGCACTTGTGGCTTTAGATGGAGCATTGGTTGGCATGCATGCTACTTCTCCAATATCAGGAACAATGGAAGTAAGAACCGCCTCTTAGTATGGGAGAGAGAGAGAGAGAGAGATATCCAAGTGGATGTACATTCCATAAGTGGAACTCAAGGCTCTAAACCAGCTCCTGACAGCTGCCATGATTGAATGAGAGGGGACAGAGGGCTGCAAAACAGGTGAGATTAGCGGTGTTCCAGGAGAAATACCCTGGCCAGGCAGCATTTAGGTGACAAACACAGGAGAGAGAGAGAAAAAAAAAAAAAAAAAGTAGGTGATCATGAGATAAAATTCAATTTATTACTCTAACATTAAATTAATTCACCAACACGTTTCTGGATAAAGCAATCCTTTCATCAGGGTGTCTGTCACAGAATGACTGTGGAATAACAACTCTGACAAGTACAAATATGGTAAAACAATGATCTTTATTTAGAATAATACAGTAAAATAAATGGCACTTCTCCAACCCTCACAGGCCAGATATGAGGACAGTGACTGGACACTTCCTCAACCTTCACAGGGCAGGTTAGGACAAGGACAGGATCACCAGACTGGAGGCAGATAGAGTACCACTCTGACTGCCAGTAACTTCTAGTAGCAAAGATGGTAGTAGCTACTAGTACAGGAGCAGCTGTAAAGCCCTTGAAAACCCCTAGGGTGTCTGGACAGGCAACAGAGGCAGACTCGCCCTAGAACGCTAGGGTGACTAATGGCACAGTACAGGATTGTAGGCAACGGGAAAGTCAGTGACTCGGACTGACGCAACTGACAGACTTACCCTAGAATGCTCGGGTAACCAATGGCACAGTACAGGATGATAGGCAAAGGAAAGACAGTGACACAGACTGACGCAACTGTACACCGCCAGTAAGGAGGAATCGCCAAGGCCCACCGAGAGTGCTAGCAGAGATAGTAGGCCAAGCCAGGAGTCAAGCCAGAATGGGTAGTCAGCCAGAGCCAGGAGTCAGATCGGAGCGGGTAGCAGTCAGGGATCAAGCGGAGCCAAAGTCAGACGAAACCAGGAGTCGGGAATCATGCATCGGAATCACAAGAGCTATAGTGCTCAGTAACACCAAGAAAGGGCAAATTAGTAGTGGCAGGCTGAGGCCTTTAAGGCCTAGCAAGTAGGCGGAGACTCACTCTGGCAACAAGCAGTAGCCTATAAGAATAGCAAATGTGTTACAGCGTGACAACCAGGAAGTAAAGAATCTCGTCTGCACACACAGACGGTGGAGGCAATCACATGCACCGTGATAGTGTCAAACTCTCTCTCTCAAGATGCTACTTTTGAGGTTTTCATTGTGATACCCAGAACTAGAGGGCAGAGACAATAATGCAGTGGGTAGAGACACAGAATAAAAGTTATTTCCGTTTGGAGACACATACTGAGGAGATCTCTGATGGCTGCGAGTCTTGAGTCCATTAAAAGCAGAAGACATTTAAGCCTTTAAGTGTCAGGAGTGTGAGCACCAGTCTGCAAAGCACTGCTCATCTCTTTGAGACACAAAGTTATTAAGCAGCCGACTTCACCCAGCATTCAGAACAGACGCTAGGTAAGAAGGAGATATCCAGTGGATCAGAAGCGTGAACAAGGTACAGGGAGAGGTGAATGGGTGATCAAGGAAACCGTGAATGGGGAGAGGGAGGTAACCATGGAAGTAGAGGGAGGAGAAGTCTGAATCTAAGCAAGTCTCCTCAGGAAATGCTTTGACAAATGGATGTATGAAAAAGTCCCACATGTCTCTGTCAAAGCACTGCATGTCTCAGTAGTTGTGTGTTTGCCTGGAAAAAGTCACCTCTCTTCTCTTATCCCATGTCAGTCTTCTCAAGTCACCTTCATGGTTCTCAGCCCCCTTATTTCTTCCTTCTCCTTCATGTCTCTCTCACCACACCCCCTCCATACCTGAGAGCTCTCCTATCTGCCAATGAATTTGATTCCCCCGAATCCCACCCACTCTGATACTTTCTGCCCATTTTCTGGGCAAACCCTGCCTTCCTTCTTCCTCATTCCACCCACCTAATTAAGCCCTGCCCACAACGTTATACGACTTGCATATGCTTGGTTCTGAGGCTACCAGTTTACAGTGGAACAAGGCTGGGAAGCAGACAATTTACGTGGTTCAGTGGCTACTTCTGAAACAAGACTGGGGTGTCAGACAATGTATGTGTGGGTATGTGGCTACCAGTAGGCCAGCTGAATAAGGTTGGGCTGTCAAGTTATTTGTGGTTCTGTAATTACCAATAAAACAAGGTTAGAAAAGCATCCAGTATATTTATGACACACATGAATCCTCTCTGCCTACCTCTGGTATTTCAGATGGACTCATGTCCTGCAGTGGTTCAACTGAATATTCTCGCCATGAGGGGACTGTAAAAGAAAAAACAAACCAACAAGGGATGTTTAACAATTCCTCTTTTAACAATTCCTCTTGCCCCACATAACCCTACTATAAATACTTCAAATAATCTTTTGTTACAGCTCCCACTATAGCTGCATATATTTTCCTATAACTCCTCAAATTGATATGTATAATTATCTGTATGACTCATCCTAATACTCCATGTAACTGCTCCCTATAACTCCTCCTACTGCTGTGTAACTTCTCCCCTTATTGTTCCATATAACCCATCCCTACAAATCCTTTTACTGGGCTAACCCTTACCTATATATTTCTTATTGCGCCACAGAATCCCTCCCTGTAAATTCTTGTATTGCTCCATATAACCTCTAACAATAACACCTTATTGCTCCATATAACCGCTCAACATAACCAACCACTCCTGTAGAGTTATATAACCAATGTCATTAACACTAAATATAACTGACCTTTTAAAAGATAAAATGACCTACATCCGCCCAGACAAACAAAATTCCAACCCACAATCCATCCACACAACACTGCAAATTAATACTATTTAGCCATCCAGTTCAGTTGTGTGGTTGGTTTGTATTTTGGAACATTGCTAATTTAACATACATGCATGCATACGACAGCAACTATGTATAGATGATTCTCCACCCAAATAAGCTACTATGGGCATGAATCAAGCAATGCGGTAGGTCTGTAGGAATTTTAAACTCTTCTAGTTGGAAAGGGTCCAACTTGCAGTGCAATATATGTGTGTGTATTTGTGTGTATACATGCGTGTGTGCATTGGATATCTCTCCAGTACTGACAGGGTTAAAAGCCCCGTGTATAAAGCAATGGGTGATTTGGAACTTTTTATTTACCCCTATGGTGCAACTGGTTTAACCCTTTGAGTGCTAGATGGGGTATCTGATGCATTGCAAACCAATGAGATGGATATTAATTGACACTTTAAAGGTTAACCTTTAAAGGATAAAGAGCACAGTTTTGGCTCCTGTGGTTTTAATTTCTATTGGAAATTAAGTAAAGACATTTTAATTGAATTAAGAAAAACAATTAAAAACAACATTTAATATAAAAGGAAAACACAGCAACGTTCAGACACGAGCGACACAAACACTAAACCTGCTCCCAAAGTGGCACCGGTGGATGAAAGGGAGACATTAAAAGCCACATAGGAGGCATCAGAGGAGTAAGAAGATTAACTCGGACAAGGGCAGTACCACTAGAAAGAAAACTGAAGGGACAAAAAGTGTTGACTGGCATAGGAAGAAAAAAGGCACAGCAAAGTCTTTAGAAGAAATGTGGCCTTACAATAGTCAAACTTTAATTCTGCTGTACATTTAGTTCCTACATTTTAACTCCCATTTTAAAGGGATAATAATAAAAGCAGCTCTAATTAATCATCATAATATTTGGACTTTGGAGAGTGTTATTTCAATTCTGTCAGAGTTGTAGTTCAAGAATAATTGAATGATAAAGTATCCCCCTCCTGCCCCTTTTACTGATGTAACACTGCTCAGTCAGAGAAGAAGGGAGGTGCCCAGGTAGACTGCAGAGAGGGACAATCTTCAATTAATATAAAGGAAAAAGCTGAAAAACCTGTCAAGGGGGGCAGGGTTTTCATTGTTCTCATAAGAAGAAGATTGTCCCCTGCAGTTATCTGTTGGTCTTACAACCAGATTCCACATCTGAGAGGAGATGGCTTACACTAGGTAAAATGGGCAGGAGGGGAAACTTTGCTTGTGAATATCTCTCAAATCATAAAGGTTTGAGAGATAAGACTTGTATCATTCTTCATGTTTTTTTAATGCCTACAAAACAAAATAAAGATAAAACGAAGTATTACTATCCCTTTAATCTGTTTTAGTGATAACGTGATCCTTTTGGTTACAGAACAGATGGTCTAGGAGGGAACAAATCTCAAACATTCCTGAAGGACACTTCTCATTTTTTGCTAACTGCAAGGTTGCTCAGAGCAGTAGGAGTTCATTTCTGATTCAAAGCTTTTGATTTGGAATAGAAACCTTTAAAGGACAGGCGCAAGACCAAATGATAGTAACTGAGCAGTGACTTGCCCATACAGATCTCTGTAAACTTCCACTAAAAACTAAAACCAGATGACAAAGTACACTGCACTTAAAAGTGGATTTAAAATAAAATAAATAAGAGGCAACATAAGCTTTATACTTAATTTGAAAAAATAATCCGCAAAAACTAACAAAGGTGCACAATAAAACACAGGGGTTGTCACTCTCTGGAGTTCCATTTGCTGACTACTATAACTCCCATTCCTGTTGGAGATGATGGACTCAAGACTAATTATGCTAGAGATCTATTCGCGAGTGGCTGCACTGGAGTTCTATCAATCAAGATTTTAAAAGCCCCATTTTTATCAATAGGAATCTTAGTTGTTTTCTACATTGTCAACTGGTGTTTGCAACGATCTTTAAAGAGATAGTAATGTTTATATATTAAGGGAGGATGATTCTTCTGCATATACGTTTTTATAAAAAAGTGTACCTTTCTAACAGTCTATAATGTTGTAGACTTCATTTTATAATAAAGTGTCCCCTTCCTGCCCCTTTTCCATACATCACAATTCCACCCCTCAAATCTGAAATCCAGTCAGACAATCTTCTGTCTATCAGTTTAACCCCATAAGGACCCTTGACGTACCAGGACCGTCACGGTCCTTGAAATACTCAAGGACCGATGACAGTCATAGTACGTCACATATTTTTTACTTACAGCGCTCTACAGGGAGAGCTGTAAGTAAAAATAGGGCCTGAAATTGACCGCTCCAAGATAGGCCCCATAATGACGAGCCGATACACGTGACAGGTCACGTGTACCGGCACGTCCAAGTGCTCCTATGCGGTCATTATGGGACGGAAATGTCCCAGGACCGCCGGTCCTTAAGGGGTTAAGCAAAACCGTACACACCTCTGTAGCACAAAATGTGGTTTTTAAAGGGATAGTAATGTTTCCCAAAAACAGCAGCTCCAATTAATCTTCATAGTATTGAAATAACATTCTCTATGGCTCAAATACTGTCAGAGTTGTAATTCAAGAGTAAGTGAATGATAACGTATACCCCTCCCGCCCCTTTTACCTAGTGTAACCCCCCCCCCACTCATCAGATGTGGAATCTGGTCCACAGACCAGACAGCTCAAAGCAAGGGACAATCTTCTTACTGTGAGAACAGTGAAAACCCTGCCCCCACTGACAGGTTTTTCCCTTATGCTGATTGAAGATTGTCCCTCTCTGCAATCCACTTGGACACCACCTTTCTGTTCTGAGGTGAGCAGTGTTACATCAGTAAAAGGGGTGGGAAGGGAATACTTTATCAATTACTCTTGAACTACAACTCTGATAGTATTGAAATAACACTCTCCATGGCCCAAATACTATGAAGATTAATTGGAGCTACTTTTATTATGAAACATTACTATCCCTTTAATTAGGGCTCAAAATGTCCATTCGCCACTAGACAATGGAGAGTGAAAAATCAGCCCTGGCGAGTAGAAATTCAGCCCTGGTGGGTATGCTATGGCTTGCAGTAGTGAGTAACTTTTCAGGTCTGGCTAGTAGCAAAGGACTTCAAATTATAAGCCCTGCCTTTAACCCCTTGAAATCAATGAAAATGTTTAGTTCTCCCTAAAGTGCAAATTGTTTGCCCCAGAACTCTGCCACTTTTCTCTTAAACATGTGCCTTTAACTGTTGAAAGAATCTACATGTATATTCATCTTATACCTAAGTACTGGATCTCACATAACAAAATGATCTGGTCTCTCTTGTATAAACTATATAATACCAGCAAATGACTAAACATGGCGCGGAGACATGACTTGTCACGCTCAATTATTACAGTCTCCTGTTATATAGAATGATATTCTCTCCCAAATAATCTATTTATTTTCTTTCCAGATTCTGCTGCTCATTTTAGCCTGTTAGAACCAGTACTATTTGTAATTATTGTATTAGTTTATTCCCATTGTCCCTTTAATAGGATAGTAATACTTAATATGTAAAAAAAAAAAAAAATGTATATTGTAGCATTTATCCCCATGAATAAAAAAGGGTACTCTCGCTGCTGAAAGGTGTTTTATTCAAAAGTTATTACAGAGCAAAGTTGAATTTTTTTGGTGTAATATCACAGCGGCCTGAAATTTTACAGTGGCGCTGTTGTTACACCATCCTATGGACTGACCTGGTCCACGGACCATAAATCACTTAGGATGGTGTAGCAACAGCACCACTGTACATTTTGAGGGCACTGTGATATTGCACCTAAAAAATTCAACTTTGAGCTGTACTAACTTTTGGATAAAACACTTTTCAGCAGTGGTAGTACCTTTGTTTTACTCAGGGGGGATAAACCCTACAACATTTTTTTTGTTTTGTTTTTACATTTTAAGTATTACTATCCCTTTAAGTGCCAGGGTGTGCTGAACCCATAGCAAAACAATGAATGGGCAACCCTCTGGGACCCAAAGGAAGTCTAGGGGTGTGTGCAATGCATGGAACAGCCCTCTAGGCCTAAAAGGGATAGTAATGTTTCAAAATAAAAGCAGCTCCAATTAATCTTCATAATATTTGGGCCATGGAGAGTGTTATTTCAATACTGTCAAAGTTGTAGTTCAAGAGTAATTGAATGATAAAGTATCCCCTCCCACCCTTTTTACCTAGTGTAAGGCACCTCCACTCAGATGTGGAACCTGGTCTCTTGACTGGACAGGTCACAGCAAGGGACAATCTTCTTACTGTGAGGATAAGGAAAACCCTGCCTCCGTTGACAGTTTTCGCATGTTTTTCCTTATGCTGACTGAAGATTGTCCCTCTCGGTGATCCATCCAGACAGTCTTGCTGCTCTGAGGTGAGCAGCGTCACTTCAGTAAAAGGGGTGGGAGGGGGATATTTTATCATTTCAATTACTCTTGAACTACAACTCTGACAGTATTGAAATAACACTCTCCATGGCCCAAATACTATGAAGGTTAATTGGAGCTGCTGTTTTTGTGAAACATTATCATCCCTTTAAAAGAAACATAGAAACACAGAATTTGACGGCAGATAAGAACCATTCGGCCCATCTAGTCTGCCCAATTTCCTACTGTGCACAAAAAACACAACCTCAAACCTTTTTTGGTCCTTGGTCTTTTCTTATGTTAAGGACCGCCTTATGCCTATCCCATGCATGCTTAAATTCTGTCACTGTATTGACATCTACCACTTCTGCTGGTAGGCTATTCCACTTGTCTACTACCCTCTCAGTGAAGTAAAACTTTCTTACATTACATCTAAACCTGTGTCCCTCTAGTTTTAGACTATGGCCTCTTGTCCTAACGTTTTTACTCTTTTGAAATATACTTCCATCCTGTACTTTGTTAATCCCTTCATGTATTTGAATGTTTCTATCATATCCCCTCTCTCTCTTCTCTCCTCCAAGCTATACATATTCAGATCCTTTAGTCTATCCTGATATTTCTTTTCCTGTAGACCAGTCACCATTTTAGTAGGCCTTCTTTGAATTTTCTCTAGAGTATCAATATCCTTCTGGAGATGGGGTCTCCAGTACTGTACACAATATTCTAGGTGAGGTCTAACTAGAGATCTGTACAGTGGCATGACTACGTCCCTTTTTCTGCTACTAACGCCCCTAGCTATACAACCCAGTGCCCTGCTTGCATTCCCCATCGCTTTATTACATTGCCTGCTTACCTTTAAGTCATTAGAAATAATTACTCCCAAAGAGTTAACCCTTTGAGCGCCAGAGTACAGAATGCATCACGTGCCACTCAAAGGGTTAAAAATTCTATTTTCCCTTGTTCTCCTATAAACTTTTAAATCCAGAATGCCACAAACAGTACAAATAAGTAATAGTTAAAAGAGTAATAAACCTATAGCTCTCCCTTGATGAATATAACAGCAAGGGGTGAATGTTCTTTCAACTATTACAGCTCAAACTTACTACATCTGTTGTGAGAGTCAGAGTTCAAATTTATTTTATGCAGGGCTGTAACAAGTACAAATTTGCCCTGTAATACTTTTTTAGCGAAAGATCTCCCAGCTGTAAGAATACCCTTATTTTACTAAATGTGAAAAGCTATTCCGTGTACATTTTTCCCCATAATTAGATTTTGCTACTCATAAACCCTTTGAGAGCCAGAGAGGTACCCTGCAACACATTGGATATCTCTGTGACACACAAGGTTAAACAGCTACTTGCACAGTTCAGTAGGGTTAAAGGTATAATAATGCTTCATTCGAATGTAAGGTTTGATCATACCGTATAGTTTGTGCTAATTCTCTCCACCATCGCCAATACTCATATTGGTCTAGTTTCTGTGTAATTATATTATACTAGCAGTGTGGGATGGTGTTGCCAGTCATATTTGTTTATTTGGATGCATTATTTGTGATTGTGATATAACAATGGCCATGATATTTAACAATAAGGTCATGTTTTACAATATCTAAATGGTACAGAATTGCTGTTGTTCATTATAAGAAGTGTAACGCTATGGCCCTGAAAGGGTTAAAGTTGCCTATAATGTTTTGATGTGTCTACTACGTGAACCCAACGAATAGCAGTGGGTTACGCAATGCATTGCTTTGGCACTCAAGGGGTTAAGGAAGGTCATAATTGTTCAAGTATCTGACTCATTTGAAAATGTGGGCTACAAGACAAAACAGCAGCATTGGGTGAAGCTTCCTGCAACCAGTGATATCATAGATGTGCATATCCTGGCCAGACAACACAGCGCAGCACAGCACCGGGGGGGGGGGGGGGAACCAACCGCTCACAGCATAGGCTTGCATATTGTTCAACCTTCCTTAACCCCTTGAGTGCCAGAGGGGTAGGCAATGCATTCCTTCTGTATACCAGTCACAGTAATATATAAAAATCTTCTTGGTTCACTGACTGCCCCTCACCGAGGTGGCAGGGAAGAAGAGTGCATGCACATTAGAGATTATCCAAAGGGCAGCGAGTGGCCTTTGCCATTACTGTCACACTAAATACAGCGCCACCCTGCCCCTCGACCCAATCTATGAAAATCTCTGCAGGGAGATTTACCACCATCGAGGTCAGGCAGTTCCTCGATGTGCACAGAACGCTGAATCCCATAGGCGATGCCATGCAGCATTCACTATTGTGTGTGTGTGTGATTATATCAGAGCTCAAAATTGCCACTGGCGAGTGAAAATTTAGGCCTGGCGAGTAGAAATTCAGCTCTGGTGGGTATGTTATGGCTTGCAGTGGCGAGTAACTTTTCAGGTCTGGCTAGTAGCAAAGGACCTGAGGTTTTAAGCCCTGATTATGTATCGCTTATCAAATCCAAAACCACATCTCTTACACAAGGTGAATAATTAAACCCTGCTCTTAAAGGGATAGTAATACCTATAATAAAATGCAGCTCTGAGTCTTCTTTATTCTATTTTTAGCATGTAGCGTTATATTTCAATACTAATAGGCTTCTAGTTCAACTGCAATTGAATCCAAAAGGATTCTCCTCCCGCCCCTTCTAGCTGCCTCCCATCAGTTGTGGAATCCGGTCGTGGGACAATCTTCATACAGTAAGTATAAGGAAAACCCCGCCCCCTTGATGGAGGACAGGATTTTCCTTATGCTTACTGAAAATTGTCCCTCCCTGCTCTCCATCTGGACCATCATGAGAGGTAGAGTGACGCAGGGGAAAAGGGCCGGGATCCTTTGGGATTCAATTGCTGTTGAACGACAAGCCTGTTAGTATTTAGCGCTATGTGCTAAAAATAGAATAAAGGAGACTCGGAGCTGCACTTTATTATAGGTATTACTATTTAAAGGGATAACAATACTTCTTTTTATCTTTATTTTATTTTGTAGGCATTAAAAAAAACATGAAGAACGATACAAGTCCTATCTCTCAAACCTTTATGGTGTGAGAGATATTCACAAGCAACATTTCCCCCTCCGGCCCCTTCTACCTAGTGCAAGCCATCTCTTTTCAGATGTGGAATCTGGTTGCTAGACCAGACAGATAACAGAAGGGGGCATTCTTCTTCCTATGAGAACAATGAAGGCCCTGCCCCCCTTGACAAGTTTTTCAGGTTTTTCCCTTATCTTAAATGAAAACTGTCCCTCTCTGCAGTCTACCTGGGCACCTTCCATCTGATCTGGCTGAGCAGTGTTACATCAGTAAAAGGGGCGGGAGGGGGATACTTTATCATTGAATTACTCTTGAACTACAACTCTGACAGAATTGAAACAACACTCTCCAAAGTCCAAATACTATGATGATTAATTAGAGCTGCTTTTACTATGAAACATTACTATCCCTTTAAATTGCAAGGTCTAGGTGCTATATACCAAAAGAAGAATAAACTAAATGATCCAGTGGATTCTGGCACAGCAATCTCCATTCTTAGAATGACTAAGGTTGGAGCTGTTCTCTTACTTGCCACACACTCTTCTTTCTTCGGGGAGGGTTCTCTCAGTGGGGATGGTGGTGGCTGATGCCATCTGCTTAGATACATGTCTGTGGTGGAGAGGTAGGGCAAGTCTGCCTCACTAGGGAGGGGGTCGCTGTCTTTTAGTAAGGAGGTTGTTGAAGTCCCCCATGTGGATCTCAGGGGGGTGTCCAATGGTGACCGTGACTTTTCTGGTGTTTCTTTACTGCGCAGCTCACGCCGGCAGGCTGCCTCAGAGAGGGAGCCCCCAGGCTCAGTGTCTTCCACCTCGGTCATTGCACGGGGAGTCTTTCCCTTTATCTTCGCAAGGTCCGACGTGAGGTTTTTTACCGGGGTCCTGTGCTCTGAGGTGCTGAAGGCAGATTTCCTGTGGAGAGAAAAGACACAGATCATGACTTGTTCTTATCAACAATATTCATGGAACTGTTCCTTTGTACAAATGAAGGGCATTATGTGGATAGGGCCCCCATCAGCTTTGGGACCAGACCTGCAAATGTTGAGGCTGCATTGTGAATGGGCATCTGAAAAGGGATCCCTCAGTGCTCTCTCACTGGTCCCAGGAGAGCCTAAACTGTAAGATTTGAAGTCTCACCATTCAGTCTTAATGGGCAGCCTGCAAAATCACCATAGCCCCTACTAAAAGAGATTCAGGCATGACATTTGATTCATTGGAGGCTGTAGAAGCAAGCTGCAAAGTTTGTGGGTGTAAGCCGCAACCTTCAGTGTTGTATGCCAACAAGCTGCCAGCCTAGTGTGTCAGTTTTCTAGCGCCCCACCCCCAACAGCTGACAGGAGCAGTTCTGAGACCACAGATTGTAGACCCAGATTTTTACTAAATCTGATCCAGTAGGAGCATCAAAGTAAAACATGATAATTACCTTTTAAATTAAATCTCGCAAAAGCCAGCCAGATAACATTCGAGGGGAAACTAACTTTACCATAGGAGACAAATAAAAATGTCCGCAGATTTATAGGGGAACTATCACCCCAACTAAAGTCCACCCCACCTTATTAGGCATCTTGCAAGAAGCTTAACAATCAAACTGTTATGCAGAATAAAGACCGCGTTAGTAAGAAATCCTTCCTCAGCTGACACTGAAGGCCAGGCAACAGCGCTCTAGAAGCATGCCTGTGCCATCAGTCCCTTCCGGTACCTTAAGGTACCATGCAATGCCTCCTGTAAGCAAAGATGTCTGCGCTGTTGCCTGGCTGTCAGTGTCGGCTGAGGTAAGATTTTTGACCAACACTGTCTATTCTACATAACAGTTTGATTGTTGAGCTTACTGCTAGATCCTTAATTAGCTGGGTGATAGTACCCCTTTAAAGAAGGCTTTTTAACCCCTTCAATGCTAGCAAGATATCAAATGCACTGCTTCACAATGTGCTGGAGACCTCTCTACACTTTAGGTGGTTAAAAGCCCCATCTAAAGCAGAACTACCACCACACAACATCTTTAGCTTACTTAAGTCCCCATCTGGCGACTAGCTGCTTAGTAGCGCTAGTCGCCAGAATTACCTTATTTAATAGATTTATGCTTTCTTCCATAGCTGACAGCAGCACACAGCACGGACATCTTGCCATAGTGACGTCCACGCGCCTGCGCTGTCAGTCCCTTTTGGAGCTGGCCGTCTCCTAGCAATGCCTCATAGACCCGGCTGGGAATGACAGCACAGGCGTGCGGACATCACTATGGCAAGATGTCCGCACTCTGTCCTGCCTGTCATCCATGGAAGAAAGCTTAAATCTATTAAATAAGGTAATAATTCTGGTGCCTAGCGCTAAGCAGCTAGTCGCCAGATGGGGACTTAATTAAGCTAAAGATGTTTTGTGGTGGTAGTTCCGCTTTAAATAGATTGTAATTTGGGGAATAGGCAATTGCCCCCCATGGTGCAGTTAGCTTGCTCTAGAATAACTAGGGAGGCTGGCTTACTAAGAATAATATTAAAGTTCTTCACAAAAAACATGGTTACATTTGATTAATTTTAACTGTAATTTGATTTTATATATTTTCTGCAAAAAGAAATTACGCAGAGAGAATTATCCTGTTCTCACCATAATGTCATTAGCATTCTGGTGAGGACCAGTTAAAGGGATAGTAATACTTAAATATTACTAATACCCATATTGTAGCCATGTTAAAAAGAATTTAATTACCCCCAGTGTCATAACCATAAAGGTTTGAGAGATAACCATCCACAAAGTTCCCCCTCCCTCCCCTTTCATGAAATCAGAATTGTAGCTGACTGCAGGGGAAGCCTGTCGTACGACAGTCAGGTGGCTCTGCAGCAGAGCCGAGAACACGTTAGTAAAAAATAATTATTTCACTTAAACAGTCTTCTACTTGTGCTTGGTTTGCAGTGAAATAATTTTTACTAATGTGATCTTGGCTCTGCTGCAGAGCCGCCTGTTGCACGTAAGACCGGATGTCCCTGCAGTCAGCTACAACGCTGATTTCAGGGAAAGGGAAGGAAGGGGGAACAATTAAATTATTTTTAACATGCCTACAATATGGGGATTAATAATATTTAAGTATTACTATCCTTTTAAATCAGGATAAAAAAAGCAAACTGAACTAAAACTTCTCAATAAAAAGGTTTAGAAGACTAACAAAGTTTATTACCAAAGAAAACAATGTAACCAAATCCTTGCCTTTAACATGGCCACTCATTCTTCAGTATAGCGAGCCCAGGTGCACAGTCCTAACAAAAGTAATGTATGCAACAAACTAGGTAGCACTAGTGGGACTTAATAATAAACAATTTTATTTGGTCAACGTTTTGGTCTTTATACAGGTCTGCACAAACCTTTTGTGTCCTTTTGCGTTGCGGCCATAGTTGAAGGTTTTGGGGGTGAGGCCGGTAAGGCAGGGGGAGGCCTCTGATGGAAACTCCCCAACCTTTGCACTCTCTGGTATAGGGCCTTCCGGCATGTCTGTGGATGGCTCCCGGGTCTGAGAAGTGCGTTGTTTGTCTTTCTCGCTGTCCTTTCTGACCAACTGCATGCGTCTTTCCATCCGCTCAATGCGGGCCAGAAGCTGAGGAGGAGAAAGAGGGGATTTTGGAGATGGGAAGAGAGTGTAGAATAATGTAGAAGAGTGAAGCGGACAGTGGAAGAAAAAAAAGTGTTTTAAAATGTCAGAATTATGAAAAACAAAGCTTTAATACTAAGAATGTTATCCGCCCGAATTAGATTTTGTGTAGTGGTTTTATAACATTACCATAGTATAATACTATGTGCACTGTACCATCCATGTTTACAGAATCATTAAGCTTACATTATGGCCATGGATCCCAAGTCTCAGGTAGACATCAAACAGGAACACCATCTGAGCAATTCTACAACAGTCAAAAAGCATATAGCCCATTGAAAGTACTGGGTGCCCAAATCTGCCAAAGGGCGGTACATAAACAGAACAGCCCCTGCTTGCACTGTGCTGCAGTGAACATTGGCACCAAAGGACAGAATCATTATTATAGGCCTAGCCCTCAGTGGCTGAGTGTCCAAGGTAACAATGGAGACTTCCAAGATAAAAGTGACCATCTTAACCCTTTCACATGCAGAGATGATGTAAATACTTTAAAAGAGGATACTTTGGCTAAGCAGACACTCTACTTTACTACATTAGTATACAGAGAGGGAGAGAGAGATATGGAAATAATATGGAAACTTAGCAAGGTTAGAAAGGAATCAACTAATAAGAACAAGTGGGTAAGAAAAAGTAAGAGTTGGAAAGAAGAGAGAGGGAGATATTGTACAAGATTAACAACCACATCCAGCCTGCATTGCACCAAAAACAGTATGTTTGTTAGCAAGACAGACACCTCAACAGCAGCCAGGAGACTGACACACATTTATCACCCAGCATACTCTCTGGTGGTGCAAAACAGAAAGACAAGGGGTTGAAAGATACCAATGCTACAAAATACACTTGTGAAAAATCTACTACTATCTTATTCAATTATCATCCAAACACAGATCAATTAATCGATGTTAACCTTTTGACAACCAAGGCCCTGAAACCCTGTTAATTTATGATACTCTGCCCCCCCCCCCCAAAAAAAAAAAAAAAAAAAAAAAAAAAAAAAAAAAAAAAAAAAGGCGAGTGACGGGAGGACAGATAACCTCCCCACTTCCAAAGCTACCTGCCACACAATGCAGAATTCACTGCATACTACAGTGAAAGTAAAAGGGTTAAGTGGGAAGGTCTCTCTTTTTTACATTTCCTGCAGTCTACTAAATGCCATTAGGCCCAAGCATCCCTGTTAAGCCAGCCAACGCCTGGTGTCAGGCACAGTAGGGGTTAAAATATATTCAAAGACTCTTCCTCACCCCCCAAAACCTTAAACCCATGATGACACCACCACCACCCCTTCTTTCTGTTGCCATGGCAGCCCATTTTAAACCCCCCACCCACACCCGCAACAAATCTATGAATGTCCTGTGTGTTTCTCATGAATGTGTATGGTGGGAAAAGGGGGGGGCATAACAGTGAGGGAGGAGGGGAGGTAGAGAGATGGGGGAGGGAGGTTGCATTACCTCAGCCTGCATGGGTCCTTCCTAGTGAGGGATGGCGCAGCCGATTCCACAGCATTACAGCAGACAGACACCAGCTCACACACACATCACTTTCCTCTCTACACTACAAAACCCCCCTTTCTCAAAAATAAATAAATATCCAACTCCCACCCCCCTTGCTACCCCAGTCTAGCTGCAAAAGGCACAGAAAATGGCAGTAGCGATAGTCTTGGAGGAATAATAAATGTATACCACAAACATAGGTGATACTGTCACAATAAATCAGGGGAAGAAACAGGTTTAGTGGCACAAAGTCTGAGAGCATTACAATGATTGTATAATCTATCACAATTTTCACTGCACATCACACCTCTGAAATGATGTTTAAGCAACTACCGTACTATGGACTTTATACATTAAACTAAAAACAGCAATCCTGCAGCAAACCAGCTGCACTATAGGGGGCGAATGAAAACGTACAGTGATTTAATCAGGGCATTTAACACCACGAAATGCATTGTGAAAACCTTCTTTAGCACTCAAAAGATTAACCCTCTGAGTGTATTGGATACCTCTCTGGCACTCAAAGGTTTAAATCTTGGGTAAAATGTGTGACTCAGTCGAAGTGAAGTTGTGTATTACACAAGTCCCTATGTTACACCACTTACCGGAACATGCAAGTTACTATGTAATGTTCCAATTCAAACCTATTTCTAATAATATTCAAATGTTCATAGGATTCATAGTAAAAACAGACCACTATTTAACATACAAACTGTGCATTTAGTGATACTACCCTGAACTAGCTTTGTACCAAATATTTAACATCTAGTGCTAAATGTATTTATCACTGATAAAATCCATCTACCATGCTAGAATATCTGTTTATATAAAGAAAACACTAAATATGCTGAAAATGTACGTGTGACTGCCCTCAATTGCAATGTATCAATAATTTAATCACCATAGGCTAATATAAGATTACCAAACCAAAATATAGAGTTCACAAATTGCAGATTCCAGTGCTAATTTAGAAGAACAATTAATCCAGGAAAATTAATGCTAATTTAGAAGAACAATTAATCCAGGAATATTAATAAGTGTGGATAATTCTAAAAGGGCAATGCAAGCAAACAGTAAATAAGACTGGGGCTTTTTGTATGTTATATAAGCCATTTGTAACATACCTAGAACTGGAGAAATTAACCCTTGTTGGTGTCAATTTGTGCAAATTAATTCCGCTGTTGACCAATATTACCACACACACTGTGCTTTGAGTGAATCCAGACATAGCACACAAAATGTAAGGCTTCAAAATGAAATAATATACTCTGCAGGGAATTACCATAAAGTACCACCACAGTATAAGGTTATATGAATATAGAGGTTAATTCCTCAAAACCTATTTATTTATTTTACAGAAAAATGACCACTACAACATAAAGGCAGATTTTAATTCACTGGAAAACAAACTAAACTTGCTTAAGATGCCAGGTCCACCTTACAGCACTGCTTCCCAACAGGTGTAACAACACATTAATGTGTCTTGGGGCTATGCTTAATTTGTCACACCTTTCCAAACATTGTCATTGTTATACTGTTCTTGATGATGAACACGTGTCACCGAAATACTGATTTTTCAATTACATCTTATCCATTTGAGCGCCAAAGGGGAGTGCACAGCAGTGCACAGGTCATCGCTTTGGCACTAAATAGGGTTAATGTAGTATGTCTCATATCTTAAAAGTTAGGTACCACAGATGTAACGGAATGCACTGATTTCCTTGTATATTAAGCCGTGCTGTATAACCCCCTTGGCACTCAAAGGCTTAAACTTCTCAACCATTGAAAGAGCCACTGGAGAAGCCTTCTCAATATACTGCATCCCTTCTGGTCCAACACCTTAAGGATCAAGGACTTACATGTACGTCATGGGGTGTACGTGCCTAAAGGACCCATGACATACATGTATGTCATGGAATTGAGGGGTCCCCACGTGGCTGAACACCATTCGGAGACTTCTGAGTCAGATAAGACAAAAAAAAAAAATGCTCTGTGGTCCTTACGTGCCAGCCGTGCTGGTCCTTAAGAGGTTAAATGTTGAATGTTTACCTTGCCACAAGGGTATCTAAAGCACTGCTTATTAATTTGGTGGACATCATCATTGGCAGTCAAAATGGTTAAAAGAAATCTCTCAGATTGAGTGCCATACCAGTACATAACTAGCCCTCCGCCATTCAAACAATTAAAAATAAAACTACTTGAAAAACTGTCCCCCCCATGGACACACTAGGAACCCCCACTGGATTACACACTTAAAAACACACACACACACACACACACACACACACTTAACTGGAAACCTCCATTACTCCAGGACAAATAAAGAGGGAATGATAAAGCACTTTATTATGGAAACACATATAAGGTGTATTTGCTGCTCTCACATACCTGGAAACTGACTAGCAATAGTATCAAATGAACAGCAATCACAGAGAGTTAGTATTATCTAAATATACGCCTGTCTGTAGAGATTAAAAATAATAATTAAAAAATAGCACTTCAAAGAAATTAGTGGTTTTCTGCTATTATGGTTATATGACCTAATAATTTATCTTTAAGTTTAAAAATACTGTATCATTTCATACACTTTAGTGAAGACTGGTATTTTAGTTAGCTCATTCACCTAATGGTCCTTGAAGAGTTAATAAAGCAAGTACTGAACTGTTCAGATTATAATAGGAATAAATATAAATTACATTTTCTATTAAACAACGGGTCTTTTGCATGGCTATACGCTTGCATTTAAATAGAGGTCCGCTTATCTTATTGTAAACAAATTAATGGTGTGTACAAAACAATGCCCTCGGGGCCAGTGTTTCGTTATCTTAATAAAAAGTATCACTAGGAAGACATTATGTAGGCCTAATCCCTGGATATTATTTCCTCACTCCCACGTTGCTCCCTCTGCCTGCTCCCCATCATTTTCTTACCGTTTCCTTCTCGGCCCTGAGCTCCCCAATCTCCCTATCTCGGTCCTGAATTCTCTGTTGCTGCTGCTCGATCAGGTCCAGCTGCAAGAGGACTATCTGCTTCAGGCAGGCACCCGGTCCCGCGCCACCTCGCAACGGCGGCCGCCAGCGGGGTCCGGGGGACGTTGAGCTCGAGGCCGGGGCCTGGCCTTGTCCTGTGGCTGCTGTAGTAGCCGCCCCGGCCCCGGTCACCGCCGCCCCGGCCGCTCCTCCAGCCCCTTTGTCCGCCAGGGCCCCCGCTTCGCAGCCAAGTCTCCCGCAGGGATCACCAGGCTCAGCTTGTCCTTTCCCTCGCTCCCCAGCCCAGCTTTCCAGCTGCGGCCTATTCCAGCCCGCAAGCCCCGGGCTTTCCTGAGGCTCTTCCCCCAGCGAGGGGTCGTCGGACCTCGGGCGGCAAACGCTGGATCTCATGCTCATAGCTCTTCCTCGGGCCCGGCATCGTCCTGCAGCCTCGAGTGAGGGGAGGAGGCCGTGGCCCCCGGGGCTCAATGTACAAGGAACTTAGGAGGATCCACTACAAGATGGCGGCTGTGGGGGAAGGTGGTGTATATAATATAATGCACCGAGAGGGGGAAGTGTGGACCTCTTCTAGTTGCGGTACTTTCAGAATGTCTTCCTATAGCAAGTTGAAAGGGGCAACTATTGGTAGACGCTGAATGTATAAGATATGAGGGGGAAAATACGTTGCAATACACCCAAAAAGGAGACTAAACGATAATATAACAGAAAGGGACTGCTGTATGATTATATGCGGTGCAATGTTGATGCAAACTAAGCGCACCATAAGGGATTAATTCACATTGCCTATTGATTTAAATGGGCCTTTTACCCCTTGAATGTTAGAGAGATCTGGACCCAACGCATCCTGAGACTCCTCTAGTATTCAAATGGTTAAAAGCCCAATTTGTATTTCTTCACTATGGTGCAATTGGTCTGCACAAGAATTGCACTACTTTTTTTGCGTTATATCTGCCTCAAGGTGTATTCAGTGACTAAGCAGTTACAGTAATTGTGTGATATTGCACTCTATAAATCAGAGTGATCATTTTGTATCTCTTTTTGGCACAAAGATGAAGGGGAGGTTTGCTTAGTTCAGTCTTCAATCAATAGAGAGATAGGATAGATCAGAGCATACACTATAATGAAAATTAGTGAAAGCACACCAGTGCTTAGAGGAGGGGCAAGGTGAGGCTTTCCCCCTCCCCCTGGAAAAATGTCTGGATGTTCATGATGGCCCACTTTTTTGTTTTTTGCTTCATATTTTCTGCAAGTGCATAATACGTAAAGCTAAATGGCATATAATTTTTATTAACTAATATTGTATTTATATATTTACTAGTTGAAGAGTCCGTTACACGGGCCACGGTGCCACTGCCAGCTGGTCGCGTGTCAGTCATGCAAAGTAGAGACTGCCCACACCGGGGATGATACAGTGCCAGCCGGTCACACTGCAGTCATGCTCAGTAGAGACTGCACGCACCGCAGCTGATACAGAGCTGGACGCTCCTTTCGGAGTGTCACGGGCAGTCTCTACTGCTCATGACTGCGTCGTTACAAACTTTCTAGCAAATTATTACATAGGATTTCATTTCACCTATATTTTTAGACATTTATGTTGCAGACAGGAAACTATCTGAATGCGTTTCCAGAGTATTGAATGTGTTTTTAGAGCACAGCAATGTAAAAACAAAACAAACAAAAGTGAAACAATATAGAAAGGTCTGAATTTGTCTACAGCATACAGAGCATTCAGTGCTGCAGGGAGACTGCAACATTGTAAATATCAAAGATATTGGAGTGTATAGAAGCATTATATGTAAGTCCATCGGCTAGGCTAGTGGGCACGGGGATCTCCTCTCCATGGTTCCCAGTAAAAAATGGCACGCGCCAAGGCTGTCCGTTGTCTCCAATATTGTATGTGCTCACGTTGGAACCTTTCGCTCAGAGAATAAGGGAGCATCCGAGTATAAAAGGATGTAAATATGGAGTAGAGTCTTCAAAGATAAGTATGTATGCAGATGATATAGTTGTAACTTTAAATGAGCCAAAAGTTTCCTTGGAATACTTCATGAAAGAAATAGAGATGTATGGGAATTTGTCAAATTACAAACTTAATATCAGTAAGTGTGGGGTAGTGGTATCCAATGTGAGTGAATACGAAGAAAGGAGTCTTAGAAGTAAATATAATTTACCTGTTCAGAAAAACTAAATAATGTATGTTGGGATTAAAATTTTAGCAGACTCAGATGAAATTTTAGCACTTAATTATAAAAGTTTATTAGCTCATATGGCAGAGAACTGTAAGTCCTGGAGTAATAAGGATGTTTCATGGAGGGGTAGGGCTAATACTGAGAGATCTTACATGTTGCCCAAGTGGACTTATTTATTCCGGACAATTCCTTTGCCCTTTCCTAAAGCATGGTTAAAAGAAATACAGCAAGTTTTCAGTAGATAACATTTGGTTAGGGAAAACCCCAAGAATTAGTAAAGAAATATTAAAGAAAAAAGTAAATCTAGGAGGTATAGGATTGCTTGAGATCAATAAATACCATGGTGCTGCAATGTTGGACCATCTAATTAGATTTTTACCATTACCAAGTTTGTCACTGAAAATCTTGGAGATAAATATGGTCGACTTATTGGTAGAAAAATGGTTAGATAAAGATGTAAAAAAATAGGACAAATAGTGGAAGATAATATAATAAAGCATTGAGTTTTGAACAACTGAAACAGGAGTACTATCTTCCAGCTAAGGAATTTTTTTACATATATAAGAATAAGAGACTATATAAAAAAGGTAATATTAGTATAACATATACATCATTAGAGGAAACAAACTATTTGAAGAATAACTGAATATCAAAAAAATAGTATGCAGTGGTGTGGTTGATTCAAAGGAAGATCGAAATATTATAAGTAATGAGCAAAAGAAGTGGGAGGAAGATTTAGGTATGGAAATACAAAAGGAAGATTGGCTTACAATTATAGTTAATTTAAAGGGATAGTAATACTTCGTTTTAACTTTATTTTATTTTATAGGCATTAAAAAAATATGAAGAATAATATAAGTCTTATTTCTCAAACCTTTATGGTTTTAGAGGTATTCACAAGCAAAGTTTCCCCCTCCCGCCCCTTTTTCCTAGTGTATGCCATCTCTTCTCAGATGTGAATCTGGTTGTAAGACCAGACAGATAACAGCAGGGGACAATCTTCTTTGTATGAAAACAATGAAAGCCCTTCCCCCCTTGACACGTTTTTCCCTTATCTTAATTGAAGATTGTCCCTCTCTGCAGTCTACCTGGGCACCTCCCTTCTGATCTGGCTGAACAGGGTGGGGGATACTTTGCTTGTGAATATCTCTTAAACCATAAAGGTTTGAGAGATAAGACTTATATCGTTCTTCATGTTTTTTTTAATGCCTACAAAATAAAATAAAGATAAAACGAAGTATTACTATCCCTTTAAGAAAGGTTATACATTGTTTGAATCTTGTACAGCTACAATATAAAGTAATGTATAGGTGGTGTGTGGTACCGGATAGATTAAAAAAGATGTTTCCACAGTTTTCAAATATATGTTGGAGGTGTGGTGTGGAGAAAGGAACATATGATCATATTTGGTGGAGTGCAGCAGAGTACAGAATTTCTGGGAAAAGGTTAGTCTGACGCTGGAGATGATAAAAGTTGATAATATCAGGAGAAAGTGGGACACCTTTTTGCTGCATGTGAATTGGCCAAATTTTAATAAAGTTAAGAGATATTTAACTTTGCATATTCTATTTGCAGAGTAGATGGTCTTAGCGCGCCAATGGAAAAAACAAGAGATTCCAATGAGGTTGACCCTTAAAAATTAAATAGAATATCAGTTACAGATGGGAAAGGATTTAAAGGGATAGTAATACTTAAAATGTAAAAAAATATATGTTGTAGGGTTTATCCCCCCGAGTAAAACAAGAGTACTCCCACTGCTGAAATGTTTTTCATTCAAAAGTTATTAATTTTCAAAGTTGATTTTTTTAGGTGCAATATCACAGTGGCCTGAAATTGTATAGTGGCGCTGTTGCTGCACCATCCTATGGAGATTTATGGTCCCAGGACCAGAGCTGTCCATAGGATCATGTAGCAACAGCACTACTGTACAATTTCAGGCCACTGTGATATTGCACCTAAAAAATTCAACTTTGAAAATTAATAACTTTTGAATAAAACACCTTTCAGCATGGGATTACTCTTGTTTTACTCAGGGGGGATAAACCCTACAATATATTTTTTTTTACATTTTAAGTATTACTATCCCTTTAATTATTGGACATTTTAATTTGGCCCCATAAGGAATATCTGTATAAAATACAATCAGATATAGCACCCCCCCTGTATAAATAAATGAATAGTAATAGAAAAGATGAGTAGATGATTCCCAGTGGAGACACATTCAGTGTTTGTTTGTAAAACTGTTTTAATAAAAGCGATACAAGTGTAAGATATTGGTATAGAAATAGTATAACAGTGTTATGTATTTATGTGTGTATATATAGGTACTGTAATGTCTTTTATACTTTCGGGAAAAAAATGTAAACATCTCTGTTTTCACAGTCCCAGACTGTACAGACTGGAAAAATGGATATAGAGAGCTCAATATCAGGGGCAAAAAAGTGTTAAAAATATAGTTGCAGATAAAAAAATAAATAAATTGTAGGCTATTTGACTTTACATATTATTCACTTGAAGAATATGTAAAGTAAAAAAAAAGAGGTTTGCTGCCTCTTTAAAATGTATACCAGACCGCCATGATGTACTCTATATACTGAAGATGTCTCTATATATATGATGTCTCTATATACTGAAATATTATGTTTCATGTCTACACTTCAGTACAACTAGGATGTGTATGCATCACTATTTACTGCCTTGCCTGACGCGGAAGAAAATGTCTCTTTATAATAAATTGTCAGACACTGATTAACAGTAATGGGAACGAATATATGTAAGTACTTGGGTAGGATTTCTTCATAAATCAGTAAGATATATCTATCTATTCATAGATTATTTTATTTATTTTTTGCATGGTGTCTGAAGTTGCCTCTGTTTGCTATGCACCATTTTAGGTTTGCATTTAGTTTTCACCTTCATGCAATAAACTATATGCATTATCATAAGGGATGGGTGCATAGTTAATTTTCATTTCTCCTGGAATCTCAGAAATGTTACATTCTAATGGAGAGGAAAGTCAGTGACTTACAGTTCTCCATAGAATGTGATAGAAACTGCCTGTCACTTCCTGTCCATTAGACTACCAGGAAGTAAACACACAGTAAATTCACTTCCTGATCATTTGAACTCAACGCAACTCATTGCTTTGCAATGCTTGGTTACCCCTCTGGCACTCAAAGGGTTAAGAGGCCGCTACCTCACTGCTCCATGTGATGCAGACTTGTCGCCTCACTCTCGCAATGCAATCATGCGCAGTAGAGACTGGACGAACGTGGGGAGTTTCTACTGTGCATGACTGCATCGTGACAAACATCCTAGCGAATTATTATATAGGATGTTTTTGCTTAATTTTAAACTAAAATTGTAATCTTTTGAATGTGATTTATCACCAGTAAGTAGGTCTGCACATAAGGGAGTAGACATAGCACACTGTGCATTATGCAGTCCCTCTGTGGCTACATGATTGGATAGAATATTGACCCTGTGTTATTCTTCTGTGCCCTCTCATTAACTTTTAGAGTGCAAGAGGGGTAAGCAATGTGTTTGTTCCCCTCTGGCACTCAAAGGGTTATAGGAATATTAACACCTCCTAATAATAAATCCCCTCTCATCTTAAGCTTCACAGAAAATCTGCGTGAACAATGAGAATTAATTCAATGTGTAACTTTCCTTGGATTTTAATATTTAATTCGTACTTGATATCATTCCCATGGAGACAGACATGATTCTTTCTGCAGCACTCCGAACTCACTATTTTTTTTTTTTTTTAAATGAATCCTTCATTGGGAGGAGCTTGGAATCCTGTAGTCATAAAGAAAGAATCATCTAGCAACATGATATCCAGTACTAACTAAAGATTAATTCTAGAGAACCATTACACTCAGAAATTATTTTTCGAGTCTATGCTGATTTTTTGCCAAGATTAAGCTAGTGCGTGTTAGTGTGTATCTAAAATAATATAACTAACTTTTACAGGTGCTAGCTGGAAGTACCTGATGCATTGATGTATTTAGGCTTAGGCCGAGTAGGTCTAAGCAGATGGTCAGGGGCAGCCGATTGTGAAGTATTTCCAATCTGTGTCCATATTCATTTTCTATTTCATTTTCTAAAAAAAAAAAAAAAAAACTCACTATGTGACAATACCCAATATCTTCTTGCTGGGCATTTCGAATGCCATGGGCTCCTCCTCAACATGCCTTGGATTTGCCTCCATTAAATCTGGTAGTAATCAGTGGTCCCAAAAATGTTAGGCCATGCTTTTTGGTTTGGATGGTGGGCCACTGGTGAATATCCCACACCTTATTGGGGTTAGGCTGCTGCTTTCCACTAACCCCTCCCACCTGATGTCAAAGGTACTGTACCTCTGCCATTCCTACCAGACCATTGACTGGTCAGGTAGTCATTCCCACAGCCTAGATCCTATCCAGAACTTTCCCCAGTGACAGAGTTGTTCTTTCCTTATGGGCATACCTGGGAACTTGCTGGGTTTCACCCGGAGTCTCTGAATTTAGAGCTCTGTCTCTGGGTGTCTGGATGAAAACTTCAAATCACCGGGTAACGAGAGAGATGCTTAATTATAATTCATATAATTCAGAGCATGATGAAGTCTGCATGGGTCAGCATCCCTGTGGAAGACTTCCTGCACTTCTTGGGGATTAGGTCTCAGTGACTAGAAGCTGTTCTGTGAGCCAGTGGAAGGACTGCCCTCTATTAGGCAGTGTTTTGAATGTATTTTCAAAAGACGATATTAAGATGAAAACAAAACTTAAAGTATACCTGTCACTGTAAAAAAATGTTGCTTATTCTTTAAAAATGATGCAACGTTTTCTTTATTTTTAAAGAGGACGTATCATTTTCCAATTCCTCCCCTCAGTAGGTGTTTCCACAGTGCATGAATTTGCCTGATTATTCGTCCTTGGCAATCTATCTCACTGTTAGGTTTTAGCACCCTTAGAAAGTGGAGAGATGTGATTTTCTGGATGCTTAAAGGGATAGTAATGTTTCACAAAAATATCAGCTCCAATTAATCTTCATAGTATTTGGGCCATGGAGAGTGTTATCTCAATACTGTCAGAGTTGTAGTTTAATAGTAATTGAATGATAAAGTATCCCCCTCCCACCCCTTTTACCTAGTGTAAGCCACCTGCCCTCAGATGTGGAATCTGGTCCTGGGACCAGACAGCTCACAGCAAGGGGCAATCTTCTTACTGTGAGCATAATGAAAACCCTGCCCCCCTTGACAGGTTTTCACTTATGCTCACTGTAGATTGTCTTTCTCTGTGATCCATCCGGACAGTCTTGCTGATCTGAGGTGAGCAGTGTTACATCAGTAAAAGGGGCGGGAGGGGGATACTTTGTCATTCAATTATTCTTGAACTACAACTCTGACAGTATTGAAATAACACTCTCCATGACCCAAATACTATGGCGTTCCTGACCACTTTTCTGACTGAGTCCCTGGTACCTTGAACTAACCTGTGCCTGATCTCTGGACTTGACCTCTGGCATGCCTAACCACTTTTTTGAATGAGCCCCAGGAACCTCTGCCTGATCTCTGGACTTGACCTCTGGCCTGCCTGCCCACTCTTCCGCCTAAGTCCCAGGTACTGTGTTTTTACTTTGGAATTTATGGGGGGTTGTAGTAGCCTGCTCTGGGACTCTGTCCTTTCGTTCTCTATCTGGCTGTTTTCTAGGTTACTCAAACTTTGCTAGATATTACTGTTTGTTCCTGTGGCCTTGCATTGTGCATGATACTTGATTAGAGCAGACTTAGTGGGTGTTATACTTAGTTCAGTTGTTAGTATTACTGGTTGGACGTATTTCCTGGTCAGCCTGAACCCAGGTTATTGTATTAGCGTGATACTTGGTTATGTTTACAGACTGTTTGATGTTCTACTAAGGCCTAGATTCATCAAGGTGCGAATGGTTCAATACGCAGGACAATAAGAGGATTTCTCTGCGTATTAACCATTTGCACATTCAACAACTTTTGGATAGTATCTGGCCCTCATTTATTCTTCAATAAACGATGGCCAGATAGATCCACAAATGTGATACGCTAGCTTCAAGTTGGTGTACCCCATTTGAATGCATGGGGCGAGCAAACACACGCATACCCATTTTCTCGTATGAGTATACGTGTGTTTTTCCCCATGACTAACCAATTTACACAAGTTTCTCTGCTTCGCATACACAAAGCAGGAAAGCATGCAAAATCAGTGATGAATACCCAAAGGTATCCATCAATTATCACGGCAAAGAGCAGCGTATTTGATACGCTGCTCTTTCCACAGTTTGATGAATCCGGGCCTTAGTGTTTGTGTGACCTTGGTAGCAGTTTTCAGGTAGTTACGATAATCGTGTATTGTGAACTGACTGCAGACTATCACTACAGTTATGGACAGTGTTTGTCTAAAAAAGCAGATAAACCAACCTATGAAGCCACTCACCTCCAACTAATTATAGACATAATCTCTTTCTATAGGTTCTTACACATGGGTGACAGTAAAGATGCAGCTTGCTGGAGTTGGTTTGTTAAGCAGGGTGAAAGGAACAATTTTCAAGCAGTATACCTTTCAGCATGGGCTACGTAACCAGCTGAGCATTTCTGCATTGGTGTCACCAACATGAAAGGGGCCTTCCACGTTCAATTGCCTTGGTTGACTGGTGCATAGTATGAACAAGTGTTTCTCAATATTAGTTCTCACCAACAGTGTAACACAGGTTTTTAATATATCTCTGCTTGTTTATCTGTCTTGAGGATAGGAGCTGAGACTCACTAGTATGAACTACACCCCAAATAAGAAAAGAAACAAAACCAAAAGAGTGTTTATCAGCATTTGTGAAAGCCATAAAAAAATCTGGATATATGTGACTGAACTAATCTGCACATGGGATAAACACAGATTAAAAACATATACATATCCCAATTTATTATATAAAGGCTAAGATAAAAAAAACAGACAGAAAAGTACAAGAAATGTTATATCTAAGGAAAGGAGTAACCTGTGTCTGATTATTCCACCAAACACCAGTATGTCAAATAAAATATGGGGCCAACCTGTGGAAACTAAATAACAACATGCTGTCCTTTAGAGTCCTCCACATTATGGAACCTTGTAGTAGAAAGTGACTAGACAGTAGTAAAGTTAAAAAAAAGGGACAATAGTAAGGAGCGAGTTAGACAAAGAATATGAGGATATGACAGGAAGCCAGGCAAGGGTTGAAGAGGAGCATGTTCTCCTGTGTGGAGCCTCCCATCTGGTGCCAGAGAGTGTCCATCAAGGGAAGAAGGATTCATCCTAGAAATAGGGATCACCAGTGAGATACAGAGCAGGGGTTTTCTTCTCCAGGGACCTTTATGGACTGTCTTTCCAACCAGAGCTTAGAAACCAGAGGAGTTCCTGGCCTGGGGTTCCTGAAAGTAAAATAGCAGAGTCAAGTAATATTTCTTCCAAGAGTAGCAGTTTTTGAGTTTGTTCTGTTCTTTTTTTTGCACTTGTTATTAAACATCATATATTGTTTATGGAAGTTTTACATGTGCTATGCAGTAATATAGATACTTCTTATAATATCCTGATATTTTTTAAATTTGCTTAGAAGGAAGAAACCATCAATTACAGATTGTAAGCTTTAGTTTGCAAGGTTCCCTTATACTGCTGTCGCCAAAGTTTTTTAATCTAGTGTATCCATTGTACACCATTTGTCATCTTTTTGTACAATGCTGCAGAATGACTTTCTTTAAAGGACAATCATCAGGTTTTAGTAAGTGTTCTCCTAAAGGAGCAGACTTAGTTAAAGGCCTGAGGCTACACTGTGTAGCACCAAAATGGCTTCTGATAGCTGTTTGGGGAGGGGTCAGAAAACTGATCCCCTAGTTAGAAGTTGGCTCTAAAATGCAATTCAGATGTCTGAGGCTCACAAGCTCAATCTTTACAGGTGGAGTGTGCAGCCTCGATAAACTCCTAGTGCCAGGATTGAAAGCCTTTCTCTAGGGTCTATGGTAACTGTGAGCACAGCCCAATGAAACTGAACATCAGGACTTCAAATCTCAGAATTCAGTCTTTATTGCAGGACAAGCGAGGCAGAACTGGGGCTCAAACTGCAGCTCTGCTTCATCAACAAGTCTACTCCTTGTCACCAAATAACAATATCACAACAAACTCTGTAAGTTGTTAGGAGCGTACAGGATGATGTGACTCCTCCAACAAGGGCTGGTAGAGTGCAGGCTAGGGTGCAATGCTAGGGATTGTAGGTTGTAAGCGCAGGCCTCCTGTAGTGTATTGTGCTGCGGCTGAGGCCATGTATAGATGCTGGCCATGAAGCCAAATGACCCACTTCAACTGAGTTGATGAAGGCCCAGGATAACACATTACAGTGAAGACTAACACCACCAGCCCCTGGGAGAGTCTTTCCAATATGTAGGTAAGTATTACAGGGAGGTAGACTCACTAGAAGCAGGTCTGATAGACAGGACTGTAGATGAGAGTAGGAAGGTATCACAAGTGAAGCAGGCAGGGTACTAATGGAGCCGCAGGATACCACAGAGAAGAAAACCAAGCACCCTGTCAGGAGAGAAGAGAACTAAATGAGAATCTCAGACAAGTAGGTGGATAGCTGCCAGGGACAGGAAGCCAGATGAACAGGCAGAGAGAGAGTGTAAACCAGGGACAGGACAACAGTACATCAAGCAAGGAATAAATCACTAGGCAGAAGAAAATCCAAGGACAGGCTAAGGGTCAGTAACAGTTCATCCAGCAGATTAAATCACTAGGCAGAAAGGAATCCAGGGACAGGCCAAGGTCAGCAACAGTTTATTCAGCAGAAATAAATGACAGGCATGGGAATCCGGAATACAGGCCAAGGTCAAGAAGAACTGGAAGCACAAGATAACTAGGCACATGAACTCTATAATCTCGCAGAAGAACACGGCACACAGCTTAATATAGGCCCTAACCGGAAGTTCGGGCCAGATATGATGCCACAGCACGGCGTGCGATGACGAGCAACCAGCAACAGACCACCCGGACACGCTGGCGAGAAGAACGCGACACTCCTAGGGGAGCAGAACTGATGATATGCACTATTTTTGGATTAGCTGCCAGGGCCGTATTTACATCATAGACACCCTTAAGCAAGGCCCTTAGCAACACCCACTCCTCACATGACCCAGTCCTCAGTCTCATCCACTGTTTCCTTGTACGCAAAATACCCTTCTCACATGACAAGCAGGAATGAATAAAGCTTTAACATATTGGTTGCTAGAGAGAGAGATCTCAATCATACCTGGGAACTATCTGGATCTGCCCCAGAGATTCCTGTTTTATGAATTAATTACTGGGACTCCAGTGACAGAGGCTAATTCTTCGGCTATGCAAGTTCGGTCTCCCACCCTGTTCCTCCTACTTCCCTACCTATTTAAGTGCAAACTTTGTCTCTCAACCCTCCAGTTCTTGTCACCCCAGTTAATCCCCCCACTCACATTATAATGTTGAGAGTATCAATTAGACACTCCCATCCTCAGCTCTGTGTGTTTCTCTGGGGTCCATGAATAGGAAGGTTCCCAGGTATGTTTCTAATGCATTGTATAGCAAATCGTTGGAGATCAATAATAGCCTGTAAAGATGTATAAGACTGATGTAGAGACATTGAGATTGCTCTGGTCACAACCACAATTCAGAATGTAGGACAGACCAAAACATCTGACTTCCCCTCAAATTGTGGAGTTCTAGGAAGTTGCCTACTCTTCTAATTGGGAAATCCAGCACTGACAGTAGGGTGGCCACATTTCCATTCTACCATTCAGAGACACTGTAAAGATGAGAGCAGCAGAGCACTTGTCTTTGGCTCCATTGCGGTTATGTGGGAGGGGATGCTATAAATCACTGGACATCAGTACACAACCTGCTCTTTTTCCAGCAAACCACATATTTCTAAGCACTAGAGGGAAAACTGGCCATTAACTGCTGTGGCAGAAAGTAATACCTGTTGTGTGCTACAATAAAATGTACATCACACCCAAAGCCTTAGATTAACATTTACACTACAACAAAATTGCATTGTAGCTTCTGTTAGATGTCATTATTAAAGCTCCATTCTCTCTCTAGGTTTTAGAGCTCTGTCTGGAAGCCATTTTATTGTAGCCCAGCAGAGGTATCCCTTTCTAGCACTGTAGGAAATGGGCAGTTCTCCTTCTAGTGTTTAGAACTCTGTGCTCCGGAGTCTGTAGGACTTTGTATTGTCCCAGAAGGGGGCTGCCTGGGACATGGGACACACATGGTCACCCTACCTGACGGCTGCCCTTTAAATAAATAAGTCAATAATAATTATAGTAATAATAATTAATCACAAATTTAAAGGACAACTAAAGCCTCCTAATAATAATTCCCCTGTTAAGTTACTATGGCTATAAAATGCAAATGGCCTCTTTTAATTTTTCCCTTGTGCCTTTGTTCATGAGGTAACATCTTCAATAAGTCCTGGATGTCATGTCTATGGAAGCAGACATGACAGTTGCTGCAGCATTTTCAAACTGAAGCAGGCAGAGTGCATAAATGCACTTAACCCAACAAGTACTATAGTGAGCACAATGCATTGCACATCTCTCTGGTATGTAAAGGCATAAGGTTACCACAATTTGAGGTCCCATGGTCTTAGCATTAACTGTAATGTCTGCCTTGATAGACATGACTAACTGAATCTGCTATCAGTTGAACAAAGGCACACATACAAAACTCATAGTGGCCAATAGTCATAGTAAGGCAAGTGGGACTATGTGTTAGTTCTCCGTTAATACAACAGTATGATAGAGTATAAAATGACTACAGAGGAGAACTGTGGCATATAATAAAAAAATAGAAAAGTGTGAGCTAACCTAATATGTAGTACAGTGAAGTATTCATAATAAAGTGGGTTACAACACAAGTCAAGACTAATGCAATAAGGTTAAGAAACCATGCCAATTAGAAATAATTTGGAAGCAGGTCAAGATTGTTCTTGAATAAGCAACATTAGTTTAGAGTGAGTAAGCCCAGTGTTGAGACACAAGCTTCAGTAAGACATCCAGGAAAGTAAAGTACATACAGTATGCTTGACCCATTTATGTCAGCAGAGCCAGAGTGAGGCAATAGCAGCACACATTTTAGTTAGTGGCACACTCATGATGAGGGCTCCTATATACAACTAACACAGAACAGGGGGCAGTACTTGATGTCAGTTTTTATATCCATGCGGTTTGCAAGTGTGTCGTCTTCCTTTTACAACCTCATGGAGCAATTCTGGGGCAAACTAACTGTTCCTTAAAGGGATAGTAATGTTTCACAAAAAAAGCAGCTCCAATTAATCTTCATAGTATTTGGGCCATGGAGAGTGTTGTTTCAATACTATCATAGTTGTAGTTCAAGAGTAATTGAATGATAAGGTACCCCCCTCCCTTAACTTTTACTGATGTAACACTGCTCACCTTAGAGCAGCAAGACTGTTCGGATGGATGGCAGAGAGGGACAATCTTCAGTGAGCATAAGGAAAAACCTGTCAAGAGAGGCAGGGTTTTCCTTATGCTCACAGTAAGAAGATTGTCCTTGCTGTGATCTGTCTTTTCAAGAGACCAGATTCCACATCAGAGGGGAGACAAATTACACTAAGTAAAAGGGGCATCAGGGGGATACTTAATCATTCAGCTACTCTTGAACTACAACTCTGACAGTATTGAAATAACACTCTCCATGGTCCAAATACTAAGAAGATTAATTGGAGCTGCTGTTTTTGTGAAACATTACAATCCCTTTAGCCATCGGGTACCAGAGGGGTATTTGTCCTTTAACTCTTTGAATGGTGGAGAGGTATCCAACACCATGAGTTTACTGGGTTAAAGGGCAAATACAAATTTCCACTAATTTAAACTGGGGCTTTTGATCCCTTGAATGCTCTCCAGAGTATTGGTTCACAATGTATTGAAGACCTTTCTAGTATTCAAAGCATTAAAATTCCTAGTTTAATTAATAGGAATTTTTGTATTTTTTATTTATCCTCTAAGGCATCATTTGCATGAGTTACAATGCTTTGGATACCCCTCTGGTACCCGATGGTTAAAGAGATAGTAATGTTTCACAAAAACAGCAGCTCCAATTAATCTTCGTAGTATTTGGACCATGGAGAGTGTTATTTCAATACTGTCAGAGTTGTAGTTCAAGAGTAGCTGAATGATTAAGTATCCCCTGATGCCCCTTTTACTTAGTGTAATTTGTCTCCCCTCTGATGTGGAATCTGGTCTCCCCATCTAGTTGCTAGATGTGGAGTTATTCCGGCCCATGGTGCTAAGGGGTGGTAGTTCCGCTTTAAGGCCTCGATTCAATGAATCCCGCTAAAACTTGCTGTACGGCAAAATTGGCTACCAACTGAAAAAAAAGAGTATAAGTCGGTATTCAATTGCCCTGCTGACTGAAACCCACAATGAATATTGGGCCACATAAACTGACTTGTGGCCAAACATCCGTCATGTTGTTTTAAGTTCCCAAAACCCATGCTAATTAGCATGAGTTATGGGAACATCAATGGAAAAGAGCTAATGATCTGTGCTAGACACCCTTTCAAGCACCAAGCATGAGCTCAAACACAGAGTCACCCTCCCAAACACTAACCCTACTCTACCCCTAACAGTGAAGTGCAACAATACTACCCCAACAAACACCCAGAGCTGTATAACACTTAACTGTCATCCACTGTCGATCTTCTTCTGCCATCTTCCATCTTCTTCTTTCTCTCCATCTTCTGTCTTCTCTTCCTTGTTTCAAATACTCCCCTGTAAAGAGAAAAAAAACATTAAACATTACATTTTGGCAAAAAACATAACTTGGAAATTTGTGCTTTGTTTAACCCTTTGACTGCCAGAGGGGTTGCAGAGCAATTTGTTTCGTACCTCTCTGGCACTCAAAAGGGTTAATGTAATGCATAAATCCCAAGTTGAAAGACAAAATTCCCCCCAACAAAAAAGCATTGTTCCGTTCCTTTTCACAAGCAGCCAATTCTTTGTTCTAATTAGAAATGTAATTCATAAAATTTAAATTTTGTGGCTGTTAAAAAAGAATCCAAGTTGTAGGCTTCACCGCTGTCGTCGGCGATGACGACAGGAAGTGAGGCTAACAAACCCCCACTTTTGGTACCTTTCAGGTAGCTGCCTGAGCCAGTGTGTAGGAAATTTGAACACAGACCGGCTTTTATATGGCCAGTCTCTGTTCAAAATGTCTCCCAGATGTCCACTGGCTGGGTTGTGTGCTTACGCACCTCCCAGTCAATCAACTTCCAGGAGGGAATAGCGGAACCTGCTAGAAGCTGATTGACTTGGAGGTGCATATGCACACATCCCAGCTAGTGGACACTGGGAGTCATTTTGAACACAGACTGTCATATAAAAATGTATCCCAGACATCCTCCTTGTTGTGCGGGTATGTGCCTAGAGAAATGTGTCCACGTGCAATTATATAAATATTACCATTGTCCAGTTTTTTCACCCTGCTTCAATCAGGCTTTTGCCCAAATTACTCAACAGCCAATGCCCTCCTAAAAGTATGCAATGATATCCAGACTGCCATGGAAAATGGTGAACTCACTGGAGCTATCTTTCAAGATATTGCAAAGGCATTTGATACAGTAGATCATAATATTCTGTTATGTAAGTGTTTGGGACTGGGTAATCATTCTCTAAACTGGTTCCAATCCTATTTATCAGACAGGAAGCACTATTTCCCTTCTTCTCAAAATAACAAGTGGGGTTCCCCAAGGCACCAGTCTTATTCCTCTTTTATTTTTTCTGTCTTTAAATGATGTGACAAGAGTTTGCAAAGAATATTCTGTGCACATGTATGCAGATGACACCATAATCTACACTACAAATACAAAGGTATCTCATTTTAAAGCCATATTACAGCATGATTTCTTTGAAGTTGAACGATGGATAGCTAAAACAAACCTGTTCATAAACACATGCAAAATGGTCACAATGGTATTTGGTACAAAGCACAAACTACTCAGCAATACCCATCTAACCATCGCAACAAAGTCTTATCATAACTTGGCCCTGGTAGACTCCTACAAATATCTTGGTATGTGGCTTGACTCCAACCTGACTTTTGGTCTTTATACTGATGAATTAACATCCAAACTTTATCCTAAAATAGATGCTTTGTTTAGAAGCAAATCCTGTTTTTAAGTTCCCTGGTGAGAAAACGTATTGTTCAGCAGATGTTAATGCCTGTCATGGGGAAGTTTTATATGCTTCCATGCCACAAATCCATCTAGGTAAACTTGGCACTCCGTATAACTTATTATGCCACTTTGTCCTTCAGTGTAATTACACAACCCATTACTATGATATGTTTAAAGAACTAAATTGGCTAATACTTGAATCTAGACGTGTCCTTCACCTTTCTTGTTTAGTATAAAATCACCTTTCTGGAAAGCTACCAGAGTATCTGAGAAGTATGCTCACTCCAGATCTCCATAATGGCTATACCCTCCACTCCTCTGCTAACAATTCACTGAGTATACCACACTACAAGAAAGAAGCTGGTCTATCTGCCTTTATCGTCAGAGCTCTGAAAGCCTAGAATAATATACTCAAAGTAGATTTTTCTTTGTACCTAAAAATATTTAAATATATATGTGTGTTTGTGTGTGTGTAAATTTGTGTCTCTTTACTTAGTGGCTTTGTATGATACACTAGGTGGTTGCATGGGAGATATAAGAATGGATGCTCTTCTCCACCTATCCACAAGATATTTTCCTCATTCCCCTAGCTTTACTCTGAGGACAGTGGATCCTATTCCAACATGTGACTTGAAAGTGTTATCCTAAAAGACAACTTTGTTTCGTGGCTCTTACATCTTTTTAGAGAACAGGGGAATTCAAGGTTCTTCATAGCTTTCTTCCCTATTTGGTATTTCAGCAAAATTCGGTGTTAGTTCAACTGTGACCAGGTTTTTCTCCTAGCATTATGTAGCATCCTTCCGCAGTTATGAAGATCTTCACAACCTGGTTGTTTAGTGTAGTCTTTGCTGTGATCTTGGCAGTACAGTCTTTTCCAGACATCTAAATCTGTTCATAGCTTTCTTTGGGCCATCTGATGGCTATTGCCACTACTTACAAACCTCTATGGCAGACTCTTACAATCAACTGTCAGCTCATTTTGCCATAATCAGCACTACATCATGGGTTAAGAAAGCAGTAGATTCCATCATGCACTGCGTATTCCTGGGTTTATAGCCTACATGCTCTAGGCTCAACCTTCATGCAGCCAGGAGACTGCTTTTGGTTGCACACTCCTTCAAGCAGCTGCAGTCTAATTTCCCCTCCCTTGGTTTCTGGTTTGGTATCTCTCTGTGTATGCTCACTGGAGACCCTAAAGAAAAGATGGATTTGTTTTCCTGCCAATTATTTCTCCTTTAGTAGCACAAACACTTCCCACCTTTGTGTTTTGTGGTCAATAAATACAATTTTCAGCATTATTTATGGTGTCCAGTTAGTCTCTGTTCCAACACTAAGGATGGTGGGGTGGAAGGTTCATCTTTAAATTTCTTGTCCTACCTTGGAATGCGACACCTCTCTCTTTGAGTTTTACTGAAGGAGAACTGAAGGAAAAACAACTGAAAGGTACCAAAAAAATATAAGAAAAAAGTTAAAAATGTAAAAGTTCACAGACTGATAATCCACTTGTGTCACAGTTTTTGATGAACACTCAGACCAGACTGGTAAGGTTAAAATAACTTTATTAGGATAAAGTACATACAAGGAGTTAGGCCACAGGCCCATAATAAGAAACAATAAATATATAGCAATAGTAAGCCAGACACGAGATATATAGCAGGCAGAGGAGGCAGCAACTGGCTTCAAATAGTTCTGTGCTTGAACCCTGAAGACTGGAGGCTCGTAAGACCAGGCAACCTTACCCTAGTGGACTAGGGTTAACCAGGCTACTCAACCCAGGGCTGACAGCAGGACTATAGATGACTGGTAGTCCCGTAGGTGGTAACTGGCATAAAACCCAGATGCTTGGGTGGCACTGAACCCAGTAGGAATGAGGCAACACTGATCATGGTACAGGGGTCCCAGGAAGACCAAGGCAACCACTTACAGTAGGCAAACCCTAGAAAGCTAGGGGTGGATCAAGGCAGATAACAGGAAGGCCACAAGTGTCCCCTCACACTAACAAGTGTGATGTAATGCAACCGCTGGCTCTTTAGCCCAAAGGCTAATGCAACAAAGAATGGAGCACAGTGTCCCCTCACACTAACGAGTGTGATGTAATGCAACCACTGGCTCTTAGCCCAAAGGCTACTGCTACAGGGGAAGGAGCACTGGCCCAGCCTAGACAGTCTAGGCACTAAATAGGTTAACTGGAAACACCCAGAGATACACTGAAACTCCCACAGGGAGTGAGCCCAGCTAGAGCACAGAGGAGGACACAGATAGATCTGAGTAACTCAGTCAGCACTTACATAGCACTGTACCGGTACTTTGCGTGTGCACACCACCAGGGGCGGTTAAAGTAAGCAGCTACAGCACGAATGCCAAGCCCACGGTCGACAAGATAAGGATAGCGCCATGCGACGCACAACAGATAAGGCAACTGGAAATCCGCTGCTTGTAACGCTGGCCAGCCAAGGGCAACTGAGCGGTACAGCCATGCACGGATGACAACGGAGCGGGTGCTCAGCCAGGGATGGCCACAAGCGTAACGGGAATACAGCCAGGTCACTAGTAATGGAGCAGGCTCATCAGCCAGATAGGTCAGCAACAGAGTGGGTTCTCAGCCAGATCAGTCCGCAACTGAGCGGGTTCTCAGGCAGATCAGTCAGAAACGGAGCAGGTCCTCAGCCAGATCAGTCAGCAACGGAGCGGGTTCTCAGCCAGATCAGTCGGTAACGGAGCGAGTCCTCAGCCAGATCAGTCAGCAATGGAGCGGGTTCTCAGCCAGATTAGTCGGTAACGGAGTGGGTTCTCAGCCAGATCAGTCGGTAACAGAGCGGGTTCTCAGCCAGATCAGTTGGTAACTGAGCGGGTCCTCAGCCAGATCAGTCAGCAACGGAGTGGGTTCTCAGCCAGAGCAGTCAGCAACACACAGGAAGCTCAGAAACATTGTCAGGCAGGTCAGGTCATATAAGATCAGAGTAACTCAGTAACAAACGTCAGGAACAGGTACACCACGAAAGGGCGCCCCAGTATAGACATGACAGAGTATATAAAGGCTAGCCCTGGGTGGAGTCAAGAATACCAGGCCAATAAGAGGACGGCATTGAAATGAGGAAGAATAATAATGTCGCCGTTAGATCAGGAGCCATTTAGACGTACAATGATCTTAAAGGTATATCTCTCTTCAATGATATATACAATTCCTCTGGTTATAAATTCCACTTAGGAAAAAAACAGAAATGATATAGCGTTTTCAATATTAGCTTCAATTTAATTCCAGATAGAAAAGTGTTATATTGACTCGTGTGGTCAAAAAATATAACCAGGAAAGTTAACATATATCTACCCATACCACTTGCACCTTATTTATATGAGTTGTTCCCACAATTCCATATGAAGGTAGAGGTTGCATATTACCTTGTTCTGGTTTCTTCTTGGCCAACTTGTTACCTTGTCGTAATACCACACATTTAAAATCAGTGTTCTTTATTGCAGTTAAACCTTTTGTCAAGATCACAGGTAAAATGGTGTTGGCGTCTTTCTCAAGGTTACCTTGATGTGCTGATTAGCTTTGCCCGTTGAACACCTTGCCAAGGTCACAGGTGGAATAAAGTTGGCGTCTCCCTTGAAGTATATATGCCTGGACAGGCAATCACGTTCACTGGGGGATACTCAAAAAATGCTCTACTCTTTGCATGTCTTGGGCATGCACTAATTATCCAAGTAAGACACTCAGACTGTAATATGGATGAAAACCAGGCCACAGCTTTACTGATAAATAATATACATACAACAACCTGCTTATAAACCCTTGCCAAGAATATGGGGCGTACAGCTATGTCCCCACCCCAAATGAGTATATAACTCAGTCCCCTTTTACTTCACCACACCCCATTAGCTGGTCAGTGCAGCTCAATGGAGGGCGATGACCAGAACCCGCAACCGTGGTCCGGGTATTTTTACTAGGCCACTGGCCTAAAATCGTCCTGTTCAATATGTACTGCACAATTGTTTAACATTGTATCCCTTGTCAAGGGCCCAAAGCGCCAACAGCTGTGACAAACAACAAACCCTACAGGTGCTTTTACGACCTGAACTGATAGTAAACAAATACCCCACAGAACAAACACCAAAAACAGGAAAGGAGGGCGTGGCTGATTCCCCTGCGGATCCCAAGAGGGAAGTGAAGGTAAAATACCAAGTTTATTTATACTGTCCCTCCCCTCAACTCCCACCAAACTACCCACAGCCGATAAGAAAGGGGCTTAATTAGAATCCTCAGCCCAGACATGATTCCCCTTCTTAGTTGTCTTGTGGGGAATTCTGATAATGTGTGTGGATTTATAGGGTGATATATATCCACTCTTTGAACTATTTGTATCGGTGAAACCTTATATCCATCGCATTTCAAAGTCCTCTGACTTCTTCATCAGGGACTCAAACTCGGCTGAGAAGAAACCAGAACAAGGTAATATACAACCTCTACTTTCATATGGAATTGTGGGGACAACTCATATAAATAAGGGGTAAGTGGTATGGATATAGATATATTTTTTCTTTTTTTTTTTGGTACCATATATGTTCGTCTGCAGCAAACTCTTTTTTTAGCCTTTAGTCACAAAACAGGCACCTCCAGTTACTATTGTATATTTTTGTTGATTATCTATTGCTTGAAGGGCAGCCTATGTATTTGTAATACACTACCCTATATAGGTTGGTGTATATTTCAAAATAGGTTTCAATATAAGAACCATATATATATTCGCTATCTGTTGGTACACATATATAAGTGTACTAGTTCAAGAGCCCGTTACATGGGCCACAGTGCCACTGCCAGCTGGTCGCGGGGCAGTCATGAGCAGTAGAGACTGCCTGCGCTGTGGCTGATACAGAGCTGGACGCTCCGAAGAATCATCCACCTCGGTATCAGCCACGGCACGGGCAGTCTCTACTGTGCATGACTTTGTCGTTACACATGTTTTAGCGAATTATTATATACTAGTTGAAGAGCCCGTTACACGGGCCACAGTGCCACTGCCAGCCGGTCGAGGGGCAGTGATGCTCAGTAGAGACTTCCTGCGCCGCGGCTGATACAGAGCTGGACACTCAGAAGGAGCGTCCAGCTCTGTATCAGCCGTGGAGCGGCAGTCACTACTGTGCATCACTGCAGCACGCGCAGCAGTCTCTACTGCGCATGACTGCGTCGTTACACACGTTTTAGCGAATTATTATATAGGATAGGATAGGATGGTACAAAGACAGTCCTTTCTTGAATGTTACAGCATACGTGCACATATGTGGCTTCCTTTTCAGCTGCCAATCCTGCATGCATTTTTAGTACTGTGAGCACACATTGGGATTGTTGATCTGAAAGGTGGTGTTCTTAGGCTGTCACACATGTTTAGATTAGACAGGGTGTGAAGTCCATGTGCGATACGTGACTGGTACACTTGGGATATTTTCCAAAAATGTGTGCTTCAATGGATAGTCATATCTTGAATGTATTATTGGTGGTTCTGTGACATAATATATTATTTTTAACCTGTACTATATTCATAATTAAACATTTTTTAGTCCCTTAGATTTCTTGAATGTTGTTTGATTAAAAGCTAGTGCTTTGGTTATACATTTTCTTATTCAAGTGGTCCTGCTACCTACCTATCTCAGGCTTTTTGTTTTACAAATAGGTTGATACTTTTAGATATTTTTGATGCCTTTAAAAAGGGCCTGGATACTTATTTAAAAGAGCAGAACATAAAGGGCTACGTACGTTAGTAATGGGATTAATATTTAGTTAGTGCTTGTTGGTCCAAGGAGAAATCTGATTGCTATTGATCCAAAGGAGAAATCTGATTGCTATTTGGAGGCAACTAGGATTTTTTTCCCCCCATTCAATGCAGAATTTGAAATTGCTGTATTAAGGGTTTTTTTTTGCCTTCTTTTGGATTAGCGATGGTAAACACGAATAGGAAAAGAGTTGAACTAGATGGAAGCAAGTCTTTTTTCAACCTAAATTACTATGTTACTATGTACTTAGCCCCTGGAAAATCTAATCTCAGCAGATCTTTGCTCTCTGACTTGAAGAGATAAAGTTATATAATTAATTAGTGACGTCCAGGATACCACCCACCTCTCTACCCTCTTAAAGGGATAGTAATACTTTGTTTTAACTTTATTTTATTTTGTAGGCATTAAAAAAAATGAAGAACGATATAAGTTTTATCTCTCAAATCTTTATGGTTTGAGAGATATTCACAAGCAAAGTTTCCCCTCCCGCCCCTTTTACCTAGTGTGAGCCATCTCTTCTCACATGTGGAATGCAGTCCACAGACCAGACAGATAACAGAAGGGGACACTCTTATTCCTATGAAAACAATGAAAGCCCTGCCCCCCTTGACAAGCTTTTCAGGTTTTTCCCTTATCTTAATTGAAGATTGTCCCTCTCTGCAATCTACCTGGGCACCTCCCTTCTGCTCTGGCTGAGCAATGTTACATCAGTAAAAGGGGCAGGAGGGGGACACTTTGTCATTGAATTACTCTTGTACTACTACAATTGAAATAACACTCTCCAAAGTCCAAATACTATGATGATTAATTAGAGCTGCTTTTATTATGAAACATTACTATCCCTTTAAGCTGCTCAGTTTCCACCAGAGTGGTGGAATAAATTGATAAGGATCAATAATCATTCAAACCCTTTTAAGATGAAAGTTCCCACTGAGAGGAGGACTTTTCTTCAAAAAAATAAATAAAATGGTGCATCTTAGAAAAGGAAATGAAAACATAATGTAAAGTACACTTTATTTTTATTAATAGGCACACCTGTTTTTATAGTACAGTGTGCTACTGTACATTATGTTGGGATGATGAAACAGGAGGGAGGAGTGCCCCAATTAAATATTTTACCCTGGAGCCAGCAAGTACTCGTTGTGCCCTTGGCCACAGATTGCCCAACATAGGCTGTACTACAGCTTTAGGGAATGCGGCAATGAATGTGGGCACATTCATAAATTACGTGACCAGTAATTGTGCACAAACACCCAAGGACACATACAAATAGCTCACATGCACACTCATCTATAATTCATGTATGATTTATACACTATAGGGGCAGGAGTTTTTAGATCATTAAAGCGGATCCACCCAATAGATTATTATCTACCAGTAGATCACTAAGTGGTTACTGGTGGACTGTGAGAATATTCATGCCAAGTAGTGTTTGCATTTTATATCTCTCTAGCATTCAAGGGTTTAAAAAGGGACGGTAATTTTTCACAAAAAAAGAAGCTCCGATTATTCTTCATAGTATTTGGGCCATGGAGAGTGTTATTTCAATACTGCTAGAGTTGTAGTTCAAGAACAATTGAATGATAAAGTATCCCCCTTCCGACCACCTCCCTTCAGATGTGGAATCTGCTCTCTTGACCGGACAGGTCAGAGCAAGGGACAATCTTCTTACTGTGAGCATAAGGAAAACCCTGTCCCTCTTGACTGTTTTTTTCTTATGCTCACTGAAGATTATCTCTCTCTGCAATCCATCCATACAGTCTTGCTGATTTGAGGTGAGCAGTTTTACATCAGTAAAAGGGGTGGGAGGGGGATATTTTATCATTCAATTACTCTTGAACTACAACTCTGACAGTATTGAAATAATGCTCTCCATGGCCCAAATACTATAAAGATTAATTGGAACTGCTTTTTTGTGAAACATTACTATCCCTGTAACAGCCAAATTTAAATCAGTTTGCAAAGTTTTATTTGTCCCCTATGGTACAGATAGATTGCTCCATATCACCCTAGTTTTGGTTGATCCAGAGAAAGGCAAAAAACAAACAAACATTGAAGCCATTTCCAGTTATGCTCAAAGTGGGTAAATAAATTAATTCTAGACTCTACAGTTAAAATTATGCTCATCATATTTATGTGGAGTATTCTTGTACTCATTCATCCATAAATGAGCAATGCAGAATAAAAAATTGCTCATATATAAATATAGAAACAGAAGAAGTCAGAGATGCTCAGCTAGGTTCATGAGCTTGCAAGGGTATGTAAAAGCTCGCTGGGACTGTGTCCTGGCTCCCAGGGTACAATATCTTTTAGCTCAAAAATGCCATACACAGAGAAGAAATATTCTGAAGCAAATCATAGAGTTCCTGCTAAAATGACAGTCCTTTCTCAAAATGCCAGACAATTCTTCTCTGAAAAAGGGAAGCAGCTAACCCCAGACATCCGTTTCGGCCTTGTTGGGCCGAGCAAATTGCTCATAGGGTTAGTCATCCTAAGGGTAATGGGGGAGTCCAGACGAGGACCCTTGCTACAAGTACCTAGAGGGATCAGCTGCACCTCACCAACAAGGCATAACAAAGCCGAAACATACATCTGGGGTTAGCTGCTTCCCTTGTTCAGAGAAGATTTGTCTGGTATTTCATGGCTGGACTGTCATTTTGACAGGATATGATATACTTCAGAATATTTATTCTCTGTGTATGGCATTTGTGAAGTAAAAGAGATTGCACACTGGGCGTGAGGACACAGTCCCAGTGAGCTTTTGTATACCATTGCAAGCTCATGAGCCTAGCTGAGCATCTCTGACTTCTTCTATTTCATATATATATATATATATATATATATATATATATATATATATATATATGTCTGTTTAATTGTGTATTTAGCCATTTGTCATATCTAAAACATAATCAGGGGTGTTGCTAGGTAGTGACTGAGGGGGCTTAATGCATAAAGCTTTGGGTTTTGGTTCTGGTATGGTGCAAGTAATAGCACTAATCTCCCTACTAGTAATGATGTAGTTGGGTTGCATGCACTGTGTTCTAATAATGCATTAGGTTTGCCTAAGCCCTATGTCTCTGAGGTATCTAGATAACCCCACACAACAGCAACAGCCAGACCAGAACAATGAGGACCAGACTCCAAGACAAAACCTGCAGTCCAATGATGAGCGGTAAGGTACTGCTAAAGCTAACACAGGTGGGAGACCAGTGGATTTGATGTGTATAAAGTGAATAGAATGATAGGCAGGTTTTGCCTCTAGTGAGATACCTACCTGGGACATTTTATTACTGAACTATATGCATTTTGAACACCATACTATATAGGTGTGTTTTTATGCTTGTGTATAGCCTATACCAGTTGTCACATTGGCATTGGAGGATGGAAGCTGCTCTGTACTACATTCTGATTTTCAAGCCAAAGACATATTGCACCTGTTTGAAGATCTTGTTTCTTCTCTTATATCCTTTTCTATTATTTATTCTTATTGGACACTTTATTAGTGGACATTTTAGATATTATTTTATTTTATAATATTTGATTGAGCCCAATTCACACTTCGTTTATCTGAGGAACCTAGCACCTATCCTTCCTGTAGTGCTGGTTCCTGTGAGACCATAGCGGAGATGCAGTAAGGTGTGGTAAAGAGGTGACAAAGAGGAGATGATTTCTCCAGTGATATCACTTCTCCAGTTCCTATGGAGCATAGGAGCTAAAAATAATTCTCCATTGGGAGAGACCTTAGTGCATTGGCTTTATAGAATAACATGGAAATTGGAGAAGTGGTATCATTGGAGAAGTTATCTCCACTTTATCACCTCTTTAGCACACCTTAGTGCATCTTCTCTATGAGTTTTTCCTCATTGAGATACAGTTCTCAAACCAATGATGAAATCCAATACAGGCTGAAAGTAAAGGACGGACAGATAGATAGATAGATAGATAGATAGATAGAGTAAATAAGGGTATCTATCTATCTATCTATCTATCTCTCTCTCTCTCTCTCTCTCTCTCTCTCTATCTGGCTTTCTATATTTTATGCAATGTAAAATAAGGATATTTCCACTGCTTGGACATTTTCCTTTCAAATGTTATTACAGAGCATAGTTTATAAAATCAAATTGTTTACATTTTTTATTATATATTTTTTATCTTCACTTATTCTTTTACACATCTATGTGACTGACAAAAAGCTAACTGATTGTAACCCCTTGAGTGCCAGAGGGGTACGGAATGCATTGCAAAACGATGCATTCCGTACCCCTCTGTCACTCAGGGGGTTAATTCCAGAGACCTTTCTGTGTGGTACTGTTTGTTAAAGCGGAAAGACTAAAACAATGTAAAAAGGGTACTGGAACAATATAGAAAAGCTGCCTCCACAGGATATACTCTGGCTCTCCATAGTAAGTGATAGGAAGAGCACCACCTAGTGATCACAATAGAAAACTGCAGTTAAAGCGGAACTACCACCTGAAATACACTTTAGCTTAAATAACTCCCCATCTGGCGACTAGCTGCTTAGTAGCGCTAGTCTCCGGCTCTAGGAGGCGTTGCTAGGAGCTCTGGAAGTGACTGACAGCGCAGGCACGTGGACATCACTATGGCAAGATGTCCTGCTGTCAGCCAAGGAAGAAAGGGTAAATCTGTTTAACAATGTAGTAATTCTGCGACTAGCGTTATTAAACAGCTAGTCGCTAGATTGGGAGTTATTTAAGCTAAAGTGTATTTCAGGTGGTAGTTCTGCTTGAAATAACATGGACCACAAGGTCAGAATGGAGCCTCCAGTTCCACAAACTGTGAAGTGCAAACTGATATTCTGTGTTCAGAGAAGAAGTGCAGTAAATATGGGGCAAACCAGCTTTCACCACAGGGTCTGCTATATCCTTAACGATAAGTCACAAGTGGAGAGTCAAAGCAAAAGTTAAATAGAGGCTGAGCTTTGTGCTCTGTTCTCTGCTTTATGTCTTCTCCCAGATTATAACCCATGCCTGTAGGGGACCCCTTACACCCATGTGCCCCTGGGCTCCTTGTCAGGGAAGCCCTAATTTCTGTGCAATGAACAATGCACAGATCAAAGTTATTTGAGGCAGGGAAACAACTCTGATCTACAGATCACAGGTACTAGGCAGTTTGCATATACAGTATCATTGTCTCTGAGCTTGTGTGCTAGCCTTCAGAACAATGGCCCAGTTCATTAGGTCATCAGGACTGAAGGGATTGCCTAGGAGGATACAGTGGAGAGAGGACACAGTTAGCCTCCTATGTAATCAGGAGATTTCTAGTGGTAGTTCTGTTGGGTGACATCAAACCTGGAACCCATCGGAGGCCTCCTGATTGACTGGTTAAGATATCCTGGGGTGTGGTTCACCTATGGAAGTCCCGGGTACAAACATTCTTCTTTTTATAGATGCATAACTAAAACCTATTGGACCTGGGGACAGATGGGACCCCCTTGGATATTGGGCATAGGTGCAAATGCTCCCTCTGCACGTCCTGTAGTTACTCTCTTGTTCAGACCTCCATTGTAAGAGTTGGGGAACCAGGCAAATGGCAGGAGGGGGTTCTAAGTGTTGGGGTGTATTCTGCGATAGATTTTGTGGGTTGGGTATAGACCTTGGTTGTGCTCTGATGCCCCATTAATTGATTTGGAATCATGGTAAATGCCCATGGTGGAGGTCCAGCTAAGCATGTTATTTTCGCTACAGAGACATACAAAGTCCCTAATTTTCCATTAATATAACTGTGAACTATAGAGGTCTCCAGCTTTTTATAAAGCAATGTGTTGGAGACCTCTGTAGCTTTTAAAAGTCCCAATTAATTAATGGGAAATGTTATTTGCCCCTATGGCAGTGTGTCTTAATTTGTGTACTAGTACCGTGGGTGGTACCTGCCATAGAGAAGACCTGCCTACTATGTAGATATGCCAGGCTGTATAGCAGAAACTTTACAGACAATGTAACAGTGGACAATTCCTCAAGTGTTTGCCACCAGTGGTCCTTTAATAAATATCCCCCAGTGTCTTTAAAATTACTCTGACCCCTTGAATTTTAGAGATGCTGATAATGCATTGCTTTCAAATGCACTGGAGATGTCTGTAGCACCCACTGGGTACCGGCTAAGGTGTTCTAATAGTCTTCTTCAACTGTGATGTCTTCTATGGCTCATAGGCAACAACTGGGCACCTGTGATCCTTCCCCTTATATGGAAGTCCTGTAATAAATGCATGCTGTGAAGCTTATGTTGATCTCCCACTTGAAATAATACATGAACAAGAGAGAGAATGCAGCATCTTCTTCACAAGCCGTGCATAATAACCCTGTGAGGCTAGAAAGAGGAATATCAAAATGTAAAAAAAAATCCTCACTTTCAAATATATATGACACTGATCTTTTATCTCTGTAACTAGTTGAAGAGCCGTCTCACGGGCCACAGTGCCACTGCCAGCCGGTCGCGGCTGGCAGTGGCACTGTGGCCCGTGAGACGGCTCTTCAACTAGTTACAGAGATAAAAGATCAGTGTCATATATATTTGAAAGTGAGGATTTTTTTTTACATTTTGATATTTCTCTTTCTAGCGGATGCGGAGCGCCCAGCTCTGTATCCGCTGCGGCACGGACAGTGTCTACTGCGCATGACTGCATCGTTACACACGTTTTAGCGAATTATTATATAGGATGGTGTCTGAGACCCTCCAGCTGTTCAGGACTACAATTCCCATCATCCGTGGCTGGCTGATGCTTAGGTCCAAGATTTTTTGTGTATCTTCACTGATATTTTAACCCTTTGTCTGGCAATGCGTTGGATACCTCTCTGGCACTCAAAGGGTTAACATATCTCAGGCCTTCGGTAAGCTAAAGAAGTGGAATTCTGGAGCAAGCAAACTGCACCACAGAGGCACAATTAACATACACATTGATTTAAATGTGTTGGAGACCTCTCAGCAGTGACTGTCTGCAGGGGCATAGGAACCGTGGGGAGTGTGGGGGGGGGCGCATTCCCCCCAGGAAAATATGTGGGGGACATATAACGTAGAAATCCCCCCAAGGTGCTAGGCGCACTGGCTTGGGGAGCGCAGGCTCTGGGTGACCACCAGGAGGGGAGCACACTGCACAGCGCTCCCTCCTGCTGGTCACCTCCTTATAGCGTGGCCGAGCAGAGCGGACCACGGGTAGAAGAGCTTCTGTATCCTCTACCCCAGTCTGACAGGAAGCTGCTCGCCGAGCGCAACAAGCAGCTTCTTATCAGACTGGGTAGAGGATCGGAAGCTCCTCTACCGCGGTCCGCTCGTCCACGCTACAAAGAAGGTACAGAGGGGCTGAGGGGGGCCAAAGTGACACACAGGGGGGCTGGGGGTAAAAAGACACACAGGGGAGCTGGGGGAGGCTCAAAGTGACACACAGGGGGGAAAAAAATGCTATCCCTCAGATTTGTGGGGGTTCCTATGCCTCTGATTGTCTGGTATGGTACCAGGTCATTTCATTCTGTAATGGCATATTGCCTTACTAGGGTATATAATGGTATGCTAATCTGCTAGTCTAATGAAATGCTGAATCAAAGTGGTGCCGGGGAAAGAACCTGGCATTAACTGGCTAAAAATTATCTCTGGCCCTCTCTAGCATTTGAGGTGTTAAAAGCCTCAACTAAATAATTTGGAATTTGATATAATGGGAATTTTTACGTAACCCCTATGGTCCAGTTGGTTTGCCCCAGAATTGCACCTCTTTAATGTCTTTAACCCTTTGAATGCCAGAGGAGTATGCACTCAGAGGGCTATTAAGGCCTATTTAGACTGTGACCCAATGCACATATGCAGTAGTATAAAATCAATAGCATTTTGTAAATATATCTATGGTGCTTCTACAGGGCCGTATTTACATCTCAGGAGCCTGTAGGCACAGAAATCTGAAGCGCCATCCCCACAATGCTCCAAATCTCCACATTACCCCCCATATCCATATTGCCCTCACATTGCCCCCCCTCAGCTCCATATTGCCCTCATCAGCTCCAACTTATCTCCCATCAGCTCCATATTGCCCTCACATTGCCCCCATCAGCACCAACTTTCCCTATCAGCTCCAACTTGCCCTCACATTGCCCCATCAGCTCCAACTTATCCCCCATCAGCTCCATATTGCCCTCACATTGCTCCCATCAGCTCCAACTTATCCCCCATCAGCTCCAACTTGCCCTCACATTGCCCCATCAGCTCCAACTTACCCCCCATCAGCTCCATATTGCCATCACATTGCCCCCATCAGCACCAACTTTCCCTATCAGCTCCAACTTGCCCTCACATTGCCCCATCAGCTCCAACTTATCCCCCATCAGCTCCATATTGCCCTCACATTGCCCCCATCAGCTCCAACTTATCCCCCATCAGCTCCATATTGCCCTCACATTGCCCCCATCAGCACCAACTTTCCCTATCAGCTTCAACTTGCCCTCACATTGCCCCATCAGCTCCAACTTATCCCCCATCAGCTCCATACTGCCCTCACATTGCTCCCATCAGCTCCAGCTTATCCCCCAACAGCTCCAACTTGCCCTCACATTGCCCCATCAGCTCCAACTTATCCCCCATCAGCTCCATATTGCCCTCACATTGCTCCCATCAGCTCCAACTTATCCCCCATCAGCCCCATATTGCCATCACATTGCCCCCATCAGCACCAACTTTCCCTATCAGCTCCAACTTGCCCTCACATTGCCCCATCAGCTCCAACTTACCCCCCATCAGCTCCATATTGCCCTCACATTGCCCCCATCAGCTCCAACTTATCCCCCATCAGCTCCATATTGCCATCACATTGCTCCCATCAGCTCCAACTTATCCCCCATCAGCTCCATATTGCCATCACATTGCTCCCATCAGCTCCAACTTGCCCTCACATTGCCATCAGCTGCACATTGCCCCCATCAGCTCCATATTGCCCCCATCAGCTCCAGCTTATCCCGCATCAACTCCATATTGCCCTCACATTGCTCCCATCAGCTCCAACTTGCCCCCATCAGCTCCAACTTGCCCTAACATTGCACCCTTTAATCTCCACATTGCCCCCATCAGCTCCAACTTGCCCTCATCAGCCCCAATTTGCCCCCCATAATCTCCACATTGTCCCCATCAGCTCCAACTTGTCCCCATCAGCTCCAACTTCCCTCACATTGCCATCAGCTTCACATTGCCCCCATCATCTTCACTTTGCCCCCTATCCATTTCCTACCTCCCTGGTGGTCAAGCGACAGGAGATGTCTGTGCTTCTGCACAGACCTGTGGCTGCTGTTGCACCCCGTGCTGTCTTCTTGTTGTTGCACCCCACACGTCTTCTATTTAGGAATGCAGAGCGCTGGGAGATGATGTTGTCTCCCAGCGCTCTGCATTAGAGCCGACGAGGGGGAGCAACAGCAGCTACAGGTTTGTGAATCAATATTAAAAAAAAAATGTATTTCAATGACAGGCGCCCCTCTGTGGGGTGCGCCTGTAGGCAGGTGCCTACTCTGCCTTATGTCAAATCCGGCCCTGTGCTTCTATATAATCCCTTCCCATGTCTATTCTTATTCTAGTTGGGATCCATCCATCTGTCTATCTACCTATCTTACCCCCTTAAAGGGATAGTAATGTTTCACAAAAACAGCAGCTCCAATTAATCTTCATAGTATTTGGGCCATGGAGAGTGTTATTTCAGTACTGTCAGAGTTGTAGTTCAAGAGTAATTTAAAGGGATAGTAATGTTTCATAATAAAAACAGCTCTAATTAATCATCATAGTATTTGGACTTTGGAGAGTGTTATTTCAGTTCTGTCAGAGTTGTAGTTCAGGCGTAATTCAATGACAAAGTGTCCCCCTCCTGCCCCTTTTACTGATGTAACACTGCTCAGCCAAAGCAGAAGGCAGGTGCCCAGGTAGATTGCACAGAGGGACAATCTTCACTTAAGATAAGGGAAAAACCTGAAAAGCTTGTCAAGGGGGGCAGGGCTTTCATTGTTTTCATAGGAATAAGAGTGTCCCCTTCTGTTATCTGTCTGGTCTGTGGACTGCATTCCACATGTGAGAAGAGATGGCTCACACTAGGTAAAAGGGGCGGGAGGGGAAACTTTGCTTGTGAATATCTCTCAAACCATAAAGATTTGAGAGATAAAACTTATATCGTTCTTCATTTTTTTTAATGCCTACAAAATAAAATAAAGTTAAAACAAAGTATTACTATCCCTTTTATCTGTCTGGTCTTACAACCAGATTCACATCTGAGAAGAGATGGCTTACACTAGGTAAAAGGGGCGGGGAGGGGAAGCTTTGCTTGTGAATATCTCTTAAACCATAAAGGTTTGAGAGATAAGACTTCTTTGTTCTTCATGTTTTTTTAATGCTTACAAAATAAAAAAAAAGTTAAAACGAAGTATTTCTATCCCTTTAATGATAAAGTATCCCCCTCCCGCCTCTTTTACTGATGTGACATTGCTCACCTCAGAGCAGCAAGACTGTCCGGATGGATCGCAGAGAGGGACAATCTTCAGTGAGCATAAGGAAAAACCTGGGTTTTCCTGTCCAGTCAAGAGACCAGATTCCACATCTGAGGGGAGGCGGCTTACAATAGGTAAAAGGAACGGGAGAGGGACACTTTATCATTCAATTACTCTTGAACTACAACTCTGACAGTATTGAAATAGCACTCTCCATGGCCCAAATACTATGAAGATTAATTGGAGCTGCTGTTTTTGTGAAACATTACTATCCTTTTAAGGACCCATGACGGTCCTGTCACGTATGAGTTGGATGTGCGCTAAGGACCCATGACGTGCCAGGACTGTCATGGATTTCAAGGCTCACTGCATGGCTGCACCTGGTTTGGGGATCCATGAATCAAAAAAAACAAACAAACCTAAATGCTCTGTGGTCCTTAAGTGCCGGTCCTTAAGGAGTTAAGTTGACCAGATAACCATTTAAATACAGGATGCATACGAAAAAAGAAACAGTGCAAGGTTGCATTCCTGTAAAATGACATTTTCATAAGAGTCAGGCATTTAAACCTTTGTGTGGCACCCCTCTGGCAAACAAAGGGTTAAATATATCTGGTTCCTTTATCTATCTATCTATCTATCTATCTATCTATCTATCTATCTATCTATCTGTCTCCAAATCTCTCTCACTCTCTCTCTGTTATCCATAGTAAGCTCTCTGGCCTGATGTCCCTCCCAATGCGATGAGGAAGCTTCCTGCAAAGTCACTTTGAGCAGTCACCATTCCCCTCCTCGTGACGCCTCCCCCTGCACATGTCTCTGCAGCAGGCTGTGCTGTGTGACTGGGAAGTGTCTCACTCTGTCACATGTACAAGCCATGTGACTCCTCCTAGTGTCTCTCCCTTCTGCTCTGGGGATTTTTTTTTTTCTTGGCTCACATGTGTCTGTGAATCAAAACACCTCTTTTAAATAACAAAAACGGAGTCACTCTTAACCCCTTGAGTGCCAAAGGGTACTCAACAAATTCCTTTGCACTGCATTGTGTACCCCACTGGCACTCAAAGGGTTAAGTTGTTTTTTTCTTGTTGTTTTTTTTTTTTAGCTCTTCAATATCCTTCACTCACAGCTTGCTCCCAAGCAACTGACTTTTTTTTACCCATTAAACACATTACTGACATCACTGTTTTTTAGGTCATTTTTGCTCACCAGTGGGTTTGACCCACTAAATGATTAAATACATCACTGCTATTAGCTTACTTTGCTCATCAATGGGACTGGCCTTTTAACCCCTTAACCATTTCAGAGGCTTGGAGATTTTTCTTATTATACCCTGGTGCATACCTCCCAAGTGTCCCTGTTTAGGATGGGCAGTCCCTCTTTGAGACCTAAATCCCTCTGTCCCACCAGGGCCAGATTTGTAATTAGGCAGAGTAGACATCTGCCTACGGGTGCACCCCACAGAGGGGCGCCTGTCATTGGGATCGTCCTTTGTTGCCTCCCCCTCCTGGAGCCGCAACATCATGGTGAGGCCTGTGCCTTCTTCGGCACAGACCTGTAGCTGCTGAGCTCTCTCGTCGGCTGTTTAGTAATACAGAGCTCTGGGAGATGACTCTGCATTACTGAAGAGAAGACCGCGTGGGACCTCCAGCAGCACAGCAGGAGGCACAGACCTCTCCTGCCGCTGGACCACCAGGGAGGAGGTAGGAAACTGACACTGGGGGGGGGGCAGCAATGTGAGGGTAATATGTAGATGATGGGGGCAATGTGAGGGCAATATGGAGCTGATGGGTGGCAATATGGAGCTGTTGGGGGGGCAATGTGAGGGCAATATGGAGCTGATGGGGGCAATGTGGAGATGATGGGGGGCAAGTTGGAGCTGATGGGGGCAATGTGATGGCAATATGGAGCTGATGGGGGCAATGTGGAGATGATGGGGCAATATGGAGCTAATGGGGGGCAATGTGAGGGCAATATGGAGATGATGGGGGCAATGTGAGGGCAATATGGAGGTGATGGGGAGCAATGTGAGGGCAATATGGAGATGATGGGGCAATGTGAGAGCAATATGGAGCTGATGGGGGGCAATATGGAGATGATGGGGCGCAAGTTGGAGCTGATGGGAGGCAATGTGATGGCAATATGGAGATGATGGGGGCAATGTGGAGATGATGGGGGGCAGGTTGGAGCTGATGGGAGGCAATGTGATGGCAATATGGAGATGATGGGGACAATGTGAAAGCAATATGGGGCTGATGGGGGCAATTTGAGGGCAATATGGAGATGATGGGGGAAAGGTGGAGATGGTGTGGGCAATGTGGAGATGATGGGGGCAATATGGATCCGATGGGGGCAATGTAAGGGCAATATGGAGATGATGGGGGCAATGTGGAGCTGATGGGGGGCAAGTTGGAGCTGATGGGGGCAATGTGAAGGCAATATGGAGATGATGGGGGAAATGTGGAGATTAGGAGCATTGTGGAGGTGTCCAGTGGAGATGGCCAATTGGGGGGGCTTTAGATTTCTGTGCCTACAGGCTCCTGAGATGTAAACCCGGCCCTGTTTCCCACCCCAGTGTCCCTCTGTTTAGGAGATCAGACCAGGGGCGGACTGACCATCGGGCATTCGGTCACGGACCGAGGGCCCGTGACCGAAGGGGGCCTGCCGCCGCCGCCACTTCCAGAGCTGCTCAGCAGCTCTCCTACAACGGCCGCCGGGCCGTTCTAGTAATACAGAGCGCTGGGAGATGACATCATCTCCCAGCCTCTGCATTACTAGAGGCGCGCCCCAAGCCGCTGGACCACCAGGGACTGCAGGTAGGGGCATGGTGGAGATGAAGGGGGGTATTGTGGAGATGAAGGAGCAATGTGGAGATGGGTGCATTGTGGAGATGGGGGCATTGAGGAAGGGGCAATGTGGAGATGAAGGGGGTATTGTGGAAGGGGGCATTTTGAAGATGAAGGGGGTATTGTGGAAGGGGGCATTTTGGAGATGAAGGGGGTATTGTGGAAGGGGGCATTGTGGAGATGAAGGGGGTATTGTGGAAGGGGGCATTTTGGAGATGAAGGGGGGATTGTGGAAGGGGGCATTGTGGAGATGAAGGGGGCATTGTGGAAGGGGCATTGTGGAGATGAAGGGGGCATTGTGGAGATGAAGGGGGCAATATTGTGGAGATGAGATCAAGGGGGCATTGTGGAGAGAAGGGGGCATTGTGGAGATGAAGGGGGCAATGTGGAGAGAAGGGGGCATTGTGGAGATGAGATCAAGGGGGCAATGTGGAGAGAAGGGGGCATTGTGGAGATGAGATCAAGGGGGCATTGTGGAGAGAAGGGGGCAATGTGGAGATAGGGGGCATTGTGGAGATGAGATGAAGGGGGCAATGTGGAGATAGGGGGCATTGTGAAGATGAGATGAAGGGGGCATTGTGGAGAGAAGGGGGCATTGTGGTGATGAGATCAAGTGGGCATTGTGGAGAGAAGGGGGCATTGTGGAGAGAAGGGGGCATTGTGGCGATGAGATGAAGGGGCAATGTGGAGATAGGGGGCATTGTGGCGATGAGATCAAGGGGGCATTGTGGAGATAGGGGGCATTGTGGCGATGAGATCAAGGGGGCATTGTGGAGAGAAGGGGGCATTGTGGCGATGAGATCAAGGGGGCATTGTGGAGAGAAGGGGGCATTGTGGCGATGAGATCAAGGGGGCATTGTGGAGAGAAGGGGGCATTGTGGCGATGAGATGATGGGGGCATTGTGGAGGTGGAAGGGGCATTGTGGAGGTGGAAGGGGCATTGTGGAGATTTCTGCAGGGGGCCCAGACCTCTTTTTGGACCAGGGGCCCTGGGTCCTGTCAGTCCGCCCCTGGATCAGACTGTGTGTTGTGTATATAAGAATGTCACATTGCTCCACAGCAATAAATCATTGTTTGTTTAAACTTCAGTATATGTGTTTAGAAATTAGTGTGTGTAAATAAAATGCTTCGGTCTTGCTCTAAATAATTTATTCAGTTACACAAAGAGGTGTCAATAGGTCATGAATTTAATTAAAACTTCTTGGTAATGCCCCACCCACCAGCCACCGCCCTAGCAACACCACCTGAAACAAAAGTGTCCCTATTTGGCCATTTAAAATGTTGGGAGGCGTTCTGGTGGCCAGACACATTTTCAGCATTTTTGCTGTCTGTCTGATAGGAATGATACCTGGAGGTAACTTTGTAGTCACATGTAGAAAACGACTGTATAAAGGTTTTTTAAAACAAATTCAGCTTTTTAATGGTGCCTCACGTGAAGTAAATCTTGCATCGTGTGACAAGATATGACACCATAAGTACAAAAACGTAAAAAAAAATATATATATACTATTTTTATTTTACTAATTTCATGCACTACATATGAAAAACATTTCTGTTGGTTGCGAAGGTTTCAATTATTTTTAATTCTTTGAGTGCATGAGGGGCATATCTGGGAACCTTTTGTTGTGGACTCCCCGGAGAGGGGAGTCTGTGGTGCCGCTGGGGGAGAATATGATGAGACTTTTGTCAAAAGGGGCAGGGCTTAGTCATGAGTGGGCACTGAGCTTATAAATGGCAAAAAGTACAATGAATAGGCTGGGGATGGAGGAGAAGAGGGAGGGAAGTCGGAGGAACACACTGGGAAGTAGCAGGAACGCCATACATCTGGAGAATCAGCTTCTGCCACAAATATACAGATAACAAATATGCATTGTTTAACCTATTTGCAGGTCCTGCACAAAACCACAGTTACCAGGAGAGCAAAAGGGTATCTTCAGCTTTAGGAACTAAAATCCACATTCCATTGGTTATATGTTAAAACTACTCTAAAGCAGCTCAATTCTATAATATAAAAGGCCAGATGTATGTTTGTCAGATGCAATCATGTGCAGTAGAGACTACCCGAACGCACAGAATGCTGGCCTGTGTACACAGGCTTTTACACTAGTAACTATATTAAAGGATATATTTCCTTAAAGGGACAGTAATACTTAAGATGTAAAAATATATATATTGTAGGGTTTATGTCCCCAAATAAAACAAGGGTACTCCCACTGCTGACAGATATTTTATTTAAAAATTATAACAGCTCAAACTTGCATTTTTTAGGTGCAATATCACAGTGGCCTGAAAATTTACAGTGGCACTGTTGCTACACCATCCTATGGAGATTTATGGTCTATGGACCAGAGCAGTCCATAAAATGGTGTGGCAACAGCGCCACTGTAAATTTTCAGGCCACTGTGATATTGCACCTAAAAAATGCAAGTTTGAGCTGTTATAATTTTTTTAATAAAACATCTCTCAGCAGTGGGAGCACCCTTGTTCTACTCAGGGGCATAAACCCTACGACATATATTTTTTTACATTTTAAGTATTACTATCTCTTTAATGTATACTAATGTACGAATCAGGAAATGGCTGAGATATCTTCCTATACAAAATAATAAAATGAGAAAACTTCGGTAAAAGTAGGGGTTTTCAGGAAAGGTTACAGAAATATACACTAATTTACACTACATCTCAACAAGCTTAAGGGTCACCTCTATACAAGTTTGCCTCTGTGTAATGTTCCTATAGCGATAACATGTAATCTGTGTGTTTTTTTGTTTATATAATGCAGGCTATGGGGAAATTTACCGTTTTAAAAGCGAGCCAGTGACGTCACTTCAGGACAGGCTGCGGGTCATTCTGCCCCGCAGCCTGTTAATCTTCATTTGTTCCCTTCCCCAAGTAGCGCCTTGTTCCAACCTCCTCCAGTGATGGAGGATTTCTCTATGTAAGCTGAAGAGCTCTCTTGCCAATTAGAGCACCCCAGCTTACATGGAGAAATCTTCCGTCATTGGAGGAGGTTGGAACGAGGTAATACTTGGGAAGGGAACAGGAGAAGATTGACAGGCTGCGGTACCAGGCTGTACCCGCATCCTGTCCTGAAGTAAAGCCCAGGTCATTTTTAAAATGGTAAATTTTGCCATAGCCTGCATTATATTTAAAAAAACACACAGATTACATGTTATCGCTATAGGAACATTACACAGTGGCAAACTTGTACAGAGGTGATAGTTCCCGTTTAGCATAACAAACAAAAAAAATGATGCAAACTTAATGCCATCAATCAATTGAATACATTAATGTAAAATATGTATAGATATGAAAATGCATGTCCTTTGCTGGGTCTCCAAATTGGCAACAGCATGTAATAGACTTTCGACTGGCATCTTCGTGGAGATAACTAAAATGCACGAAACATAATTTGAAGCTATAATTGCTCCATGAAATCATATTAACCCCTAAAAGAATAGATTTTCTGAAAACTGTAGATATCCCATTGCATCAAATGAGGGGTCCCCTGTCATTCTGCCTCTAGCCTGGTGTATGCAAAAGTTTCCAGAATTTGAGGCTAAAGGGAAAATATCAGCATTTTTATTTTTTAAAGGGTAACTTTCATCAGCATTACATTTAGCCCCAAATCCTATATAATAATTCGCTAAAACGAGTGTAACGAAGCAGTCATGCGCAGTAGAGACTGCTTCGTGTGCTGCAGTCATGCACAGTACAGACTGCCTGTGACGAGGCTGATGCAGAGTGCGGAGCTCCAAAGAAGCATCCAGTTCTGTATCAGCCGCAGCGAGGCCAGTCTCTACTAAGCATGACTGCACCTCAACTGGCTGTCACTGTATCAGCCGCAGCGTGGGCAGTCTCTACTGAGCATGACTGCACCTCAACTGGCTGTCACTGTATCAGCCGCGGCGTGGGCAGTCTCTACTGAGCATGACTGCACCTCGACTGGCTGTCACTGTATCAGCCGCGGCGTGGGCAGTCTCTACTGAGCATGACTGCACCTCGACTGGCTGTCACTGTATCAGCCGCGGCGTGGGCAGTCTCTACTGAGCATGACTGCACCTCGACTGGCTGTCACTGTATAAGCCGCGGCGTGGGCAGTCTCTACTGAGCATGACTGCACCGCGACTGGCTGGCACTGTATCAGCCGCGGCGTGGGCAGTCTCTACTGAGCATGACTGCCCCGCGAACGGTTAGCAGTAGCACTGTGGCCCATGTAACGGGCTCTTCAACTAGTCATTAATATGTTAGCAATATACATAGAAATACTTGTCATTTGCAGTATAAGTGCGGCATAAGTAAGAGAGAGAACGTTTTCTGCAGGCAGGGACGGCTGGGATCTTGCAGGAGGCGATCTCTGCACCCTTCTGGTGCCTTTCAGGACGGACAGCGCAGAAGCAGAGATGCAGTCTCTGCAGATGACTGCGATGTTCCCCACTGCTGCCTGCCAAAAATGTTCTCACTTTTACTTATGCCGGATTTATACTGCATATTTCTGTGTATATCGCTAACATATTAATGATTTGGGGCTACATGTAATGTTGATGAAAGTTCTGCTTTAAACTTCCACCCCTTTAAATGTACTGAAATCTTTGAAAACTATGGAATTCCTTGCTGTATTCATAAGCTACTCCTCACACCATTGGTATGAGCTGACATACTATAGGGAGTGCCAGAAGTACAAAATTATGACAACTACATTATCTAATTTTTCTTACAATTTTGGTGTGCACAAATATATATAATGGTGGGTGGAAGCACTCTCACTTTAATATGTAAAAAATATATATTATAGTGTTTATCCCCCTGAGTAAAACTGAACTGAAAGGTGTTTTATTCAAAAATTATTACAGCTCAAAGTTGAATTTTTTAGGTGCAATATCACAGTGGCCTGAAATTGTACAGTGGCACTGTTGCTACACCATCCTATGGACAGCACTGGTCCGTAGACCATAAATCTCCATAGGGTGATGTAGCAACAGCGCCACTGTAGAATTTCAGGCCACTGTGATATTACACCTATAAAATTCAACTTTGAACTGTAATAACTTTTGAGTAAAACACCTTTCAGCAGTGGGAGTACCCTTGTTTTACTCGGGGAATTAACCCTACAACATATATTTTTTAACATTTTAAGCATTACTATCCCTTTCAAGGGCTTGGGTGCTATCAAGTGGCTGCATACAATAAAATATTGATATCAAGCACGCACAGGACTTTATGAAAAAGTTTAGTTTTATTTAAAGGGGAACTTTCACCCCTTAATAACTAAATCTCCCCTTACTGCTGACCTGGCGACTAGCTGCTTAGTAGCGCTAGTCGCCAGAAATCTTACCCCGTTCTCAAGATTTCGCCGTTTGAAAGGATCAGGAAGCACGGACGTCTCTTCACAGTGACGTCCGTGCGCCTGCGCTGTCAGTCCCTTGTGCACCGTACGGTGCACAAGGGACTGACAAGGGACTGACAGCGCAGGCGCACGGACGTCACTGTGAAGAGACGTCCGTGCTTCCTGATCCTTTCAAACGGCGAAATCTTGAGAACGGGGTAAGATTTCTGGCGACTAGCGCTACTAAGCAGCTAGTCGCCAGGTCAGCAGTAAGGGGAGATTTAGTTATTAAGGGGTGAAAGTTCCCCTTTAAATGTCATGTCAATGTTTTAGCCAGACTCAGCTGGCCTTCCTCAGGCCTTCCTTGTAGCACAGCTTTGCCAATGCAGTGAACCTGGGAGTGGCAGAGAGGTATCTGACCCTTTGAGTTGCAATGTATTGGATAACTGTGTGGCACTCAGTGGATTAATACAATTTTTTCTTTAATTCAGACCACATGGTGAGAGGATCAGCTAGGAGATCAGTAGTTGGTGGGGGGGGGGATGCATCAGAAGGGGTCCTGATAACCCACCAAGAGGTCTGGTTCTCTTTTTCCATTCTCTTTTACCACAGCAAAGGGGAGTGGCTATCCTGTTCCCTGTGGTGAAGAAGAGGGGTGAACCTGTTCCTCCTGGCAAAAGGGAGGACTCACCATGTCCCCTTTGCCATAATGAAAGGGAATGTGCACTGTGGCCCTTCCCCTTTTCAGGACAAGCAGGATAGCCCCTTCAACACAGTGAACATGGCGGTTGATGTGTATCTGTTTGCCTGAGAAGGCAGAGGGTGACGCCAACTTGCACTGAATATTTGGTTGCCCCCTCCACCTGAAGCAAATTACATTGTCCATTTGGCCCCCTGCCTCCTCCTCAGCCAACTCAAACCATGCCCCACACATTCCATTTGCTGCTCACTGGCAATAAGCCGGCCCCAGGGGTTGGCTGCCACCAATCCAGAAACCTTTTTTCCAGAAACCAAAAGTCTATTACTGTGGGACTCGGTAAAGAATGGCAATTTTATTTCACAGTATGTCAGCGTTTCACTCCATACCTTACATATTATTTCTTTTTTACATTTGCAGCACTTCAAAGATGATATAATCTTTGAAAAGCATTGATTTTTCTACTATCCTGAGTAAAATGGAGCCCGGTTTGTGTAGACAGATATACTGTATGGGGTGCTAGGAGCACTAACATACACCTGACACTTTTCTTTTTGTACAATGCGTTGGATACTCCTCTGGCACTCAGAGGGTTAAATGAGGCTTTGTCCCCCTGGGATGCTAGAGAAGTCTACATGACAGTGCAGATCAATACTTTGGAGATCTCTCTAGCATCCAAGGAGTTAATTTTATAAAACTGAGAAATTCTCCACATTCTCCTTTATATGTATGTCCCTAAGTGTCAGGCTTTGACACATAGGGTGGTATGTACAACTGCCTGCCACAGGCATTGAGCAAAGCAATCACGCTTACAGTCCCCAGTGGCATATCTATAATGCCCCCTGCCTTCCTTATCCTCCTTGTAGCCCTGCCTAACCTGTTATGTTACAGGAAGTGACTGTGTGGCTGAAAATCTTGGTCACACAGCTATGTACATTGAAAGCACAATAAGTGCTTTCCTTGTATTCTTGCATAATTGCCTGCTTCCTTCAAATTGCCAAACAGTTCTCCAACATACCAACACTATGTACCGAGCAGTTACAGATGATTTGTACCTAGTGTTTTTGAGCAGTATTGTTTAAGAACATGTGTGCCCTATGTTTAAAATCAAATGTAATTATGTGACAAACAGCTACATCATAGAGGTCAAATAAACATTAGCAGTGTATCAGGTTGAGCCAACACAGTATATACCAAAGCAAACTCAGCTAAAAGCAATGTTGTCTTAACTGAAAATGAGCAATGAAATATGCATAAGTGCATACTAAGACTTGTTGTATAATCAAAGAAAATAAGAGACTTACAGAGTGGGATGTAACATGGCAAGCAGAAAGATCAACGCGTTTCGCATGTCAAAGATGCTTTTTTTTATTTTTTGTATCATAAGTATGCGTGTATGAATTGGAATTGTAGCTGCTGAACTTACTGTGAATGTCAAATAAACATTCACCATACTTCCATTGAATAAAAAGGGGGCTTTAATCCCTTGAATATTAGAGAGGTCTTCAACATGTTGTCTTGCTATACGTTGGAGATTGCTTTAGAGTTTAAGGGGTTAAATGTCTCCTTTAGATCAATTGCCTGACAATTCCTCCAGTTTGATTTTATACATTAGTGTCACTCTCCCTTACCTGTGGTCCCACCTTTCATGATCCCTTCTTGGTTGTCTCTGCATTTATCTACCTGCATGGAGCTCAGGTGGATGCTCAATCTTTGTGCCATGATCCTGAGAGTCACTGTTATTCCAGTGTCATCATATCTGGTTCCTGACTTCCGTGTTCTGACTTAGCGTCTTCCTGACCTTGCTCTTTTGCCTGCTGATTTCATCTGATTATGAGCTTCTGGCTCTCAACCTGGCTTTGCCCATCGACTAGATTCAGCCTGTCATCTTGCTTCATCTCAGACCTCTGGCTATCCACCCGGCTTTTCCTCCTACTTGATTCTGCCGTCTCCTCTCAATTCTCCCCTGCCCGTCTGGTACCGACACCAGCTTGTCTTTTGACCATCTGACATTGTTTCCAAGTACGGAAAGGCATCACCTCCTGGGAGTTCCTGCTGGCATGTCAATATCCCTTCGAGTCTATAACATGCAACTACCCGCCTATGACCAAGACAGCTTGTCGCTGACTCACCGTGTTGATAACATCCGACTACCCATCAATGACCTTGTCGTAAACTCAATGTTTGATAACTTCAGATTACCTGCCTATGACGAAGCCGGCCTGTCGTTGACTCTGTGTGTTCCCTCTCACACATCACATCTCTAGACTTTAGATCATAAACTGGATGTTATATTGGAGATGCTTTGCTCCTCTACTGTTTCACCTTCTGCTCAGAACCCATCCACAGTGGCTACGGTGGCAGCTGCTGCTCCTGGTACACCACCAGATTTCAAGCCACCTAAAATTCTGCTGCCTGAATGCTTTACTGGGTGTCCCGTGGACTGTTGTGGCCTCCTGAACCAATGTCAGAGGCAGCCAGAGTGGCTTTTCTGATAACGTTACAAAAGTCTACCCTGGTAGAAAAGGGGTCCCCACTTCCCTGCTAGAACTAAGACAGGGAGCTTGCACGGTTGCGCAATATGCAGTGGCGATCTGTGCGTTATCCTACCAGACTGACTGGAATTCCGGCGCTCTGATGGCTCCTTCAGTAGGGGTTTAAGTGAGCATTTGAAAGATGCTCTAACTAGCCAAGAAATCCCATATTATCTGTAAGGTCTCATCAAGTGGTGCCTTGAAATTGACCAACACATGCAAGAGTTGCAACTAGAGAGGGACCTCTCTCCCCACTATCAATGGCTGGAGTATCCCAGCCCTCACCATTTCCAGAGACTCCAATGACTCAGGAAGATCCTATGGAAGTAGGTTCAATCACCAACCTCACTGAGGAGGAGAAGCACCAATGACAGAGTCAAGGTCTCTGTCTCTATTGTGGTTTGAAGGGCCATCTACTACGTCAGTACTCGACCCGGCTGGGAAACTCTCGGGATTAGGGGACCATGGAGACACCTCCTTAAGCCATTTTCCAGAAGCCTGCCTGACCCGTCCGAATCGATTGGTGGTTCCAGTCCACCTACATTGGTGAGGTGAATCGGTCTCCACCAAAGCATTTGTGGATTCTGGTGTGGCTGGGTTATTCATGGACGCCTCCTGTGCCTCACAATATAAGATTCCCCTGAGACTGAAAAACAACCTTCTTCAAGTGCCTACAGAAGATCATGGGCCTTTGGGTTCAGGACTGTGTGACAGAACCCTCTATCTGGAGGGGGCTGAGGGCCAGCCTCCTGCCCACAGACTATGGACTTGGCCCTGGAACGGGGTATAGTCTTCCCCTAAGACTAATCATTGCCCCCTTTGCCCCTTGTCACGGGTTCCTGGAGGGGCCTGGGGCACAGCCCCACCCTACAGACAGGCACAGGAACAGGGTAGTGTATTTGTTGAGAGAATTATGCTCTGGTAAGATGTTTGTCATTTAATTATGTAGTGCTGTAACTATGTGTGATGTAATCATGTTTACTGTTTATAGTTCTTTTGTATAACTTGTGTATTGTTCCCATTGTGCCTCTTTGTATTATGTGCCCTTCCACCACCGGCTCCATTTTCTTCCCATATGTGGTTTGCAGTACTGTATCCTATTGTATTCTAATATGTGTGGATAGCTTGTTATGTATGTATATATACTCTGTGTGTTCTACAATAAATGAGTTCTTGTGTTACTTCTACACTGGTGTTGCCTGGTGCTTGGGGTAAGCTTGCTGTATTCAGAGTGTGTTCACCCTACACTGAGTCTTGCCTAAGTGACTGGGTGAGTGGAGCTTTGATCCTGGTTCCTGGCTGGTGGAATTCCAGAGTGTCGCCCTGGGCTAAGAAAGCACAGTTTTGGCGAAGCAACTCAGTCTGAGTACGGGTATCCATCACAGACTGGTTACCTCAGAGACTCAGCAGATTCTCCTCACTACTGGGGTTCTGCATTTCGTGACCACTCATTTCAACATCATCACATGCCCTAAGGCTCCTGTGATTCTGGGACTCCCATGGCTTCGTCACCACAACTCCATGGTAAATTGGGAGGAGGATTAGATAATGGCCTGGGGTCCATCCTGCCACTCTACCTGTCTGGCTAAAGTAAACCCAACAGAGCTTAAGGTGGGTAGTATCTCAACCCTATAGAGACTATTTAGATGTCTTTTCCAAATAGGGAGCAGCAGTTTATCCTCCTCACAGGCTGCCCACTGACCTATTACCTGGAACTGTTCCCCCCAGGGGAAGGACATTTCTTCTGTCAGAACCTGCGAGCTCTCTTGGAGTATATTCATGAAAACAAAATCACAATCAAAAAATGGTACCCTCTGCCTCTGATTCCAGAGTTATATGATGCCTTGAAAGGTGCCAAAGTGTTTACTAAATTGGTTCTGCATGGGGCCTATAACTTGATCAGAATAAGAGAAGGAGCTGAGTGGAAAACGGCCTTCAACACTTGGTACAGCCATTACAAGTACCTTGTCATGCCATTCCATCTCTATAATGCCCCCGCAGTGTTTCAACCAAATCTTCAGGGATATCCTGCTTTCTTATGTGGTAGTGAACCTTGATGACATTTTGATTTCTCCTCATCCCTACAACAGCATCAGGTACAAGTTCGCTCAGTTTTACAATGCCTTTGGGAAAATCACCTATTCGTCAAAGCTGTAAAATTCACCTTCCAGGCCACTCATTTACCGTTCCTGGGATATATTGTTTCAGACTCAAGCCTTAAGATGGACCCCGCCAAGGTGGAAGCTGTCACCCAATGGCCCCAACCTACTACTCTACGTGCTATCCAGCATTTTCTTGGCTTCACAAATTTTTACAGAAGATTCATTAAGAAATTCTCTTCCCTTGTCGTTTCTCTAGTGGCCTTTACCAAGGAAGGAGCCAATCCCAAGGTGTGGTCATCTGTAGCAGTTTATGCTTTCACCCGATTGAAGCACTACTTCATCTCAGCACCTCTGTTACATTACCCAGATCCATCCAAAACATTCTTCATTGAAGTTGATGTTTCTGAGTTGGGTGCAGATGCCATCCTCTTCCAAAGAGATGAAGTCTCTAATCGCCTGCATCCATGTTCATATTTTTCCACTTCAGAAAAAATTATGAAGCTGGAAACCGGGAATTATTGGCCATTAAAAAGGCCTTAGAAGAATGGCGACACCTCCTAGAAGGTTCTCAAGTTCCAGATATCATACAAACAGACCACAAAAACCTTCAAGTCCTTGAACAAGCCCAGCATCTGAATCCACAGCAAGCTTAATGGGCTTTATTTTTTACTCGCTTTAACTATATCATCAAGTATATATCCATGGATCCAAGGATCTTAAACCCGCGTTTAGTCTCAACTTTTTACTTCTGAACCTGATCCTTCCAATCATAATGCTAAGCAATTTGTGTTCAGTTTATCAACGTTCAGCAGATTAAGTCAATCCAGGATCATTAGAGTGTACATATGAGATGGAAACCACAACACTTGCTGTATGTTCCCAAACACTACCATCCTCTTCTTCTATGTTGGTCTCATCAGTCCGCTATGTTCCACCATCCTGGGTTCATCAAAAATTCACTCCTCCTGTTCTGGTGACCTTCTCTCAAACAAGACGTAGACTCCTTCGTCAAAGCCTGTACCCACTGTGCTCAAAATAAGCCATCCAACCAAATACCCGCAGGACTCTTGCACCCGCTTCCTGCTCCCAGTGTTCCATGGACCCATATTGTCATGTTCTTTGTCACTGATCTACCAGTCTCAGACTGATAAACCATGATTCTCGTAGTCGTTGATCATTTTTCCAAACAAGCCCACTTCATACCACTACGAGGTTTACCAACATCTCAAGCTTTGGCTGACATTTCCTAAAGGACTTCTTTCTCCTCCATGGTGTTCCTCTTCAGATCGTCTCTAATAGAGGAATTCAGTTTATATCCCAGTTTTGGAAGGCTTTCTGCACTCGTCTGGGTATCCAACTGCATTTCTAATCTTCAAATCATTTTCAATTAATGATCAAACTGAGAGGACTAATCAATACCTGGAGACATACTTGCACCATTACATCAATGCCCATCACAATAACTGAGTAGCATTACTTCCTCTGGAAAAATTTGCACTTAACCACCTGTATCATTCTTCCATCAAAAGCTAGCCCTTCTATTATGCTCTGGGGTATCTCCCTCCAGCGACTGGCACTGCTCCCAAGCTCTGCACTCTACTCCTTGCTCCCTAGCTTTGTGGTTGCCCATCTCACTCTACAGCTAGTAGAAATGTGACAATAAGACCCACAGATCTTTTTACACACACTGATCCTTAGTCCTGATATACATGTTTAGGCTACAACAGCTTCTGTCAGAATGTCACAGCTGTAAAACAAGAAGTTGCAAGTACACTGTAAACCAGAAGCCATGAAACGCCGTTGATACCTGGAGCATACAGTTTTGTTTTTATTATAATATCCTTTAATGTGGTCATACCACCCAACATTTCAAGTAGCCAAAGAGGGGCACTTTTGCTTTAGGTGGTGTTGCTGAGACCAGGACTGGTGGGTGGGGCATTACCAAGACTTTTAGGGTACTTCATGAGGTATTTATAGATCTTTATGTAAGTGAATATATTATTTGAATACGACCAAAACATTTTTTTTGCATAGACTAATTTATAAACTATATACTGAAGTTTAAACAAACACTAATGTGAGTATTTTTGCTATGGAGCAATATGATACACTTACATACAAATTACATTTTCTGATCTCCTAAAGAGAGGGACTCCTGGGTAAGAGCGAGAGACAGAAGAATTTGGCTGTCAAAGAGGGACTGCCCCTCTTAACAAGGGGCACTTGAGAGGTATGATGTACCATACCTCTCCAACCAGCCTTTCCTCTGATATTTGCCTCACTGTTAACAACACCGCAATCACACCAACCGCCAAAGCACACTAACTTTGATTCTGCCTTATCCTTCATAATAACATAGTATCATGGTTAAGGAGGCTGAAAGAAGACGTGCATCCATCAAGTCCAGCCCATGCCAAAACACCCCGTTGATCCAGAGAAAGGGGAAAAAAACCTACTGAAGCCATTTCCAATAAAGTCCCAAGTGGGTAAATAAAATCCTTCCTGACTCCAAATGGTAATCAGATAGTTCCCTGGACCAACAACTTATCTACATTGAAGCCATTTGTCATAATTCTCAAAATTGTTCTGTGCTAGATATGTAATAATTGCTTTTTTGAAAGCAGTTACAGTATCTGCAATCACAACATCCCAAGGCAAAGAATTCCATAGCTTTACGGCCCTTACTATAAAAAAACATGCCTTTGTTTTAGTTGAAAGCTTCTTTCCTCAAGACTTAATGGATGACCTCTTGTTCTTAGTTCAGCTCTTTACATAAATAATGCATTGGATAGTTATTTGTATTGACCCTGAATATATTTGTAAATGGTAATCATATTACCCCTCAGACGTCTCTTCTCTAATGTAAACAAACCCAGTTTGGTTAGTCTCTCTTTATAATTCAGATCCTCCAGTCCCTTTATCAGTTTTGTTGCACGTCTCTGCAATTCAGTGTCTTTTTTTTTTTTTTTTAAGAACTAGTGCCCAAAACTGTACTCCAGATTCTAGATGAGGCCTAACTAATGATTTATATAGAGGTAGAATAATATTAGCATCATGTGCATCTACACCTCTTTTTATGCAGGATAGTACCTATTTGCTCTTACAGCAGCTGAGTGACTCTACACACAGCTGTGAAATCTATTGTCTATCAGTACTCCTAAATCTTTCTCTAATGGGGATTCCACATGTTGTTTCCCATTTAGAATATATGTAGCATGTAGGGGTGAATATTTAGTCAATATCTAACTCATGCTGCCTCCTATGTAAACATATCTAGAATTCAGCCTTTTCTCACCCAAGAGTCTTTCCTGGAATGTATGCTGTAATTGTAATTGTAAATGTAATTGTAAGAAAGAATAGGTGAAATCTGTTTCACCCACACTATTAAATACACTGTGGTGAATGTGAAGTTTCTCTTTGCTCACCACAACTTGTAGCTATGTGTCTACTGCTGCAAGAACATGTGAGTTTTGTTTCTGGGTGACTTGTCAGACACTTCCTCACCCAGAGCACACTTAGAATCAGAGACCCAGAGCCTGGAAAAACAGACTGGGGGTGGTGGTGGTGTTGACAACAGGGAGTCGTAAGTTAGAGCCATATGGGAAGGGAAGCAGGTGCCACCACCACTCAACTCTTTACCCCTACTTTCTATCTCAGTACTGTTCAGGGATAAAGTCCACTCCCATGCGGCATCATGTGTCTGAAGTCCTCACCTTGCTTCCTTCTATTTCAGATCCATCAAATACACCGGGCAAGACGTGTGGCTACAACAGTATATCACAGATTCTTCACATCCAGTTGTAGCCACGTGTCTCACATACTGTATTTGGGAAACTGAAGTATAGCAGGACGCAGGGTGGAAACATCAAACTTGATGCCCTAAAGCAGCAGATTTTCACTGACTGGGAAAGGATGTAATAGAATTTGAGGTATGGGGGTCTCTTGACTATTGCAGGGCTTTGCAGGGCTATACAGAGCTCCCATTTCTTGCAGGCCCCTGTGTCTTAGACTGGATGTACCACCAGTAGCTCAGCCCCTGGCTGCAATGCAGTGCACAGTCATGCCTACAAGTAATGCTAAGATGCTTCTTACTGCTGCTGGCTCCCAGTCCATGGTACAAGTTTTGTAAGATCCATGCAAAAACTGCAAGTATTTTAAATTAACACATTATTTATAGACAATTATTTTGCAATGCATTGATCACAACCACAGCATCCAAAGGGATAAAACAGTTGCTACACCCACGTGTCATCTATTTTAAAGGTCTAGTAATACTTAAAATGTAAAAAAAATTGCTGGTTTTATCCCCCTGAGTAAAACAAGGGTACTCCACTGCCAAAAGGTGTTTATTCAAAAAGCTATTACAGTTCAAACTTGATTTTTGTAGGTGCAGTAACAAAGTGGCCTGAAATTGTACAGTGGGGCTGTTGCTACTCCATTCTATGGAGATTTAGGATCAACTGACCAGAGCTGTCCATAGGATGGTGTAGCAACAGCGCCACTGTACAATTTCAGGTCACTTTGTTACTGCACCTACAAAAATCAAGTTTGAACTATAATAACCTTTTGAATAAAACATTTTTATCAGGGTGATAAACACTGCAATGTATACTTATTTAGATATTAAGTATTACTGTTCCTTTAAAAGATCAAAAACTGGTTGGGAAAATTTAGGTGGATCACAGCCCATTCAGTCTTAACTTTGACTACACCCTTACTAGAAAGTTTTGCAACACATTGTAGAGCAATGACCTGTACACTCCCATAGCACTCAGTAGGTTATTTTACTTTGTTGCCTGAGGGACTGTCCCTTAAATCCATTTAGTATGTCTGTGTAAATAGGTCACTGCTCCTACATATAACTAAACCTCCTAACATTTCAAACTGCCAAATAGGACAATAGGTGGTGTTGCTGGGGATGTGACTGGTGGGCAGGGCATTAACTAGAATTTTCAGCTTACTTTATGACTGACTGACCGCTCTATGTGTAACTGAATAAATGATTTAGAGCATTCCTGCCAAATGTCCATGATATACAGGGCTAGTCCCTTGTTTTTACTCTCTGTCCTTGGATCCATGCCTATTACGCTGTAGAAGAACAGTTTTATTTCTATTGCACAAGGTTTTCTGTTAGTGACTTGCTTATTGGTACTGTGGACCACTAGTGAAACTCTTTAATATAACTGAGAAGAAAAGAAGTATGCAAAGAGCTAGTCAGAGAGACACTCAACTAGACTTGACTTGACCCCTTGCTCACAGTGCCTAGAGAGATCAGCTGCACCTCACTGACAAGGCCCAACAAGGCCGAAACGTACGTCTGGGGTTGGCTGCTTCTCTTGTTCAGAGAGGAATTGCCTGGCACTCCGAGGCTAGACTGCCTTTTGGTAGGATGAGTATGATGTGCTCTAGGATATTTCCTCTCTGTGAAAGGCACCAGTGAGCTAAAAGAGATTGCACCCTGGGTAGGATACTTATCCTATAGAGCCTCATCAATTCGAGGGCAGGCTTGTTCCTAGTTGAGCGTCTCTGACTAGCTCTTTGCATAAGAAGAGAAGTATCCCTGGAAAGGTATTTGAAATGTTGGCACATAAACACATATACTGAAGTTTAACCATTTGAGTGCCAGAGAGGCATCTAATGCATTGTGTTGCAATGCATTGGATACATCTCTGGCTCTCGAAAGATTAAACAAACATTATTATGAGTTTTCTTGTAGTGGAGCAATGTGATACACTTACAGTATATACACACTACACATTGTGATCTCTAAAAATAAGGGGACACCAGGGTAGGAAAGAAGGCCAGAGGGATTTGGGTTTCTAAGAGAGACTGTCCCTCCTACAAAACATATAACCAATGTTACAAAAGGTTCTTCATCATGAGTAAGCACAGTAAGAGCAAAATGCATTGATCAGTTTCACCATGGCTTGACACACCTGTCTTGCACCTAATCTAAGGGATGTCTCTCCTATTGCACAGGATTATGGACTTACGATTATTGTAAGGTACTTTTTTTACATTTTTGGGATAAAGCATTTGATGATTTTAGACATTTTGAGCACATTCATTGGATATGATTGTAGTGGTGCATATTGCTTTAAAACCTCCTACAGAATGTCCCTTTGGTGGTGTGTGGAACTGACCCTTTTAAAAACATTTGTCTTTAGGTCACATTGCTCCTTATTTAGACCCGTTGTTTATGCTGTTAAACAAGTTGCTGTCCCTCCTCGTAGATGTGCCTGTTCCTTTAACCAGTTAAACAAGCAAAATTGTCTACATTCTATTTTTTGTTTACTTTTGTATGAGGCAAAGCTCTCTCTTTCAGTCACCGTAACAGGACACAATAACAAGCTGTAGTAGATAGGGAAGCTGATGTAAACTGAAGCAGTTCTGGGGCAAATCATCTCATAGTGGACAAATCATCTCATAGTGGACAAATACAACTCCCAATGATTTAAATGGGGCTTTCAACCCCTTGAATGCTATAGAGGTTGCTCCAGTTCATCTTAATACATCAGTAGTATTGCAAATAAGGGAGACGTGCAGTTGGTTTACGTCCAGCTTTATTAATTTTAGATAATTTATAGTATTGCAAATTGCCCCTAAATTAAGACATAAAAAATTGTTCAGATTTTGAAAGTTTTTTTCTTATTGGCGAGTCATCATCGTAGGGCTGTTCCTCAGAGGAGGGCTGGCCTAGGGGGAAGGAAGGAAATTGCCCCCTGGGCTGGGTATATATCTGGGCTGGTGGGCCACTGACTCACTCTGATTCCTGCTTGGTGCTGTAAATGGAGTTCCATTAGTGATACCACAGAGCTTACAATTGAAATGAAGCTACACAAATGATACCACGGAGCTACAATCCCAATGGAGCTACATTAACAGCACCAAGAAGGAAATAGAGTGAGTCAGTTGCCCATGTAAGCTCTATGGTATCACTCGTGTAGCTTTATTTAAATTGTAAGCTCTCTAGTATAACTAGTGTAGCCCCATTGCATCTATATAGTATCACTATCCTTACGTCACAGGATTAATGCCATTCTTGAACATAAGCCGGTGGACTGGGACAGTGGGCTGGAACAATGGTAGAAATTGGCAACTTGATTTTATTTGACTGCCAGACCACAAGTTGTCAGCCCTCCACTGCTGTTCCTCATGGTTGACTGTGACTAGCCAATAAAGCCACCACTTTCAGTAGGCCAACATTTAATCTAGAAGCTGTTGTCGGTAGTGCTGCAGGGTAAGTGACTGACAGAGCAGGAAGAATGGGATGCCAGACAGACATGATGGTCTCATACAAGGGACCAACAGTGATTGGATGTTCCAACAGGGGCGTAACTATAGGGGTCACACCTGCAACAGGGGCCCGTGCACTCCAGGGACCCGGCCTCCCCATGCGACCCCTCCGCCTGGCGCCCGCAATCTCCCGCCGGCACTCTAGTAATGCAGAGCGCTGGGAGATTACATCATCTCCCATCGTTTTGCATTACTAAGAAGACCTCGCAGGAGCTCCAGGTAGGAGATGGGGGCATTGTGGAGGGGGTCAATGTTGTCAGGGGGGCCAATGTGGTGGGAGGGGGGGCATGGCACGTCTTGTACCAGGGCCCAGTGGCTTCTAGTTACACCTCTGTGTTCCAGTGATCCAGTTGCTTGTGTGAATGGCCACCATTCCATTCTCTGGACATTTGCATCATAGCGCATGCTTGACAACTGTCAGCCATCAAAGTCACCCATGTAAAGACACCAGGTGGGTAGGGAGTATGAATACAGTTTTGATTTAACCAAGTACTACAATATATTTTCTAGACCTACACCCACCTAGTGTATTTTATTAAGCTACTTAAGCCCACAGTTCTCCCCTTAATGCTGCTTGTGCAGAGGGCTCAGTGGGGAAGTGGATGGATATTTCAGGATTTTACTTTCATGTGAGCCTTAATAATATACTAACAAAGTGCAGATGAATTTGGTGTAACATTAATCCATTATAATGCATTGTATACCTCACCGGCACTCAAAGAGTTAAGCTGGTTTCATGTGCATGCTCTGTGGCTGGCATAAGGTGCTTTCTGGAACTGACGTCTTAATGACGATCAGCATGTATGCACTAAAGGGATTATACACTCTATGCAGGGAAGCAGAAATGTGTCTTCAGGCCCCCAACAGTGCAGTTTTTCCTGATCTCCTCACATGAATGCAGGTAAGTAAATCAGAGGCTCAGACAGTATAAAAGATTTGCCTGAATTAACACCATTCATTTCTGCTTAAAGTGATAGTAATGTTTCACAATAAAAGCAGCTCCAATTAACCCTTTGAGTGCCAGAGTGGTACGGAACGCATTGCTTTGCAATGCATTCTGTACCACTCTGGCACTCAAAGGGTTAATATTCATAGTATTTGGGCCATGGAGAATGCTATTTCAATACTGTCGAAGTTGTAGTTCAAGAGTAATTGAATGATAAAGTATCCCCCTCCCGCCCCTTTTACTGATGTAACACTGCTCACCTCAGAACAGAAAGGTGGTGTCCAGATGGCTTGCAGAGAGGGACAAACTATTAGTATAAAGGAAAAACCTGAAAAACTTGCCAAGAGGGGCAGGGTTTTCATTGTTCTCACAGTAAGAAGATTGTCCCTTGCTGTGAGCTGTCTGGTCTGTGGACCAGATTCCACATCTGAGGGGGAGGTGGCTTACACTAGGTAAAAGGGGCAGGAGGGGGATACTTTATCATTCAATTAGTCTTGAACTACAGCTCTGACAGTATGAAATAACACCGTCCATGGCTAAAATACTATGAAGATTAATTGGAGCGGCTTTTATTTTACAACATTACTATACCTTTAATTGAGGAGATCCTGAATCCATGCACTGTCGGGTGGGGTTGAGGACATGTTTTAGGTCCCCTGCTCTAGTGAATACCCCCTAAGTGGAGCTGCTGGCATTGGAGGCTAACACCAGTGGAGCCGTGTTAGCAGGTTCATACATCTCCCCCAACTCTGTTTTTCTGAGCGTAATAACCACTGTCTAGTGCATGAGTGGGTAACACGTGGCCATCTAGCTGGTTTTGAACTATAGTTCCCATCATTCTCAGCCAGTTGTTGCCTGACAGAGGATTGTCAGAGTTTTGGCTCATCTACAGCTCTAAGGTTGCAAACTGTCCATGCCTGATCTAGTGCAATGCTTCTGTTCTGGGGAAAAAAATAAATAAAAAAGGCACTTTTGTAGATACCAAAAAAATAGGCTTCTCACCATATCAAAAGTGAATGTACTTTTAACTGGGAGCAGAGTTTCAACAAACTGGCAGCATGATAAAAACTTTAAAGGGATAGTAATGTCAGAAAAAGGGTATTAACTCTATGGTAGATACAAATAAAAGAGAGTATTTGCACTTATTTGTATCTCTCAAACTGTTATGATTTGAGAGATATAAGAAAATAAAGTTCTCCGCTCCCTCCCCTTTCTGCTTGACGAGCTGTAAAGCTGTCAGAAACAGGTTCTGGTCACTTGACCAGAAGGCGGCTCTTCAGCAGCGCCTATATAGCAATATCTAAAGATAAATACTTCATCGGAATGGTTTACAATGTGTGCCCTGCAAACCAGGCACACGATGTAGACTGTTCCAATTAAGTATTTATTTTTAGGTATTGCTATGTCGGCGCTGCTGAAGAGCCGCCGTCTGATCCAGGAACCAGAATCTGCTACTGACAGCTTTATAGCTCGTCAAGCAGAAAGGAGAGGCAGTGGAGAACTTTATTTTCATCTATCTCTCAAACCATAACGGTTTGAGAGATACAAATACGTGCAAGTACTCTCTTTTAATTGTATGTACCATATAGTTAAAGTGTTAGTAATGTCCAAGTACAAATATGTTGCATAATGTAGAGCTTAAAGGGATAGTAATACTTAAAATGTAAAAAAAATGTATGTTGTAGGGTTTATCCCCCTGAGTAAAACAAGGGGACTCTCACTGCTGAGAGAAATTTTATTAAAAAATTATAACAGCTCAAACCTTAATTTTTTTAGGTGCAATATCACAGTGGCCTGAAAATTTACAGTGGTGCTGTTGCTACACCATCCTATGGACTGCTCTGGTCCGTAGACAATAAATCTCTATAGGATGGTATAGCAACAGCGCCACTGTAAATTTTCAGGCCACTGTGACATTACACCTAAAAAAATTCAAATTTGAGATGTTATAATTTTTTAATAAAACATCTCTCAGCAGTGGGAGTACCCTTGTTTTATTCAGGGACATAAACCCTACGACATATATTTTTTTACATCTTAAGTATTACTATCCCTTTAAAAAGTTGACCTGAATGCAAAAAATCGTATCTCTCAACCCGCTGTGGTTTGAGAGATACATGCATTCAAAGTTTGATGTTTCCTGCTGTCAGCTGTAAAGCTGTCAGCAGGAGATCCGTGTCGGCTGACACGGAGGCTGTGCAACAGAGCCACAATCCCGTTATTTAAAACAAATGACTGCACTGGAATGGTCTAAAAAGTGTGCCTGGTTTGCAAGCACACTTTTTAGACCATTCCATTGAAGTAATTAGTTTTAGATAATGTGATTGTGGCTCTGCTGCAGAGCCTCAGTGTCGGCCGACACAGATCTCCAACTGACAGCAGGAAACATCAAACTTCAAATGCATGTATCTCTCAAACAATAGTGGTTTGAGAGATACGTTTTTTGCATTCCAGTCAACTTTTTAAGCTCTACACAATGCAAAATATTTGTACTTGGACATTACTAAAACTTTAATACTCTTTTTCCTGACATTACTATCCCTTTAACAAATAACTAACACCAGTCAGTGATATCTAAACCATTTGCTGTGTTAGAGGTATTTCAGCTATAAAATAATACAATGCATAGGGTGTACTGGTGGACTTGCCTCCATCTTTACAGCAGGGTGAAGAAATTGTTTGACGTCCAGGTTTTGAGTACTTTACAGCAATAGATGCGTATGTTGCGTTGTCCCAGAAGAAATATTGCCACATGTTACAGGCACAAACATGAAATATGGTCAGACAGGCTTGTCAAAGAGAGAATTCGCTGACGTTTCAGGTCTTTGACTTTTACATTCCTGCCAACTGTCCCAGATTTTACAGGGACAGTCCCTGTTTTTGGTTCTTTACCTGGAATTCTGCTGTCCTAGATTTTGTACCTAGTTTCGACACTGTATATTAACTACTTATTCCATGTACATGAACAATTTAAACGAGTACAAGCTTCCAAATGTGTTAGTATGCTAAAACTATCTTCTAAGTTACATAAACTGACAATTAATGACAAATATGTTAAACTATTGCTAAAATTACAAAATGGCTAATATAATATAGAGCTGTCCTAGATTTAGTACCTAGTTTTAAAAATATATATTAAAGGGATAGTCATTCTTAAAATGTAAAAAAAATGTTGGGTACTGCCACTGCTGAAAGGTATTTTATTCAAAAGTTATTACAGCTCAAAGTTGACATTTTTAGGTGCAATATCACAGTGGCCTGAAATTGTACAGTGGTGCTGTTGCTACACCATCATATGGTGATTTATGGTCTACGGACCAAAGCTGTCCATAGGATGGTGTAACAACAGTGCCACTGTACAATTTCAGGCCACTGTGATATTACACCCTTTTTTAACTCAGGGGGATAAACACTACAATATATATTTTTTTTACATATTAAGTATTACTCTCCCTTTAACTCCTTTTTCCATGTACACTTTGTGCTTGTCATGAAAAGGTAATAGAGTGCAAGCTTCCAAACACCTTAGGTAAGTTTAAATAGCTTTTAAAATAAAATGTTTCATATTAGTCAGTTTTTATTAAAAAAAAAAAAAACAATTTGAGACATCTAGGACTCGATACTATTAGCCTCGCCAAAACCGGTGTTACAGTAATAACAAGCACCGTGTATTTTGCAAATGTGTTTTACCGGTTTTCTATTGTAGAACCACGGCAAAACAAAACTGGCTAACAAAAATGGCGCTGTCTGCTTTTATCCAAATACGCCTTAAACTACCTCCTAAAAACACGCTAAACATCAAAGTCCAAGGAAATAGGAGTACGTTTGATGACAGAAAGGTCAAGTTAAGCCTTAGATGTTCCCCACATTATAGAAATCTGTCATATACTGCTCCCATGACCTTTTGTCTCCATTTTAATTTGACAATTATTGCTCCCATTCGACATTGTTTATTCTCCAATTTTATTAGACACGCCCTCATTGTATATGTATTGCATAATTAACCCTTTGAGTACCAGAGAGGTAGCAACAACTCTAGTGCATCCAAGAAAGCTGTGTCATGTGACACATAATCATGCTGATATCACAGGATATCAATGTGCAAACTGCCTTTTCTTCTGAGCACTAGAGTGAGAGGTTACCATTGAAGCCTTGAAACAGAGCTGAAAGTGACATCTATGTATGGCTACAAGAATGGCTATTGGAGATAGAAAATCAATGGTACCACTTCAGGGTAGTGAATTAAGGGTAAATACAGTATGTTGAGCAAAACTCACTCACCGCCAGAGCTGGTAAACAACTGCGATGCAGGCCACATGGGTTCCAATCCTTGAAATACAGCAATGAAGAAGAAGAAGACTGCATTAACGCAGTAACGCAATACCAAAGTTTCTTTATTTCGCAAGTTCAAGTACAAACGCCACACGTGGTGAACAGTCTCACGCGTTTTGCACCTGAGTGCTTAATCATAGACTCAGTCTATTATAAAGCACTCAAGTGCGAAACACATGAGACTGTTCACTACGTGTGGCGTTTGTATTTGAACTTGTGAAATAAACATACTTTGGTATTAAGTCACTGCGTTAATGCGGTCATCTTCATTACAAGAATGGCCTCTGCACAGAGTTTCAAATACTAGAGGGAAAGCTAAGCCCTATTTCATTATGCTAACCAGGAGCTACAGCACCATTTCTTTGCAATAGAAGGCTTGGTGGCCATTTTTGTAGCTTAACATGGGTGTGAACTTGACACAGCAATCAATGGGCAGCCCTCTGTGTAGTGTTTAGAAGTCTGCATGTCAAAATATTAATTTCAGGACTATGTATGGTCCCAGAGGGGGCATGCCCCAGATGTGAGGCATACATTTCAAATAATGGAATATTTTTGGCAATTTGGGATGTCTGTTTACCTTACTAAGGGGCTGTCCTATCCATAACAAAGCAATGTTTTGGAGACATATTTAATATTTTAGGGGATTGCTGCGGTTCACTTTTAATATGTCGCAAGCAAAATAGCATGCGACTCCAGCGCGCAGTCAGCAAGTTGCCATGATTAAAAGGGCGACCTGAGAATCTCGCATTGCAGGACAGTGTGAGATTCTCAAGTTGCACCTTTAAATCCCAGCACCCTTAGCCATTTAACAAAATACAATATCACTTGTGCCAACTTCTTTTTAACCCCTGGAGTAATGAATAGGTTATTATTACAAAATCCATATGTGGGTTAATTTAATTATCTACTCGTCCGCTAAAGAATGTATCTAAACAACGGCATTCCAAAGCAAGGAGCTCTGTACTGAACTAAGCTGCTCCGACCTCTCTCTCTCTCTCCCCATCTCTGCTCCGCTCTGCCCTGTCATTCTCCACGCAGAGATGGGGAGAGAGAGGCCGGAGCAGCTTGCTTCAGTACAGAGTTCCTTGCTTTGGAATTCCGCTGTTTAGCTATGTTCTGTAGAGGATAGGTGGATAATTAACCCACAAATGGATTTTGTAATAATAACCAGTTCATTATTCCAGGGATTAAAAAGAAGTTGGCAAAGTGATATTGTATTTTGTTTAATGGCTAAGGGTGCTGGGATTTGAAGGCGCTGACTGCGCGCTGGTCACACGCTATTTTGCATGCAACATATTAAAAGGATACTGATTGCTGCTACCATTTAACACTCCCAACCTCATCACTACCCATCCACTATAAAACCGTTAATTGCAGTGCCTCTTGTGGTTTCTAAATAATAATGGATCTAAAATGCTTAAGAGTCAGAGGTGTAGCTATGTATAGGCCAGGGGTAGGAAATATTTTCAGAGGGCCATGGTTATATGGCCTGTGCAGTGAGTGCATAATTAGTATACAAAACCTATAATACCCTTCCCCATTAATAATACTCTTCCAAAAGATGTATGAGTGTAATTGATAGAGGATTATGTCTGGCTGTTCCTTGTTCCACTAAACATACTTCTTAAAGGGATAGTAATGTTTCATAATAAAAGCAGCACTAATTAATCGTCATAGTATTTGGACTTTGGAGAGTGTTATTTCAGTTCTGTCAGAGTTGTAGTTCAAGAGTAATTCAATGACAAAGTATCCCCCTCCCGCCCCTTTTACTGATGTAACACTGCTTAGCCAGAGCAGAAGGGAGGTGCCCAGGTAGATTGCAGAGAGGGACAATCTTCAATTAAGATAAGGGAAAAACCTGAAAAACTTGTCAAGGGGGGCAGGGCTTTCATTGTTCTCATAGAAGAAGATTGTCCCCTGCTGTTATCTGTCTGGTCTATGGACTGGATTCCACATCTGAGAAGAGATGGGTTTCGCTAGGTAAAAGGGGCGGGAGGGGAAACTTTGCTTGTGAATATCTATCAAACCATAAAGATTTGAGAGATAAGACTTATTTCGTTCTTCATGTTTTTTAATGTCTACAAATTAAAATAAAGATAAAACTAAGTATTACTATCCCTTTAATGTATGTGTCATGCACATATGATGTGTCAATTCTGTCTCTGCATTCAGTAAGAATGACAAATTATATCAAACACGTGTAACATTGTTTATCCTCATGGAAAACCAGAAGTGATGTTTTCTTGTACAGCACAGTGATAGCTTTAGTCCTAGGGGCACAGAAACAGGCCTGGCTATAAGAATATCAATCACAATGACTGATCTGCTGGTTACCCACTTGTGAAGAAGTAAGGATATGTTGAGAACCTGCACTGTTGGTGTGCCCCAAGGATAAATGCTTAGAAACATTGGTACAGCAGCTTTGCTGTATGTGTGCAACCAGGAAGACCCAAGGGCCATGTTAAATTGGCTTGATAGTCGTATGCAACCCGTAGACTGTATTTTGCTAATTTTTGGTCTAAGCCCACCTGAAGTTACATTCGAATTTAAGTGTATATATCCAGGGGAGGGCTGGCAACTTGTGGCCCAGGGGGCAAATACATTCAAGTGGCCCATTTCTACTATCGTTCGAGCCCACTGTCCCAGCCCACCACCTTTTGTTAATTTTAAAATTGGCATTAATGTTGTGACGTAAGTCAAGTGTTAACACAGAGCTTACAGTTGAAATGGGGCTACATTAGTGCACCACTACAAAGCTTACCTAGTGATACTGTAGAGCTTACAAGGGAAATGGTTTATGTTACTAGTTTATCTCCATTTCAATTGTAAGCTCTGTGGTATCACTAATGTAGCTCCATTAACAGAAACAATTTGGAGATTTAGTGAGGTGCAGAGGCCTACCAGCCCAGACGTATGACCAGCCCAGGGGGCAATTGCCTCCCTGCCCCTCAGTCCAGCCCTCCCCTGTATATATCAAAGCAAAAGAAAACAAGAAGCAAAACAATTAGTATGCATATAACAATGTACAAGCCTCATTGATTTCAGTGGAAGATTATCTGTGTTACATAATGTGCAATTGTTTGTTCCACATTAACTTCACATTTTACTTGCGACATATGCCCCAGGGCCAAGACGAAAGATCAGTCATCAAATACTGAGCTCTTAGCTCAGGCATGTCAAATTTAAATATAGTTAAGGGCCCCAAATGACACATTTCCCTCAAAGGCAGGTTGTAACATTGTTTGCTAGGGTCCGCGTATGTGTGTGAATATGTATACACACACACACATACACACATATATATGTATTTCCAAGAAACGTAATCATGACGCCCTAGTGTATCCAAAAATCCACCAATTAAACCCTATAGACAGTAATATGTTTCGCTACTATCCAAAACTCGTTAGTGGTACAAGCTTAAAAATACAAAATGCAAAATATGGAGAGGGCAATATTTTACTATACAGAACAATAATATTTATTGCACAACAATAACATTTATTATAAAAAAAAAAAAAATCATCAAAATGCTCATTTAAACTAAAAAGTCCATATAGCGCTGTTGTTCCTAAAGTGGTAACTTTGGAGCTCCTATACGAAATATGTGCACATATATAATCTCTTTCCACTTTCTAAAATGTCAGCTTATCTGTCAGTGGTTTTAGTTAAAGGGCAATTAGCTTAACCCTTGCTTATCTATGTCTGTGTAGTATAGTGGGCAGGTCCTCCGTACGGTTGTATCTCAAAAGTGTTGATATATTTCTTACTTGTTATCCTCTCCCGACTCTGGACTTGGATGCCCGGCTTGTTAGCATTATAGCTTATGTGGCAACAATATAACTATGTTACCCCGGGTCTTTCTTTAGTCTGTTGCTGTCTCTGCTATACTACACGGACATAGCTAAGCAAGGGTTAAGCCAATTGCCCTTTAAACGAAACCACCAACGATAGAGCTATATGGACTTTTTAGTTTAACTGCGCATTTTGATGAATGTTTTTAGAATAAATGTTATTGATGTGCAGTAAATATTATTGTTCTACACAGTAAATAGTGCTCTCCATGTTTTGCATATTTTATATAAGTGAGTGAACAGAAGAAAAATCTAAATGAAATGAATATTTGGAGTGACCCCCCCCCTTTGCCTTCAAAACAGCATCAATTCTAGGTACACTTGCACATAGGTATTATGTAGGCATATAGTCAAGTGTACGATTAAATAATTATACCAAACAGATACTAATGATAATCAATTTAATATGTGGGTTGAAACACAATCATTAACTGAAACAGAAACAGCTGTGTAGGAGGAATAAAACTGGGTGAGGAACAACCAAACTCAGCTAACAAGGTGAGGTTGCTTAAGACAGTTTAAAAGGATAGCAATCCTTTGTTTTCAAAATTTCTAATATTGTAGATATTAGCAATATAAGTAGAATAACCTACCTCCCATTTCTCAAACTTTTATAGTTTGAGAGATCGTAGCATTTAAAGTCCCCCCCGCCCCTTTCAGAGACGTCAGTGCTCTATAGGACAGAAGGGGATCCTGGTCATTTGACCGGCCGGCAGCTCTTCAGCAGAGCCGAGATAGCGCTAATTAGAAGTAAATACTTAATTGGAATGGTCTACGAAGTGTGCTTGCAAACCTGGCACACTTTGTAGACCGTTCCAATGAAGTATTTACTTCTAAATAGCGCTCTCTCGGCTCTGCTGAAGAGCAGCTGACTCTTCAAATGACCAGGATCCACTTCTGTCCAACACAGCGCTGACATCTCTGAAAGGGGCGCGAGGGGGGGACTTTAACCCTTTCAGTGCCAGAGGGGTACACAACTTTCTGACACTGAAAGGGTTAAATGCTATGATCTCTCAAACTATAAAGGTTTGAGAGATGGGAAGTAGGTTATTCTACTTCTATTGTTAATACCTACAATATTAGAATTTTATTTAAAAAAAAGTATTACTATCCCTTTAATGTCAAAAATCATACACCATGGCAAGACTGAGCACAGCAACAAGACACAAGGTAATTATACTGCATCAGCAAGGTCTCACCCAGGCAGAAATTTCAAGGCAAACAGGGGTTTCCAGATGAGCTATCCAAGCTCTTTTGAAGAAGCACAAAGAAACAGACAATGCTGAGGACCGCAGACACAGTGGTTGGCCAAGGAAACTTAGTGCAACAAATGAAAGACACATTATCCTTACTCCCTTCGCAATTGGAAGATGTCTAGCAGTGCCATCAGCTCAGAATTAGCAGAAAACTGTGTGATCCTAGGACACCCATCTACTGTCTTGAAATGTCTGGTCAAAAGTGGTCTTTATGGAAGACTTGCGGCCATAAAAACCTTATCTCTGATGTGGAACAAGACCAAGCGACTCAACCATGCATGAAAACACAGGTACCGGGGTGCAGAAAAATGGCAGAAGGTGCTCTGGAGTGATGTGGCTGTAGCAGAAGGTAGTTTGTTTGCTGAAGGGCTGGAAAGTGGTACAAGAATGAAACAGCAAAGCATGGTGGAGGTTCCTTGCAAGTTTGGGGCTGCATTTCTGCAAATGGAATTGGGGATTTGGTCAGAATGAATGGTCTCCTCATTGTTGAGAAGTACAGGCAGATACTTGTCCATCATGCAGTACCATCAGGGAGGCATCTGATTGGCCCAAAATGTATTCTGCAGCATGACAATGACCCCAAACATACAACCAAAGTCATTAAGAACTACTGTCAGCATAAAGAAGAACAAGGAGTCCTGGAAGTGATGGTATGGCCCTCACAGAGCCCTGATCTCAACATCATTGAGTCGGCCTGGGATTACATGAAGAGAGAGAAGCAATTGAGGCTGCCAAAATCCACAGAAGAACAATGGCTAGTTCTCCAAGGTGTTTGGAATGTCCTACTTGCTGAGTTCCTTAACAAACTGTGTGCAGGAGTACCTAGAAGAACTGATGTTGTTTTGAAGGTAAAGGGTGGTCACACCACATTTGATTTGGTTTAGATTTTTCTTCTGTTCACTCACTATAATTTTGTTAATTGATAAAAATAAAGTATTAACATGTCTATATTTGAAAAAATTCTTACTTTACAGCATTTTTTCACCCAAATGAATTTTGGAATGGATTCCACTCTATATTATATGCTCAAGAAGAAGACCAAAGACAAGATGGGTAGATGAAATTACCAAATTTGCTGGTACACAGTGACAACAAAAGGCACAGGACCGATGTTGTTGGAGGTTTTCTGATGATGAACAAAAGATAATGATGAAGAAATTGTCACGGATTTGTAAGAACACTCAGGCAATTAGGTAAGGTTAAGACAAGAGCAATCACCCTCCTCAGGTCCAGATAAGGTCAGTGCCGTGGTACTTCCCAAATCTGACGCAGGTCAGGATGGACAGTAATATAAGCAAGCAATAATACAGTAGGACTAAGCTGGCTTGATCCGACAACAGGTCACTGGAACAAAGTAGACAACAACAGTACCACTCCGCGGAAAGGCCCTTCTATAGCGGTGGGTAACTGCAGGGCAAATCCCTAGAAAACTAGGGATAGCTGAGGCAACACAGAATGGTCACTGGAAAGTGACAGATTCCCTAGAACGCTAGGGATAGCAGAGGCAACCCAGGTAGGACACTGGCAAGTGACCGAGTCCCTAGAATGCTAGGGATAATGGAGGCAACACAGATAGGACACTGGCAAGCAGGCTTGGACTGGGACAAAAAATAGGCCCGGGCATTTAAGGCTGAGCAGCCCATTTTTATTTTTTGAGCAGCCCATGGGGTGGATGGCCTTCACTGACACTGACTGTCGCAGGGTTGGGCTGTCGGCCGATGGTGATCCTGGGTGGAACTTATAATCACATGCGGTGCACAGCACGGCCGCACGTTGATTGCCTGCCCACCAGGAAACTTGTAACGAGGTGGTCGTCTTTCAGAAAGTGAAAGACGGCCCAAACTCGTTTAATGATTAATTTTTTTTTAAACACCCGGACCGGCCCACTGAGCAAATGCCCGGTATGCCCGATGGCCAGTCCGGGCCTGCTGGCAAGTGACCGAATCCCTAGAATGCTAGGGATAGCGGAGGAAACACAGATAGGAACACTGGGCAGTGACCGAGTCCCTAGAACGCTAGGGATAGTGAAGGAAACACAGATAGGACACTGGTAAGTGACCGAGTCCCTAGAATGCTAGGGCTAGCTGAGGCAGCACAAAGGATACTGGCAAGCAGCCAGAGCTACTCGCAACACAGTCTCCCAGGTGACCTCGGGAGTGACAGGCCAAGCAGGAGTTGTAGTGGTATCTACTGAGAGCGAGAGTAGGCGAAACGGAGCACAGGGTACGCACCCTGACTGGTCAGAAGCCAGAAATGCCAAATCGGTACACACAGAGGTCGTAGCCAGTTCTGGTCAGCAACGGAATCGGATACTCAGCCAAAGCCATGTTGGTACACACGGAGGTAGTCAGCCAGTCCTAGTCAGCAACGGAATCGGATACTCAGCCAAAGCCAGGTCGGTACACACGGAAGTAGTTAGCCAGTCCTAGTCAGCAATGGAAAGCAAAACACAGGAGCGACAGGAGCGAAGTCAGACGAGTCGGGTCATACACTGAGCAGGAACAAGCAGCAACTCAAACGCTAGGTACAGGAACACCACGAGAGGGAACTGAAAAGATGACAGGAGAGAGTTTAAAAAGGCTAGCCCTGGGCGAAGCCAGAGCCCAATAACCAATAAGAACCGTGCAAGGAGAAAAACCGGAAGTAACAATGTCGCCCTGCCGCTAGAATCACGGGCACCATGATAGAAATCCTATATAATAATTCGTGAAAACGTGTGTAACGATGCAGTCATGTGCAGTAGAGACTGCTGCGCGTGCTGCAGTCATGCGCAGTAGAGACTGCCCGCGCATGTGCATGACTGCCCTGCGACCGGCTGGCAGTGGCACTGTGGCCTGTGTAACGGGCTCTTCAATTAGTATATATATATTTGTGACTTGACAGCTCATGCTGCTGGACATACATTTTCAGAGCGTGAGACGCACATTTGATGTCCCTGTGTTAGAAGTGCCCACATTAAATTGGACAAGCTGCTTACTCAGCTGTTAGTGTCATTAAGTGCATATATTTAACTTTCCCATAACTGGTGCTTTTAGATTTCCAAACAGGTTAATTATTTTAGAGTTTCTGATGTAGTAATTGGGTATTCTAATCCCAGCAGAGTTTCATTCTCTAAATTTGTCAGATAAAAGCAGCATAATTAATTACTCACATGTCCAGAAAATCACCTCTCTCCATCGGGTTCTGCCAGCTGGGTGGAATAAATTGATAAGGAATAATCATGCAATGCTACTTCAAATATGGAAACTCCCTCTGAAATGAGGGCTTGAAACGTTGATACATTAAAGTATATAAAATGGTGCATTTTAGAAAAATAAACACATACATGTATATTGTAAAGTAAACGTGTAGTATTTAATTAATAGGCAAAACAGTTTTCAAATTGATAGGTCCACTTTAAATTTGGATTTATTCAGCTGAAAATATAACATTTGCAGTACCATGCCTCATCACTGTGCCAACAAGGGCACATTTGTTTTGTCTGAGATAAGAAGTGGAATCCTGAGATGCCCTAAGTCACGTGTACTGGTGCAGAGGCACAGCAAACTGCTGGTGAGCTGATAGCTCCCCAACGCTGGCACCATGCCTGCCCCCATTACCTAGAGATTACATGGTCTCATTCTGTGGTACAGATAAAATGCCGGTTGAGCTGCACGTGGACTAGAAGGAGATGGAGTGTGACAGCCATGTCTGTGTGCATAGCTATATTTGTACAGTAATGTGAAACTGTGCCAGCGAGGATGTTACTAGCTTGCGATTGATGCGTGAGCTGTGTGCATGCCTGTAATATAAATGTATCATGTTGGTCCGTGATTGGGCTGTGACGCTGATGAATTAAAAACCGGAGCAATTTTGCCACAAATGAACTGCACCATAAGCAAAAAAATAAATAAACTGGTTTAAGTGGGGGCATTGACCCTTTGAGTGCCAGAGAGGTACTTAACGCAATGCGTTAAATACCATTCTGGCCCTCAAAGGGTTAACCCCTCGATTGCTAGAGATGTCGCCAACTGGCGATCTCTCTAACACCCAGTGGGTTAAATGAATGCGAATTTTGTATTTTACACGTTTGGCACGGTTGCTTTGCTCCAGAATTGCACCATTTCCTAGTACATCAGCCTTTATGTGTGCATGTGCTGTTTATGTAATTTATTTCAGGCCAGTTACACATCAGAATGAAGGCACACGTGTGCATTTTGGACATGTGCATGTTGTAACTAAGGCGTTAAAGCCCGCAGGAGACACGTGCTGAACTGTCAGTGAATGTGATCCTTGGTCCGGGACAGCCGCCGCCTGCCGGTCATTGTACACGCGTGACTGCACCTGCTAATCCTGGCTGAGCCATCGTGCAGTCAAAGAGCAGAGCCCACAGCAAAGCCCATAAACCAGGCGCTTAACCCCTCCTGCACTGTCTGTGGGGAGAGGGACATAAACTGACAGCTGACATATGTTCATATTCTTTCACGTGTATGTAGGTGAGATAACTTGTCTGCAGTGGCAGGATGGGGAGTGTACAAGGGTATGCAAGCAATGGTTCAGTACTTGTAGACAGAACTTGACATCCTCTCTGCTGTTGGACTACAACTCACATCATATGGCGACTGTAATCCAACAACAGCCTGGGAGCCACGGGTTGCTCGTCACTGACACTGTATAATATATGCACATGCAGACTGAGGACTTACATCTGAATTAGGGCATCTGCACTGAATCCTCCTGGGAACTGCTCTGGTTTGTAGTCTACATGAGCATGTGACAGTTTTCTAGAGCTGGTCTGGTCTGTTGATGAAATCTAGGGTGTATCTCTACCTAATATTTAAAATGTATTTATAACATGCTAACATAGTTCTCAGCGCCATACGCCCAGGGAGTAACAGTTCCACACAAGGCTTAATACTGATGCAATTTATAAGGACCTTATATAATATATTTATATTGCAATTATGTAATGCGTGTTTACAAAACCTCTATGTACTGCACTGCAGTCTATGTTGATACTGTATAAATAATAGATAATTAAAATAATGTGCAAGCACACAAAATGTAAATGATATACGGTGATTAATAATCCCATAGTAACAACTGGCAGAAAAAAATTAATAGACCTTATTCATTTTTCCTTGGTTCAAAATATAACATTTCCAATCAGTCTTAAAGGGATAGTAATGTTTCATAATAAAAGCAGCTCTAATGAATCTTTATAGTATTTGGGCCTTGGAGAATGTTATTTCAATTTTGTCAGAGTTGTAGTTCAAGAGTAATTGAATGATAAAGTATCCCCCTCCCGCCCCTTCTACTGATGTAACATACCTCCCAAGTGTCCCTCTTTAGAAGGGACAGTCGCTCTTTGAGACCCAAATCCCTCTGTCCCTCTTTTCTACCCTTTTGTCCCTCTTTTTAGGACATCAGAATGAGTGGTGTGTATTACAATGCTCTACAGCAATAAAACATACCTAAATGTGTTGTTAATTTTCAGTATATGTGTTTATACATTAATATGGGCTATTAAAATACTTTGGTCTTGCTCTAAGTCATTTATCAGTTACACAAAGAGGTGCAGATGGGTCAAGAAATTAACTTAAAAATTCTTGGAAATGCCCCGCCTACCAGCCACGCCCCCAGAAACGCCACCTAAAACAGAAGTGTCCCTCTTTCGCCATTTGAATTGTTGTGAGGTATGATGTAACACTGCTCACCTCAGAGCAGCAGGGAGTGTCCAGGTAGATTGCAGAGAGGGACAATCTTCAATTAAGATAAGGGAAAAAGCTGAAAAACTGTCAAGGGGGGCAGGGTTTTCATTGTTCTCACAGTAAGAATATTGACCCTTGATGTGAGCTGTCTAGTCTATGGACTGGATTCCACATCTGATGAGTGAGGGTTTACACTAGGTAAAAGGGGCGGGAGGGGGAAAATTTATCGCTCAATTACTCTTGAACTACAACTCTCACAGCACCGAAATAACACTCTCTATGGCTCAATTGCTATGAAGATTAATTGGAGCTGCTGTTTTTGTAAAACATTACTATCACTTTAAACCTTATGACTATGGAAGCAGACATGACACTCTCTAGAAGGATCACAGGACCTCAGACTCTGCTCTAAGCTTCAGGGCAGGGATCTCACTTCCAGTGTTTCAGTTTACAAATCATGTATTGTCTAAACCCTTAAATTGTAAAGAGCTGCCTACACTTGTGGCACTATATAAATAAACATATTCATTCATTCACTACATGATAATCTTAAACCATTAAGACCTTAACAATCGCCCGATCCGGGGGTGGGTGGCCATAGAGAACCACGCAATCCCAAAATTCCATGATGTGCCAGGACCACCACCGGTCCATAAAGTCCAGATGGGTCCTGGTACATCACCGGTCGTTAAAGCGGAACTTTCATGGAATAACAAGTTGCCATGCATTCATTAAATGTATGGCGACTAGCTTGAAAATAGATGTCTTACCGTCAAAAAAATAGCTGTGTCTAAATAAATCCTTCCAGTTTGGAGACCGGAACCCAGGCTACAGCACAGACATCTTGTCTGTGTGCCTGTGCCGTCATTCCCGGTCTCATTGAGTAGACTGCAGTGCACCATATGGTCACTGGAAGGGACTGACGGCGCAGGCTGCACTAACCTGCCAAAACGAGAAGGATTACTTTAGACTCAGCTATTTTTTAACGGTAAGACATCTATTTTCAAGCTAGTCTCCATGCGTTTAATGAATGCATGGTGACTTGGTATTACCTTAAAGTTCCTCTTTAAGGGGTTAAGAATCAGACTGGTATACAATGCATTTTGCTGAGTTGAAAAAACTGCCAGCAGCTGTCAAGTCTTCCTCTATGGATAAATCCAGGTGTGCCTGAAGATGGTGCCTCTCAATAACAAGACACAAGGGCAAAATTAATAGTGCCCACCAAGAGTTTCTGGCCACTGTTGAGCAGGTGGTGGTGAAGGGGGTTAGTGGGAGGTATTACCTCTCTTTTAAATATATGTAGTATTTGCATTCCCCCCAAGAGTCCCTGTTTAGGAGGGACAGTCCCTCTTCTGGATCAAAATCCCTCTGTTCTTCTTTCCTGCCCTGTCGTCTGTTTTTTTTTGGAGATCAGACTGTATGGTGTGTGTATACAAGTGTATCACATTTGCCACAGAAATAAAATGCACATTAATGTTTAAGCTTCAGTATATGTGTTTAAAAATGAGTGCATATAAATAAAATACTTTGATGATGTTCTAAATCATATATTCAGGTACACAAGAGAAGTCAATAGGTCATGAAATAACCTACAAATTCTCATTAATGCCCCACACAACAGCCTCTCGCCCCAGCAACACCACATAAAAGTGTCCCTCTTTTGACCTTTGAAGTGTTGGGAGGTATGTTAATTTGTGTGTATATCCCTGTTACCAAAATAAAATAAAAAAACTTGACAATCTACTTTAGTATACTATCTTATGCTTAATCCTTTAACCCTCTGAGTGCCATAGCTGTGCTAAGCAAAGCTTTGTTAACCCCTCTGGCACGAAAACGGTTAAAGCGCAGAACCCTTTGTGTGCCAAACGTGTGTCCACTTCTCTGGTTTATAATACTTCCCATGCCTCTCGCAATCAAATGGTTAAAGACATGTGTGGGCACGTGACACACGCTTGTCTACATCCCCCCCTGCATTTGTCAACAAAGCTAGTCGGAAAAAAATAGAACTCCCCTCCCTTCCCACAGCCCCAGTCACGCATGCGTAGTGGAAGGATGCTGAGGAAAGTGTGTCACTGGGGCACGAGGCTCTCCCAGGGGTCACGTGGTTCGTGCTTCATTGCCGCGTGCCGGGCCTGGGGAGGACAGGGCGTTTGTGCGCATGTGCAGTGCTGCAGTGAGCCGAGTCTGGCTATAGCAGGCAGGAGACGGGAAAAAGAGCATTGCAGAACAGAGAGGCAGGAGAAGGAGGTTGTTCTTGTGTGAGCTCTGTGTACTCTCTGAACTTAACTGCAGCGCTGACGTTTTCTGTAGGAGACTGCGAGGTGAAGATCATTTCAGAAAGGCGCATTGCTACCTGCAGACCTCTTGAATCAGCAGCAGCATTTTAAAGGGCGCAAATCCTTTAGGACGCTGCCATTCTATAGATGCAATTAATTTATCCTAGGGATACTGCATCATATAGATTTCACATTCCTACTTTTGATATTTTGTAGGTGCATGCTTAGTGTTTGTACATTAGCAAACTACCGGCAGTGTATTGATTTATGGGGCATTGGTAGTTTGTATAGGGTGGAATTTTGCAATAGATCTGCTGGTTTTGCACCACTGCACCCAGCAAACCCCATCAGGATTACTATTTATTGATTTGACCATACAGAATTTTGCAGAGGGCATACGATTTTAACCCAATCAGTAGGTCTCAGATTTAATTATTTTATGCAGAGAGGACAATAGAGAACAGAGGAATCTCTGAATTCTTCACCAATGCAGCAGGTGCTTGACATCTTAAATACCAATTATCCATCAAAAAGGAATTATTACTACAGAGGATACCAGCACCCAGGGGGTGTATAAAGGACAGCAGGATCTGCATAGCTAAAGTGGACGTTTAATTTAACAGTTTTTCACCTTTCTGTGTATGCTTCTCGTATCTCAACAATGACTACTCTGGATTGCAGTAACAACACAGGTAAGGGGACACTATGTATCTATAGGAAATATACAATGTGATCATTTATATTAGGTTGCCAGCATCTTACTGTAACCCACTTATTACTGCAATCGTGATTAGGAACACGTTGTCATTAGAATACCAACGTCTGTTCATTAGATGGCTTCTGCACCTGTACCACAGAACTCACACTCTGTAGAGGATTCCACAGATAACTGCATCAATGAAAAATATTCATTGAAACAATATTGATTTACATTTCAATTTTACAGAGATACAGACTTCCGTTGATGAGCATCTTTATGCTGATCAGTGATGGTATATTGCTTATTTTTCTATATGTCTTGCTTTGATGAAAAGGGGTAAGCCAGACAGTAGCTAGATGTTAAAAAGTGAGCCTTAAGAGGGGTTGTTTTCAACAGGGGTGGAAGCCCCCTTAACCCTTTGAATTCCAGAGGGGTGCTCAACGTATTTCTTGGCACTCAATTGGTTAACATATGTACTTCACCTGGGCTAGATGATGCATGGCATGTCACATATCTATTGGTGATCCATTGCCATCAATATTTACCTTTAGAGCTGTGGCCTGATCTATCTTGTGTTGGGTAACCCATGGTACTATAACTGAGGCAGACTACAATTCTTACTATGCTCACTGGATTATTAACCGATTGAGGATTATATAGTCCAAGTAATTATTAGAGCTGGAGAGCCACAAGTTCCCTTACAATGATTTAGCCTGTGCTCCAGCTGTTCTATAGTTATGTTTAGCTGATGTGTGTATGCATATCTATATCAGTGTTTAAGTCTACATGTCTTTATTTGTTAATATATATAACATTGTGGCTACATATATTTAATCAATGCATACTGTATAGAGGAGAGAGCTTATTGTTGACAGCTGTGAATTTCTGACACGCATACAACGTGTGTATGTTATATTGCCTAAACAAGGTGTCAGTACATTCCGTACTAGGCAGTGTTAGGAGGAAGTGCTGGCCTGCAGAGCTTGCAGTCACATGGAGCAGGTAAAGTAGGTCAGCCAAGCTGTGTGTGTGAGTTACAGCTCCGCCCTCCTCCTCCTCACGTGTTCTCCCGCCCTAGCCATGTGCACAGTGTTTTCATTCCTACTCCTGCAGATCGCCCACCCACTGGACTGTCCTAAGCCCCTCCCCTTGCTTTCATGACTTAGCTGGATACTTGTACAAGCCTTCTAATACCGTGCAACATATGGCTGTCCAGCTGTAGTTGGTCTACAGTTTTCACTGGCCGTATGGTTATGATATGACATAGTTCAACAACAAGTAGAACGCAACTGCTTGTCCACTTCTGCTCTGTTGATGGGTTATGATCGCTGTATAGCTTTCTTTTCTGATTCTGTTTAACCCATCCTCTGCAAAGGTTTAAATACTCGAAAGGGCTTCAGTGCATTCAAGTGAATAAAATCCCAATTTAATTAAATGGGAATATGAGGATTTTTTTTATTTCACTGCTGTGGTACACTTGGATTGCTCCAGAATTGCACCTCTTTAGTTTCACGAATAAGGCCCTAAATAAACTACATATTTTATTTACTTAGCTTTCCTGAATTGACATAAACCTGAGGCTCTGCTAAAGGATAAATGAGTCATTTCCTGAGTGCCACATTGCTCTCATTTTAATGTACCAGAGTCTGTAGCACAAGAGAGGATGAGTGTGTTTGTGTTAATATATAATTAAAGCTTTAGATACTTAAATCGGCTATCATATGTTGTTATCCTGAGTGAGAATTTTCCTTTAATTCCTTTTGTTTCAGTGCTTTACATTTTGCATTGTTTGGAATTTTGTTTACCTTATGTTCCTCTTATTTATCACAACAGAAAATATTTACAATTGTTGTTAATTCATTTTAACAATGGTGCACTGTGGGTCCTGCTATGGTGCATTTAATGGATACCCAGTTTGAGAGTGCATTATTGTGATCTTTATATGTTTCTTTTTACTAACCATTTGAGTGCCAATGGGGTACGGTATGCATTCTTTACCCCTCTTGATTCAAAGGGTTAATTTTTTTTTTAGTTCTGCATTTCCCTATTTCTCAGTCCCGCAGGGTTTCATTGCAGTAAGTGGTGTGGGCCTCCTGCATAAAGTGAAAAATGAACAATTCTTGGCAAATCAAGCTGCCCCATTGGGTTAAATGAACGTTCCCTTTGATTTAAATTGAGATTTTAACCCATTGAATGCTAGAGGGTCTCAATCACATTTCTCTGCAGTGCATTCAAGGGTATATGGGGCCTGTTGGTTTGCCCTAAAATTGCTGGTCTTTTGCTATCTGCATAAAACAGAATGTGCTTTATGTATGGAAGCAAACTGGAGTTATTTTGGGACAAACCATCTGCTTCATAGGGGATAAAGAAAAATCCCAATTCACGGCTGCCATAAAAAATCTTGGGCCCAGGACAAACATAAAGCAAGGCCCCCCACCACACATATTGCACTATAACCTGGAAGTATATGTAAAGACAGAGCCTGTGAAACTGCTCCACTCTGGGTATGATATGAAATGGAGTACATGGCTAGAACTGCTGCCTAATTCTCACTCAAAGGGTTAAATTAATGGGCATTTTGTGAATGATTATTCCACCCCTGTAGTGCAGATGATTTGCCATAGAATTGCTCCAGTTTGCTTTTATATATAATGCACCATATTCTTTCTAGTTTCGTTGTTTCCTAAGTGCCTTTGCACTTTATCATCTGTTTGAGGTTCATTTTTATCCCTTCTTGCTTCAAATGGGCCACAGGTACAGGGTGGCACCATCTTCTGTATATGAATGAGTCAAAATGTAGTGCGGTGCTGTTTCCTGGTTTTGAATGAGTTAAAAATGTAGGGCGGTACCATCTAATAATGGGAGGTTGGTGATGTAATCAACACACCCTTTGTGATTGGACACAAGCAGGGCCAGAGAGGCAAGGCCCCATCTGTCCACGTGCAGTGACAACACGTGCAAAGTGTGCGTGAGGCGGGAGGACATGGGGAGTAACCTGAGGTCAGAGAGCTAGTGTTCATTACATATGGCTGGACAAAGGTTATATAAAGATATAGAGCAGAGAAATGAGGGGCAGGGGAGACTGGGAGAGAGATGGGTGATTGGAGGAGGATGGGGCATGTTGAGAGAGAGAGATAAGGAGTGTTATGGAAATAGACCTGATGGGAGAGCGATGTGGGAAAAGGAAAAGCATTGGTTGAGGGGTGGTGTGGGGTTGTTACCATGGATGACAATAAGGGGGACATTCAGGGTAGAAATAGATAATAGGAGAAATGATGCAGAGACAAGAGAAGAGTAAAGGGAATTAGGAACCTTGGGATCTGTTATAGTTTATCTGGTTAATACCGATTCGCTTGGGTGATCCCACAGTGTAAAACAAGCAGCCCCCACCTTCAGGGCTGCTTGGTGACTGTTGCTAGTTTAGCACTTGTTTACACTGTGTGTTCGGCCAAGCGACCGGGTATTAACCTCTGAGCAACTGGAGCATGGTAGTTTTCGTTAGGGACATTAGGCCAATATTTTAGTGAATTTACACTTTGTGGGTGTACTTTTCCTTTAATGGAACCTTTGTTCTGCAATGGGGTATTTTGCTGTACGTCAGATGACTCCACTTTTTTTTAACCCTTTGAGTGGCACTCAGAAGGTTAACAGTTACTGTATTAACACTGCCGTGTTCCAGAAATGTAGTTCAACATGGTGTTTTTCTTTGATTGCACACTTTGAGTGCCAGAGAGGTATCATATGCATTGCATACCTCACTGAAATGCAAAGGGTTAACCCTCTGGCACGCAAAGGGTTATAACACCCCTTCAGCATGTTATCTTTGGTAGTTAACTCTGTAGGGACCAGTGGTGGTGGTGGGGTGTATTGCTTCACAGCGTTCTGTGTACACCTTAAAGTGTTAAACAAGGAATGCACTGACGTGGGCTTTAAAATTGTTTGTAAAGATAATGAAGAAAGAGCAGGTGTGTGAGAGAGATCTGTTGGACAGACGTTATCTCAGACATGTGGACTATAGGAGGAGCCATGTGAGGGAGTAGAAGAAAACGTGAGGCTGGGTGGGGAGCCTGATAAACGTGTCTGTCTGTGTGTGTGTGTGTGAGACGACCGGGGCGTGTCAAACTACAATCCTCATGTCTCACAGTTTTATTTTTTTTTTGTAGGGGTGGGGACTTGCATCTCTTTATTAGTTCATATAAGACTACAACTTCCATCATTTTCTGGCTGACAATTTTGTGAATTCTAGTTCAAGTAGTGTAAAAACCAGTGTACACGGGCCAAGGTCTGGGTAATGTTAGCCCTTTGAGTGCCAGAGGGGTATGCAACGCATTGCAATGTGTTGTGTACCCCTCTGGCACTCAGTGGGTTAAGTGGCCCCTTCATGTGCAGTAGAGACTGCCCGACTGCACGCAGTCTCTACTGTGCATGACGGCTGCTGACAAACATCGTTAGAGAAGTATTATATAAAGGAGGATAATAGCTTGGAGGGCTTTATACCACCTACCTCTGTTCTTCAGTTGTGGCATTCTCATGCACTGATTTGGAAGAGGTTGCACACCCTAATCAAAGGGCTGAATGTATAAATACAATGTATATTTTTTGTATATCAATTATTATGGTCAGTGGTTCAGAAACTGCTGCAATAGAAAGTTTCCTTTTTTGTTGGAGAGCAGTTTAAGTTGTGTGTCTGTGTGTATATCTTTGTGTATGTCTGTGCACGTTTGTATCTTTGTATATCTGTGCACATTTGTATTTGTGTACCTGTGAGTATATCTGTGCACGTATGTATCAGTTCTTGTGAGTGTATATCTGTGCGTGTATCTTTACGTGTGCATGTGTATCTTTGTATGTGTTTGTATACCTGTTCTCCTTTGTGTACTTCTGTGTGTATATCTATGCATATGTTTGTCTGCATACCTGTTCTGTCTGTGTACGTCTCTGCATGTATCCATGTGTCTGTCTGAACATGTATCTCTATTTGTGTGTTTGAGGGGGGCATCATCCCACTTCACAAGCTCTCCAGCGCTGCCCCGACCCTGCAGTGGGAGGGGTAAGCAGGTGACTGTAAGAGTTCACTGCCATTTCTAAGAATATCCCTCCCCTTTCTCTTCCAAGTGTTTTCCTAAAATAGAGCTCACACACGTGCTCCATTAGAGGGGGGAGAGACTGCGGCAGAGCAGGAGGGAGGACTGGGCTGTGAGCTTAGTCTTTGGAATGGGAGGTGCAGTAGCATGTCCTCATACTGGTAGATTTGAACCCTTTGCATGCCAGAAGGGCTCTCTCTACATAGATACAATGTGGGAATAACAGCTTTTAGTTGACTCTGCAATTGATCTGGGTTATGTTGTTTCACATCAGTGTCAGAGCCAAGAAATTAACCAACTACATCATTCCCTGCACTCACATATATCTGAGATTGAAGGATTAAACATCATGTTATCTTAACATACATAAGGTGCCATTCAAAAAGCCAGACCGTTTAAATTCTGGAGTAAACCAATGTACCAGAGAGGACAAACAGAAATAACACAGTATAGTTGTGTCTGTAGGTGAATTTCAGTAAGCTAAAGATATGGAATAAGGGATTTTAACCTCTGCAATGCTAGAGATCTAAGACCTCTAGCATTCAAGGGGTTAAAATTCCAATTTAAATCAATGGGAATTTTCATTTTGTCCCCTGTGGTGCAGTTTGCATTCTCAAGAATTGCATCTCTTCAGCCTCCTGATTTTTCACCTATAGTCACAAATAAACCGAGCCCAGACAGACTGCTGATAATTGCTTTTTGGTCTTAACCCCTTAAGCAATGCATTGCCTACCCCTCTGGTCCTTAAGGGGTTAATATAATTTGGTGCTGAGGGTGTTAAGGTATTTAAATAAGCCAGGGGTTCTTCCTCCGCTCATTGCATGTATTTCCCAGAATGCTCTGCTCTGTGTCTGCAGTGCAGATTCCCAGACAGGCTCCACCCCTCGCCAGCCATTAAATTGGACCTGTCAACCCAAAATCAGTTTTGGCCTCTTTAGAAATAGTAATACAAATGCCCATACTCTGTGTTGGAGAACAAATAGCTCATTAGATAAAATACATTTTTTATATGAGCTACTGCTCCCCATTTCCATGACAACAGCACCGAGTACAGGATGTGAATGGTTTCCTATGCTGAGCATGGAGAGATGGGAAGTTTACACAAGCTCCTGATGTCACATGGTTGGGGGATCATGCAAGTGCCGAATCATGTAAGAGTTAGTATCTGCAGCCATGCAACTCCAGCTTGCTTATAGTCACATGCACAAGTAGGTGACATGAGAGGCTTGCTCCTGTTTCTCAGGGATCACCGCTCCAGATGGGAAGAAGAATGCAGAATTTTCTGGGGTGGAGGGCTTTGGAGGATGCATTGCATACCCCTCTGGCACTCAAAGGATTAAACCTCTTGAATGCCATGGAGGTCTCCGACACATTGCTAAAATATCCATTTATTTAAATGATGCTTTGCAATGTGTATTTCCTCTGCTGTAGTTGGATTACTACACTGGTCCATGTATTTGCACTTATTATATTGCTCTTCCTATTAGAGCTAAATTTTTTTGGGATTGCACGACCTGAAACTGAAGTTTACCTGTACTTAGCATACATATGTTTTATAAGGTATACACAACATTGACAACATGTATATTTGTGAGAATTATCAATGGTTCTAACGTGTCACTTTCTTTTTCCCTCTCTTTTACTTTTCTGCCTCCTCTATCGCCCTCTCTCCAAACCTGTCCCCCCTCCCCTGTCATTTCATTCCATGCCTTTAGGGGGAGTTATAAGTTATGTGGGCTCCAGTGGTTCATCACCCAGTCGAACCAGTCCTGTGTCTCTGTACAGTGATTGCTCAAGCGGAAGCCCACAGAGCAGTGCTTCCCACTATCCCACCTACCTGCCACCATCCCCGTCTCACTCCTACAGCGCCAGTTCTTCTGGGTCTGGAGGAGAGACCTCTCCACGTTCATCTTACAGCCTCGCCTCCTCTCCTGGGGGTCTTCATGTGGCACTGGATGATGGCAGCAGGGTATCCCCCAGCAAAACATCTAATAGCATAACAAGTGAGTGAGCTACCAATTTCATAAGGAATTATAGTGAACATTGAGCTGTACTCGATAAGCCAAAGAGGTGCTGTTCTGGAGAATACCATCTACACCTTAAGGGATAAATAACACCTCTATGTACCTCTATGTAAAGGTGTCCCTGTTAGCTTAATAGAAGCAGAGAAGCATCAGGTATCCTCTTAAAGTTTTCTGGGAGGAGCGGGCTCCATGCAACAGATGGAGTTCAAGCTTAATCCCAAAAGCAGCAGCTATCTTCCTTGTTTGACTGGATCTCAGGTTTTCACCCACCTGGTGGGCTTCTGTAAGATCTATTAAACTGTATTGATGTGTGTCTGGAAGTAGTTTAACTTCCTGGGAGTACAACAGTTTCTGAGAAAGGAGAGCGGCTGCTTTTATTTCAGCTATTGCATCTCCCGGGAAAGTGGTGGCTGCAGGGTTGCAGCAGGGGGCACCATCTGGCACGTGGAAACCCACAGAAAACATAAAGGGATAATAATACTTTAATATTACTAATCCCCATAGTGTAGCTATTTAAAAAAGAATTCAATTGCCCCCAGGTTCATCTCTCAAACCTTTATGGTTTGAGAGATAACCAAAGACAAAGTTCCCCCCTCCCTCATCCATCTCTGAAGTCAGCATTGTACTGACGGCAGGGGAAGTCTGTTTTATGACAGGCTTGCGGCTCTGCAGCTGAGCCGAGATTTCATTAGTAAAAAAAATAATTTCACTGAAACGGTCTTCTACATGTGTTTGGTTTGCAAGCACAGGTAGAAGACCGTTTCAGTGAAATAATTTTGTTTTACTAACGCGATCTCGGCTCTGCTGCAGAGCCGCCTGATGAAAATAAGACCGGATGTCCCTGCAGTCAGTACTACGCTTACTTCAGGGAAGGGGGAAGGAGGGGGGAACTTTGCGTTCGGTTATCTCTCAAACCACAAAGCACATGGCACACTGAGATATGTTCTACTCAAAAGTTATCTGTACCACAGACTTTCTTGTATGGGTGCAGTACCTCCATGACCTTAAATTATACAGTGGTACTGTTGCTATTGCTAATTGACCATAGCTGTCCATAGACTGTTGTAGCAACAGATACACCATAACATTTCAGGGCATAGAGTTACTGTGCCCCCTCTAAAAAGCATTTTTCAGCTGCAATAACTCAGCAATGTGATTACCCTTATTTTACTCAGCAGGATAAACTATACAATATGTTTTCATTACTAAGCATTACTATCCCTTTAAGGTAATAGGAGCACCTATGTAAGTGTTGGTGTCCCTTTAAAAGGATGTCATTTACTCTCTTGAATGCAAGAGTGGTCTCCAATTCTATTATTTGCAATTCATTATAGACCCCTTTCCCATTCAGTGGAATAAAGGGGCATGACACTCTTATTATGGAAATGTTTATATTGTAGGGCCTGCTACGTCTAATTTTGGGAGATGCTTTATTTAAAAGTTATTATAGAGCAAACTTCCAATTTTTGAGAGTGAGTCTAATATTTTTTGCATCCAGGTGATACTGTTATTAATGCCTCTGAGAATCGCAGAAACAAGCTTTCTATAGATGTGGCAAGAGCACCACCTGGTGGCAAAACAACTTGAATTCATGCTATCAAATACATTTTGAAAGAAGCGTTTCCATCTTTGGGAGTGTCTTTGTTTTTACTAAATCCCTACAACCCCTACCATGTAGCTGGTTTGCTCCAGAATTGCACCTCTTTATCTTATGGACTATTACCTCTTGTGGTTTTGTATGTAATAAATATGTATCTAATCATCTGCGTCCATTTTTTTTTCCTCCAGAATTGAATGGCATGGTTTTGCTGTGTAAAGTCTGTGGGGATGTAGCCTCTGGATTTCACTATGGCGTGCACGCTTGTGAGGGCTGCAAGGTAAGTGGCTTTGTAGGGTGTACCCACAAGTTAAAGTGGAATTTCTTTTTACCAAACTGGATCCCACTGTATAACATTTTGGGCCATACTTACAAATAAACTGGAGCAATACTGGCGAAAACGAACTGTACCATAGAGAACAAATAAAAATCCTTATTGTGTTGCACACACCTCTGGTACTGAGAGGGTTTAAGGAGCAGTAAACTTTTTGTCATGAAAAATATGTTCTAAGGCATTTACTGTTTAAACAGGGCCTTTTGCCATTCCGAATCCTCAACTAATTGGGAGCTTCCATCTTGAATAGATCTGCATAGTTATTCTTCCTCATTAAATTATTCCACCCCTCTGGTGGATACTGATTTTGGCAGCCTAAGATGGTAGAGAGAGGTAGTTTTCTGGACATGCGAGTAATTAATTGTGCTACTAAGATTAGATTCCTCAACTACTAAATATAATGTTTCTAAAGCTGTTTGCAAAACGAAAAGCAGAATTTATAGGCAGTTTACAGGAGCAGTGAACGTTTTTTAATGAACAGCTATATATTATAGAGATTTTCCTGTTGAGTAAAACAAGGCCACTCCACCGGTGTTAGTTGTTTTTATTCAAGCGTTCTAACAGGAAGTGAATGACAGCACATTTACTTCCTGTAAGTTCTGACAGTATGACTCGGCAGTTTTTCTCACATTCTATGAAGAACTGTTTGTCATTGACTTTCCTATCCTAGAGAATGCAACAGAATGACTAATTGGAATCTGACCACTAGAGGGCACTGTTAATGTGAAAACAAGCGGTTACACTGGAAATGTGCATCTCTCTACAGTGGGAGTACCCCTTTTTTTTTTTTTTTTTTTGTCAGCAGGAAAAGATCTACAATATATATATTTTTTCTTAACAAAATTTTGCTTCTTCTTTTATATAGATTATATTTGATAATCTTTGTAGGTATTGGGTCCACTTTGAGCAAAACAATTTTAACTTCTTACTTATGGTGCAGTTATGCTCCCTAATTGACCTCCCTTACTTAGTACACCAGCCTCAATGACACTATATAACAATTGTATTCTTGTTCTCAGGGTTTTTTCCGGCGCAGTATCCAACAGAATATTCAGTACAAAAAATGCCTTAAGAATGAGACCTGCTCCATCGTGAGGATCAACAGGAACCGCTGCCAGCAGTGTCGCTTCCGCAAATGTCTTTCTGTGGGGATGTCTAGAGATGGTGAGTAAGACTATTTGACTGTGTGTTGCTGTCTTTGTACTAATTGTTGTTCCTGTTTCCCTCTCCCGGACACTTCTGTACTGACACATGAACCCTTTTCTGTCTCACTCCAGCTGTAAGATTTGGACGCATCCCTAAAAGGGAGAAGCAGCGGATGTTGGCAGAGATGCACAACGCAATGAGCCACATTGCCAGTGGCCATTTTGGGAGAAGGAGCCCAGTCCCTCTTCAGCCACAACAACAGCAGCTCAGAACCAGTTCTCCTCCACTGTTGGGCCCAGCACCATGTTCTTCACCCCCTTCCATCCCTGAAGCCTACCCCCAGTACCCACAGCAGCTGACTCCTCCTCGCTCTCCTAGTCCAGAGCATGTTGATGATATTATAGGTCAGGTGACCCAAGCTCATCGACAGATCTTTGTCTATGCTCATGACAAAGTAAGCAGCAAGATGGCCACCTGGCAGCATCACCACGGCAACCGTCCTCCACCATGTTGGCCTAGTGACAATGAAGAATCCCAAGGCAACCGTGATATTCTCTTGGTATGGAATCTAGGGCTATTTTTCTTATACTTTGTTTAGCTCCAACATACTTCACAACACTGTACATGGGTGCATGAGTTTATCTGTGATAATTCAGTCGTCTCATTGATGTATTATTTAAAGGAAAACTATAGCTATAGAAAGAAGTGGCTTTTAAATCAATAGTAACCCTTTATTTTTTTACTTAACATACTCTGCAAGTACATAATATCTACAGTCAAATTGCCTGTAATGTTTCCATTTTCATGTATTTTTTTTTTTTTTTTTTTTTTTTTTTTTTTAACAATTTGTCCTTTACTGTGAGCTCCCTGGATCTGTTTGCATAGAGAGAGCATAATTTCAGGAAACAGGAAATCAGATCTAATTATACAATGTTAAAGAGCACAGAGCATTCAGTGCTGCAGTGCACCAAGTGTTGATGGCCTGTAACTGAGATCCAAGTAACTCATTGTAAGGGACACATAAAAAAAAAAAAAAAAAAAAAAAGCGATGTTGAAAAAATTATTAAAAGCATGGGCAGTTTGACTGTACGTTTTATATACTTGTGGAATATTTGAAGTTAAAATATAGGGTTAATTCTGGTAACAGGAGGACTTAGATAGAGAGGAGTCATTCATAAAGAAGTCCTGTGTATCATTTTTTTTGCCATCGTATCTTCTATACCTTTTAGTAACAACAGGGATATATATACAGCAGAATGAGAAAATCCCACCCACAATTCTTTGTAGTGGTGGTTCTCAGCCTTAGGCCTACGGGACCCCTAATTCTTAACTGGTTTTATACAATTTAACAATAAAATAAATGATATACATAAAACCTCTGCCTAATACCCTTGCCCCACTAGTAATAGCTTTCCTGACTAGCAGTAGACAGTTTGATATGCGCTTGACAGGGAGAAATATGCGTGAAAATGACTCGTATCTGGCTGTATACATCCACTGCTGCACAGACAATGTATCAGTTCTGCGTGTCTGTTCCAGTGAAACATGTTTTGTGCAGTGTAATACACTGTATCACTCTTCTTTTGCATTGATACTTTCTGTCTAGCAGATCCAGGCATGATTCAGGGCCAGGAAAATAAGCCCAGGGACTGTGTTTTGCCATTTCTGCTCCAGCTATCTTATTCTAAAGAGTGTTGAGTCTATATATATAATCTATCTGGCAACCCACCCTCATCCTTGATTCTAAATGGCCTTGTATATATTCGCAAAGTTATGAAATGTCCTTGTAAACCCCCCGCAAAAAAAAAAAAAAATAAGTGAATGCTCTATAAATGTTAAATTAACAGCCGGTTATTGCATGGGTAGTGTTCCCATTTACACAAAGTAAGAGCCACTGTTTGACTCCCCTGAACATAGCTAGCTCTGTTCTATACTACATACATAGTATCTTTATTAATTTTACTCAGTGTTGTCCAGTATGCATTGTTAATTCCTTGTGCCCTCCTTTCCAGGCCTGCCCCATGAATGCTCTGCACTGTAGAGGTCCACTGCGCTCTGTGCAAGAGGTGTGGGAAGATTTCTCTCTCAGTTTCACTCCAGCTGTGCGAGAGGTGGTGGATTTTGCCCGTCACATACCTGGGTTCAGAGATTTAACTCAACAGGATCAGGTCACACTGCTTAAAGCCGGCACGTTCGAGGTAAATGCAAGGGCTTCACAATTTTTTCTCAGAGCGGAACTACCACCCGAGGTAAAGTCGCCCTGCAATAATTAGGAAGGTGGCGACTAGCTTAATAATAGTTATCTTACTTCTCACAATGACAAGATTTCTATAGAAATCCTTAATCTTCCAAGACCGGAAGCCAGGCATCAGTGCAGACATCTTGTTTGCACTCCTGCACTGTCAGTCCCAGTCTCCTCTAGGAAGCATTGCGCTGTCCCGAAAGGCACCGGAAGGGACTGATGGTGCAGGCGCGCAGACTGCACTAACCTGGCCATCAGTCTCGTACGACTAAGGATTTCTATAGAATCTTGTCCTTGTGAGAGGTAATATAAGCTAGTCACCACCTGCCTAATTATTGCAGGGCAACTTTACTTCTGGTGGTAGTTCTGCTTTAACTATGTCTTTTTTGCTCAGTTGCATCCTCATAACCTGAGATAGGCAACCTTTTGGCTTTGCTGTTGTTGGAGACTCTAACACCCACCATTTTCAGCCAGTTGCTTGTGGAGGGACTTGTAGTCTAACAGCTATAGAGCCAAAGTTTGCCTATCGCCTTTTCTAGTTTTTTTTTTTTTTTTTTTTTCTTGATTGTTCCCCCCCTTTTCCATCATTCTAGATATCTGTCCTTATTCTTTTCTGGCTGAGTCGTATCTTATATTCATGTAGTCTTTTTGTTGTTCCTGCTCAGGTACTGATGGTGCGCTTTGCCTCCCTGTTTGATGTACGGGAGCGATCCCTCCGGTTTCTCAGTGGAGCTACTTACTCATTACCCGAGCTCCAGGCCATGGGGATGGGAGAACTCCTTGGCTCCATGTTTGACTTCAGTGAAAAGTTGTCATCTCTCAACCTGACCCAGGAGGAGCTGGGCATCTTCACAGCACTTGTGCTGGTGTCTGCAGGTCAGTAATTTACTGGCGCGATCGCCCCCTAAGTTAGAGGGCACTACTGAATTGAATGAAGCATCTGCAGGCCTAGCTGTATGATAGATCTCTGCTTTCATTCTTCTTATTTTCTCCCTTTGATGATTTTTAGTTGTAGTTCTCAAATGCTTTTTCTCTTCCCTTTGCAGACCGCACTGGAATGGAGAATGCTTCCTTAGTAGAGCAGCTACAGGAGACACTCATCCGTGCCCTGCGCTGTCTTATCCTGAAGAACAGTCCTAGCGATACTTCCCGTTTCACAAAACTGCTCTTGCGCCTCCCGGATCTGCGCACCCTCAACAGTTTGCACTCAGAGAAACTACTTTCTTTTCGCGTAGACGCACACTGATGACATCACAAGGCCTGCCATTTGTGGGGGGAGCATGGGCACTTAATAAAATGAGCACATTCAGTCAGTGATGACGTCACAGACTCTGCCACTTCCAGAAGGAGGCTAGATGTGCTTTGATGCACCGTGATGGCATCAGCGCCTGTACTGATCAGAAGCAGACAGTTGGATGTTGGACTCTCACTGATGACAACGTGAGTTTCAGTGGTATTGGCAAGATACTGAGAAGAGTTAGACCTGCTTTGTCACGCATTGATGAAATCACAGGTTGTGCACGAGCTATACCAATGGCATGGACTGTTCAGTGTATTGGGAGAGGCCAAAGTATCAGCCAGTCACGAGAGGGGACGCCTTCAGAGAGCTGTACATAGACCTGTATATACCTTATGGTCCCTACATTATAAAACATGGTGTAAAGATGGTGTGTGTGTGTGTATATGAGAAATTGGTAAAATATAACTTTTATGACAATGTTAACCAGTTAAGGACCAGAGGGATGTGCATTGCAAATCAATTCTTTGCGCAACCATCTGGTTTTTAAAAGGTTAAAGTTTCTCTCACTCTGTCCCTGCTCATTACTGCTCTGCTGCTAGTGTGACCTGCAGTGCGTTACTGTAGACATCACTGTGGTCTCACTCCGTAACACGATGCATGCTCATCTGGCTGCAGGAGGGTAAAATGCAGATCGATATGGAAACTTTTCAGGTCCTGTGTTCAAAAGAAAAGGGGAGGCAAACCAATTGTACTAGAGGGAAGGCCTAAAAATCCCCAAAAGTCCCCCTTGATTTGAATGGGGATTTTAACCCCTTTAATGCTAGGGAGGTCTTGGAGACCTCCCCTATAGTGCAAATGGTTTGTTCCAGAACCCCCCCCCCACACACACACACACACATATTTTTTTTAACATACGGCCCTTAGGGTCCTATGTTTAAAGGAATCCGGGAGTAATTTTGTGACAAACACAAATAAAATTCTTATCGTTCCCTTTGATGTATGAATGCCTCAGATGTCCCCAAAGTGTTCTGAAGCAAAGTGTTGGGGACTTCTAGCATTCAAGGGGTTAAAATGCAGATTTCCATCCGTGGGAATCTTTTTTTTTTTTTTTTTTTTTTTTACTCTCCGTTTTCCTTTTGAACATGAGGCCCGTACAGACTATTTTCGGGTTAGATTTCATTACACCTGGTGGGGAGTTCAGCCAGCAAGAGTCAGAAATAGGCATTTCTTTGCGTGTTTTTCTAATTCTTTCCACACCATTACAGCCGGTATGAATCCGTAATTTGGAAACTTGGGATACATGCAAAAAACGGTCAAAAGTAGCCCTGCAAATGGCTGTTCTGGTATCACATTGTGGTAGAGTGGTCTTTGCAGTGCTCCCGTTTTGAGCCCAGACAGGACTGCTGAGTCTGGGAAAAAAGGCCTATTTGGCTGTAAAAGGCAACAACAATCACCACAGCCTCCTCAGTGTCCCGATAGGTACCCAACCACCCTCCCCACACTCCTCCAAGTCCCTCTGAACCCCCTGTGCCAGGCATCTGCAACACATTGCTGTGCACTGCATTGCAAGCTGGCATAGGAGGGGTTAACTGTACCAAAAAACAAAGTTAAATTCCACCCCCCCCATGCCCCAAAATATCCTAACCGGGCCTACCATTAACCTCTCCATTGCTGGATTGGTTGGGAATGCGTTACAATGTTTAATCAATGTGTTAAGCCAGCCCAGAAATGAAGGGGTTAGACTTGTCATAAAACATTTGTTAATGATAAGGACAAATTTCTCTTAAAGGATATAATTATCCCCCTTCATATCTCCATCTTGATCGTTTAAAAACATTAACCCTTTGAATGACAGAAGAATTGCTTTGCAATGCTTTGGAAACCCCTCTGACACACAAAGGCGTTAAAATGAAGGGTTTAGAATTTTTTTTGTAAGAATGGCAATTAACTCTTCTGTTGCCCAATAGTGGTGAGCAGCTGGTGGTGGGGATGGTGTCCGGGGACAAAGAAGACAGGCAGGTGACCTAGTGGGCTATTGGCCCCTCTGTCTCCTATCTGGTGCAGCCCAAGGGAAGTGTGTATCAGGTCACTACCCTTGGGCTTCTTGAACCTCTCATTTGGGTTATTTTGGAGCGTTTTTCAGCACTTCAAAAGAATTTCAAACGGGTGTTTGGGAAAAAAAAAAAAACCTCAGTTCAGCCATCCAATTCTGATCCTAGATCCGAGTGAGAGAGCAGAATATACAAGCTGGAAGTATTTTCTGACTCTAAAACAAAAAGCAAATTGGCAAATATTTCTGATTGTAATGGATTCAGTCATTGCAAAGAAATGTGTTTTATATGGTTATTGGGAGCATTGTTCTATGAAAATGACATGTTTGTGTGTGTAAATATGGTTTATTTATTTTTTGTAACAATTTATTTATATTTAAACTACATTAATTCCACTCTAAATAAACAAATGTTTTAACAATCTAGCTCATTCTTGAGTACAACAAATCACTTGCTTCCATGTAAAAGAAGCCAGCGCTTACCTGCAAATATAACCAAACTGGTACAACCGAGAAATGTGTTACCCATTTAGATATAGACCTCAAAAATCTACTTCTTATGCAATGAGAAAGTAAAATACAGAAATAGTATATTACTCATGCAGAAGAGGGAACTGATTCATAATAAGGCTGTGATGTGCTTCTGTAAGAAGAATAGTGCCACCTGGTGGTAAGAAAAGAGTTACTGCACAAAGTCTATAAATTATAACAGCCAAATGCTGAAATTTGCTGGCATTAGATGTGCTGTGCCACCTAGTGGTCGGAGTGAGTAATTACACAGTCTATCAATCCTGTACAAAGGCCCATTTCAGGTGCCAGAAGGGTGTTCAAGCATTAAAACATCCGCAAGGCTCTCAAAGCATTAATCCTGTTATATACAACATTTAACCCCTTGGATTCCAGTGATATTTTGGCACTTGTTTTGATAATCCATTTGTATCAGAAACCAGGAATTGATGTGTTAACAGATATATCTAATAAACCTGTAATCCATTCATTTTTTAAAGCAATGTTAGTAAACTAAGGGTTCCTTTTATCTTTATTTGGGAAGAAAATGTAACTTTCAAATATCTTATGTTAACCCTTTGAGTGCCCGAGGGATATGCAACATGGTAAAACTTATTTTGTAGAAAAAAAAAAAGTTACTGTATACTGAAGTAGTCTTCCATTTATATTTAGCAAATAGTTTCATGCTTTTCCTAAAAATTAGATATTATCTTGTGTTCAACCCTTTGGTTGCTGAAGAAGTAACACATTACTTCAGAATGAGGCTGACATGTCTTGAGAATTCAAGAGGTGAGACTTCAAGTATTACTGTCCCTTTAACAGCTTAATAGGAGACTGGATTAGCAAAATTCTATTGCTAAAAGAATTGATTTAACGCTCACACTTTTTTCATTATATATGTATTACATAAATATATAGTAAAATAGACCAGTAATAAAAGATTGCTAATCTGAAAATGTCTTTAACCCTTTCAGTGCCAGAGGGGTAGGCAACAAATTGTCCCTGTGTTCTACAGTGGACATAAGAGATAAGAGCATTTTAGTGAACTTACTGTTAGATCTTTTTCTCTTAAAGGGATTGTAATGTCCCCAAAAAAAGTATGTTCTAAATGGTAGCTGCAATAAAAAAACATTTAATGCGCTTAATCCTTTCTCTCAAACCGTTAAAGACCTCCGCTCCCTCCCCATTCCCATGCGTCCGCTGTACAGTGGACATCATGAGATCCTGCTTCCGGGACCAGATGGCGGCTCTTCAGGAGCGCTGTCATCTAGATATCTAAGTGTAATTACTTCATCGGAAAGGTCCACAACGTGTGCTTGCAAGCCAGGCACACGTTGTAGACCATACTGATGAAGTAATTTATACTTAGATATCCCAATGACAGCGCTCCTGAAGAGCCGCCTACAGTCGGACGACCTGATTCTGCCTCTGACAGCTTTACAGCTCGTCAGGCAGAAAGGGAAGGGAGCGGAAGTCTTTATATTCTTATCTCTCAAACCATAACAGTTTGAGAGAAAGGATTAAACGCATTAAGTGGTTTGTTTGTTTTTTATTGCAGCTACCATTTACAGGACACTTTTTTGGGAACTTTACTATCCAGTTTCATGCAGTTTCAGAGGTGCCCCTTGGGGTCTTTGCTCAAGGGGTTTTCTTTTCTCTTGCTTTTATTTCTTTATGCTACCTTGCTGTTTGTTGAAATTTGAGATTGGGGATAAAACTGGAGAGAAGAGGGGAGTTTCTATCACAAAGGCCCTGCCGTTTTTAAAGTGCCCACTGGATTAGATGAACTTTACACCATGATTCCGGTGTTCCACATGGATTAAAAAGATTTAAATATAAGTTCACTAAAATCCTCTTATTTTAATAGCTGACAGGCTATATATCAACATTATCAATAAATAAAATCAATGCAACCCTTACACACATGGTTTTCTGATCATACAGCCCACAACTGAAAAAGGGGACACCTCTGTCATAGGTGTTCCACATAATCTCCATGCACGTTAAAATTGCAACAGATTATAATGGATTTAACTGAAAAGACAAATCCTCTGCACTCGAATGTAGATTAAAATCACTTCTTTATTGGGAACCACGAACACCAAAGAGACACAGTCTCACGCGTTTCGCACATATAGTGCTTACTCATAGAGTAAGCACTATATGTGCGAAACGCGTGAGACTGTCATAGAGTAAGCACTATATGTGCGAAACGCGTGAGACTGTCTCTTTGGTGTTCGTGGTTCCCAATAAAGAAGTGGTTTTAATCTACATTCGAGGTAAGCACTATATGTGCGAAACGCGTGAGACTGTGTCTCTTTGGTGTTCGTGGTTCCCAATAAAGAAGTGATTTTAATCTACATTCGAGTGCAGAGGATTCGTCTTTTCAGTTTCCGTTTGGGATGTTTCAGCGCATCTTTCCTCTAATTGCACCAGAGTAGTAAAACACATCGGTGAGTGATTTTGCATTGGAGCCTAATTTAGTGCTGCTTATATCCGTGTTTATAATGGATTTAACTCCATACAAATTGTGGCTTTGCTTCTGCAATGTTTCTGGATGGATATTCTTTATCTTGCTCTCATATGTGATGCTGCCAGTGTAATTGAACTCCACCAATATTGAACACAATTTCTTATCTTTTAAAATTTATAATTATAGATTTATTTGATGGGTTACACTCTCACTATATTGTTTGAAGATTTTAGAGGGGCAACCAGCCTTCAGAAGCCCTTGGTTTCAAGAGGGGGAAAGCACAGCAGTTCTGACAACTACAGGAGATTCAAACTGCAAATATCTCGTAATGCCTTTCTCGATACTATCAGCTAATCAGTGTGTATAACATAGAAAATACTAATACTTCAGTATTACTCTAGGGCAGAAGCTAAGGGGTTCACTAAACTAAGGTAATCCGGTCTGCCTTTGAGGATGATGGGAGCTGTAGACCAACAACCAGGTTGCCAGTTATATCTTTACCAGGGCCAATTTAAAGGGATAGTAATACTTCGTTTTATCTTTATTTTATTTTGTAGGCATTAAAAAACCATGAAGAACGATATAAGTCTTATCTCTCAAACCTTTATGGTTTGCGAAATATTCACAAGCAAAGTTTCCCCTCCCTATCCTTTTACCTAGTGTAAGCCATCTCTTCTCAGATGTGGAATGCAGTCCATAGACCAGACAGATACCAGCAGGCGACAGTCTTCTTCCTATGAGAACAATGAAGGCCCTGCCCCCCTTGACAAGTTTTTCAGGTTTTTCCCTCATCTTAATTGAAGATTGTCCCTCTCTGCAGTCTACCTGGGCACCTCCCTTCTGATCTGGCTGAGCAGTGTTATATCCGTAAAAGGGATGGGAGGGTATACTTTATCATTCAATTACTCTTGAACTACAACTCTGACAGAATTGAAATAACACTCTCCAAGGTCCAAATACTATGATGATTAATTAGAGCTGCTTTTATTATGAAACATTACTATCCCTTTAAAATAATGTTTGAATATAACCTGAATTCTCAAGTCTCAAATGCCACCTCCTTTACAGTTTTCCCAGAAACACACTGTTTGATGTGGGTAGGGTAGTCATTCACTTTTATTTACATCACTGTGGATAAAAGGTTCTCCCCTATGCATCGCAGAGGTTTTCTGATGTCTACAACAGATCAAACAATTGCCTCTCCAAGAGAGTGGAATTTTGATCTTACCTGAGCATAGGGAAATAATTCATTATTGTAGTCGTTTCAACAGCCAGATGTGCTTGTGTGAGAATATCCTTAACCCTTTAAGGACCAAACATGCACAACCTTCTTGTCCTTAAATGGTCAAAGGACTAGTTATGGGTCAGGCAAATGGACCTTCTACCTATAGGCAGTTACCAGAGAGATATGAGAATCAAGTTCCTGTAACTTAAAACACTATTCTCTCCCTCTTAGTATTTCTCAATGCTAGTCCTTGAAGCACACCAACCAGTCAGCTTTTCAAGATAACCCTACTTAATCATAGGCGAGTAATCAGTGGCTCAGTCATTGTGATTGAGCTGCACGGGTTTAATTAGGGATATCCCGAAAACCTGACCTGTTGGTGTGCTCTGAGGACTAAAGCTGTGTATCACTGCTCTAGGACAGATGTTCTTAAACCTGTCCCCGTGGACCACAAACAGGCCATGTATTTAGGGTTTACCTACTTGAGCACAGTTAAGTTAATCAAAGGCTCAGTAATTTTAGTTAAATCACCATGGCAAAAGCAGGAAAAATAATTTTATTTTATTTTGTAGGCATTAAAAAAACATGAAGAACGATATAAGTCTTATCTCTCAAACTTTTATGGTTTAAGAGATATTCACAAGCAACGTTTCCCCCTCCTGCCCCTTTTTCCTAGTGTAAGCCATCTCTTCTCAGATGTGAATCAGGTTGTAAGACCAAACAGATATCAGCAGGGGACAATCTTCTTTGTATGAAAAGAATGAAAGCCCTTCCTCCCTTGACAAGTTTTTCAGCTTTTTCGCTTATCTTAATTGAAGATTGTCCCTCTCTGCAGTCTACCTGGGCACCTCCCTTCTGATTTCGCTGAACATGGGAGGGGGATACTTTGCTTGTGAATATCTCTTAAACCATAAAGGTTTGAGAGATAAGACTTATATCGTTCTTCATGTTTTTTTAATGCCTACAAAATAAAATAAAGATAAAACAAAGTATTACTATCCCTTTAAGGCATTGATTATTAGTGGTCCCTGGGGACCAGTTTCAGCACTTGCTCTAGAGCAGTGGTCCTCAACCTGTGCCCTCCAGGACAACTAACAGGCCATGTATATAAGATCTCCTAGGTGAGTGAATCAGACTCAACCAATGATTAACACAACTGTGGTCAAGCTGGGAAATCCTAAAGACAAGGTCTGTTAGAGCAGAGGTTCTCAACCAGGGTGCTGTGGTACTTCATTGTGGCACAGACATCCACTTAAGGTGACCCTTTTTCTATAACGATTGACAAAAAGTGGATTTTAGTGACCTTACCCAGTAAACACTTTTCCTGTTAGTCCATATGGAACACAGGAACCATGGGGTAAATTTCCTCCCCTCTAGAGGGCAGGGCACTTAAAAAAAAGGCAGAGTCTTTGAGGCGGAGACTCCCTTCTATCCATCCAGCTTTAGCCCCATCTCTCAGTTTCAAGTAAAGGAGCAGAAAAAAAATTAGAGCGGTAGACCACGTTTCTTTTTTTTTTTGCAGGTGAGAGTCCTATGTTCCACCTGGAAAGACAGAGGGTGAAATTTACTTACCGATATCTCCTTTTCTTCCGTGAATCTCAATGGCACTGTTAACAAATGGGCTCTAAATCTCCTCCTCCAGCTGGTAGGACCAAGATAAATTTCTGTTTAAGGTGGCTCCACCCCTTCCTTCACCAGTTTCTTTATTAGCCAAGCTGTAACACGTAATGAGATATAGGTTAAGGGTCGGTGTGCCGTGGAGATACACAGAAGAAAAAGAAATATTGGTAAGTAAATTTCACCCTTTCTTCCATGGACTCCATGGCACTGTTAACAAATGGGAATTTCCGAAGCAAATAACTGGGTGGATAAAACTGATGTCCCCACAATAATACATGGTGTCAGTAAAGAATGATATACAGATACATCTAATTTTAATAAAAAAAAGAAATAGAAGGAAAGATACTTCCTACCGGGTTTAAGATGGAATAACTGCCTCCAGGACTTTCCTTACGTATCTGGCGTCTGCAGAAGCTGTCACGTCCAGTTTATAATGTCTTATAAAGGTAGAGGCTGATGACCACGTTGCTGCCTTACAAATTTCTTCTGAGGAAGTGTTTGCCTTGTATGCCAAGGATGTGGCCATAGCCCTGCTAGAGTGCGCCTTCATGGTTAAAGGGGACTCTTGTCTGGCTTCTGAGTATGCAATTTTAATACACTGTGTAATCCAGCATGCAATCGATTCCTTGGATGCTGCTGAACTCTTGTATTTACCCTGGAACTGGATGAACAAGGAGTCAGACTTTCTAAATTCTTTAGTGTTAAGTGTCTGACATATATTTGATCCAAGGGTTCAAATAGAGATGAGTCTGCTAATTGATTCAATACTAGATTGAGGTCCCATGTGGGAACCACTTCTCTTATCCTAGGGTGAACTTTCTCAATAGCTCTGACAAAACTTTTATCAGAATGTCATCTGCTAGTTGCTGTACCTATATTGTTGATAGGGCTGATATCTGGACCTTTATGGATGCTGGTTTTAGACCCATGTCAAACCCTTTTTGAAGGATGTCTAGGATGACTGTAGTGGAGATATTATCTTCTGATATCTGATTTTGATTGCACCACTGAATAAATGTTTTCCAAACTCTGTTGTATACTTTGGATGTAGAGGTTTTCCTTGCTGCCAACATGGTGTTGATAACGGAGTTGGATATTCCCTTCCTAGTCAGATATTTCTGCTCAGCCTCCAGGCTGTTAGTTGGAAAAACCCCGGATTGGGATGAGACAGTGGCCCCTGGAGTAGCAGATCCTGTCTGACTGGAAGAGTCAATGGCTTCTTGATTGACATTTTTGCTATCTCAGAGAACCATATTTGTCTCAGCCATCTTGGTGCTATTAGAATCAGTTCTGCCTTTTCTAATCTTGCTTTCATCAGGACTTCCCTTATTATAGGAATGGGGGGGGGGGGGAGATGTACACTAGCGAAAAATTCCAGGAATATCTGAGAGCATCCTTTGCCAGGGCCGCTGGGTCATGCCATCGTGAGAAAAACTTCCTGCACTTGGTCTTTGTCGATGTTGCCATCAGGTTGATCTCTGGATGTCCCCATTGTATGACAATTTTCTGGAAGATTTCCTGATTCAGACCCCATTCTCCTGGGTCTATCAGTGTCCTGCTCAGAAAGTCTGCATTCATGTTTTGGGCTCCTGATATGTGAGAAGCTGTGATGGCTATTAGATTCCTTTCTGCCCATTTCAGGATGGTGGCAGTTTCCCTGTTAAATGTATTGCTCCTTGTGCCTCCTTGATTTCTGATGTATATTACAGCAGTCGAACTTGGACTGCTTTGTTTTTCAATTCTGCCTGGAAATGTTTTAGTGAGTTTGTTACTGCCCTTATTTCCAATGTATTTATGTGCAATTTCTGTTCCACTGGGGACCATGTTCCCTGTATGGTCTCCCAGATTCCTCCCCATCCAGATAGGTTGGCGTCTGTTGTCAGCACTGTCCATTGAGGATCCTGTAATGATTTTCCTTTTATTAAATTTTTTGTCTTTCTCCACCATGACAGTTCATCCCTGATGTTTCCTGGAATATGTATTCTGTGTAGTGGGTTTTTGTGATCTTTGTTCCATCGTCTCAAGAGCAGATTCTGTAGAGACCTCATGTGGAACCGTGCCCAGGGGACCACCTGGGTAGCTGATGCCATACTCCCTAGTGTTTTCATTATTCTCTGGGATGTTTGGTCTGCCTTGGTCTGTAATCTGGCAACAGCCTTCTGAATGAGTTGATCGGGTGACTGCTGATTTCCTGGTATCTATCATCATTCCGAGGAAGGACATTTTTGGGTTGGAAGCATCTGACTCTTTGGTTGTTTATCCAGCCTAGCTCTGTAAGATGTTGTGCTACCCTTGTGTTTAATGTTGCCTGATGGTATGAGGAAGCCTGGAGTAGAATGTTGTCTAGGTATGGAATGAAAGTTATGCCCTCTTCTCTCAGTTCTTCTATTGCCACTACCAAGACCTTTGTGAACATCCTTGGCGCAGTTGCTAGGCCGAAGGGTAGTACCTAGAACTGATAATGATGTCCCAAGCTTACAAATCTTAAATACTTGCCATGACTTGTTCTGACTGGAATATGGTAATATATGGTAATAAGCGTCTTGTAAGTCGATTTTCGTTAGGTAACCGTTGGGGAATAATGTTCTGATCACTGAGCTGACAGTTTCCTTTTTGAAATGCTTGTGTACTGGGAACTTGTTGACCCACTTCAGGTCCAAGATGATCCTGCATTCCCCCATAGGTTTTGGAACAGCGAAGAGGATTGAATATATCCTCTTCTTCTTCTCGGATGATGGGACTGGTTCTATGACCTTGTTTTGTAACATTAGATTCAGTTCCCAGCGAAACACAGTTGTCTTCTTCTTGTTTGTAGGTAACCTGGATCTCTGGAATCTGCATATTTTTGGGATCTTCTGAAATTCCAGCTGATATCCTGCCTCCAGTATCTGCTTGACCCATCTGTCTGATGTTGTCCAGACTTCTTTGAATAATTGCAGGCGAACCCCAATCTGCACCTGGTGCAGGATTTGCTGTATTTCAGAATTCCTTCTTAAAGTGAGCCTTCCTGGGGAAATCTTTTCTGAATCCCCCTTTTGATTGTTGTGAGGATGACTGTCTTCTCTGTTCCTGTGGTCTTGATTGGAAACGTCTAGAGTCACAAAATGAATAGTTCCTGGATCTGTACCCCGAGGATCCTGATGATAATAATCTCATTTTCTTCTCCTGTGGGAGGAAGGCACTTTTCCCTCCCGTGATTCTTTTAACCAGCTCCTCTAGTTGTTCACCAAATAGCTTCTCCCCAGTAAAGGCCAATGACATAAGCTTACTTTTTGATGTTCCATCTGCACCCCAGGGTCTTACCAAGAGAGCTCTTCTTGCAGATAAGGATTGTGCAGATGATTTAGCTGCTACTCTTATTGAATCTAAGGATGCGTTGCATACAAAGTTATTAGCTTCTTTAATTATTTATACTTCTTTAAGGAGTTTAGATCTGGAAACCGAAGAATTTATTTTCTCCTCCAAACCTGTCAGCCAAATACGCATTGTTCTTGCTACACATGCAAGAGCGGTTGCGACCTTCATGTTCTGGCCAATTAAGGCATATTGCCTCTTCAGTGCTGATTCCATTAGGTTATCCATTGTGTCTTTCAAGGCCGCGCCATCTTCCAATGGGATTGTGGTATGTTTAGGAATCCTGGAGACCGCTGTGTCGACCTTGGGTGGTGTGACCCAACATGCCGCACCAGCTTCTTCAAATGGATACATTTTTGAGAATCTCTTGGTGGTAGAGGATCTTTTATCTGATCTATTCCATTTTGTCTGGATAATTCCAGAGATGGAGAGATGGACTGGAAAACATGGGGAGATTTTCTTGTTTTCCATGAATGCTGTATCTAGGATTCCTAATTCCTTTTGTTCTTCTACCAATCCCAAGGTTTTCCTAAGATTCTTAAGGAAAGGTTCAATTTTATCTGTACAAAAGGCCCCTGTATTATCCTGAATTTCTCCCTCTTCTGTTTCAGAAGAGAAGTCTGAATCTGCTTCCGAAGGCTAAAAGCATTGTCTAAATGAAAAGCTCCCCCAGATGTTCCTTCCCAGGGTCATCCATTCTAGGTCTTTTCATGGGGGCTACTGCCTCCTGCATTGCAGAAAAGGTTTCCTGCATGGAGGCTTTCATCTAGGCTATAAAGTCCGGGAACTGATTAGGCATTTCATTGACAGAATTCTTCTTTACACATTCTTGACATAGATTAGAGGGATCAGAGGCAGGCAGCTTCTTATCACATATAGAGCAATTTTTATCTATCTGAATTTTTTCTTCTTTTGCAGCAGTATTCTCTGCTGTCTTTTCTTTTGCAGTTGTGCCATTAGAGGAAGACATGCTGGCCCCTATGCACACTATCAAGGATCAAAGAGACCTACAACCTAACTATATTTCTTAAATAAATAGAACACTTACCTGGTGTCCATGCTTGTTTTTGTTTTATACTGCGTGCGTTTCAGGCTGGAACGCACATCACGCTGCACTTCCTGTTGAGCTGGTTGCTATATCAGGTAGCCGTCCACCGCCTGCCTTCTCTATAGTAAACAGGCCTCTGCGTGTGTTCCACCTGTAACATGCATGCCGCATCGCTGAAGATCCTTATTCCACATGGGGTTGAGAAGCGGTAAAAGGGGAAACCATACTGAATGACTGAAGTGACGTGTCCCAATTAGCACACACCGCTGGTAAAATAGAGACCAAATACTATAATAAGCGTTGGCCAAAACAGGGTTCCTAGACTGAAACATAATGTAAATTACATAATTTAAGAAACCCTTCTTCTTCAGGACGTTGGCTTCAATAGCCATGCCATCGAAGCCAGCCTTTACATTGGATAGTAACAAAGTGGACTTTGAGTCAGGAGATCTGGCATGAGAAGAAGGCTAAATGTTTTTTGCAATGAAGTTTGAGAAGTTCTGTGAACCAAGTCTGACAGGGATAAAAGGAATGATCAGAATGACTTGAGCCCTCTCCATCGTGATCTTCCTCAGCACCCTGGGAATTAGGGGAAAAGGTGAAAACACGTAAGCCAGATGGAAGTTCCATGGAATGGAATGCTGAATAATTCTCGCTGTCTTCACAGAATCATTTAATATGTAGTACTCAGGTGCTGGGGTTCCATATTTGTCTTTTGACTCATGTAGCAAACCTGAGTACTACATACTAATTGATCCTGTGAAGACAGCAAGAATTATGCAGCACACAGACCAAAGAATTTACTAAGGTAAATTTGTACATTTGTATATTTACATCCAGAGGTCACTATGGAGAAAATGGCTTGCAATGTGGGCATTTATTGCATTACACACTTTGAATACTACATATTAAGTGTGAGACGGCTTAGCAGTTAAAAGCACAATAGTTACCTGGGCAACTCTCTTTTGGTTATAGAAGCAACGTTTTAGCCAGCAAGATTCTCATGTCACCCTTGTAATCACTGTGATATGGTGAATGCGCCTTCATGTCACACGCTATCTTGCGTGCAACATTTTAAAAGGATACTCAGGGGTCCCAACCCCTAGGTAGCCGCGAAACTGTGCCCTCTCTCTGTATGTCCTCTTCTAACTGTCTGTGATCCTGACTGGAACTTTGTATCCAACATTTCCTCACTGCAACAATGTATCCAGATGCAATGATGTTAACACCTTTCTGTAAGGTAGCCCACTGCACTAAGGACAAAGAGGGATACATATTAGAAATGTGCAGATTAAGGAAAAGTCTCCTGTCAGACATCTTCCATTCCTTCAGGAGACCCTGGTCAAAGGAATGGTGAGTAGGAAAGAAGGGAACCTTCTTCTTGCATCTTTTAAAAATATCAGGGGAAGAGGAACTGGAATCAGAGGCCCCTCAGGCATGAAGCATCTTCAAGACCACCAGACTAAACCCCTCTCCTTTAATTCCTGAGGGAAAGAGACAAGTCTAAATCATTGCCTTCACTCTATCCAACCCCAGCAGATGAACCCCTAATAATGTGTGTATTGCCCCCAAATATGGGGCTCAAGTGCATGCTGGGGGCACATGGTTTCCTGCAGATCGAGAGCTCAGGATCCCTCTAACAGATGAGGGGATAGAGTTGACTGAAAATATAAGAGCTTTAGACAAAATGAATTCCTGGTCAGCAGATGAGGGCCCAGGAAGTGGTATAGGGGCCACAGTGCAAGAGGAACATAAGGTACCAGAAGACTTCCTAGGAAGCCCAGACTGGCGTGAGGGGCAATGGGTTATAGGGGTTAGATAGACCCAGAATCCGTAGCCTTGGACTTGTCAATGTGGCCTTAGGTTCCACAAAATAGTGTAAAAGACAGTCAAAAATAGTAGAAAGAGAAAAGTACCTAAGTATGTAAAAAGGTACTTATCTGACAGCAAGGGGTTAAACTGGCAAGCAGGAGGGAGAGACCAGCTTCTGCGTAGCATGCAGAATCCAAAAAAGCCAGAGGATTATCTTAAGAAAACTGTCCCATGCCAATGAAAATAGTAATTTCCCTTTAAAATGGCTCAGTGGATCTCCAGCTGTTTAAAAACAGCATCCCCTGGTAAGGGGGGTCCCAAGGGAAAAAACAGGACCAACAGCACTCAATAGATTAATTTACATGTAATCTTCACTCTCCCTTTAGAATTAATGAAAAGAGCTTCTAAGCAGCTAAAGTGAGCTAAAGGCTGAAACAACGAGTCATCCGCCACAGATTTGTGGTCCTGTGCACTGGACAATCCGTGAAGTAGGAAGCCAGGAATAGGAGCCCTCAAAATGGGGGATTATACAGCTCCACATAGTAAGGAATAAAAAAGAAGCTGTGCCTATGCTACCTCCTGAACATGAAGCCGCTTAAAACTGAGCTTAGCAGGCAGAGGTAACGTGGGAGTAGGGAGTGCCCGCCTCTGAAACATTTTTTGATGCGCCCCCATTTTTCCTGTGTTCCATTAAGAGAAATAAGGGTTTTAACCCATGTATACTCCTTTTCAGTGGAAGAGAGGCATGAGTTTGCTTTGAAGGAGCCACAGAACTAAAGGGACCTAATACAGCAGCAAAATCCTTGGGAAGACTAGTCTGAAAGGAGGAACAAAGAGGTCCTGAAGAAACCACTGAAACACTGGAGCTCTTCGACCAGGTGCCTCATGAGTTCCCTCACTAAAAAGGGAGAACATTAGCACTTCCCTTTCTTTTCCCTGAAGCCCTGGGAAAAAAAGGGCCTTGTGGGAAAAGAGTGCTCATCCATATTATAGAAAATGGTATGGTGGCTGCTACAGGGGTGGGGGACCCCATTAGGGCATCTTCCTCATTTCCAGCACCCTGTTTAGCCCAATAGCCTTCTTATGGTTCAGAGCCCACCTGGCACCACTGGACACTGCTTGTACTCAGCTGATGCTGCATCTAAGATGGCTGTCATGTTAATTATAAAAATTATGAAGAATTTAATAAAGTTGCCAAACTGCTCCGGATGACTGTGATAGCCAGGAGGGGGAGAATAAGTGGATGTAAGGGGACAGTGTGCTAAACATCAGAATGTGGTTGCTAGACAGCAAGAGGGGCATACCCACAGGACCTGCACACTCAGAATACTGCAATCTTCTTCAGGCTCCCATAAAGTGCAAAGGAAAAGAAAGGAGAGTGGCTGAGTAAAGTGTAAAAGCCATCCTTTAGTAGACCCCAGGTCCTGTACAGGTCTGCAACCTTGTCCATTTCCATCCTTGAGGAACCAGGATAGGAGAAAGATTGAACAATCCCATATAAGTTATGAAAACAAAAAAAGCAAGCTAAGAGAATCTATGCCTGGGACATCTCCAACAAGGTCACTTTTAAAACGAAGCATGTCAGGGGGCGGAGCTAGCCACTGACCAAGATGGACGTGTTATCTTGAAGCTCCGAATGCCATGGGCAAACGATTCTGTTTTACTAACCAAATTGGTTCTTAACTTGCTGAAAATTCAAGTGGACATCAGCTCTGCCCAACGGGGAATCATTTCATATCTCATGACCTGCAATACTAAGCCTGCTAAGCGGGTGCTGATGAGCTGTTTCTTTTCGTGCTCCACAGACCGGAGGACATTGCTGAACGCCATGTTAGAAGGAGACCTGGTTACACGACGGGAAATGGATCCCCCAAACACCTACAAGGCCTTGCTAGAGACCTTGATAATATATCTCCTGTGACATCTCTACACACGCTGCTACCTACTCCCCCTCCTCTGATTACTACAGCAGACTTACTGCAACTACCGGTGCAAGAGGAGTTTAGAACCTGCCTGGGAGAAATTCTAAATGCTGTTCGGGAGGAGTTTGCTAGTCTGCGCTCTGATGTTGAGTACATGAGCCACTGCACACAGTTGGAGGATCGACTGGTGGTAGTCACGGTTGAAGGGAGAGAGTATCTACCTACAACTTTATGCAGTGAAGCAGATCCGGTGACCTATCAAGCGTTTTGCTCCGATATACACTAAGTTATATGGCCCGTTCCTTGAGAAGATGTTACTGAATGATCTGGGACTGGAGTTAGGTCTTGTTGCTACTGTAGCTGTTTGGGCCACTTTGCTTCCCCTTACGCAAGAGTTGGACTATGTCTGGGATACCTTACCTTGGGATCCAGGACTCAGAGACTCTTCTCGGGTGATGCGTTTTTGCAGAATCCCACTTTCTGAAGTTCATGTTTTAGAATGATGGTTGGTCATAGCGATATTACCCTTAGCTCGACTAACTGTGCCCCTGTTTGTGAAGGACACTATCCTGGACTGGTTACCTCTTCAAGAATTGCTGAGGTGGACTCCCTAGGGCCCGTGGGGACCACCACTGGTTGAATATTGCCCTATATTTTGTGGAGGCTGCTATACAGGAATGAGTGGTTGATATGTTTTGGGAGATTTTGTTATTAATCATATTATCCTTTTTGTTTTGGGACACTGCAAGGAATGTATTTTTAGGTATGCCAGAAGTCATGCAGGTTGTTTTAGTGGCTGCTTTATATATAATTGCTGCTATACTGCACAATTCCATTACACTTACTATTTCTGCTACCCCGGGGAGGTCTAAGGCTGTGAAGCATCCGGAGTAATAGTATGATTATACTCCAGCAACTGTTTTATTTTTAGTAGGGGAATGTTCTCCCCCCTGAGGAGCTCTCCGTATTCTTAAGGCTGTTTATTATATATACGTGCTGCCTCCATTCATATATGTCCTATTGTTATTATATTTTTGTTAGGAGCCTATGTATATTTCCAATATTTTGAGTTCAGAGTTCAGGCCCTTTGATTATTCAGGTTCTACTCCTGATTTCCCCACAATTTCTCCCCCTTCCCCCCTCCGGGGTACTCTTGGAGGTGCATAGGTGGTCCCGACAAGGTATCTTACCCTGACATCCTGCCATTATAATAGGTTTACTTAGCTTATTTTGAATTCAGCTATAGATCACTTTAAAGGGATAGTAATACTTGAAATGTAAAAAAAAATATGTTGTAGGGTTTATCCCCCTGAGTAAAACAAGAGAACTCCCACTGCTGAAAGGTGTTTCATTCAAAAGTTATTCATTTTCAAAGTTGAATTTTTTAAGTGCAATATCACAGTGGCCTGAAATTGTACAGTGGCGCTGTTGCTACACCATCCTATGGACAGCTCTGGTCCCAGGACCATAAATCTCCATAGGATGGTGTAGCAACAGCGTCACTGTACAATTTCAGGCCACTGTGATATTGCACCTAAAAAATTAAACTTTGAAAATTAATAACTTTTGAATGAAACACCTTTCAGCAGTGGGAGTACTCTTGTTTTACTCATGGGGATAAACCCTACAACATACATGTTTTTTTACATTTTAAGTTTTACTATCCCTTTAAAGACTTACGTAGTTCAGTTACAGATGTTACTTCTATTACAGTACTATGATTATTCAGAAGCCGGATATGCTTTAGTCTCTTCTGTAATCCACTGTTTTATGTATGGTATGGTATACTTTCTGTAAGTGCTGCTTTACATTGTGTCTGGCTGCTTTTATATTTTGTCAAGCTGTTTTGTTTTAATCGATAAAGCTTTGGAAAATTGGAAAAAAAACTAAGCATGTCTGGTGGGGGAACAGTGGAGAAGGGAGGGAGTCTCCGCCTCTAGAATGCCTAAATATAAAAAACATACAAAGCTCCCAATAGTATAAATCTGTGATGGAATAAAATATGTATAATAGATAATATGGTTCTCACAGATATGATGGTCAGAAATACATCTGACAAACCAGCAGGTGGAGATGAACATCCGTCTCCACTCGAGTAGCTTCACACGTTCTACTGTAAGGAGACTCTTTATCCACTCTTGTACTGAGGTTGAAATCTCTCTCCAGGTAGACAGGGATATAAAAGGTTAAGATAAAAACAAAATGTTGAAAACAACAAAAGGACTGTTAAAAAAAACGGCTCCAGGATCGGGAGTAAAATATCTACTGTATTAAAAATATTATACAGCTCATCAAACGAGACTTAGTAGTTAAACCATATATATGGTGATATATCAAAACAAGGATCCTTGTCTTTCATAAAGCACTGGGCTGACACTGCGAAAAAAGCCTTTTTGTTGTTTTCGATTTTCTGTTTATATCTTAACCCTTTATTCCCCTGTCTACCTGGAGAGAGAAGTTTCAGCCTCAGTACAAGAGTGGATAAAGAGTCTCTAATTATAGTAGACGTGTGAAGCTAGCCGAGTGAAAGAGGGTGATTATGCCTACCTGCTGGTTTGTCAGATTTATTTCTGACCATCATTTGCAAGCAGAGGAGGGCTGGCCTGGGGGGCAGGGGGCAATTACCCCCTGGACTGGCCATGTGTCTGGGCTGGTGGGCCAGTGCCTCACTCAATCTCCCACTTGCTGCTGTAAATGGAGCTACACTAGTGATACCACAGAACTTATGAAATGAATCTATATGCAAATGATACCACAGAGCTACAGTCCAAACATAGCTGCACTAGTAGCATAATCCAGTTCCCTTGCAAGCTCTATGGCATCACTACTCTATCTTTACTTAACCTTTTGAGTGCCCTAGGGGTACGCAACACATTGAAAAGCAATGTGTTGTGTACTGCTCTGGCACTTACAGGGTTAAATTGAAAAGCACTGTAGTATCACTAATGTAGCCCCATTTCAACTGTAAGCTCTGTGGTATCACTTGCTTTAATTCACAGCATTAAGGACAATTTTAAAATTAAGGAAACAGGGGTGGGCTGGGACAATGGACGATAGTAGATATGGGCCACTTAATTATATTTGCCCCCTGGGCCGTATTGTGCCAGCCCTCCCCTATTTGCAAGTACCATATCATCAATGATACATATTTTATTCCATCACGGATTTACACTATTGGGTGGCCTGTGTGGTTTTTTCATATTTTTTTATATTTCCGCACTGTTTGGTCTTTTTGGGAGAGCGAGTTTCCCAGAAGCAGCCTGTCTTGGAGTGTCTATCAAACGACTGTGTATGGGACAGTCAGATTTCCCATCAAGCTTTATTGCTGTGTACTACATATGTAGATCAACAGCTACTCATCTTTTAGGTATTCTTTGGTGGAGGATTGAGCATATTAATTACTACTCAAGGAGGCACCTCTGTTTTCTCTCTATCTTATATGACTCTAGAAAGCTTTTTATTTTTCATGTGCCTTCAGTTGGAGTATACTTTAGCCCATGGTTTGTGTGTTCCACAGAGGACGAAAGAGGAAAATCTTTTAAATGACAAATCACCTAGTTGTGGTAGTACAAGGAGAATAATTAATAAATGTATAAACGTATTTATTATTATTTTTCAATATTTCAGCATTAATGTCACTTTAAACCTTTGTGTGACAGAAATGTATCCTACTCAATGTGCTGGATACCGCTCTGGCATTCAAAAGGTTAGGGGTCTCTATAAGAGTGAAATTTATTATTTGGTGATTGATTTAGATGAAATAACTTTTAAAGGATCAGTAAAGTTTTGTTGTGGGAAAAAAAGAGGATTTTAGTGAACTTAATTTTAAAATCCCTTTTTTTTAGTCAATGTGGAACACTGGAACCATGGTAGTAAAGTTCTAGTCTTCTGGAGGGCAAGGCACTTAAAAAAAAGGTTGGGACCCGGAGGCGGAGACTCCCCTCTTCTATCCAGCTTTACTGTCCGCATCCTCAGTTTCAACGAGTGGAAAGAAAGCAATCCCCTGATCAGATACCCCAAGAGGACCCCTCTGTCTAGTGACTTAACTCTTTGAGTGCCAGTGAGACAGTCAAGACATTGCAATGTTTTTTTTTTCTGCTGGTGGGAGTCCTGTGTTCCTCATGGACTAAGAGAAAGAGATTTAATGATAAGTTCACTAAAATTCTCTTCTCTTATGTCTCTAGACCAGTGGTTCTCAACGCGTGCCCTCAGTGGCTATTAACAGGCCAGGATCTGAGAATTTGCTTTTAAGAGCACAGGTGAGTTAATCAATACGACTGAGCCTCTGATCAACACACTTGTGTTCTAGCAAGGAAATTCCTAAGTCCTGGCCTGTTAGTGGCCACTGAGGGCATGGGTTGAGAACCTCTGCTCTAGACTAACGGGAAGTTCAATGAACTGGTCATGACCGCCATGGAAGGTAAAGTGTTGGTAGCTCTGATGATGCAGATGAATCAAAACATAAAGGTAAGCTCCTTGGAGGTCCAGGGAGGCAAGAAATTCCCTGGACACATGGTTGCTATAACACGATGGAGAGACTCCATTTTGAAAAAGCGGAGCCAACGTGATGGTTGAGGCACTGCCAATCCAGAATAGAGCAGGCAGCCGCCATCTTTCTTGGGAACAACAAAAAGATTGAAGCATAATCTAGTGAAGTGTTCCTTGGCTGGAGTGGGAATAAACACCTGCTTTTCCAGCAGGGAGAATCCTCTATCTATGAACAGATGCTCCAGAGCCAGGTCCAAAGAACTCTGAACAAAAGAGAAATGGTGTGGTGGAAGGAACTTGAGGTCTATGCGGTACCCTTCAGAAATAACCCGCAAAACCCACTGGTCCATCATTTAAGTCTCCCAGTCTTCTTGAAAAAGATGGAGGCGAACTTTATGGGCAGGGACGGGTCAGGACCCCATGAGTCATGCTGGGGGCTTGCCAGCCTTATCAAATAAGAGTCATCAGTGCCTTATGGTTAATAAGTTGTTTGTAATAAAAGCATGTGTGGCGAGAGATAAAGGGGCTTTTTGGCTGGGTTTTTTCCTAGTGTCTTCTTGGCTGTTGCGGGATTCAGGACCTACTGGAACGTGAACCAATGAGCTGGTAACCTGCCTCACCACACATGTTATACCTTTATCTAGGATCGGTCACAATATACTTTCTTGCAAAAAATTATGTAAAGCTTCTAGAATTATTACCCAATCGGTTCTGGGATAGATAAGTGACCCTGACCACTAGATCTGGCCCACCTAATGGGGATCACCACCTAGCTGCCTTTTCGGTTTTAATGTTAGCCCATTTTGGAAGCGAAACAGAATAACTCCTTGCCAGTTCATAGATATAGATATTAATATTGTGGGAGATAAGAGTGATAGAAGTTTGGATCATATAGGAGTTGCTAGAGATACCTAGATACTATCCCTGTCACAAAATCAGATTTGTGCTGTAATTACGGACACTTGCAGAGCCACGTTTTTATTGTGTGGGATACATGCAAATGTGTGGATTGTGCTGGATACACCAGTGCAAATGCATGCAGATGATACACAATACTGTTGTTTCTGAGTTGGTCATTGTTGCTTCTATGACCTGGTGATTTCATCACCAACCTACCTTCCTCTACACTGTAAGCTTTCACGAGTAGGGCCCTCTGATCCTTCTGTTCTTCACATATGATTTACTATTTAATATCCCTATATGTCTATTCCCTATTGTACAGTGTTGCGGATTAAGTTGGCGCTATATAAATAAAGATTAATAGTAATCATTTAATCTTCTATTATTGCTGTCTGGGAAGCATTCCTTTGTTTCTCAATTGATGTGTGGTTCCTTTAAAGGGATAGTAATACTTTGTTTTATCTTTATTTTATTTTGTAGGCATTAAAAAAACATGAAGAACGATATAAGTCTTATCTCTCAAACCTTTATAGTTTGAGAGATATTCACAAGCAAAGTTTCCCCTCCTGCCCCTTTTACCTACTGTAAGGCATCTCTTCTCAGATGTGGAATGCAGTCCATAGACTGGACAGATAACAGAAGGGGCCAATCTTCTTCCTATGAGAACAATGAAAGCCCTGCCCCCCTTGACAAGTTTTGGGCACCTCCCTTCTGCTCTGGCTGAACAGTGTTACATCAGTAAAAGGGGCGGGAGGGGGACACTTTATCATTGAATTACTCTTGAACTACAACTCTGACAGAATTGAAATAACACTCTCCAAAGTCCAAATACTATGATGATTAATTAGAGCTTTTTTTTATTATGAAACATTACTATCCCTTTAACACCAGACAGATCATAGCAAGGGACAATCTTCTTACTGTGAGAACAATGAAAGCCCTGCCCCCCTTGACAAGTTTTTCAGGTTTTTCTCTTATCTTAATTGAAGATTGTCCCTCTCTGCAGTCTACCTGGGCACCTCCCTTCTGATCTGGCTGAACAGTGTTACATCAGTAAAAGGGGCGGGAGGGGGATACTTTTGTCATTGAATTACTCTTGAACTACAACTCTGACAGAATTGAAATAACACTTTCCAAAGTCCAAATACTATGATGATTAATTAGAGCTGCTTTTATTATGAAACATTACTATCCCTTTAAGATTCCTAATTCATGTGTGCTAATCTCATTGCATGTGTAGCTGTGTTAGGACATCCATAAATTGTCTGCCTGGATAGTTACCCCACCACGTGGTAAAAATTCTAACAGAACAAATAACGTCCGCCGTTTTTGGTGAACCCTTGCAGTGTTGGTATTGTGTTGCACACATGCCATTATAATCAATATAGTTTATATATTGCAATGATATAAGTCCATAGTCTTTGTTTCTCAATAAACATATATTGTTCTATGCATATGATTATTATGTGGGGGTTGTAATCTGACTGGGAGGTGTATCAGCAGCTTCTGTTCTTCATCCAGAAGGTATGCATATTGAAAGCAGCAGATGAATAGTTAAAATTCTATTTATCTGATCTGATTTTGTCTTCCAGATAAGTTTCTAATTCTTGCGGTATTTTTCATGTGGATAGGTTTGTCAGGTGACATACTCATAGCTGGGAACTCTCCGGATTTGCCTCGGAGACTCCAGTTTTGACTCTGCATTACCAGGTCTCCGGGGCAGAGTATGATTCTCCAGGGTGTGGGCAATTACTTAAGAAACCCTGCCCATTTGTGTGCTCCTTCCTTATCAGTTCCACCCACTTTCTGCCCATTTCTCCTGCTTCCCCAGTGTCACAGTACCTTGTTTCCAGCGTTGCCTCTTCAGCAACGCTCGGCTTCTTTCCACGCGTCATCTGCAGGCAAAGGCTTCAAGCATGCTGCAGGCCTCTGTTTTATGTGTGTTTGTTTCCTGTAGTCTCCTCCTACCTACTTCCTCCCTCTAGCTGCTCCGCCTATCTATTTCCTGTGGAGGAGTTTAAAGGGCAGACTGAGTCCTGGTGTTCTGAGCAGTTCATTATCTTGTATTCCTGATTCCTGTGCATGATCCTGCTTGTCTGTCCATCCATTCTGTTGTTGGCCCGTGGCGCTGTCTGACTATTCTCCTTGTGCTTTCCCATTTGGCTCAGATATCCTGTCTGGTGCAAACCCGTGGCTCTGGCTGACTACCCGCTCTGTGTATGACCTAGGCTTGTCTGACTACCCACTCTGGTGTTGACCTGGGGCTCTCATTTAGCATTCCATTGCTTCAGTGGATATCCTACCTGGTGCAAACCCGTGCCTCTGGCTGACTACCCGCTCCGTGTATGACCTAGGCTTGTCTGACTACCCACTCTGGTGTTGACCTGGGGCTCTACCCACTGCGCATCCAGCATTCCATTGCTTCATTGGATATCCTATTTGGTGCAAACCCGTGGCTCTGGCTGACTACCCGTTCAGTGTATGACTTTGGCTCGTCTGACTATCCTATCTGGTGCTTTCTAGAAGGCCCTGTCTGTTCGCTCCTAGGGTTTGTTCCGTTATTCAGACATCCTTCCTAGTACTGACCTGGGGCTAGCAGACTCCCAGCTACTGACTGCAGACTGAGTCAGTATCACTCTTGGGCGTTACCTTGCCGTGAGACTCCAGCAGGATGAGGCCTAGTCTCGGACAGTGAGGTGGTGATATTGGGAAACTGCTATTCCTGATACAGTACTCGCCTTTTCGATCACCCTCTGTGTGTATATGTTTATATTGCATGACTTATTATTCTCATAATAAAGGTTCTATTAACTATACCATCTGACTCCTGGTTTTACTTGCCAGCTGTAACACCCAGCCTATTGCCTATAGTGTTACTACTTTCTGTAGCCCCGCCTACAGTCGTTATTAAGCCCCTTTTGAGGCAAATCTCAGGGATCAGTCCTGGGACCACTTCTCTTTTCCCTCTACACCCTCTCACTTGGTGACTGCATTTCATCTCTTGGCTTTAATTACCATCTGTATGCAGATGACACATTAATCTATCTCTCTTTTCCTGACCTCACTCCAGGTGTGCAGTCTTGAGTCATTCAATGTCTCTCAGCTATTTCATCATGGATGGCTCATTGTCATCTTAAACTTAATATGGCTAAGACAGAGCTGGTTGTGTTTCCTCCTAAAACCCATCCACCAACACCCTTCTCCATCACAAAAGACAACTCTGCCATCCACTCAGTACCCAAAGTACGTTTTCTTGGGTTCATTACTGATTCTACATTAACATTCTCCCCCAATAGCCAAGCTGTCACCAGAAAATGTCGCTTCTTCCTGAAAAACATTGCCAAAATACGTCCGTTCCTCTATATGTTCACTGCAAAAACTCTCTCTCAGGCACTCATTCTCTCTAGGCTCGACTACTGCAACATTCTACTCTCTGGTCTTCCTGCTTCTCATCTTTCTCCTCTTCAATCTGTTATCAATTCAGCTGCAAGAATCACCTTCCCTCTCATCTCCTCCTGAAATCCCTCAATGGGCTACCTAAAAAAAAATTGTGTATCTTACAAGATTTTCCTCCTCTCTTGTAAGTCTCTTTTTTTCTTCAGCACCCTCTTACATTTCTGCTCTTATCTCCAGTTACACCCCTTCCCGTGACCTACGGTCTTCTCAAGGGTTCTTTCTGTCCTCTCCTACCCAACTCAAGCCATCTCTCGGCTACAGTCTTTTTTACTGGTTGCCCCATGACTTTGGAATTCCCTCCCTATCACCATTCGTCAATCATCCACACATCACTTTCAAACATCTGCTCAAAACCCACCTGCTCAAGGAGGCACATCTCAGTAACAATATCCTCCTTTTGCACACCGATCTGCACATCAGAACCCTTATGCACTTCCTTCACTACGCCTTTCACTTACGATCCTCCTCCTACTGTCTCTGTATGTCGTCATGAATGCTAATTAGACTGTAAGCTCTTTGGGGTAGTCCCTTTCCCAGTGTATGATTCCCTTTGCTGCACTTTCCCCCACAAATAATGCAATGATCGCACTTCAGACTAATGCTCTTATCCCATTTCTGTATTTTTGTACTGTAATATTTCAACTTCTGTAAAGTGCTGTGTACATGTATGGCGCTATATAAATAAAGATATATACATACAAATCTTGTCATTTGTCTACCTGAATGGCACCACGGGCTTCCTCGGAAGAAAAAGTTCCCAGGTACAGACATACTGTGAGCACATCTTACATGACAATTTACCTTACATTTAAATTAACATGGCTTCATACAGGTTTAGGGCACGTATTCAAATACGCTACAGCTAACTGTATTATTATTGATTGTAACGGACAATTACCCCTTGCTATGCTGCTGTGTTCAGATATTGCTAGCTCATACCTCTAGATACATTTATGTAAGGTTTGAACACATATATGCTGGAAAAGTTATATCTCTGCCATTTGATACATTTTACCATATATTAATTTTATACGACTTGGTCATATTTATGAGATACATCATGGAGTAACCTTGTATTCACTAATATTCTGATAACCTTGATTACAATTTTGTATTACATTTTTTTATTTCAATAAAATGATATATTTTGCATGAATATGTGTAATTGATTTTAACAATTTCCTTACCGTGAAGTAGGGTATGAAATATAGTAACATAGTAAATTAGGTTGAAAAAAGACACAAGTCCATCAAGTTCAACCTTCGCCTCATACCTCAGTAACTGAGAATTTTATAGCTTTCCTGCTACCAATTAAATTAGTCTTTATCAGACCTTCCTGATCAGCCTACTGATAAACAGTATAACTCTGTATGTTCCCTTTTGAAAGAAATGTATCTAATCTTCTCTTAAATGTATCCATTGTATCTGCCATAACTACCTCCCTGGGCAATGAATTCCACAATTTGACAGACCTTACCGTAAAAAACCCCTTCCTCTGCTAGTTTAAACCTCCTTTCCTCTAATCTCAAGGGGTGTCCCCTGGTCACCTGATCAGGCCTTGGAATAAATAGCTCTCCGCAGAGATCCTTGTATTGATCTCTCATATACTTGTACAATGTGATAAGGTCTCCTCTTAGTCGTCTTTTCTCTAGAGTAAATAAACCAAGTTTGTTTAGTTGTTTCTCATACGTCAAGTCCTCCATTCCCTTAATTAATTTTGTTGCTCTTCTCTGTACCCTCTCTAGTTCTAGTATATCCTTTTTCAGAACCGGTGCCCAAAATTGCACTGCATACTCAAGGTGAGGTCAATGATCTCAAACTAATCTAACTAAATACTATTGTATATTTTTTGAGGGGTGTACAGCTATATTTAGGGGTCTCCTATTTACTCCATCCTGCTGTACATTATTGACATCAGTGACAATATGGATATTTAAGAGACATCTATTCTTGAACTGTTCAGTACTGACAGGGGATTAGGTCTTACAGATCTTGCTAATTAATTAGGTAATATATATATATTTTTAATACCATGTAGGCCGCACCCTGGGTTAGACTGCCGACATTTGGCCCAAAGCAGCATGTTGCATGCCTATTCTCTAGAGTGAAACTGTACCACATGAGAGACAAAAAAATACCACAAGCCACAATATTTATTTCTCTCATGTGATGCAGCCAGTTTGCTCCAGAATTGCTCCTCTTTTGTGAAGTGTTTGAACACCACCTAATAATAACTTACCCAACTTATGTTATTATGGCCAGAAAATCCTAATGATCCCTTTTATTTTTGCCCTTGTTCAAGAGATATACTCTTCAATCTTGGATGCCATTTAAACAGAGGCGGACATGCGTTGCTCGCTCAAATCACAGGGAATAAACTCTGCCCACTGAATATGGAAATCATAAATAGGCTAATGCACTCCTCCTGCTTCAGTGTGAGAAAACTCTTCTCTATGGGTATGACATGCAGGACTGACTGGAAATGCTGGGGGGAGATGCACTAAGGTGTGATAAAGAGGTGATACCTTCTCCAGCGATACCACGTCTTCAAGTCCTATGTTATTCTACAAAGCCAATGCACTAAGATTTCTCCAACTGTGGAGATCTTCGTGCATAGGCTTATAGAATAACATAGGAATTGGAGAAGTGATATCACTGGAAAAGTTATCTACACTTTATCACCGCTTAGTGAATCACCCCCATTATCTCTTGAACCAAAGGCACAAATGTAAAATTCACTGAGGGAATTAGGATTTCCTGGACATAGCATGGTAAGTGTGTGTGTGGGGTGTATTATCAGGTATCCTCCTTTAAAGGGATAGTAATGTTTCATAATAAAAGCAGCTCTAATTAATCATCATAGTATTTGGACTTTGGAGAGTGTTATTTCAATTCTGTCAGAGTTGCAGTTCAAGAGTAATTCAATGACAAAGTATCCCCCTCCCGCCCCTTTTACTGATGTAACACTGTTCAGTCAGATCAGAAGGGAGGTGCCCAAGTAGACTGCAGAAAGGGACAATCTTCAATTAAGATAAGGGAAAAACTTGTCATTGTTCTCATAGGAAGAAGATTGTCCCCTTCTGTTATCTGTTGGTCTTACAACCAGATTCCACATCTGAGAAGAGATGGCTTACACTAGGTAAAAGGGGTGGAAGGGGAAACTTTGCTTGTGAGTATCTCTCAAACCGTAAAGGTATGAGAGATAAGACTTATAGCGTTCTTCATGTTTTTTAATGCCTACAAAATAAAATAAAGATAAAATGAAGTATTACTATCCCTTTAAGTGAGGAAAACATACCACAGAAGAAATGAAGGAGAGGACAGATTATTCTGAACGTGACTCCTGTACCATCTGAGACTAACCTATCTCCCTCCCACCCACTCACCCCCACCCACTCACCCCACCATCAACCTCCCAAACTACTGCAAAATAAAAAAAAAAAAGAAAATAACCACAAGACTCAGAATGCATTGTGACACGTAATTACAAAGCTTACAATTTATTGGTGGAAAGGACATTCGGCCCCCGAAAAACGGGACCATAAAAAAAATAATAATAAAAAAACCACAAGTGGGGAATGGGATTATCTAGAAAAGAGGGGTACACCTTATGGTTTTGGGTAAGGATTTCAAATGGTAATTGACAGGAGGGCAGGAGAAGGGGTTGGTGGGATACAGATGCCCCTCCCAACGCCACCCTCGTGTTATCACCCTCCTGCCACAGATCTGAGGTAAGTTGTGTGTGAATATGACGCTTAATATTAATAACTTAGCCTACTTTACTGAAGGAAAAGCAAAATAAAGTGGGAGCGGGGAGCTGGGAGAGGACAGCTCTCCTGGCACAGCAGAGTTTAACCCACAACACAAATGGGAAACCTGTGGTCGTCGAGAGGTTGGTGGACTGCATCTCCCTTCATCCCCAGCCTGCTGTTGTCTGTCTGGGGATGATGGGAACTGTAATTCAACAACTGGTGAACGCCCTCTGGTTGCCCTTCCATGTCCCACACCAAAGGTCCTGAATGGGCATCCCTGAATTCATTCCTTCATCCCTTCTTCTAAGAGCAGCCCAGAACTTTGGCAGTGCAAGGTCAAACCCTGAGATCCTCAGGCTGTCCACTCCCACATCACCCAATCAGAAAAGGGAAAAAAGCAAATAATTTCAGGAAAACAACACTATAGAGTGGAGTGGGGGAGAGAGAAAGACATTACAAAATCCTATACGTTAGCATGGCATTTTCTTATTTTTAATACAGCATTTATAAGCTCTCTGCATATAAAGATTACAGTAAAAAAATAGACAGGCATTATTTCTTTTTAGGATAAGGGGAGAACAGAGAGAAAGTGGGTGAAAAGGAGGGGAGTCCCTGAAAATATACGTAGACACAGACATTACTAGACAATAGAGCTAACCCCTTTTCTACTATATCAAAGCATAGTTACTTTTGCAAAAGGAGCTGAAGCCCCTTTATGCATCCCACAAGGTTAAACATCAGCCCTTGGTTAACATTGTCTTGGGTTTTAGAGATTTTCCCTATAAAAAGGCAAAGTCATTAAATCCTAAGGAATGAAAGGTGTAAGCCCAGCATTGCCTGAGTCTGTCTGTGGGTCTCTACAGTCAGGAGGTCACCCTACATTAAATTGAAACTAAGCATTGTCTAAGCCTGTCCTAATAATCTGCTGTCAGAAAGTCTCAATACAATTTCTCGGCCTGTCCTGATAATCTACAGTGAGGGGTCATTCTGCAATTTAAACACATCCTGTCCTGATAATCTGCACTCAAGAAGTCAGGCTACATTAGATAGAAACCATCAATGCCTCAGCCTGTTCTGATAATCTGCATTCACGTCACCCTACATTGAATAGAAAAACAGCACTTTCAGAAACTGGCCAAATGATCTGCAGTCACCTTGCACAAAAACACACATCATTGACTCAGACTGTCCTGATAATCTATAGTTGGAAAACCATGCTAGATAGAAACCATCATTGTCTCAGCATGTCCTAATAATCTGCAGTGACATCACTCTGGACTTAGTATTGTCTGTCAGAAAGCCACCCTTACATTAGATAGAAACGCAGTAGTGTCTGAGCCTGTTTTATTAATTTGCAGTTGATAAGTCACCCTACTTTAGACAGAAACCCAGCATTGTCTGAGCTTGTCCTGTTACTCTGCAGTTGAAAAGTCACCCTACATTAGATAGAAACTCAGCACTGTCAGAGCCTGTCCTGATAATCTACAATCATAATGTCGCCCTAGATTAGATAGAAACCCAGAACTGTCTGAGCCTGTCCCTGATAATCTGCAGTAAGGAAGTCATCCTACATTAGATTAAAATAACCCAGTGCTGTCTGAGCCTGTCCTGAAAATCTGAAATGAAGAGGTCACCCTACTTTATAGAGACTCAGCACTGTCTGAGCCTGTCCCTGATAAACGGCAGTCAGGTCACGCTACATAAAAAACACCCAGCATCATCTGGCCTGTCTCTGATAATGTTAAAGAACAAGTAAACTTTCTGTAATGAAAAAATAACATATATCGTAGGGCTTTTTACTGCTTGGTGGAACAAAGTTATTCCAGCTGTTGGGAGATGTGTCTTTTGAGCATTATCACATTTTAAACATTTTCATTTTTTTTTTAAATAACATCAACAGTGTCCTCTTGTGGCCAGACATGTAACCTATAGTTCTCCAGGGGGAGATGCACTAAGGTTCCATAAGGGCTTAAAATGAGGCTGTTGTGTCGGATCTGTGTCTAAGGCACATCACACATCTCTCCATATCGCTGTCTATTGTTTGTCCTCCCTGCCTCCATATCACCATGTGTGACTTTTTGGTGCTGAAGTCTCTCTGCATACTATCTTCTCTCCCCTGCCTTCCCCAACACCTCAATGCCTTTGCACCAGGATGATGTGCTAATGATTAGTTTCTCCCCCTGCCTTTGTATCCCTAAATTCTTAGTGCATAAAGCAGTGTGCCTCAATTGACAAGGCAATGTGCTCTTCACACATATCGCCATAGCTTAGACACTCAGTGCATCTCCCCCTGCTGTTCAGACAGTTATATTCTAGTGAGTTCAGAAAACAGTTCTCCAGAATTTGATAGTAACAGCCTCATTACTTCCTGGCAGTTTGAAAGGCTAACATTTTTGAATAAACAAATGCAAGCACAAAAGCCCTGTGACATATATGTTTTTATTTAAAAAAGTTTACTGTTCCCTTAAATCAGAGATCATCCCATTTCAGGCATGGATTCCACTGAAGCTGATAACTTTATAAAGAGTTTTAGCTACAAATTTATCTATGGACTTCAACTGGAATCTGACAGATGAAACAGTTGATAACACATCCTTTGAAATGTCATCTAAGCCTTAGATAAAAACCAGCACTGTTCAAGCTTGACCCTACCAATCTGCAATCAGGAGATCATCCTATGTTAGAGAGAATCCCAGCAGCACTGTCTGAGCATGTCCTAATATTCACTAGTCAGCAGGTTGCCCAATATAATAAAGAAAACCAGAAGATTGTAAGCATGTCTTGACACTCGGCAAGCAGATGAATCTGCATTAATTATATAAACAAATGCCAACCTAAAAATGTCCCTTTAACTGCTTGAAGCTGTTTGTCTCCCTCACTCTAACAGGATGCTGCTAATCTGGATAATTTGCAAACAGATGCATGGGAACTTGGTTTAACAGACTATAAACCCTAAAACAGCCTACTGTTTGTCTGCTATAACCTGCTCTACAGCCTGTCCCCATACCAAGGCCTGACTACATAATTTAGGACTCAGCCAGTGCCTGTCTACACCTCATTCCAAATAGAAGATTTGCTAAGGTAGAAAAAGTCTCTACAGGTGGGTGCATGGTGTAGGATTCAAGATAAGGCAGTATTTTGTGGATTTGTGCATGTCAGGGTGGGTACTGACCTTGTACCTAGGAGAAGGGATAAACAGGCAAAGTGGAGTTTCAGTCCCATAAACCTTTGCATGCCAATGAATTGCACACACCCTGCCACTCAAAGGATTAATACCCCTTTCATTTACCAATCCACTGTCAGTTACAGTGAATACAAAATTTAGCAGTTTATAAGGGATAATCTACATCTGATTTTTACTATAAAAGCAGTAAAAACTTGTGAGGGAAAACCCCCAAAAAACAGAAAAAGGTTTGTTTTTTTCTGCTGGGAAAAACCAAGGATATTCCCACCACTGGGAGATTTTTTTTTCTATTCAAACATTTTCTTTTTTTAAAATTAAACTTACCAACAGTGCCATCTGGTGTCCAAGTCATTTTATTTGTAATATAATGCACTCTATGGGAGAACTTGAGTCATAGACAACAGCTCTCCATAGTAAGCAATAATAACAGCACCACTTGGTGACCACAATAGAAAATTGCAGTTTAACGTTAAAAATACATAGGATCTGTACAAATGTTTGAATGAATCATCTCCTAGACGTGGACTTTGAACATGTTTATCAGCATTACAATTTTTTACTGCTCCTTTAAAAATAGCTAGGTCTAACATCACGGGATACGGTGCACTAAAGGTGCAATTCAATAAGCTAAATTCTGGAGCAAACCAGTTGCGCCATAAGAGGCATTAAACATTTCCAAAGTACCATTGTTTTGACAGAACGGTCTAGAGACGTATCTAGCATTCAATGTGTTAAAATTCCTATTGATATAATGGGGAATTTTAATTTCAACCCCTGTGGTCCAGCTGTTATGCTACAGAATTGTACCTATATAGCTTACCGAATTGCACATTACATTTGATGCTCTCTTGTCATTATCCTCCTAGAACTCCACTTTGTCTTTGATCCGATGTCCCAGGGCCAATGCGTGAATAAAAAGGAAAGGGATTTGAAAGGAAAAGTAGCACCAAAAATGATTTAAGGTATATAAACAATGTGCATTTGTCCCTGCCAACAATCTTGACTTCTCATAACACACAGGCATATGCGCAGGCTTCTGAGTGCTTTTCCAGCAGACAGAGAGCTGCAATACATGATATATATATATATATATATATATATATATATATATATATATATATATATATATATATGTATATATACTTGCTCTGGATTTAGCTCACAATCTGAGATAAAAATCAGTTGAAAAATAATGGAATCCTGCCTGATGGTTTATACCTTAACCATCTGAATGTCAGAGAAGTATCCAACTCACTGCAATGCAATGCATGGCCTACCTCTGGTGTTCATAGGGTTCGACCCTGCATTGTTAGGCTCTGTTTACAGGGGTGACTTTACTGCAGTGTTATTGATACTGTGCTAAATGCAACCCTGTTAACCAAATTATGTAATTCACACTGGAAATTTTCTTTTCAAGTAATGCATTATGCTGCAACACAGATGTGTTCATGCACTGAACACATCTACTTTTCACCACACGAGGGGGAGATGCATTAAGGTGTAATAAAGAGGTGATAAAGTAGAGATGACTTCTCCAATGTGGTACACTCTCCAAGTCCTACAGTGATGGAAAAAATTATTTGATCCCCTGATGAATTTGTACGTTTGCCTACTGACAAAGAAGTGACCAGTCCATAATTTTAATGGTAGGTTTATTTGAACAGTGAGAGACAGAATAACAACAAAAGAATCCAGAAAAACACATTTCAAAAAAGTTATAAATTGATTTGCATTTTACTGAGTGAAATAAGTATTTGACCCCCTATCAATCAGAAAGATTTCTGGCCCTCAGGTGTCTTTTATACAGGTACCAAGCTGAGATTAGGAGCACTCTCTTAAAGGGAGTGCTTCTAATCTCAGCTTGTTACCTGTATAAAAGACACCTGTCCACAGAAGCAATCAATCAGATTCCAAACTCTCCACCATGGCCAAGACCAAAGAGCTGTCCAAGGATTTTTTTGTTGTTATTCTGTCTCTCACTGTTCAAATAAACCTACCATTAAAATTATAGACTGATCATTTCTTTGTCAGTGGGCAAACGAACAAAATCAGCAGGGGATCAAATATTTTTTTCTCTAACTGTTTCTTATTCTATGGAGCCAATGCACTAAGATTTCTCCAACTTGAGAGACGTTAGTGCATGGGCTCTATAGAATAACATAGGAACTGGAGAGTTTATCACACTGGAGAATTCATCTCCACTTTATTACCTCTTTATCACACCTTAATGTATAACCTCCTTGATCTTCATGGCAGCATATGGGCAACTGCACAGATCATTCACATGGGTGACATTGGAAGTTGCAATGTTTCATATGTAATCTTTAGACCTTGATCCAAAATGCACTTATAATTTTTCTGAATTAATGTTGTGGACTTTTGATGTGACACAGTCACACACACACAGAGACAGACACACACCTCTGTACATGAACACAAATGTTTGCAGAACAAACTACACACTTTAACTCATTATCTGGGCATACTTTTCCTTTAAACTGCAGTAAAACAGATTATCTATAATAATAAGGAAAGAACAAAATGGAGGAAATCCCTTTAGTGTAAGGGCAGTGGGCACATGGGCCTCCCTGCAGGAGAGCTGTAGGGAATAAAGGAATTATGAAACAGAAATAAACCGGAAATCCTAATATAGGATTTAGAGGATTAACCCTTATTGCCCCAGAGGGTCCAGATAAAGGCATCAAATCATCCTCTATTTACAATTATATTTTCTGTAGGATAAGATAGCTGACAAACATAGAGGTAGGTGAAGACAAACAAGAGATTTTAGAAAGGGTGTTAACTCCTTGGATGCTAGACTTTTCTCCATCGCATTACAAGGCATCCAAGGGATTAACTCATTGAGTGCTGGAGGGATGTCCAACCCATTGCTTTACAATGGATTCCACCTTCCTCTAGCACCCAGGCGGTTAAGAATTAAGTAATTGTTGCTTTTATGACCACCTAAAAGGAGCCCATGATTACACACCATCTCAACAAAGGATCTTGGTAGATCAAAACATATTTTATGCCTATAAACCACGTCTCTTACTACAAAGACTTCATGATGAACCACATCCCAGAAATGCAAAATGCCCCAAATCCAGGGCTATTTAATGACACAGAAAGTTGAAAGCTGCACATTGGTATCACACTAATGACAATGTTGTTGCAGAAATTAGCAAAGGTGCATGCATTATCAGCAAGGTAGAGATCAGCTACTTATCAAAGTGACCTAAATCATTCTGCATATACTGTGTAGGAGCTGAGGTGTAGGTAGGTAGGTGCTGGTGTATAGGTGTGTGACATTACAGGCATAGAAATGAGTTAAAAAAAAGGGGGAAAGGTGACCTGCACTCAAAGAATCCCAAAGAGAGCTGGAAGGGTTAAAGTAATAATAGAAGTTGCTTTATGGAAACAAAAGAAACTACTGAGTAAAACAAGGAAATTCCCTCTGGTGGGGGGATGCATCATTCAAAAGTTATTATTGAACAAAGCCATGCACAAAGATAATTTGTACTTATCCTGACTTTGAGGAACTTCTATCCCCAACTACACTTCTCCAAAGAGAATTTATAGCAACAATGGTGACTTTCCATAAACAGAATTTTGATTTTAAAAAACTACTAAACAAGTGTGTACATATAGTAGTGGTTAAAAACCATATATGTATATTGCTTTCTATGATCCTCCTTGACGTCTTTCCTTTACATCAGCCATTCTTGCAGTGAGGGGGCTGACACAGTCAGTCAAGATACAGGGACTCTGCTGTCATAGCAACACAGTGGGCTCTCGCTCACACAGACATCTGTCTCTGTGTGAGTCATATAAGCTTGTTCTGAGTACTGACTATAGTTTATACTGTATCACATGGAGACAAATATCCAACCTCGTAACTTCCAAAATGAGTTCACCCTGAGATCTTTAAATTATTAATTGTTAAAGCTCCCAAGAATGTAAATTCTAGGTACTATGTCAACGTTTGTATTAAACCAGATGTAATATAATTAGTCCTCAAGGAATTTTTAACATCCTGTCTTACATACACACTCCAGTCAAGAAGGAGTTCTCCTTCTGCCTTTCTGCTACAAATAGCACCAATTTATAGACTAAATGAGCAGTAAACTGTTGCAGAACATACAGTAAAAAACATTGGACTCTGTCACCCTGAAATTTTGGCCCATCACCCTAAGATCCTGATACTTAGGTCAAAACTCTGAGTCTCAGGATCTAACCCTGAGAGTTCCCAACTGTGCAAATGCTTCTGTGTGAGTGAGAGCTCATTGGTTTGTTATGGGAACTGAACCTCTGCCAGTCATCCGACTGGGTCAGCCCCTTCACTACAAAAGAACTGACATCAAGTAATTGGCTGGAAGGGGACATAAAACTGTTATATCTTTAAAACTACTGAGTATTAAAAGTGTGACTGACGTAAGTCTCACTCTTTGCTATCAGATAAAACTAAAGACAAATCTAATCTTCAAACACTGCTATACCTTTAGCCACTTAAGGACAAGATGGGTGTGTATCACATTGACAAGAGCATTGTTCACCCGTCTGGTCCTTAAGGGGGGTTAATAACTTTTGAACAACTCTTCATCTTACTCAGTAGATAAAACACTGTATATATGTATATGAATGCAGTACTCACAGGACTTTCACTTGTACAAAAAACATTGGGGGGATGTATATAACTGGAGTTATAAAGAAAATGTCATCAAAATAAGCATTTATAGAAATTTTCTCTAAGTAACAACTTTTGTGGTTTTGAAAAGTGGATTCCAAATGGAAATGGTCTTGTCCAAATAAGAACTGTGTTGCAAGGGATGCATAAAGACAATCGCTAACTTTGCCAAAAATAAAGGCAGTTTTAGTGATTAAATCTTAACACCAGCTATAACCTATTCTTAATTGAAGTGGAAATATAGTAATGGCGCATGAGATATGTATGTAAAAAAAACCTCATTAGCTAAAACTCTCAGATAGAGGCGTGTTTATAAACTTGACTTTACTTCTGTATAAATATAACCCATCACTGCAAATTTTAGTGACAATTCTTAAAGGGATAGTAATACTTAAGTATTACTAATCCCTATAGCAAAATACTACTTAAAAAAACGTATTGCCCCCACTGTCATCTCTCAAACCTTTATGGTTTGAGAGATGAACGCTCCTAAAGTTGCCCTCTCCCTCCCCCTTCCCCGTAGTCAGCATGCTTGCTGACTGAAGGGAAGAAAGTCGTACGACTTTCAGGTGGCTCTCCAGCACAGCCTGATCGCGTTACTAAAAAAGAAAACTTTCACTGAAATGGTCTTCTACGTGTGCTTGGCTTGCAATAAGTTTTTTTTAAGTAGTACTTTGCTATAGGGATTAGTAATACTTAAGTATTACTATCCCTTTAAGCATATGCCAATAATGGTTTTATACATCTCCTCCACTGAGCCCAAACTTTCAAGCGATAGTAATGTCTGCAATAAAGTAGATCTCCAAGTCTTCTCTACTGTAAACCTAACACACTGTGCTATGTTTAATAACGTACTTTTCTGTAGTTCAGAAGAAATTAAATGTAAAATGATCCCCCTCCCCCCCTTTCTGGCAGCGTCACGCCTTTATACAGTTAATATCTTTGGAACTACATAAAAGTAAGTTATTAAACATAGTGCAATGTCTTAGATTTACAATAGAGAAAACTCAGAGATCTACCTTATTGCAGACATTACTATTCCTATCAAAGTGGAGTAGTGGAATTCAACACTGGGGGCACATGCAAATTCCCTAGTGATTTAAATAGGGCTTTTTAACTCCGTAAATCTGGAATGATTTAGCATTCTCAATTATACGTCACTATTATATATATTATATGTAAAATGTGGTGCTATTTATATAAGAACTAAGGAAGCTTTATTAATACAGCGTTAATCAAAATGTGCCTTCCTTACATTACTAAGTTACACTTCATTTTAATGCTTGCTTTCAGATAAAAACAGTGCCTACCTGGCATTAGAATTCTAGCGAAAAATCTGCTGCTAAATTGTCGCAGTTTGCAAGATTTATTTAATAAATTCCCTGAGCCAGAATTCACATCGAGACCAACGCCATTTCCACAGAAATGGAAGTAGGTCAAATTAATACCTCTAAAACTGTCAGAGTTCTTTATAAATACCAACAATATTTTTTAGAGCAATTTAAAGACTTTTTTCACTGTACTCCAGTTTTATAAATCTCCTCCAATGTATTTTATTCCAAAATACTCTGTCTTCTTAGGAAGCCTTCAGTGGTAGGAGTGTGGCTTCTAAGAGTCCCGCAACAAACAATCATGTCTGTCTTTGAAGATATGATATACAGCACTAATTAGCAACTAATTTTGGAGAATCAATCCATCTAGAATTGATTCCAGATTAAGGTAAGGGGATATTTATTACAAGAAGGGATCAGCATCTCTTTAGGTTCAATGTTGTTGCTCTCACCATGTCTTTGGTAGCTCAGTGAGGTTGATATACTAAGACCTGTAGCTATTATGGGGAAAACCAGCTGCACCATAGGGGAAACAAAAATTCCCCATATGCCCCCCTGATTTAAAAAGGGGCTCTTAAAGGGGAACTTTCACCTCTAAAAGACTTTTTTGCCATGTGTTTAAAGGGGATCTATCACCCCTATACTAATTAGCATGAATCGTTAGCTTATACAGGTAATATAAGTAAATGTTATTTATTTATTTTTTTTTAAAGCTCCTATTCGTTTAAACTGAAGTTATAATATCTGCCCTGCAGCTACCTTCGGACAGACTGAAGATACCAGCTCTGTAACCGCAGTACGTCACTCTACCTCTGCTCTCCTCCCTCTGTCCAGCCTCCTCCAATGACAGAGGCTTTCTGCCTGTAAGCTGGAGCGCTCTCATTGGCTAGATATTGATCTCTGGCCAATGAGACCACTCCAGCTTACAGACAGAAAGCCTCCGTCATCGGAGGAGGCTTGACAGAGGGAGGAGAGCAGAGGCAGCGTGACGGACAGCGGTTATAGAGCTGGTAACCGCAGTGTGTCTGGAAGTAGCTGCAGGGCAGATATTACAACTTCAATTTAGACGAACAGGAGCTTTAAAAGAAAAAAAAAAATAATACAAATTTACTTATATTCGCTGTATAAGCTAACATTTCATGCTAACTTGTCTAGGGGTGATACATCCCCTTTAAGTTATTACAATAGTATTAGGATTGGTGTTTTTTTCTTTGTTTTACTTACCTACTTCCTAAGATATGCACCCTTCACGCTGGGCACTTCCGCTGCAAGCTCAGTATAATGATAAACAGAGCTTGCTGTATGGATAGGTGTGATTCATACCACTACGAAGGGAAGCGTGAACACGTTTCCTGGGACAGCTGGGAGAGAGGTGGGAGGAGAATTACAAGACTGGGAAGTCCTGTGCCACTGTGCCGAAGATACAGTGCCAAGAATGAAGTGTGCGTATCTTAAAAAAAAAAAAAAACACCAATCCTAATACTATTTTAATAACTTAAGCACATGGCTAAAAGTCTTTTAGAGGTGAAAGTTCCCTTTTAAGAATGATATCGAAGTCTCCAACACATTAGGATGAAGGTAGTTGTAGTCCTACAACAGTTGCCTGCCCATCTTTATGGGAAATCAGACACAATGGGGGAGATGCACTAAGGCGTGATAAAGAGACTGACGGCCAGGCAACAGCACTTTAAAAAAATCTGCGCGCTTGTGCCGTCAGTCCCTTCCGGTACCTTAAGGTACCAAGCAACGCTTCCTAGAGCAGACTGGGGGTGATATCGCAGGTGCACAGACGTCACTATGTAAAGATGTCTGCACTGTTTCCTGGCTGTCAGTCCCAAGAGCAGTAGAATTTATCTATAAGGAGGTAATTATTCTGGCGACTATTACTATTGTTCAGTTAGTCACCAGATGGGTAATTCTTACGGTTTAACTTTATGTGGGGTGGTAGTTCCGCTTTAATGCATAACCCCAAATGTGCCTTATGTTCTAAAGAAAAACATTCATTTTCGGGGCAAACCAATTCCACACAGTAGTGAAATAAAATGGCTGCAATTTCCCACTGATTTCAATCCTTGTGCATTAGAGATCCCCAATGTATTTTGAAGTAACGTGCTGAAGACCTCTGTTACATTTCAGGGTTTAACCTTTAGAGTGCCAGAGAGATATCCAAACCTCGCTGAAACTCAAAGGGTTAAAGGTCCCATTTAAAGTAATGTATATTTCCCTATGGTGCTACTGGTTTACTTCGTAACTCTTTTTTTTGTCATGAGAAACAAGACATAAAAAATATATTCTGCGTACTTATTTTCACCATTAGGCGGTTCTGTGAGTGTTGTTTCAACCATATAGTGTTTTTCCCTATGGAATACTTCAAATTCTTCCTTAATATATTAACTCTTTCAGTGGCGGAGAGGTATCCAACACTTTGCATTGAAATGCTTTGTATACGTCTCTGGCATTCAAAAGCAAATTTAAAGCAGAACTACCACATGTTAACAACTTTAGGTTCAATAACTCCGCATCTGATGACTGGCTGCTTAGTAGCGCTAGTCGCCAGAATGATTACCTTGTAAAGGAGAAACAGCCATTCTTCCCCTGCTGACAGGCAGAACGGATCGCTGACAACTTGCCATAGTGACGTCCGCGTGCCTGCTCTGTCAGTCCCTTCCGGAGCCAAACGGCTCCTAGCGACGCCTCCTAGAGCCAGCGGGGACTGACAGAGCAGGCGAGCAGACGTCACTATGGCAAGATGTCCGCGATCCGTCCTGCCTGTCAGCTGGGGAAGAATGGCTATTTCTCTTTTACAAGGTAATAATTCTGGCGACTAGCGCTACTAAGCAGTTAGTCGCCAGATGCGGAGTTATTGAAGCTAAAGTTATTAACATGTGGTAGTTCCGCTTTAACAAGTTTTGTTCTACATTATGAATCCACGCTGCTATTAGAAATAAGAGTTTAACCCTATAGTTTGTGTCCAGGTCACCTTTCTATAGATTCAACTACCATCAATTATTTTAACCCATTTCAGTCCAACACCACTTGCATAGCTTCTCCACTAATCCCTGGCTGTTTGTTATCCACAATGCAGTAATGTGGAAAACTCAGGCCTGCATCCTGCAAAATGAAGATAAGAAATGCAGACAGGATACCTAGATGGGGATTACCCAATAAACTGTGGTTTAAACCATGGGTAGTCAATCCTTGAACCACCTTCTGTTGGGGACTGCAACTCCCATTATCCCCAATCAGCCAACACCTGGGAGTTGTAGTCTCCAGTAACCTGAGGTTCAAAGATTCACTACCAATTGGTTACAACAATGTCAACACAAATATATCTTTCTCTCAATAAAAGAGGAAAGTTTATTTACTTGCTCTGCTGAAGAGAATTAACATTGAAAAGCTTAATTCATTCTCAGTGCAATCACTCAGATTTATATGTTTTGGAAAATAATCTCACTTTCTTTGCATTTCGTATGTATTTATATTTGAAAGAGTATATCGACTAGGCCCTAAAGTAGGGATGGGCAACCTGAGGTCCTCCTGCTGTGTAGGACTACGATTCCAGTATTCCTCAGCCAGCTGTTGGTTGGCAGGGGATGAGAGGAACTGTAGTTCTCCACAGGTGGAGGGTCTCAGGATGCTTAACCTTGCCATAAAGCCTCTATACTCTTATTTCCAGACCTGAGTGAAAAGTATAACAAAGGGGCAGCTATCTTCAGTGAAATACACTGAGTAAAGAGTCTGAATTTTCTTATCATCTCTCAGTGAGAATTTTGAATACTATTTATTACACAAGTGAATTTGTTGCAGAAACTTTGCTACAGGTTCCTCAGAACAGCGACTGTGGATTTCTATGGGGCAATTCACAGGGTTGGCCTTCACAGCTACAGTCGTTTTCAATGGTAACTTTCTGTTGCTGTAATATTCTGCAACAAAGTTGCTGCAACATTCGCTAATATGAGCTAGGTCTCAGAATGAACACACTTTAAATGTATAGTAACACATATATAAAACATATATATTGTACAGTTTATCCTTCTGAGTAAAACAAGGGTACTCCCAAGATGAAACTTGAATTTTTTCGATGCAGTATAGCAACAGCCTGAAATTTTACAGTGGCGCAGTTGCTACAACGTCCCATGGAAACCTCTGGTCAGTTGACCATGAATCTCCATAGGATGATGTAGCAACAGCGCCACTGTATAATTTCAGGCCATTGAAATATTGCACCTAAAAAAATATATAACGTTTGAGCTGCAATAACTTTTGAATTAAAGAACTCTCAGCAGTTGGAATACCCTTGTTTTACGCAGGAAGATAAACCCTACAATTTATATTTTTTTTTTACATATTAAGTGTTACTATCCCTTTAAAATTCTCACTGGCAAATACAACAGAATAGAGATTATATTTTTTTAAGGGAATACATTATTAACCCTTTAGCATCAAAAAGGTGTGCAACACATTGCTTTGCAATGAGTTTCCCACCCTTCTGGTCCTTACAAGGTTAAAATAAAACCATTTAGGACAAACACATAAAAAAAAAATAATCTTTTGAGTTTAGTGTAATTAAAGTTGTAATAAGGTAATATTATGAAAATATATATTTTGTATAGCCTCGTGTGTTTAGTAAAACAAGGGTAATCCTATGCTAGGAAATGCTTCATTCAAAAATTAATTACACCTCCAACTAGGCAAATAAAAAATAGCATTTTCCTATTGCTGTCCATGTACAGCTTTTGGTCTCTCATCACAGGTCTCCACAGAGCTCAATAGTGACACCTGGTGGCTGGACTGCAAAATACAGATTAAATTAAAACATTCAAGCTGTATGAGCTTTTGAGTGAAACACTTTTCAGCATTCACATTACCTGCTTTTCCTCACCAGTATATATTTTTTCATGATAAAACATTAATATTCGTTTAAATATACTGATCCAAATGATGATTTAAAGATACAAGAACATTTTCACAGAGATTTTGTTTTTTTCTTTTGCAACCTTTGTGATTGTGTGTCACTGTGGGGCAGCATATTAACCCTTTCTCTGCCAGAAAGAAGTGGCTTGTCATGGTGTTCAATGTGTTCGCTAGGAGACTGTAAGGCTTAAAACTCCTACATTTCAGAGGCAGAGAGCAAGACATCACAAGAGAGAAAATGCTCTAACCTTTAAAAATACAAGGGATTGTGCAAATTTACATCAGGGTAGTCATTCCTTCAATATTTGGGAACTATTACTCCCATCATCCTTAACCATTGGCTGGTTGAGGATGATAGGGTTTGTAGTTCTCAGCAGCTGGACGCCTGAAGGTAACCCTGGATGACATGCTTTTCCTTCAATTATAAAGGTTAAAAAGCTCTCCTGTCCCTAAGGTTATTCTATGGAGCCTATTTGCTGAAATGAAAGCATTTTTTTGATGCAGTGCGTCTTATGGGTATAATACAAGCTATGTGTGAGTAGGGGGCAAGTAAGGCACTGTAGGAGTTGAGTGGTCAACCCCCCTCCCCTCCTGCACTGCGTTACAGCCAGGGCAAAATGCTGCATTATTTCTACAGCTAATCCCAAGTGACCTCTTATTGGGGTGAGGGGGCAAGAGAGGTTTAACCACTGCACTGCCACGAAGCTCCCTGAAAGGAGGTTAGCCTTTTTCAGTGTCTGAGGGGTGTCCAAGGCAGCGAAAACAATACCTTGGACATAACTCAGGCATTCAAAGGTCAAAGGGTTAAAGAAGAAATCAGCCTATCCCCTACCCACAAGACCTGCCCAATCCTCCTAATTAATACTAGAAGATGATAGGTGTTGGTGGGGGTACAGCCATTCCCCCCCATTTCCTATGAAAACAAGACAACTGGAGAAAAACAATAAAGAATAATACAGAAAACTGGAATATTTTCAATTTTCCTCATAAAATGTAACCTCTCCTGTCAATTACAGCTAAACTAACCCTGCGGAGATGAGGTGAAAGTATTTGAAAAAAAAACAACAAAACACCAGGGTATATTTTGGGGGTGATCAATTTTTTTAAACGTTTGAGTGCCAGAAGGATGCACTAAACGCTCATCTGTCACTCAAATGGTTGAGTCCTTGTTTTCGGTGTGAGTTGTATAGGGTGGAGAAACAGGACTGATGATCCTCTGTGGCCTGAGGCAGTCGGAGAGATTTTTTTTTAATGCTGTGGATAGAAGAAATAATGGGTGCTTCGGAATCCATTTCTACCCCATTTCCTTGCAGATTCTCCAGTCCAATGACTCTCCTGTCTCTCCAGTCCAAAGGTCTTTCAGTAAAGACCATTTTCGCTTTTTTCCTCTGGTGAGCAAAGGAACCCCCCCCCATAAAAAAGTATCTCATTGAGGGCTTCTCACCCCAAGTCAGAACAGCGAGGTCGGCAAGAGTGAGAGAGGAGGGAGGGGGTTGTCTGAGGTATGAGTGTATGAGAAAATAAAGTTATCTTCCTGGATTATTCCTGGTATGAGTAAAGTGTGAGTATGCCAGGTGAGAGGAAGTGAATGCGGAGGTAAGCTTCCTTCACTCCCGCGTACAAGAGACGCCTCCCTCTTCCCCATTAATGTCATTTGCAAGGTGTCCTTTGCATCTGGTATTGACTGAACGGAAAAAATATCCCAGAGAAAAAAAATATGTAGTGTAGAGAACATGGCAGAGGGGGGAGGACCAAAATCCTATTTATACTCTGAAATCACCAAAGGTTTGATAGCGTACAATCTTCTGAGAGTTTACATATGGCTAGCAGCAAGGAAGGGGTGCCCTTCAAACCTGAAGAGATGTATAGCAAAGGGCGGGGAGATCCTGTGTGGTGTCACTGGTTTGACTGTCCTTTCAGATATACCCAGGGGTGACCTCTGTCCCAGGTCAGAGGGTAAGCAAACAAGGGTTGATAAAGTTGCACATTGATCTGCTAACACCCGACAAAATATATATTGGTGCCAGTCCAAACTCTATGGTTGAAGGGTGGCCACATAAAGGATATGAGCCACCCAATAAAATAATAGAGAATTCTCCCTGTGAGAAGCTGGTAGTGATACAGGTGTTGGGTTATCACAGGCAAACGGGTCATTAGGATATTGCAGGGGTGAGCAACACAAGACCCTCCTGCTCTTGAGGATTACAGTTTCCATCATCCTTGGCTGCCTGGCCAAGAATGATGGGAAATGTAGTCCAGAACAGTTGGTGATCTTCAGGTTGCCCAACTCTGGGTTATAGTCAAGCCTGTCATTAAAGACTCCATTCCCAATTAACAAACACTGCACCATACATTTCAAACCACTTTGTTGCCAGAGGAACCCGAAAAACAATGAAGGAACCTCTGGTCACAAAACGGTGACCCCAGTGGATGAAGTCTCCAATGCACCACAAAGTAATATGTTGGCGGAATCATAGTGTCCAAGGTGTTAAAGGTGTTAAAGGGATAATAATCTTTTATTATCGTAGGACATTTTTTAATGTTGTAGTAAAACAAGCTGCTGGGAGAGATATTTCATTCAAATGTTCCCAACTTCTTATTATTTATTTAAAATGAAATTCTGTAAACATGACACCAGATTGTGCTGTTGCTAATGTGGTTTAGTTTAGCCGACTGAAGCTCACCATAGGCAGAAACAGCAACAGCACCACCTAGAGTCTTCCTTACAAAGTTGAAGTTTGAGCCATAATTAATTTTGAAGTATCTCCCAGCAGTGAAAATACACTTGAATGAATATATATATATATATATATATATATATATATATATCCCCCTCCATAATAAAGCATTATTATTCCTTAAGTATCAAGGAGAGAGGGTGCACTACACTGAAGAAGGGTGAGGGAGGTTCAACACCTAAAGCTTATTTGCACCACTACGAAGATTTCTATAGCCCTGGGATAAGACATGCTCCTTTACCACCAGCCAAACAACTTGTTAAGCCATCTTCCATTTAACCTCTGCTCAAGCCATATAACAAATGAACAGAACAATTCCCCTTAACACCTCATTGCCAGAGACCCCAATGAAGAATCTCGGCAGCAAAGGGGTTGAAAACAGAAACAAGATTACCAAGCATGGAAAAAAATAAGTGTAGCCACCTCAGAGGTGAAACCACAGCAGCACATATATACACATATATACATACTTTCCTATTTTGTTTAGCGTGTGCTAAGCACACAGGTCTGCAAAAACAAAGACGAAGGGCAGGGTGGGGGTTGTTAAGGGGTTTCTGGGTAAATTAGCCAGGTCTCTTAGGCCTGGAATCTTTAATGTCCACTGAGTGGACCGGACCTAATTTCTTTTTAACGTCCAGTCCGCAGACGTCAAGCTAAGAGAGATAGCTGTGCACCCGGGCCCCTGCCAGCAGTCAGCAGTGCAAAAGGCAGACCGTCAACAGAGTTCGAGAGCAATAAAAACACTATTAAAAAAACTAAACACATTTCCTTTTTTCTTCTACTAAACAGCTGAGATAAATCCGACACAGAGTAGCTGTGACTCTGTGCAGAATCACTCCATATAATCGCACCCAGAACCAGAGGAAAAAAAAGTACAGTTTTTAGGTCTATAGCCAATAAACAGAAGAAGTGCAAATCTAAAAGAAACCAACAGCACCATGAGAGAGAAATTAACATTCCATTTGATTGAACCAGGTCTGTTATGAAGGGGTTTAAAGTTTAATTTCAATCAACAGGAATTTGGAGCATATCTTATGTTTTACCTGTTGTGCAGCTGGCTTATCCTAACATCGCACCTCTTAAAGGGTTACTAATGTCCCCAAAAAAGTTTTAATTGATTTATAGAGGCTAAAAAAATAATCATAATGCCACAAACCCCATCTCTCAAACCTTAATGGTTTGAGAGATATTCGCAATCAAAGTTCTCCCTTCCCTCCCCTTCTCCTGACATCAGCATCTGACAGCAGGAGATCCCAGTCCAGGGACCAGCCAGCAGCTCTGCAGCAGAGCTGAAATCCCGTTATTGCAAAAGAATTACTTCATTGTAAAGATCTACAAAATGTGCCTGGTTTCCAAGCACACTTTGTAGAGCTTTCCAATGAAGTAATTCTTTTGCAATAAAGGGATTTCAGCTCTGCTGAAGAGCCTCATCGTGTCGGCCATCACGGATCCCCTTCTGTCAGCTTTACAGCTGACATCAAGAGAAGGGGAGGGAGGGAGGAACTTTGATTGAGAATATCTCTCAAACCATAGCGGTTTGAGAGATGGGGTTTGTGACAATACAATTATTTTTTTAGCCTCTACAAATCTATTAAAACTTTTTTGGGGACATTACTAACACTTAAACCATCTGAGTGACAGAGAACTATCCAACAGATTGTGTGGCAATACACTGGATACCCCTAGCACCCAAATTGGTTAAGCTTATTGAAAATGGCCCTTAGGCTGGTAAAGTTATCCAAATATATTTAAAAATACCAACCATCTGCAAGTACCAATTTTTGTTTTCAGAAAATTACTGACAATTTTTAAAGCTGATGTAGTTGATATACGTTGGCAATTATCTTTGTTGATATAATTTTGGCAAAAAGAGTTATAATTTGTTGACTAAACGTTAATTTAGGAAATTTGCAGTGAATGATCTTCTCATTAAAGGAACGTTAACACCAAAGAATGAACTTGAGTTGTATACAATTAAATATCCTGCATTCCATGCTAGTATCTGTAAGAATCCTCTCACTCCTAGGCAGAAAATCTAGTCTTAAATGTGCTCTGAGGGCCTTCTCCAGGGTTCCATGCCCCCTATTAACAAATAATTCCAAATTCAGGAGGGGTGGGCACTAACCATGATAAATATACTACTTAAGTTCCCCTGTCATTTCAAGGAGCATAAACAAAATTAACAGAATTGTGTATACACACAACAGGCTGCATGTGTAAAGATTCAAGTTTAGAATTTGATTTTTAGGGATCTAACATAAAATCAATCATTTTTAAAGATGTGAGCTGTATATACACAGAAACCTAGAATTTGACAGCAGATAAGAATTAATAGGTCTAAATAGTCTGACTATTTCCCTATCTACTTACTGTAGACATATTTTTATTATTGTAATAGCCATAAGTCTACTCCAGGAGTTCTTCAATTAATTTACTGTTTAAATCTAAACCCCCTTCTGCTGGAAGGCGTCCCCATTTATTTATCACCCTTTCCATACATTAATTTTTTTCTTATATTCCTACTAGCCCATTTTCAGGCAAGTCCTTTTTCTTGTTCTAGTATTACTTTTATAAAACAATGTATTGCTTTATAGACAATATTGAAAATAATATAACCAAACTTCACTTTTAGGTGTTAAAATTCCTTTTTGAAAAGACTTCCTGTAGATTGCCAAGATGGTAAGTAATCATGTGTAGAAACAGGATTTCCCTTTAGGCAGAGTAGACAACCAACTAGAGTGCCAGGTTTTGAGGGGAGGTGCAGCTATTCTGGCCACACCCACATTTTCAGTGGGTGTGGCAGTGCAATCCCTGGTTTATGATAGCCAGTTTATTTGATAGTTTACAAATCCTTTAACAGGATATTCCTACACCCTTTTGACAACAGAGAGGTCTTCATCAAATGCTGAAGCAATATGTTGGAGACCTCTCTAGCATCTCAGGAGTTAAGAACTTTTTTGTGCTTTTATGTAGTAGGCTATGGGTATTTTCTGAGTCATTAGGCAGGATTGGGAGGGGGGGTCATGTGAGGAGTCGGAGTGGCCATGGGTGGGGACTACTTTGCCTAGAGGTGCCTGACATACAAATCTAACCCTGCTTAGAGCAGGGGAAATATATTAGAATTTGAGTCTCAAATTACTCCTAATTCTCTCTGGTACTGGGTGGGAATGGACTAATTTAAACACAATCCCTCATTATCATACCAGCAATTTGTTGACTCTAAACTTCCTGGGAATACGTCACTAAACCCAAGATTATGGCACAGAATTCCCTTTTCAGAGCCAACCTCGCTTCTAAAAAAAAAAGAACCACATTTCAGTTTAAGTGCTTAATTAACATGACTTTTTGAGAAGAGTGGGAAAGGGAATCTGCCTGCGGAAAATGCTGAACCCAAAAAAACGATTAAAATCAAAGTGGGTGGTTGGGGTGAAGGGGGGAAGTGGCGTTATAGGGGAAAAGGTAACAATTGTAACAAATATTAAGTGCTTCATTTTAATGGCTAAAGCCTTCCTATATCGTTAACCCTTTGTAGGCCTATTTTGCAGTAAATAGGTTAACATAACCTGATTGATATATACACACATAAATATATATTTTTTTTTTTTGCACATTTCAGTATTCTTTGGGAATCTGCTATCTGCAAGAACACTGTTTTAGAGCATTACGTTCTAGGGAGATTAGGTCCCCTAATAATTTTAAAGTAAATAGGTCACAATGAGACTGGTGTACTGAAAAGAACTGGATATGTTCTGGAACAAACCACTTGCTCAAGTTCACAGTCAGAGAGAATAAAACTCAGTAGTTTATTGTTTGGGATACTGCCCCTCAGCTGCTTCTCAGTCACATTTCTCTCTCCCATGTGCCATTACAGTGAAGAAGTTTCCACTTTCACATATGTCTGGTCTCGCTCACAGACAGTCCAGTACTGAAATGTTAGGCAAATCTCTGCACGAGAGAAACAGCACAACCCCAATGGTGTTTGGGCCTTTAATGGGCCTCGTCAGTGAGATGCAGCTGATTCCCTCTAACCACACAGGGGTCTGTGCTTGGAATACACTTATACTTAGGGAGACTACAAAATAGAGGTGTGGTAAGAGAACACTGAGAATGAATAAAACTTGGGGATGATGCCGCCTTCAGGTGATGCTCAGTAATGACCAAATAAATCCCCAGTTACTGGTGACTTCTCTAGCATTCTAGTGGATAGAAGTCCAATTTAACTCAGTTGAATTTTTTTACTTGTATTCTACGGTGAAGCTGGTTTGCTCCAAACTGACCCATTTATCAGTACATCAGACATGGTGTGTATAAAGAGCCTAAAATAATATTGGGGCCTAAATGAATTAAGTGCTTCTTTAGTTCAGCTTATTCGTAAATTTTACATTTAAAGAAAATTTCACCCATCATTGGTAACAAGTGCTTTCTGCAAAGTGCAAGAGGGGTATAAGGGAGTTATATTTTACATTGGTAATATGGGCTTTCCCCATTATGTAGAAAAATTGGCAAAAGTGACCCAAAAAAGGGTTATAATGTTTATAACTGGCTGTACAGTAAGGCTGCCAGGAACTCCGTAAAGCCATGTAGAATCTCCTTAAAGAGATATAGAATAAAATTCAGGCGAGCAGCAAAAGAGAGTTAACACATGCAATCTGGCAATTAAAAGTGCTTCTTATAAACATTTTTGGTTTGCTTAGCTGCAGAGGGTCTCTGGTTTTCCGCATGGCAGTATATGGAGGGGGAGGTTACGTGGAGTGGGAGATATGTGTATGTGGGAGGGATTTTTGGCTTTGGTGTAATTTTCAACCCAGTAGGCAGGTCGTGTGTATGTGTGAAAGAGCTTATTTTTAAATAAACCGAGGGTGCCGTGGAGGGAATTCTGTGCATGGGTGGGACGTGGTACTTACAAGTACCACGTGGAATTCATCGTTTTTCCCATCATCCTTCCTGACTGGCACAATGGGTCAACATGAGGGAGGGTTAATGTCCAGTCTGACTCACGCTCTGCAGAGGTGAATCCAGATCCTGGAGATAAACATATATCACACATACAAAGAAAGAGAGAGAGAGAGAGCCTGATGCAATAAGAAAGTAGTTCCATTCAAGAGGACACCAACTGCTCCATAAGAAACAAATGCAAATTCCAAAATATTCATTTATTTAGGGTAATTTAGTCTCTCAAATGCAATAGGTTTCCAGCACATTACTTTGTAATGAGTTGGAGACTTATCTAGTGTTAAAGGCCCCATTTAAATCAAAGGAGGGTATTATTTGTACCTTATAGTGCAGATGGTTTGCTCTAGAATTGCACTTCCTTTAGTACATCAGCATCACACACACACATATACAGCTTAGATGGATTGCAATATTTCATATTGAAATTTTTACAGAATAAGATTCTAACCATGTGCTGTATTGCATCTTATTCCTATTAGTATGTATGTATGTATGCGTCTCCTTCACGGCACTAGCACAGCATACATGATTGGCACTTAAAAACAAATTATTCAAGACGTGTCTGTGTATAAACATACATGATAACATCATGTATAACTCTCTCTAATTATTATATACACACACACACGCTAGGTGGGTAGGCTCTGTTTTTGGCTAAGATGCCACAGGAATGGAATGGGTGGGCAGGCTCTGTGATTGATTCTTGCATGTAAAAGAATGGTGGGTGGGGGTACACCGCTAGAGTCTGCATATTGTCTTGAAGGCAGCATCGGCCAAGAATGGAACTGAGGTTACAGCTGTCTGGTGAGCCTGAAACTGCAAAGTGCCTCAGTTCAACAAGGTTGGGTACTGCCTCAGCAGAAACCTTTTTCCCAATCATACGAGCACACATTTTATATGGGGGGGTGGGGATTTTAGTCTCTCTCACTCTCTCATTATTTGTATCCCACCCATATTTGAAATGATGTTTTTAAGAGCCACCCAATCAGCTTCCTCTTTTAGCTGATCAAAGATGATGGCTAAAACAAGCGTTCATTCCTGGGACTTGAGTGTACCAAATTGTGCCACAGGAAACAAAAACAAAACAAAACAAAAAAACAATAAGAAGGGGAAAGGCTTCCATTCTTTGGACCTCTGGATGTACAAAGATGGTAGCCACACAGCCTCCAATTCTTGATCTCCTGCACCAGGATGGTGGCTGAAGAGCTTCTGTTCTTGAGGATACCAAGATATCAGCTGTCGAGCTTTCATTCCTGGTTTGTCCTGATGTACCAAGATGTCAAGTTGCATCGTGGCCAACCTTTTTTTTTAACTCCTTTCAAAGGTTTGAGGGCCAGTCTGGGAGGACACGTGGGGATAGATGAGGCAGCCAAGCTACTCCCTTTTGTCTCTACCGCAATGCACTGTCCCTTAGACTTCCTGGTCCTCGAAGACCTCAAGGAAGAGTGGTGGAAAAAGCTCTGTGGGGCACTCAACCTTCATATGCAGGAACCGGCTGGCATGGCATGCCCCGATCATACGCAGGTCAGTCACCTTCATCAGGAGCTTGGGCCAGAAGTGGGGAATGTTGTGTTTGCGGTGGTTGATGTAGTGTTCGAAGGCGAGGAGGTATGTCTCCTGACATTTCTCTATTTTGTCTGTGCAGATCAAACCAGTGCGGTCTGGGGATAGGAGACAGTGAATGAGATAAAACAGAATATGAGGAGTCTAAGTTGTGATGTTAAACCTGGCAAAATTGCTAACAATCAATCAAATGTGTAAGCATCTATCAATCTATAATGTATATTTTGTTTTCAAATTACCATAAAATCTCAGGTATAATACACTCCTGTGTATAATACGCAGGTGTACATTTATACCCAAGATTTTAGGGGAAAACAAGTGTGCCTATGTATAACAGGCACCCTTGTTTTTCCCTGCCACACATACAAAAAAAATGGCATTTCCGCACTGCTTCCCCCCATCCTGGCTTACCCATGGCCTCCTCCCCCCTCCGTAGTATAATTTCGGCATCCTGACAGGGTCCCAGCGGGCAGCATGCTTGCATCTGCATGCCGCTTCCAGCATTGCCCAATCAGGACCTCTTCTGCCTAGCCAATGGTAATGTCTTGCGAGGACTGCAAGGTCCTCGCAGAGCAATACCATAGATCCAATGCACATAGCAATGTGCATTGGATTTATGGTATTGCCCTTCGAGGACCTTGCTATGTGCATTGGATCTATGTGCACTGGATCTATGGTATTGCCCTGCAAGGACCTTGCAGTCCTCGCAAGACATTACCACTGGCTAGGCAGAAGAGGTCCTGGCAGGGCAATGCTGGAAGCAGGAGGCAGATGCAAGCATGCCGCCCGCTGGGACCCTGTCAGGATGCAAAATGTACTATGGAGAGGGAGAGGAGGCCATGGGGAAGTGGGGAGGGGGAAGAAGCAGTGTAGATATGGAATTTTTTAAAATTATTTTTTCCCTTGTGTATAATAATATAATAATAATTCACATAAGGTGAAGAGAGGCAAAATTATGCGTATTATATTCGAGATTTTACGGTATACTCCATCATTCAGACACAAGTGTTATTATTATTAAGAGTGTCTCCTCTTCACCCAGTCCTGTTATAGAGTAATGGTGAATGAATAAAAGATTGCTTTTTAATATAACTGAATACATTTTCAAGTTTTTATTAAGAGGGAACTATGACCTTGGAATTATTAGCACTTTATGCTTTTAAAGAGGAAGAAAAATATAATAATAATAACCCCTCCCATGCACACACACTTGGCCAAAAATCATAATGGCACCTCTGAATTTTTCCTTGCTCTTTGAATCAAGAGTTAACAGTCCTGGATGTCAAATCCATCAAGGCAGACATGACATTTACTAGCAGGACCACAGGTCACAAATTTCCCATATTGCACATTGTAATCTTAACTTGTTAAAGACCAGACGGGTATGGGATGACTTGCTTCACAATCCTCTCTCGCTCAAAGGGTTTGCTTGCTGGGGTTCAACCGAGGCTTTGTATGGAGGGTTCCATCACCGCAAAAAAGAATGATAAAAGGGGGGTTATGCACTAAGGAATGATAAAGAGGTGATAAAGAGGAGATCACTTCTCCAGTTCCTATGTTATTCTATGGAGCCTAGGCATTAAGATCTCCAAAACTTAAGAAATATTAGTAAACAGACTCCATAGATTAACATAAGAGGCAATTATAGTCAAGTTGGTACCTTTATTGGCTAACTAAGCAGATTTAGGATGCAAGTTTTCAAGACCTCTTAGGTCTCTTCCTCAGACATGTTATACAGAGAAATATAAACAGTATGAAAAAATATTCCTAGAGTAACATAGGAACTGGAGAAGTGATATCACTGGAGAAGTCATCTCCACTTTATCACCTCTTCATCATGCCTTAGTGAATAACCCCCAGCTGTTTTATACCATTGGTTCCATTATCCTTTTGAGTGTCACATAGGTATCCAATGCATTTAAACACAATGCACTGGATAACTCTATGGCACTAAAACTATTACGTTTATCAGTCCAATAACATGCTTGGCACATTAAGTAAGGCCAATTATAAGGGAGCTCATATTGGAATTTCCTCTTTATGTGCTACAGTTATAGGAGGCCTAAATCACTCAGTAGAGAGCAGTCCCACTAACTCACATGCTGCAGTTACCTGAGGACATGAGCAGAACAGCCTGAAGCAGGGCCACCTCAGTGTCATCAAGGTTGAATGCAGAAAGGGACCTCCCTAGATCGAAGATGGCATCAGAGACAACCCCAAGACCTCCATTCTTCAGCTGCTCCTGTTTCACTGCCATCTCACCACTCAAAGTCAAGGTCTCGCTATCTGGATCATAGCGCACAGCAGCACGGAGAGACATAATCTCCATACAGCATCCCTTCAAAAGGATGATCTGATCCTCACAGGGCAGCTGGTGGAAGACAGACATTTGTATGAGGCAGTATAAGTAGGAAGATGGAGAAGCTCATAGTGGGGTCGATCAGAGTAAGAAGAACAGGGACACAGGAAGGAAGAAGTGGGGAGTGTACAGGGAAGAGAAGGGCACTCAGCAAAGTGAGAAAAGGGAAATGCTCAGTGTAGGGATAAGAGATTCAGTGTACTGAGAAGCGAGGGACACTCAATGAGGTGAGCAGAGGGGGACACTGAGTGCAGTGAGAAGATAAGGGCACACAGTGTAGTGAGAAGACAAGGGCACACAGTGTAGTGAGAAGAGAGGGGCACTGATCGCAGTGAGAAGAGTGGGCAGACAGTGTAGTGAGAAGAGAAGGGCACACAATGCAGTGAGAAGAGTGGGGAACTGAGTGCATTTAGAAGAGAAGGGTACACAGTGCAGTGAGAAGAGAGGGGTACACAGTGCAGTGAGAAGAGTGGGCACACAGTGTAGTGAGAAGAGAGGGTCACTGAGCAGAGTGAGAAGAGAAGGGCACACGGTGCAGTGATAAAAGTGGGGCACACAGTGTAATGAGAAGAGGGGGATAATCAATCAATGTAGGGAGAAGAGGGGGTTACCCAGTGTAATGAGAAGAGGGGTACCCACTGTAGTGAGATATTATCCATGCCTTAAACCTACCTCAGAGAACATGGGCAACTTCTTAGCAAAGTCCACCACTCGAGTGATTGCTGGGGTAATTATCTTGGTGAACTCACTGAATGCTTCCAAGTCAACTTTATCACCATCAGGCATGGAAGCCATGGGAGACTGCCCAATGTCTTCTGGCTATGACAAGAGAAGAAGAGAGGGAAACAGGAGTCATAAGGAGAGGATTAAGAAACAGAGAGGAAACATGGCAATACATAATAATAATGACGATAGCACAAGATGTCAGCCATCTGCCACTGGATGAAGTAAATCAGTCAGTAGTCTGATGATTACATTATATACCTGTATATAAAACCAAACACTGTGAAGCACATCTAGGGCCTTAATCATCAAGCTGAGGAAGTGCAATTATGGAGCAAACCAACTGCACCATAGGGAAAGGTGGAGGAAGAATGAACAAGGGCTTTTAACTCTTGGACGCTAGAGAGGTCTCCAATACATTGATAAGCAATGAATTGGATACCTTGTTAGCATTTTATGGATGAAAAGCCCCATTTATATCAATGGGACTTCGTAAAATTTTACCCCCCCCATGGTGCGGTTGGCATGCTCCAGAATTGCACCACTTAATTTTAGAAATAAGGCTCTTTAAAACATATTGGGATGCTCAATAGACTAAACACACTTACAAAATCAGTAAAAACAACATTGACATTAATGAGAAACAAACCAAATTAGGCTTTCGTCATCAGCTTTTCAAAAATACTAACTCTAATGAACTGGGTTTATAGACACTTAACGGCATAGTAATGTTTCACAATAAAAGCAGCTCCAATTAATCTTCATAGTATTTGGGCCATGGAGAGTGTTATTTCAATACTGTCAGAGTTGTAGTTCAAGAGTAATTGAATGATAAAGTATCCCACTCCCACCCCTTTTACTGATGTAACACTGCTCACCTCAGAGCAGTAAGACTGTCCAGATGGATCAGAGAGAGGGACAATCTTCAGTTAGCATAAGGAAAAACCTGTCAAGAGGGGCAGGGTATTCCTTATGCTCACAGTAAGAAGATTGTCCCTTGTTGTGAGCTGTCTGATCCCAGGACCAGATTCCCCATCTGAGGGGAGGTGGCTTACACTAGGTAAAAGGGGCGGAAGGGAGACACTTTATCATTCAGTTACTCTTGAACTACAACTCTGACAGTATTGAAATAACACTCTCCATGGCCCAAATACTATGAAGATTAATTGGAACTGCTTTAACTACCTTGTACTCCATGTTTACCCTCTGAGTGCCAGAGGGGTACGCAATACATTGCTCAGAGGTGTAACATCTAGTCTTACATATGCTCCGAGTGAGCAAACAATCCTGCTTTTTCAGGGTCCAAGTACCACAGCAATCTTCAGGCGATCATCCAGGATTGTTTATAAACAGGTTGAGATAAGATAACAGCCTTTCTGAACACAAGAGGAAGCGGCCACCAATCACAATACATAAGCAGACTTTAACTCTTATCTCATTTCAAACAGCACAAACAAAATAAAATAAATGCTCTGTGTATATGACAGTACACGTGTGTTATAAAGCAAGTTTAGGACTATATTTTAGTGCACTAACACATGAATAATTCATTTTTAAATGTGCTATCAAAGTACATGATATTTAACACTTTGAGTGTCAAAGAGGTATCCAACGCAATACATTGGATAACTTGCAATGCATTAAAAAGATTCAAGTTATAGAAACATATTTCAATTTTAGCTGCTAGTTTTCCTTTAAAGCCACAGTTATTTTGATTTTTAAGATGACCTCAGTCTCAAGGATCTGACAATCAAACTACTGAACGATGATACGTGGGTGCACTGAAGGGTATCCTTTGAAAATGTTGCATAGAAACAGCATGCAAGTACACAACACATTCACCATGTTGCCATGATGAAAAGGGTGACATGAGAATCTCACCCTGCTTCCAAGATTCTCATGTCGCCTCCTTAAACGTCACATCAACCCAGAGTGGAGCCAGTTTTGCATATGCCAACTGCAGTAAAGGGGAATACAAAACTTCCCTAAACTCTCACTGACAGTGGGAAGTTTAATGTGTGCCCTACAGTGCAGTGGCCTATTTCAGAAATTCTTTTGTACATATTGCCAGTAATGTAGTAATTCTTAAAGCAGAACTACCATCTTCATAATATTTCCCTCCAATACATTACTAATATAGCGATAGGCAAAGGAACAGTTGTATAATGTTGAATAAGTCAGTGTTATTGAAGATAACCAACTTCTTCTGCAGGCATCCAGGGCATAGAGCTTACAAGAGAAGCTCTGTGTGCCTGTGCAGGCAGCAAATTCCACTGCCTTAAGGTAACCAGCGGACGTCACCACCAATCCGGGCAGAGAATGGGACAGAGAGCGCAGACTCAGAGGTAACTTTCCTCTAAGATGTCTGCCGGTGGCTGCAAAAGAAGCCGGATTACTTCAATAACACGGTCTTATTCAGCATAATACAAGTATGCCTTTGCCTATCCCTATTAGTAATGTATTGGGGGGCAATATTACGAAGATAATAGTTCCGCTTTAAACAAGATCTCAAATACCTGTCATCCTAAAATAAACTTAGTTTGTTTTACAGATCATTAAATTATGCTTGTGAGTTGTGCTAGACATTTGTTTTCTGTAAAACAGTTTGAGAAATTTACCTTTATTGTTTTTGGTAGAACACTGTGGAATGTTATGCTAATTCCCGGCATAGTATGCTAATTAGCCCTGCTGGAGTTCCAACTTATCTCTGATATTAAATTGACCAGAGTGTGTGTTTGTGTATGCGCTCTGCCTAGATTCATACATAACACAGTGTGCATTAATATAGGGCCAGCACTGAAATTACAAAGGTTACTTTCTCAAAAAATATTTCTATTACAAAAAATGTATTTTCAAAATTAACTAATTTAACCCTCTGAGTTCCAGAGGGGTGTGCTGGTGCTCAAAAGGGTAAGGTGACTGGCCCATTTTAACTAAGACCAGCTTTTTGATCATTGCAGTAATATTACTATCTATGTGTTTCAGTCCCATCAAAGACCGTTATTGTTTAAGGACCAAAATTAAAATCACTATTAGTACCTAATTAAGGTGTATGATTTTTTATGAAGTTTTTTTGAGTTAATCTTTATTGTCTGTAACACATTTGTGTGTGTTGTTTTTTTTTTTGAGTTCATGAATGATACAGCTCTTCTGATGTCCCATCACATGATCAGCAGAGGGAGCTAGCCACCAAGCAGGACGGCAGTGAGGAGGCGGGGGACCCAAAGCATGTCTAATCCACGTGATAGGGGGAGGAGGGAGAGCAGAGGGGAGGGAAACAAGGAAGGAGGGAGTATAGGGGTGGCTTCTCCCAGCTGCTTCTATCCTTCTCTGACAAAGCACACATGCCTGCGTCACCCTGAGTTCTCTCAGCAGTTTACTGGTCTTAGAAGTGGCAGACACTGATCCAAAGGGTCAAAGACTTCTGACAAGGGCACAATAGGACCACATGTACTGGGTACCAAACATTGTGCTAAAATTTTGTAAGACTAAGAATAACTGCTATTATGTTTTATACGGGTTTATGAATGCCAGTGTGTAAAGGAAGTGCACACTTGTAGTGGACTACAGTTAACAGCATGCACTTCTAAACACAGAGACAGGTACCAGAATGCACTGCTGCCCATACAGGCAACAAAAAAAAGCACTTATGTACAGTGAGATAGGAAACAGAATGCACTGCTGCACATAGACTGATATGTACCAGAATGCACTGCTGCACACAGATTGATATGGACCAGAATGTACTGCTGCACACAGACTGACATGTATCAGCATGCACTACTGCACAGTGACAGACAGACTGACATATACCAAAACACCCTGTTGCACACAGACAGGAAGGTACCAGAATGCACTGCTGCAGACAGACTGATATGTACCAGAATGCACTGTTGCAGACACAGATAGGTACTAGAATGTACTGTTGCAGTGATAGAGAGAGAGAGAGAGAGAGAGAGAGAGAAAGGAACCAGAGTACACTGCTGCACAGTACCACAATGGACTGCCATACACACAGAGAATGTATCAGATGCACCAGAATGCATTGCTGCACAAAAGTAGAGATATCAGAATGCATTGGTTCACACACATAGAGAGAGATACCAGAATGCACTGGTGTATACACACACACACAAACACACATTACAGAATGCACTGCTACACAAACACAGACAGGTACCAGTATGAACCTGTGCACGGATACACAGGTATCAGCATTCACTGCTGCAAATATACACATACAGTGATATATAAGCTAATGCAATGCTGAACAAAGATAGGTATCAATATAAACTTCTGAAAGCACAGTAAGAGGTTCCAAAATTCACTGCTGAATGCAGTGAGAGAGGTACTGAGGTGCAATGCTGCATGCACAGGGAGATACCAGAATGCAATGCTGCACACGGGCAGATACCAGAATGCCCTGCTGCGCCAACAGTACTAGATACGTACCGCAATACACTACTGCATATAGTGACAGATACCACAATACATTGGTGCACAAAAAGATACAAACACCAAAATGCATTTCTGCACACAGAGAGACATATGAACTAGACCGCACTGAGCAGACAACAGGAATGAGAATCTAGTGCTGCACAGAGACAGATACCAGAATGTACTGCTGCATACAGAGACACAAATTCTAATGAACTACTGCACAGAGTCTGGTACCCGATTACCAGAATCATTCACTGCTTCACAAAGAGACGCAGGTACCAGAATGCACTACTGCACACAGAGATGCAGGTACCAGAATGAATGCTGCACAAAGAGACACAAGTACCAGAATGCACTGCTGTACACAACAGATTTTTTTCTTGAAAGCTGAATTGTGTGACTTCCATCTTGGCCTCTATCATGTGTACGTTGCCCAGTGAAAGATGGGTGTCCAGGCTTCAGTCTTTGGACCTTCCTTGCCTTGAAAGCTTAGGAGGGATCTTTAACCTTCTGCCTCCAATCCCCAGCTAGAAGGACTGCAAAAGATTCCCCAGGGTCTTTGGGGTTGTGTCCATCCCTGAGTTTCAAATGGCATGTTAACCTGCATCCCCCGAGGGTTCAGGTTTTCTGTCTGACCACACTGACCTCCAACAAAGCAAAACAAAATATGTCACAAGACAATGTCCACGTGATCATGTGCACAAAAATAAAATATGCCCCATGTTGAAGTGCTGTGTTTTGTAAGATCACTGCCTTTTAATTGTGTGCTCCAGTGCTTGTGTGGAATAAACCATGTGCTCTATAGCTTTAGCAATCCCATTCCGGGATAGAAAAGGGGACTCAAGGCACCTTGGGCGTTTGAAAGCTCCTGGCCCTGGCATCAGAATAAAGTACAGCATGCCACCTCTACCCAGGCATCTCTCACAATATCTGAGCAGGTACTACAATTGACCTTAGCCACACAGAGAGACCAGTAACAGTATGCAATGCTAAACACATAGACACAGTTAGCAGCATGCACTGCTGTACACAGAGACACAAGTACCAAGATGAATTGTTGCATATGCAGTAGAGACACAGCTACCAGCATGCACTGCTCCACGCACAGTCCAGACTTCAACATCCATAATGCATTGCTTAGGCTGTCTCCGAATGACAGCTGTGTGTTGACCTGTATCCCCTAGTCTTCATGCACAATATCTCACAGCCCTGGCTCCAATGCCTTTAGGGCAGCAGGGAGAGGGGGATTAACAGATGCTGCTCGCGTTCTCCAAGAGGTCACAGCCTCTCCATCTGCGCAGGATGTTTGCTTAAGGAAATCACAGAGATTGCAGGCTGTGTCCTAGCATGGATAGCAAGAGATAGCTGTTCATCCTTGTGCCTCACTATAAAATCCAGGGGTACACTGAGGGGACAGACAGGTAGTAGCTTAGAGGGAGAGGTCACTAAAACAAATCTATTATTTTGCTACAGACAAATAAGAACACTCCTACTCCCAATATAACCTTTCCATATAAATTCTCCTCTTGCAATGTACAAGTGCTCCTCTTACCCTAACATACTCCATATCATCTCTCCCTATAACTTATCTTCTGTTACCTATAACTGCTACCTAAAACTCTATAGCACAGACACTCGCCACCACAACAAAGATTCCCAGCCCTGTAGGGAAGGATTGCATACTGGGCCCTATACAGCAAGTTAAGTGAAGCAATTCTGTTGAAAACCAAATTCACCATATAGGAGAAATAAAATTCACATTGATTAAACTCAGGATTTTTCAAACTTTCACGTTAATTACACTGACCCAGAATATATTACTAACCTAACGATATGCAAAGTTATACTAGCCTTAAGCTCAATAAGTCACACATCTTTGGCAGGAACCAGAGGACAGACGGCGAAGACATCTTGGAAGAAATGTACCTCTGAGTCTGCTCTGTCTGTCCCGTTCTCTGCCAGCACTGGTGGTGACGTTCCTTCGAGCCTTAAGGCACAGGAAGTGACTGACCACGCAGATGCACAGAGCTTCTCCTGTAAGCTCTGTGCAGCCCAATGCCTATGGCACAGACTTATTGAGCTTAAGGCTAGTATAACTTTGCATATCGCTAAGGTAGTAATATATTCTGGGGCAATGTAATTAATGTGAAAGTTCTGCTTTAACCCCTTGAGTGCTAGACAGATCTCCTCTAAAGCATTCAAGGGGTTTAAAAGCCAGATTTAAATCAAAGGTAATTTATTCTACCTTATGAAGGTTCAAACATAGACCAAAATGTTGGTACAGCTCTTTGCTTTTATGTGACTTCTTTTCAATGTAGAAAGCCTTGTAAGTGTGATTAACATTGCCTTAGTTCAGACGCTGGGCCCATAACTCCCTAATATATATATAGGATTCCTTATAATTTCCATTGCAACTTATAAGCCCTCCTACTCATGCATTTATCTTCACATATTATTGCTCCATATATCTCCTATTACTCCATACAACCCTTCCTATCACTCCATGTAACAACTACCTGTAACTCTCCCTATTACTCAGTATAACCTCTCCCTATAACCCTATTGTTCCATATAACCCCTCCTTATAACTCCTCCTCCTGCTCCATATAACCTCTCCGTATAACTCCTCCTTCTTCTCCATATAACCCCTCCCTATAACCCTATTGCTCCATATAACCCCTCCCTACAACTCCTCCTACTTCTCCATATAACCCCTCCCTATAACTCCTCCTCCTGCTCCATATAACCTCTCACTATAACTCCTCCTACTTCTCCATATAACCTCTCCTTAAAACTCCTCCTCCTGCTCCATATAACCTCTCCCTACAACTCCTCCTACTTCTCCATATAACCCTCCCTATAACTCCTCCTCCTGCTCCATATAACCTCTCCGTATAACTCCTCCTTCTTCTCCATATAACCCCTCCCTATAACCCTATTGCTCCATATAACCCCTCCCTACAACTCCTCCTACTTCTCCATATAACCCCTCCCTATAACTCCTCCTCCTGCTCCATATAACCTCTCACTACAACTCCTCCTACTTCTCCATATAACCTCGCCTTATAACTCCTCCTCCTGCTCCATATAACCTCTCCCTACAACTCCTCCTACTTCTCCATATAACCTCTCCTTAAAACTCCTCCTCCTGCTCCATATAACCTCTCCCTACAACTCCTCCTACTTCTCCATGTAACCTCTCCTTATAACTCCTCCTCCTGTTCCATTTAACCTCTCCTTACAACTCCTCCTACTTCTCCATATAACCTCTCCTTATAACTCCTCCTCCTGCTCCATTTAACCTCTCCCTACAACTCCTCCTACTTCTCCATATAACCTCTCCTCCTCCTGCTCCATATAACCTCTCCTTACAACTCCTCCTCCTGCTCCATATAACCTCTCCCTATAACTCCTCCTACTTCTCCATATAACCTCTCCCTACAACTCCTCCTACTTCTCCATATAACCTCTCCTTATAACTCCTCCTCCTGCTCCATATAACCTCTCCCTACAACTCCTCCTACTTCTCCATATAACCTCGCCTTATAACTCCTCCTCCTGCTCCATATAACCTCTCCCTACAACTCCTCCTACTTCTCCATATAACCTCTCCCTACAACTCCTCCTACTTCTCCATATAACCTCTCCTTATAACTCCTCCTCCATATAACCTCTCCTTCTAACTCCTCCTACTTCTCCATATAACCTCTCCTTATAACTCATCCTATTGTTCCATATAACCTCTACATTTACTTCCTCTTATTGTATCATATAACACATTCCTATAACTCCTCCTATTTCTCCATATAAATTCTCCCTATAACTACTCCTATTGATCCATATCTCTTCCTATAGCACCTCCAACTGCTCTATATAACTCCTCATATTGCTCCATATAATCCCTCCTTATACCCTCTTCCTGTCATTTCTTCTTACTCAAAATAGCCCCTTGTTATCACTCCCTACATAACTCCCTGATCTTTATAAAATCTTCAGTTGCTCTATATAACCTCTCCCTAGAACGCCTCCTAATGTTCCATAAAACTTCCCCTATAAAACTCCTGCTACTGTTCCATATAGCCTCTGTAACACCTCATATTGCTCCATATAATCCCACCCTATAACCTCTCCCTATAATAGGTCACTAAAACTTCTTATTTTGCTCCAAATAATCTGTCTCAATAACAACTCCAATTACTCTATATAGCCACTTCACAAAACCCCTCTAATTTACTCTATATAACATCTCCCTATTACTCCATTTGCTCCATCTAATCCCTTCTATAACTCATCCTATTATGCCATAAAACCCATCCAATAACTCCTCCTGTTGCTCCATATAACCCCTCACTATAGCCCTCCTATTGTTCCACATGACCCCCTCTGTATCACTCCTCCAGTTGCTCTGCATTCATTCCTCTTTATGCCCATTCTCACCAGAAACTTCCTCCTCTGTTTCCAGTGGCTGCCCTGTGCATTGGTGCTCCTGTGAGCCTCTGTCACGATGCGGATCAACTCCCACTCCTCGTTGCTTGGCTCTGGACGCTGCTGTAGAGTCTTGATCATCTCCTCCTTCCGACGCCGCTCTCGATTCTCCTCAATCAGCTTCCGCTTGGCTACCCGCTTGGAATCATCCAGGACAACTGGGGAGAGGGAAAGCAGTGAGACTGAGACTAGAAAGACGGGTGTTGGGTGGGGGAGAGGATGGTGAGAGAAAGACAGAAAAAGAAGAGACGGAGAAAAAGAGAAGTATGAAGAGAGATGGGAAAAGGAAAGGAAGAATTAACCATTTAAAGACCAGAGGGGTGTGAAACACATTATTTGACAATGTGTTGTGTGCCCCTCTGGTCCTTAAAGGGCTAATGGAGATATGATAAAAGAGGTGGAAAAACACAATTAGGGATATAGTGAACAAAATGTAAAGAAGGAGATTAGTGAGAGAAGAAAGGTGAAACCAGGGGAGGAGTATGTGAGAAGCAAGGGTAGGGTAGGTGAGGTGGGTTTACTTTTAAAAGGTCGCACACAAAAGAGCATGCGACCACATAACACGTTCACCATGTTGCCACAATAAAAATGGCGACATTACAATCTTGCGAGATTGTCATGTTGCCTACTTAAAGGTCGCCTACATGATAATATGTAACAGAGTTGTAGAATATACTGCAGATGTCAAAAATGTATACGAATTCAAATGATACTCAATGAAAAAGTAACTACAACTCCCATCATGCTTACCTATCTATGCTGAGCGCTGCTCCGGGTTCTCTCTCCCCTTCTTTGCGTGCTCCGCTCTGCCCTGTCATTTTGCATGCAGAGGAGGAGAGAGAGAACCTGGAGTGGCTCTCAACATCGATGAGTGCTTACATGAGCACCTCATTAATGCCATGAATAAATGTGTCCTTAAGCCACTGACCGCTTCCCAGACCGAAGATGGAGCATTACAGATTCATGGGAAGTTTATAAAAGAGACATACAGATTCTTGCTTGAAAAAGTCATTCCTTCAGCGGCCACCAGATAGGTAAGCATGATGGGAGTTGTAGTTACGGGTATGAGATCTTTCACTATGCAACATGAGAGTCTCGCTCTGTCATGCAGTGTGAGATTCTCATGTCGCCATTTTTATCCAGGTGACATGGTTACTGTGTTAAAAGGTTGCACGCTCTTTTGCATTTGACCTTTAAAAAGGATACCGGTGAGGTGTGTTGGTGTGTGTGTGGTAGTGATGTACAGATACTATTATATGAGAGTGCAGTGAGGCTAATGTACTAAAGACAACTGGAGCACACCAACTGCACCAAGGGGGCAAAATAAAAATACTCAAAATTCCCACTGATTTAAGAGAGGCTTTAACTCCTTGGAATGCTAACGAGGTTTCCAACACATTGCTTTGAATGCGCTGGAGACCTTTCTAGCATTCAAAGGGTTAAAAACCCCATTTAAATCAATGGCAAATTGTATTTATCCCCTACTGTGCCACTGGCTTGCCCCAGAATTGCTTTAGGTCTTCTTTATCAGCCTCACTATGATTTCTGTGACAAATGGTCACATCTCCCTTTACACAGAACATGCTTTCCAGTGGTTGAAGCTCCTTCCCGCTTCCATTTAAAGGAACACTAACACTTTTGAATATAAACACCCCCACTTACCTTCCAATAGTCAGAAAATCCTAATGACCACTATACATTTTACACTTGCTCCTTAATTCAAGGAAGAACGTATTCAGTCCATCCCGGATGTCACGTCCATGTAAGCGGACATGACAGTTTGTATCAGTTTTATTTTTCCAAGACAGAACCAGGCAGAATCTATGTAAGATTACCATGTGCAGTGAGCAGAGTCTGAGGTCTTGTAAGTAAATGTCATACTCCTCCATGGACAAGACATTCTAGTCGGAAGGAAGATGTTCTCTCTTGAATAAAGACACAAGGCAAAATTCATGGAGGCTATTAGGATTTTTTGGCCATAATAAGGTAAGTGGGAGACTATTAGGAGTTGTTAGTGTTCCTTTATCCCTCTTTCACTCACGGTCCATGGCCATGCCCACGGCGATACATTTCTTGAATCGGCAGAGCTGGCACTGATTCCGTGTGATCTTGTCGATGATGCAGCAGCCATCGTACTTGCAGGAGTAGGAGGGGTGCAGGTTCTTCTGGATGGTCCGACGAAAGAACCCCTGAACAGAGAGCACAAGAGAGTCCAATACCAGCACAAACTCCTCCCACTTCAAAGCACAGCCACTCCCACACTTAAACAAACCCTTAAGCAATGTAACCCCTTCTAAACATTTAAGGTACAATTCCATAAGCTAATGAGGTGCAAATTTTGTGACAAATCAACTGCACTTTAGGGGACAAATAACAATTCCCCATGTTCCCATTGATTTAAATGGGGCTTTAATTCCTTTAAATAGTAGCGAGGCCTCCAAAGCAATGCGTTGGAGCCATCCCTAGCATTCAAGAGGTTAAAAGCCCCACTTAAATCAACAGGTATTTTAATTCCCTATGGTGCAGTTGGTTTGCTCCAGAACAGTACTGATAGCTTACTAAATTATATCTCTATTATTTCACCCTTCCAGCCTCCCTCTCTCACGTTTCTTGCTCTGCTTTATTACACAGGTTTACTTTAACCCTTTGAGTGCCCCTCTGGCACTCAAAGGGTTAACCATTTAAGTTCCAGAGAGGTATCCAACACATGGATACTTCTCTAGTACTAAAAGATAGAAGTGGAACGAATGACAAGGCAGGTTCACTTGAAAGAGCTTTCAAAACCCTCTCCATGTTATGTTGCCCATTTTGTATTTCAAATAATAATTAATGAGATATTTAACTATACAAAGGGTGGAAGTATATTTCAAAGGAGTAAAAATGTTAGGATAAGAGGCCATAGTCTAAAACTAGAGGGACACAGGTTTAGATGTAATGTAAAAAAGTTTTACTTCACTGAGAGGGTAGTAGATAAGTGGAATAGCCTACCAGCAGAAGTGGAAGAAGTTAATACAGTGACAGAATTTAAGCATGCATGGGATAGGCATAAGGCTGTCCTTAACGTAAGAAAAGACCAAGGACCAAAAAAGTTTTGAGGTTTTTACAGTAGGAAAATGGGCAGACTAGATGGGCCGAATGGTTCTTATCTGCCGTCAAATTCTATGTTTCTAATATTCAGCGAGCATAAGGAAAAACCTGTCCTGGGGCGGGGCAAAGTTTTCCTTATGTTCACAGTAAGAAGACTGTCCCTTGCTGTGAGCTGTCCGGTCATGAGAACAGATTCCACATCTGAGGGGAGGCGGCTTACACTAGGTAAAAGGGGCGGGAGGGGGATTCTTTATCATTCAATTACTCTTGAACTACAACTCTGACAGTATTGAAATAACACTCTACATGTCCCAAATACTAAGAATATTAATTGGACCCGCTTTTATTGTGAAACATTACTATCCCTTTAAAGTGGAATTAACACCTTGTACCAGGTAAGCTCAGCGGTTCTCAAAGTTTCTGCAGTGCTGGAAAATTTTACGTTTCATAAAAAAATTCTCTGTAATCCTTACAAGGAGACTGCTTAACCCTTTGGATGCCAGAGAGGTCTCAACGCATTGTAAGGCAAAGTGTTGGAGACTTCTCTAGCAACCAGTGATATATATGATACGCGGTCCGTCGATCCAGCCTTATTCTGCTATCCACCATTAGTGAAATGTGTTCTGTGGGCCCCTAAAGCCACTTTAGGGAATGCAAGGGACACAGTTTGAGAACCACTGACTTAGAACTTAGCCATTACTAATTTAAAGCAACAGTATATGAGATATTTAGCTTTATTCATTTGTCAGTTTATCTAAATTAGGCAGTACTTGCCTGGAGAGTAGTGTATCTGTATTCATATCTGGCTGGCAGACAGTGGAAGGGGGAGCAGTGTATCTGTATTCGTATCTGGCTGGCACGCAGTGGAAGGTGGGAGTGACAGCAGTGTATCTGTATTCATATCTAGCTGGCAGGTAGTGGATGGTGGGAGTGAGAGCAATATATCTGTATTCGTATCTGGCTGGCAAGAAGTGGAAGGTGGGGGGGAGAGCAGTGTATCTGTAGTCATATCTGGCTGGCAGGTAGTGGACGGTGGGAGTGAGAGCAGTGTATCTGTAATCGTATCTGGCTGGCAGGTAATGGAAGGTGGAAGGGAGAGCAGTTTATCTTTAGTCGTATCTGGCCTGCAGACAGTGGAAAGTGGGAGGGAGAGCAGTGTATCTGTATTCGTATCTAGCTGGCAGGCAGTGGGAGGGACAGCAGTGTATCTGTATTCATATCTGGCTGGCAATCAGTGGAAGGGAGAGCAGTGTATCTGTATTCGTATCTGGCAGGCAGGCAATGGAAGGTGGGAGGGAGAGCAGTGTATCTGTAGTCGTATCTGGCTGGCAGGCAGTGGAAGGTGGGAGTGACAGCAGTGTATCTGTATTCATATCTAGCTGGCAGGTAGTGGAAGGTGGGAGTGAGAGCTATATATCTGTATTCGTATCTGGCTGGCAAGAAGTGGAAGGTGGGAGTGAGAGAAGTGTATCTGTATTTGTATCTGGCTGGCAGGCAGTGGAAGGTGAGAGTGAGAAGAGTGTATCTGTAGTCGTATCCGGCTGGCAGGCAGCAGACAGTGGGAGTGAGAGCAGTGTATCTGTAATCGTATCTAGGTGGCAGGTAGTGGACGGTGGGAGTGACAGCAGTGTTTCTGTAATTGTATCTGGCTAGCATGTAATGGAAGGTGGAAGGGAGAGCAGTGTATCTGTAATCGTATCTGGCTGGCAGGCAGTGGAAGGTGGGAGGGAAAGCAGTGTATCTGTAGTCATATCTGGCCTGCAGACAGTGGAAGGTGGGAGGAAGAGAAGTGTATCTGTATTCGTATCTGGCTGGCAGGCAACGGAAGGTGGGAGGGAGAGCAGTATATCTGTATTTATATCTGGCTGGCAGGCAGTGGAAGGTAGAGCAGTGTATCTGCATTTGTATCTGGCTGGCAGGCAGTGGAAGGTGGGAGGGAGAGCAGTATCTGTATTCTTATCTGGCTGGCAGGCAGTGGAAGGGAGAGCAGTGTATCTGTAGTTGTATATGGCTGGCAGGCAGTGGAAGGTGGGAGTGAGAGCACTCTATCTGTAGTCGTATCTGGCTGGCAGGCAGTGGAAGGTGGGAGTGAGAGCATTGTATCTGTAGTAGTATCTGGCTGGCAGGCAGTGGAAGGTGGGAGGGAGAGCAGTGTATCTATAGTCGCATCTGGCTGGCAGGTAGTGGACGGTGGGAGTCAGAGCAATGTATCTGTGTTTGTATCTGGCTGGCAGACAGTGGAAGGCAGAGCAGTGTACCTGTATTTGTATCTAGCTGGCAAGCAGTGGAAGAGAGAGCAGTGTATCTATATTAGTATCTGGCTGGCAGGCAGTGGATGGTGGGAGGGAGAGCAGTGTGTCTGTATTTGTATCTAGCTGGCAAGCAGTGGAAGGGAGAACAGTGTATCTGTATTAGTATCTGGCTGGCAGGTAGTGGAAGGTGGGAGGGAGAGCAGTGTATCTGTATTCGTATCTGGCTGGCAGGTAGTGGAAGGTGGGAGGGGGGAGAAGTGTATATGAATTTGTATCTGGCTAGCAGGCAGTGGATGGTGGGAAGGAGAGCAGTGTGTCTGTATTTTTATCTGGCTGGCAGGCAGTGGAAGGGAGAGCAGTGTATCTGTATTTGTATCTGGCTGGCAGACAGTGGAAGGAGGGAGGGGGAGCAGTGTATCTGTATTCATATCTGGCTGGCTGGCATTGGAAGGTGGGGGGGGGGAGAGAAATGTATTTTTGTATCTGGCTGGCAGGCAGTGGACGGTGGGAGGGAGAGCAGTATATTTGTATTAGTATCTGGCTGGCAGGCATTGGAAGGAGAAGACGAGGGCAGGGAAAGAGTAGATGTGGGCAGAGTTTCATTAGAAACTCCTCACATCCGGAGAATCAGTCTCTGCCTGGGAGACCAGGTAATGCAAAGTCAAAACCAGAGTCACCAGGACAAATTTGGAGAGTTCCTAGCTATGCATATGTTATTCTATGGAGTCAATGCACTAAGATTTCTCCAAATTGAGAAATATTAGGGCATAGGCTCTATAGAATAATATGGGGACTAAAGAGTTTCTTATGAAAAAGTTATATCTTACTTTATCACCTCTTTATCACACCTTAGTGCACCCACCCACATCATCCTCAGACAACTGCTGTTATTGGACTAATTTACTGTCAGCTGGTCAATGCTAGGTGGGGATTGATGGAAGTTGCAGTTCAACAATGTTGCCCACCCTTTAGCTGGATGGTTCTCATGCAGCCCTGTAATATTCATCTTTAATATGTGGCTGGAAACAAAGGGATGAAGTGGTAGCACTATGCTTTGGTCACTCCTACTGCTGAATGTTGCATCATTGAAAAGATGTTACAGTTCAATATTTATCTCTTTTTGGAGAGGATGAGTGGAGTCATTTACATCAGGGAGAGTCTATCTTTGGACCTCCAGCTCATCCTAAAGCAACCAATGTCTGAAGGTCCAAAGACAGACGTTCTCTGATTTGCATGTTTTTAGCCCTAGAAGGTCTGAATATAGCTCTTAGTCCAAGGTGCTGACTGTAGGACAAGTGGAGGACCTCTAGATGTTGGCTGGGGATGATGGGAGTTGTAATATACAACAGCTGGAGGTTGCCTATTCCTGTCTTAGTAGTAACAAGCATGTAGGAAAAGCCCACAGAGAAGTGCAGGTTGAGCATAGGGTGACTACATGTCCCAGATTGCCCAGGACAGTCCCTGATTTTAAATGTGTGTCCCATGTCCCGGGCAGCCTCTTTCAGGAACAATACAAAGTCTCTAAATGAAGACTCCAGAGTACAGAGGTCTAAACACTAGGAGAACTGCCCATTACCTACTGTGACAGGAAGTGATGCATCTGCTGGGCTACAAGAAAATGGCTTTGAGACAAAGCTCTAAACACTAGAGAGAGAACTGAGCCTGGATCCTGACATCAAACAGGACCGACAGTACATTTTTATTGTAGTGTAATATTAGTCAATGTCTTTGGGTATGGTGTACACTATCTTGTGGCCCAGCACAGGCATCACTTTCTGTCACACCAGTCAATAGGCAGTTCTCCCCCTAGTGTTTAGAACTCTGTGGTGCACTTGTCTCCGCAGTGTCCCTGAATGGCAGATTTGAAATGTGGTCACCCTACTTGAGCGGAAGGCACACAGATTGACTGAATCAAGAAACCAGGTTTATTAACCCTTTGAATGCCAAAGGGCTAGGCAATGCATTACAAAGCAATGCGTTGCATACCCCTCTGGCAGTCAAAGGGTTAACTGGGTCATCACATGTGCCATGTTTAGGGCACATAGCTCTTCACGGTCTTTCCACATTATAGTAGAACTGCTGTTGTCGCTGTCTTTTATTCAAATGAACTCCTTAACCCTCTGAGTCCCAGAGGGGTAAGCACCGCATTTCAAAGCAATGCGTGGCAAACTCCTCTGGCACTCAAAGGGTTAAACGCACTGAAGACCTCTCCAGCACGCCAGAGGTGAGAAAGCTCCATTTAACCCTTTTCGACTGCCATAGGGTTTCGAATGCCAGAGGGGCAACTCACTGAGATGCCCTTCTGGCATTCAAAGGGTTAAAGCAATGGGACGTTTTCATGCTCCCTCTACAGTGCCTTTGGATTGAGAATTACTAGACTTTTCTTTTGATCATAAGGAGCTAAATGTGATTGTATCAGTGACTATAGCTCTCCACAGAAAACAAAAACAACAGGGCCATCACAGTATGGAAAGGTCATGAAACGCAACAGTCATACTACTTTATAATAACTTTTGAATGAAGAATCTCCTAACATTGGGATTATTTTGGTTTTACTCAACAGGTAAAGATCATCAATAAATTACATCAATGCATTTTTTGTAAAGATTATCAATAAATTATATCAATTTATTTTGCTGCCGTCTTAACTTAAACATCAGTAAATAAATAAAAAAAATACAGTTATAATTCAGTTAAATGTATTGGTTGATGAAAGGGCAATTATCATGATTTTCCACATTTGTGCCTACAAATTATTATATCACGGCACCCTGGTTGAGAATCACTGAGTAAGTGTTAGTAATGTCCCATAAAAACTTGTTATAGTTTTGTAGAGGACGAAAAAATAAGCTTAATGTAAAGCTGACAGCAGGAGATCTGTGTCAGGTGAAACGAGCTTCAAAGACGAAATCGTGTTTTTGCAAAAGAATTACTTCATTGGAAAGGTCTACAAACTGTGCTTGCAAACCAGGCATACCTTGTAGACCTTTCCAATGAAGTAATTGTTTTGCAATAATGAGATTTCAGCTCTGCTGCAGAGCTGCAGGCTGATCCCCAGACCGGGATCTCCTGCTGTCAGCTAGATGCTGACGTCAGGAGAAGGGGAGGGAGCGGGGAACTTTCAGTGTGAATATCTCTCAAACCATAGCGGTTTGAGAGATAGGGTTTGCACCATTAAGCTTATTTTTTCATCATCTACATAACTATAACAAGTTTGTATGGGACATTACAGTCCCTTTAAAGTCTAGATCAGGGGTGTTGAAGTTCGGACCCCAACAGCCGATAACAGGCCATAACACACCACCCTAAGATGTTGATTTTTTTTTTTTTTTTTTTTTACAGAGAATTAAGAGCTTCATACATGATATAATATAAAAGATATTATTTGGAAAAATAACCTTTATGTTTTGGCAGCACACTGTATCACTTGTGTTATGTTAATTTTCTGCACAATATGCAAATAGGTTCTGTTTGAATTCTAATTTCTCTCTTGGTTTTATATAAGAAATATCCCATGTGTGGGCTCTGCCTACATTCATTCAAAGCACAGTGTGTGCGAAATATTCGCCTAGCACAGAAAATAATTACCACAAAGTGCTAGACTGTACAACCCAAAACTAAAGGTATATTTCTCAAATACTAGTTGGTACAACATGCAGGCAGCTTTACATTCTCTTTAAAATTAATTCAATTTATCTTAGAGTGACAGGTAAACTTTAAGGATTTCCATGGGGTATCGGTCAAAATGAATTATTGAAGGGGATCTATGTGTAAAATGTGTAAAACTGTATGCATTTAGTTTTTTAAATCTCTATTTGGGCAAAATTGAAAGAATAAATGCTGCCCTGCGTCCTACTTCCGGACAGAATGGGTGTACAGCTCTGCCCCGCAGTCTGTCACTCCTCTCCCTCTATCCAGCCTCCTCCGATGACTGAGGCTTTCTGCCTGTAAGCTGGAGCGATCTCTGGCCAATGAGAGCACTCCAGCTTACAGGCAGAAAGCCTCTGTCATTGGAGTAGGCTGGATAGAGGGAGGGGAGAAGAGGCAGAGTCACAGACTGCGGTACAGAGCAAGTAACCACAGTCTATCTGGAAGTAGGGTGCAGGGCAGCATTAATTCCTTCAATTTTGCCTAAATAGCGATTTAAAACAAGAAATGCATATAGTTTTACACATAGTCGTTATATACTCTAACTATTAAGACTAACTTGTATAGTGGTGATAGATCCCCTTTAACTTACCTGTGCCTAATATGGGATCTCCTTAAATCCTGGCCTGTTTTTGGCCACTGAGGACTGAACTTTGACACCTGGTCGAGATAGTACTAGGTATGGGGATACACAAAAGCAGGGGTAGTCAAACTCTGGGCCACCAGCTGTTGAAGCATACAACTTCCATGATGGGTGCTGTATTCTCCAACAGCTGGAGGTCTGAAGATCGACTACCCCTGCATTAAAGAAACCTTATTGACTAAAAACTATGTTGGTGACTTTGAAAAAGTTTTCAAAATCACTTCTATGTGTTATTCGCTATTTTTTATTTGGAAAATGCATTTTTGAGTTATTTAGATGTATAAATTATACTAACAAAGGCATGCTGTGCAGGAACTTCCTGTCTTGGCCCTACCTCCACTACTCACTGACACTGAGCAGCAAAGCATTGCCAACCTCTTCTAGCACTGATGAGTTGAGGTAATCTAGGGCTATGACATGAAACACCCGAATGGCATGCCTTAATTAACATAATATATAAATTTAAATAACTCCTAAACTAGTTTTCAAAATAAAAAATGGCTAACAAAATAGGAGTGATTTTGAAGGTTCTTTCAAAATCAGTGAAGTTGATTTCATGTGACAGGGTCACCTTAATGTGTCAGGAGAGTCATTATATGCACACACTCACCTTACAGCCCTCACAGGTGATACAGCGGTAGTGGTACCCCGTGGCCTTGTCACTGCACACCACACATGGCTCATCCTTGTCCAGGTAGCTGGGGATGTACCCTGCAGAGAGCAGAGATACCGAGCTGTCACCTGTGTCACCGGGTGAGAGGAGGGACACAATCTTATTCAGGCCATCACCACAGAACAAGTCTGTGGGGGGTAGGGACAGACTTGATGTCCCTTAGCTCCCTTCTGTCTACCACTCTGCAGTGGTAGGAATTGGTTACAAGTCACATCACATTTCCCTGTCTGTGTCAACCCCAGTGTTACCACATTACACACAGACACAGCGTCACACAGATTATGACATACATGCAATATATTTATACAGAAGTGCAAGAGGCAAACATGCAAAAATGTATTAAAAGCTAATAACAAATTCAGACTCATGATCTTTCAGACACAGACATGCAAAGGATGAAAAAATACTGTCAAGGACACACGCAGAGGACAGGCAAGCATGTATAATTATGGACACACAAATGTACACAGACAATGCTGAATATACATGTCAGGATCCCTTAAGGAAGGCATTCTAGGCGCCATTTGTTCCACCCATCGCCACATACCCACTCCTTACTGACCCCACCCCCAGTCCGATCCATTATTTTGTGGCACAGAAAATACCCTTAGCCTATAACAAGCAAGAACAATGAAAGCTTTAACATCTTGCCTGCTAGAGTGATATCCGACTCATTGTGGAGCAATGAACTGGAGATCTCTCTAGTATCCAAAAATTTAAAGGGACAGTATTGTCTAATTTTAAAAAAATTCAGTCTTGTAGCCATTCAAAAAATAAAGTTCCCCCCTCCCCTTTCCCTGATGTCAGCAGAGTGCTGACATCAGGGAAAGGGGAGGGAGGTGGTGTAGAGGAATGTTAGCTCCAAATATCTCTCAAACCGTAAAGGTTTGAGAGATGGGACTAGGATCGTTTAGTTTATTTGAATGGCTGCAAGACTGCATTTTTTAAAAATTAGACAATACTATCCCTTTAAATAATTGCCTGTAAAGTGTATATAAACTGGTGCACAGGCATTGAGATTGCTCTAGCCACACCCACAATTCAGAATGTGGGTGTGGCCAGCACAGCTGAGGCGCCTCTCTTTCTGGGAAATCCAGCCTTGCACACATACATACTTACATTGATCTGTAAGCACACAGTTTGGCACACCTATATTTAAAAGACATGTGGAATAATTCTGGGCCAAATAATGCACCATAAGGGAGAAATAAAAATTCCATTTCATATAAATGCTTATTTTAACCCCTTGAAAGCAGTGAGATCTCCAACTAGCATTCAAGGGGTTAAAAGCCCCATTTAATCATTGGTAATTTGGAAGATTTTTATTTCACCCCTATGGTGACGTTCTCTTTTCCAAGTATTAATCCACTTTTCTTTCAAACAGGCAGACATATGTGGAATGCAAAGCCAGTTCGTCCTGTTGAGGGTAATTATTGTGTCTCCTTACTGCTGAATCTCTCTCTCTCTCATTCCTTCGGAAGTAATTATCTTTTCTAAGTGCTCCTGTCTGGGCACAGCTCATAGATGGATAGGGACTCTTAAGCAGTGGGATGGGAAAAACGGCAGCTGACATGCTCTGCGGAGCGACTGCGCTGAGAATTAGGGAAGGAGAACTAGGAGGCAAGAATGGGAGTTGCGTCCTAAATCTTGTGTCGAGGAAGGATGGATATAGATGGGGAAGCATGAGAAGGAACAATGTGAGAAGACACAAAAATCCAAGCTCAGAGCAGGCAAAAAATCTTTCCAAAAGAGGGAGACAGAGGGGGAAAAATGTAACAACAGTTAAGGATGGACCAAAGTGCAATGGATAATCTCCTCATATCCACTAAACTCTGTTACTATAAACAGTGTAGAAATATGGGTCAATGGGAGTAGTTATATGAAGAAACAGGAGGAGCCATTAGAAGGGTTCATAAGGATAAACTTTGGATGGAGGTACAGTGATGGGATATAAGGCTCTTTGGTTGAAGCTTTAGGGAGAGGATATAGAAAACAATGGGAGGAGGTAAGATGTTGGGTAAAATAGAGAAATTGGGGGAGTGATAGGGAGAAGTTATATGGCTCTTTGGGTGACTTTATAGAGCGGTAACACACACACACGTATATCAAACTCCAAAGAACAAATTGCACTCACAGGTCTTCTTAATGGTGAAAAGTGTGCTGTTTATGCCATCAACGCTTTGGCCCTAATTTGGGCCTTTATCAAGTAAGCATCTTGATAGAGGCCCAAATTAGGGCTGAAACATTGATGTACTCCCTTAGATAATCGGGCCTTAGGCCTGGGTGCTAATCTACAAGGTGATCAAATATCAAAATCCAAATAAAAAATTGCACTCACGGGTCTTCTTAATGGTGAAAAGTGTGCTTGTAATAAACAAGAACACTTTTCACCATTAAGAAGACCTGTGAGTGCAATTTTTACTTTGTATTTTGATATTTGATCACCTTGTAGATTAGCACCTAGGCCTAAGGCCCGATTATCTAAGATAGTGCACTGACTTTGGGATTTTTATATGTGTGTGTATATTATATCTTACTAAACCAATGGGAGGCATTTCAGAGAGAAATAGGAGGAGCTACAGGGAAATTATACAAATCTTTGGGAAGCTATTGAGGGGTTATATAAAGAAAGGAGTAGTTACAGGCAGGGCTTATATGGATCAACAGGAGGTATATAGAAGGGTTTATATGGCTTACTACGAGGAGGATTTGGATCATTGGGAGGAGTTATGGAGAAAAAGGAGTTATCGGGAGGGCTTACATGGTTCAGTGGGAGGAGTTACAGGGAGAGGATATTTGGATCAATGGGAATGGTTACACAGCACAATGGGAGGAACTGGAGATGTAGATTATATTCAGCAATAGGAGGAGACATTGGTATTGGTGGCCTGTATGGGACAACACACACACACTGCTAACCACGTACCTGACATGCCGCTCTTTCCCATACATTGGCTGTTCTTTCTTTTTCGCTTCCCATCCGGCCACCTGTTTAGAAAGAAGTACAGTTCATGAGTCCAAGGATCTGAAACATGAGGGGGAGAGAGAGATGGAGCTCAAGAAGAGAAGAGAAGACTAAGGGCCACATTCAGGAATCTAAATAGGTGTAATTCAGGAGCACCAGTGGGGTAATGAAAATTTAAAACGGAACTTTCATCAGATTAATATTGATGTAGTTGTATTTTCAAGAATAATTGCTTCATTAGAGAAAAATAGACCTTTTTAGGCAGACAGGCAGCAGGGAACAGTGCAGACATCTTGCAGAGATGGCATCTCCAAGTCTGTGCTGTCCGTCCCCTTCAACTCAACGACTGGTGAGTCGAATGCCTTCGTGCCTTAAGGCACCGGGAAGGGACTGACAGTGCAGGCGCAGAGAGTGCGTACTGCAAAATCCCTGCCGGTGCCTGTTTGCCTAGAAAGGTTTATTTTTCTCTAATACAGCAATTATTCTTGAAAATACAACTATGTCTATGCATGCATATCACTAATGTAATTATGATTTGGGGCTCTACATTAACCCTTTGAGTGCCATACCCCTCTGGCACTCAAAGGGTTAATATAACGAACATTCTGCTTTCACTTTGTAAAGCTACACAGGAACCAGTTCAAACCTGCAGTGTGTGCTTATTCTACGTGTCACACCTTAAATTGGCTGGTCACATTATGAAGGGGATCATGAGTAAATGCCTCACCGGCACAAAACGCGTCGATCATATATAGACTACATTTACCCACTCTATAAGTCTCCTTCTGTCGATTTCTATACTGCAACACACAGGTATGATGTTAATCTAATTTTTAATTATGGATCAATAAAATGTATTGATCTTAGACTATTGTCTGACTACCCGTCTTGCTCAGCAGTGTTTGGGTCCCTTGGTGCACAAAGTTTTAATTCCCTTGGACAAATAACAATTCCCCAAATTACCATGGATTTAAATTAAGCTTTTAGCCCCTAGAGAGATCTTGAACGCATTGCAAAGATTTGGTGCCATTGGTTTGGTCCAGAATTGCACCTCTTAGGCTTATTAATACATCCCATAGGTCCTCCTGCAGAAAACAAAAGATGAGCAATTCTGGAGCAAACCAAGATCACCATAAGGGACTAGTGAAAATCCCCCAAATTACCATTGATTTAAATGGGGGTTTTAACCCCTTTAAAGCGGAACTACCACCCAATAAGTATATTGCCCTACATAACTGCACATCTGGCGACTAGCTGTTCTGTAGCGCTAGTCGGCAGAATTATTACCTGATTAAAGAGAAATTGCTATTCTTCCAAGACTGACAGCAGGACGGAGCGCAGACATTTTGCCATAGTGACGTCCGTGCACCTGCGCCGTCACTCCCAGACGGGTCTTGGAGGAGTAACTAGGAGCCGGCTGGCTCCACAACAGACTGACAGCGTAGGCGCGCGGACGTCACTATGGCAAGATGTCCGCGCTCCATCCTGCTGTCAGTCTCGGAAGAATAGCTATTTCTCTTTAATCAGGTAATAATTCTGCCGACTAGCGCTACTGAGCAGCTAGTCACCAGATGTACAATTATGTGGGGCAGTATACTTATTGAGTGGTAGTTCCTCTTTAGAGCGGAACTACCACGCTAGGTAAAGTCGCTCTGCAATAATTAGGAAGGTGGCGACTAACTTAATAATAGTTATATTACCTCTCGAAAGTAGCCAATTGTAAAGCAATCCTTAACCTTCTGAGACCGGAAGCCAGACATCAACGCAGACATCTTGTCTGCGCACCTGCGCTGTCAGTCCCGGTCTCCATTAAAAAGCATTGCATTGTCCCGAAAGGCACTGACGTCGCTGGCCGTCGGTTTCGGAAGATCAAGGATTACTTTACAATCAGCTACTTCTGAGAGGTAATATAACTATTACTAAGCTAGTCGCCACTTGCATAATTATTGCAGGTCGACTTTACCTAGTGTGGTAGTTCAGCTTTAAAGCTAGAGGTCTCCAGTGCATTGCTTCACAAGACATGTGAGACCTTTCTGTTATTTAAAAAATTAACAGCCCCCATTTAAATCAATAAAGATTTTAATTTCCCCCTATGATGGAATGGATATGCCCTAGAATTCCTCATATCTTGCTTTCAGCATAAGGGCCATAAAGATTTACCTGTTTGAGCACAGATCAATTAAAGAGGAACTTTCATCCGCTATAAAGTTGCCCTGCTATAATTAAGCAGGTAGCGACTAGCTTCAGAATATACATTTTACCTGCACGCCTGCGTTGTCAGTCCTGGTCTCCTGCAAGAAGCATTTCAGCGTACCACATGGTAACCGGAAGGACTGATGGCGCAGGCATGCAGACTGCACTAACCCGGCCGTCAGTCTCCTACAATGACTGAATTCTTTAGAACGGCTACTTTTCAAAGGTAAAATATATATTCTCAAGATAGTCGCTACCTGCTTAATTATAGCAGGGCGACTTTATAGTGGATGAAAGTTACGCTTTAAGTAGTCTAATTCATTCTCACTTGCTACGCTGTGCTCAAGCAAAGGGCCTGTTTGCAGTCTCCAAGGACAGGTGTAGAAGTAATGACAAGTTTCATGTATCGTAATTACCTTCTGCCCATAACACCCTGTCATGGGAGTGACAAATCAAACCTTCTAGTTCCATTTTCTTTTTAACATCCTGCAGTACAGAGAAGGGCAACCTGCAGTCCTCCAGCTGTTTCTGGCCTACAACGCCCATCATCCTCCCCCAACCAATGGCTGATGGGAATTATTTTGCAGCAACAGCTGGAGCGCCACAGATTGGCTGTTACGGCTGTAGTGGGAGGGAAAATCACATGTCTGCTATGTCCATTATTTGTAACGTCGTATGGTGCACAGGAGTCCGTGAGCCACGTGTGGCGTGCCTAATCCCAAGAAGAGGGACACTTTTCTTTTTTTTAATTAAAAAAACAGTCTAACTGGCCAATAGGAACTCGCTGCCTGCTCACCACGACAACTGGGTAACAGATACTGTTCTCAAAAACATTAACCCTCTCAGTACCAGAGGGGTAGCCAAAGAATTGTGAAACAATACTGGCACTAAAGATCTAGGTCAAAATATATCCCTGACTACCACTTTTATTAACCCCTTAAGGACCAGTGGTCCAGGGAAGTTAACTTCCCTTAAGGACTGCCTTGATCCCTGCCGACGCGCCGGTACACGTGACCTGTTACGTATACCAGCGCGCCGCTTTGAGGCCTAAGAGAGATCACTCCGGTCTTGGAGCAATCAATTTTAGGCCTCGTTTTTACTTACATCGCTCCCGGTAGAGCGATGTAAGTAAAAAGTACATGACGTGCTATGACCGTCACTGGTCCTTAAGGGTATAAGGACCGTGACGGTCATAGCACGTCACGTAGTCCTTAAGGGGTTAAAGTTTCTTCAATGTTTTTGTTTATACTATTATTGTGTTACAGCTAAAAAACGCTAAAGCAAAATGTTTAAAGGTACAGTAATGTCCCATAAAAAATGTTTATAGTTTTGTAGTGCTTAAAAATAAATTAAACTATATGCCACATGCAAACCGCTATGGTCTGAGAGATATTCACATTCAAAGTTCCCCCCTCCTTCCCCTTCTCTTGATGTCAGCTGTAAAGCTGACAGCAGGAGATCCGTGTCGGCCGACATGAGGAGGCTCTTCAGCAGAGCCGAAATTGCGTTATTTAAAACAAACTACTTCACTGGAATGGTCTACAAAGTGTGCTTGCAAACCAGGCACACGTTGTAGACTTTTCCTATTAAGTAATTATTTTCCAGTATTGTGATTTTGGCTCTGCTGCAGAGCTCCCAGCTGGTCCCCAGACCGGGATCTCCTGCTGTCAGCACAGCGATGACGTCAGGAGAAGGGGGGGATTTTGAATGCAAATATCTCTCAAACCATAGCGGTTTGAGAGATAGGATTTGTGGCATATAGTTAAATTTTTTTAAGCACTACAAAACTATAAGTATTTTTTATGGTACATTGCTATCCCTTTAATTGCTAACAGGTTATGCTTTACTAAAGTGATCTATAAAATAATAATAAAAAAATAATAATGCAGCCCTCACACTTGAATTTCTGATAATGAGGTCCATGTCGGATACTGGACACTGCTCCAGTTTATGACTTCTCTAGTTCCTATGTTATTCTATGGAGCCTATTCACTAAGATCTCCAAAGTTGAAGGAATCTTAGTGCATAGACTCCATAGAATAACATAGGAATTGGAAAAGTGATGAACGGGAGACATCATCTCTACTTTATCACCTCTTTATCACCGCTTAGTGAATCTCCCACCTTGTCTCCTAGCTCCATTGTCTCTGTAACATCCTGTAGCAAGAAGGAAAGCAACACCTATCCTAACTGTATTCTCTGTTACACCCTATAGAGGGAAGGAAAAGCCACTTCTCTTAGCTCTATTTTCACTTAATCATTCTGTAGTGGGAGGGGCAAAGAGAGCGTGTCTACTAACTCCACAGGGACTATAACACTCTGTAGTGGGAGGGACAAACAAAGCATGTCTACTAACTCCACTAGGTCCATAACACTCTGGTTTGTGCACCAGGCACACTTTGTTGACCGTTCCAATGAAGTAGTTATTCCTAAATAGCGCAATTTCGGCTCAGCTGAAGAGCTGCTGTTCTGTCAAATGACTGGAATGTGCTGTTGTCAGCTACAGCGCTGACTTCTCTGAAACAGCTTGGAGGGGGGAACTTTAACCAGTTATATCTCTCAAACTATAAAAGTTTGAGAGACAAGACTTTCATTGATGTAATTCTTTTTTTAATGCCTATAATATTAAAGAAACTTAAAATTAAACATTACTATCCTTTTAATGCCACCAAATGATAAGCACCTCATTGAGCAGTGCTGCAGAATATGCTGGCGCTTTGTAAATAATAATAACAACATTAAGTTTAATTATAGTGATAACAATACCATCCTGTTGTAGGTGGCCCTAACCACACAACTCCAAGCTTTCGCGGTGTATTCAGTGGATCAGTAAGCATGGCCAGTTTGTTTCTGTTTGAGCACAATGTTATTTTTGGAAGTGACTGCACAGCGTTGATTAGAAGCGCGTCTATGCCAGGTCTGCCATAAACAAAAAATGATTCCCAACAGATGTGGCAAAAATCAAACCAGAAAGGGAAAACAAATCGGCACAGATGAGAGGTGGAGATGGATTTAAGGCCAAATTTATAATGCATACAGGATCTGGAACAAACCAACTAGACCATAGGCAAGAAATAAAAATTATTCTCTCTTTCAACTGGGAATTTAACCCCTCAAATGCTAGACAGGCGGCCACTGCATGAAGACAAAATGTTTACCTTTTACCTAGTGTAAGCCATCTCTTCTCAGATGTGGAATCCAGTCCATAGACCAGACAGATAACAGCAGGGGACAATCTTCTTCCTGTGAGAACAATGAAAGCCCTACCCCCCTTGACACGTTTTTCAGTTTTTTCCCTTATCTTAATTGAAGATTATCCCTCTCTGCAGTCTACCTGGGCACCTCCCTTCTGCTCTGGCTGAGCAGTGTTACATCAGTAAAAGGGGAGGGAGGGGGATACTTTGTCATTGAATTACTCTTGAACTACATCTCTGACAGAATTGAAAGAGCACTCTCCAAAGTCCAAATACTATGATGATTAATTAGAGCTGCTTTTATTATGAAACATTATTATCCCTTTAAACCCCTGAATGCTAGAGAGTTCTCCAATGCATTTCTCTAGAATTCAAGGGGTTTAAGACCCAATTTAAGTTAATGGAATTTTTATTGATTACTTATGGTGCACATGCTTTACATCAGAATTGCTCCATTTTGACTTTAGACATATAACCAGGGCTGGAAATTTCCACTACATTAGGACTAGTGGAAAAATCTGGCAGACAAGTAACAAATCAAAGTTTTCTCTGTTTAACCCTTTAAGGACAAGGAGAGTGTACAAAGAATTACTACCCAATGCGTTGCTCACTTCTCTGGTCCACAATGTGTTAATGATTGGGCGACTATTGATTTTTCATCTCCTGACAAGCATCTTTTTCTCTCTGACTGGTGAACATCACTTACTTTTTTCCAGCCCACCTCAATGTCTGACATAGAAGTTATTAGAGTAGGGCAGCAAAAGATGAATGGGTTACCACCCACGTATCACAGACTAATCATCCACTTCTCTATTACAAGACACTGTATAGGGGATCCTTGTTACATTTCCTGCCCAAGTGAGGAACTTAACCATACGCAGAGCTTGCTGTCGCAATCAGCATCTGTTGCCCCTAGCAACAAACAGCCAGCATAGCAACAGGAGGAGAGGACCATGGAGAGAAGTGACATAGTGACTATTACTCAGCATGTCTAGCATGAAAGACATTCATGTGTGTGCATGTATCAGTCTAATCTATCTACTATATATATATGTGTTCCACAAACCAACACTCACAGGTCTTATAAAGTATGCAAAGCAGATAAATAAAATTCTATACTGCATATTTTAAAAGACCAATGAGTGCTGGTTTGTGGAACACTAGTGGAATATTTTACCCAGACATACATTTTATTTGTAAAGAGTACTGCCCTCCTCTGTCATGATATATATATATATATATATATATATATATATATATATATATATATATACTCAAGCAGAGGAAGAATATTTTATTCCATGTTTCTATAGAACTGGCACTATAGAAACATGGAATAAAATATTCTTCCTCCACTTGAATATCCGTTAAGTGCTGTCTCGTCTGCTGCAGTGTTGACTGAGTATACCTTTATTTATACCATATGGGACACGCACTATTATCTGTGTAGTTATTAATTTGAGATATTTTGTTTTGAGTGCCACTGCCAAACTCTTGATCGATCGATCTATCTATATTATTCAAATCTCCTCTATACAGCCTGTCCGTGGAGGTGTGCTTTGTCAGGTGTGGCTGGGGGGGGGGGGGGCTACTGTCAAAATCTCTGCAAGGACATGCAGGGGCTGAAATGAACACGCACACCCACACGCACACACATATTAAATAGATAACACTGGTGGCTAAAGCAATCCTGATATCAGTATAAGTGGTCAGTGTCCGGAATAACAAATCTTCAAACTGATATATAGAACATAAATGGGTCTAGCACTCACAGGTACTTGGTGAGGTGAATCTATACAGACCAGAAGGAAGGGGGAGTTTGTCTGTGAAATGTATACTCATTGCTCTCAACTGAGAAATGTATATATTCAGTGTGCAACACTGAGTATCAATTCACAATCACATAACTCAGTAATTGTCAAGAAAAAAGTTAAGATGGCTGCTACTATAACATTCTATGGAGAATAGTAGTCGGTGGCCAACCTGTAATGGTTTTGGAAACACATCTCCAAGCAGCGGGATTAAATTTGTATTACTTGGCAGAAAAAGCTCTGTAATACATGGTGTTTTCAAAATAATAGTTTAGTACTCCTTTAAGTAGTCCTGCGTGAGTGTGTGGGTGTCTTTAAACACACATATACAAGTGACACTGTGCCCACTACTGTGAAGGTGACTAGTAAAGTAAAATGATACTTTATTGGCTGAGTGGCATTGGATGCAAGCTTTCAAGACAACTAGATCTCTTCTTCAGGCAGACCGAGTTGTCTTGAAAGCTTGCATCCAAACTCTCTCAGCCAATAAAGGTATCATTTTTACTCTACTAGTCTCCTGCATTTTCTATGGCTAATACTGTATCATGCTTATTATCTATATTAAATGTGATTTTTAAAAATATGTATAATTTTAAAAGAGAACGTTTGACTTGCCTGCAATTTTGTGCTCTAGGTTGCATTCCCATTCCTAGTACCTGCACATTTTATATAAATGAGGTAAATATTTTCTGTATTCAAAGGAGCTGAAAAAATACAGGCCTGCAGCAAAATCTACTGACGAATCAACCCCAAATTTGCTACATAAACAGAGCTTAAAGGGATAGTAATACTTTGTTTTTTATTAATTTTATTTTGTAGGCATTAAAAAAACATGAAGAACAATAAGTCTTATCTCTCAAACCTTTATGGTTTGAGAGATATTCACAAGCAAAGTTTCCCCTCCCGCCTCTTTTACCTAGTGTAAGCCATCTCTTCTCAGATGTGGAATCCAGTCCATAGACCAGACAGATAACAGCAGGGGACAATCTTCTTCCTATGAGAACAATGAAAGCCCTGCCCCCCTTGACACGTTTTTCAGGATTTTCCCTTATCTTAATTGAAGATTGTCCCTCTCTGCAATCTACCTGGGGACCTCCCTTCTGCTCTGGCTGAGCAGTGTTACATCAGTAAAAGGGGCGGGAGGGGGATACTTTGTCATTGAATTACTCTTGAACTATAACTCTGACAGTATTGAAATAACACTCTCCAAAGTACAAATAATATGATGATTAATTAGAGCTGCTTTTATTATGAAACATTACTATCCCTTTAAGAGGTAGTGTAAAAGAAGCTGGTGCTGAGACTGAGACTTATGGTTTTGTGCATCTCCAGTTGTAATATCCACGAATATGTGCAATAGATATCTACAGTGTATGATCGGTGCAGTTTGATCTAAGTGGTAGTGGAAATAATATTGATAAAAAACAGTAGGATTAACAAATAAATATAAGCATAAAGGGATAGTATTGTCACTTTTATACAGAAATGAATCTTGCAGCCATTAAAAATTTAAACTAAATGCCCCCAGTCCCATCTCTCAAACCTTTATGGTTTGAGAGATAATCGAAGTTAAAGTTCCCCCCTCCCTCCCCTTTCCCTGACTTCAGTGCTCTAGCTGACTGCAGGGAAATCCAGTCCCGGGACCGTCTGAGGCTCTTCAGCAGAGCCAAGAAAAAGAAATCCTACACTGCACTGCAAACCAGGCACACTTTGTAGACCGTTCCAGTGTAGAAAAAGAAATCCTTCACTGCACTGAAAACCAGGCACACCTGTAGATCATTCCAGGGAAGGATTTCTTGTTCAATAACTTGATCTCGGCTCTGCTGAAGAGCCTCCGACAGTCCTGGGACTGGATTTCCCTGCAGTCAGCTAGAGGGCTGACGTCAGGGAAAGGGGACGGAGGGGGGAACTTTAACTACAATTATCTCTCAAACCATAAAGGTTTGAGAGATGGGACTGGTGGCATTCAGTTAAGTTTTTAATGGCTGCAAGATTCATTTTTGTATAAGTGACAAATACAGATCATCTCTGCGACTGCATCCTGGTCCTCCTGTACCCTACAGCTTCAGGTACATATAATTTTAAGTGTGTCTGAGTTAGCAGCGGTGGCTCTCATACAGAGCTATTATTTGTGCAGGGGGGGTGGTTTGCTAGAGGCACCGCACGGCACAGCGCTGTCTGTCTCCGCCACACTGAGCCTGCCTGGTGGTGTCCTTTAATCGTTCTGGAGGATAGTAGCCCGGCTGCTGGTGGTGTCTGAATCAATTCAGACACCCGGACAGAGCAGTGTCAGACAGTGGTGTATCTGAGGAGTGGTCATGCATATCACTTCCAGCAGCTGCTGCGCACAGTCATGTATGGGAGACTGTAGCAGCATGGTGGGGGTGAAAATATATTGCAATCATGCGTGCTGCATGTCAACAGATGTGTACACATGCAGTGTACGCCATAATGCCCTTTCCTCGTGGCTTCCTTCACTATGACAGGAGATTTTCCCTCCATACAGTGATGGAACTTTTCCTTTCCCCTCTTCACAATGATCCATCACTGGAGCCTCCATTTTCCCCACCAGCAACTTCCATACACTTTACCTGATCTAAGAGTGCCAGAGGGCTGTCCTCTGGTAATCAAAGGGTTAAGGAGCTGAGCAAGTTTTTACCTCACGGGGTGGGGGGGAGTGCAGCAGTAAGTACTGGAGATGGGAGGAGGTAAGCAGGGCTGAGAATCGAGGAGAGAGGGTTAATCCGGAGTTGCTGAGGAGGGAGAGGGTTAATCAGGTGTGAAGGGAGAGATTGATGAGTGAGGCTGAATAGTGGAGGGAGTGAGCATGGCTGAAGAACATGAGAAGTATTAATGTATCAGTATATCGCTCAGGGGACAGTCCCTTTTTGAGAGTCAAATCCCCATGTCCCCTCTTTCCCACCCTGGTGTCCCTTTTTAGGAGATCAGACTGTGAGGTGTATATATAAATGTATCATATTGCTCCACAGTAATGAAACAACCATTAATGTTTGTTTAAACTTTAGTATACGTGTTTATAAATTCAGATACAATTCAGATAAATTCAGTGATACAAAGCGTTCTCAATAGCTCATGAAATAACAAATATTACGGTTAATGCTCCGCATACCAGCCACGCCCCCAAGCAACACCCCCTAAAACAAAGTGTCTCTCTTTGGCCATTTGAAATGTTGGGAGGTATGGAACTTGATGGACACATGTCTTTTTTCAGCCTCACCAACTATGTTATTTTGTATGTAAGAGGTCACCACGTATTGCGAAGCAATGCATTGGAGACCTCACTAGCGTATAAAGGTTAAAAACACCAATTAAATCAAAGGGAAGTTTTACTTCCCCTCTAAGGTGCAATTGGTTTGCTTCAGAATTGTTCCTCTTTTCTTTTGTGAATAAGGACCATAGACTGGTTCAGAGACCTGCATGAGCGATAAACAGGCATAAAAAACTACAAGGAAATAGAGTCCTACAGGGCAGTACAGAGTGTCACAAAGGAATATAGTCCTACAGGGCAGTACAGAGTGTCACAAAGGAATATAGTCCTACAGGGCAGTACAGAGTGTCACAAAGGAATAGAGTCCTACAGGGCAGTACAGAGTGTCACAAAGGAATATAGTCCTACAGGGCAGTACAGAGTGTCACAAAGGAATAGAGTCCTACAGGGAAGTACAGAGTGTCACAAAGGAAAGAGAGGGCAGTACAGAGTGTCACAAAGGAAACAGAGTCCTACAGGGAAGTACAGAGTGTCACAAAGGACATAGAGTCCTACAGGACAGTACAAGGAGTCACAAAGGAAATAAGAGTCCTACAGGACAGTACAGTGTGTCACAAAGGAAATAAGAGTACTACAGGACAGTACAGTGTGTCACAAAGGAAATAAGAGTCCTACAGGACAGTACAGAGTGTCACAAAGGAAATAAGAGTCCTACAGGACAGTACAGAGTGTCACAAAGGACATAGAGTCCTACAGGACAGTACAGAGTGTCACAAAGGAAATAAGAGTCCTACAAGACAGTACAGAGTGTCACAAAGATGCAGGGAGCTATAGAGAGGTACAGCAATTTGCACTGTGGTATAGAGAATTGTAGGGAGGCCTAGAGGCCTGTAGGGAGGTATAAAGAGCTGCAGGGAGGCAAAGACAGCTGCAGTTATGCGGAAGTATATATATATCTACTATGCTGTATGACAGGGAGTGGCGGCAGTGAAATGGCCTTGTGTTGTGTGAGGATAAACAGTATATACATTCGCACGCTCACACAAATATATCAAAGGTTGCACGGGGTAAGGCAAACTCTTTTATTGTTCTCATAAAGATAAACTCTGTGTACCTTGAGTCTATGTCACTGTGTCGTCGGGACAGAAAAGGACAAAACCCATATTTAAACACATACACATCTATACCACAGTATCACCCTACAGGGGGAGAAGAAAAAAGTCTTTCTTTTCTGCATGACCGTACATGGGGAGGGAAAGCCTACTTCTAGTTTCCTAGATGCTGTCACCTGACACGAGGAAAGACTATGGGCTGCGTTCAAGAAACTTAACCCTTTGAATGCAGAGGGGTACGCAATGCATTGCGTAACCCTCTGGCACTCAAAGAGTTAACAAGTGCAATTTTCGATTAACCCAACTGCATCACAGGGGGACGAATAAAGATTCCCCAAATCCCAGTTAAGATAAATGCGGCTCTTGACCCACCGAATGCTACCGAAGTCTTCTCTGCTTTGCTCACAATGCAGTGGGGAGCTCTACAGCATTATCCAGCATAAGTACCGTTTTATTAAGAAATCCTACTTCTTCTGAGACTGACGGGGCTGGCTTCTTGCTTTAGAGGCATCTGTGCGTCTGCGCAGTCAGTCCCTTCCTGTTACCTTAAGGTACAATAGAGGAGGCCGTGATGTACAGTGCAGGCGCACAGATGTCTTGTCTGCACTGATGCCTGGCAGTCAGTCCCTTCCTGTTACCTTAAGGTACAGTGCAACGCCCCCTAGAGGAGACCGGGATGGACAGCGCAGGTGCACAGCTGTCTCTAAGCCAAGATGTCTCAGAAGAAGTAGGATTTCTTATCGCTGTACCTATGCTGGATAATACTATTTCTAAGCATACTGCTATATGACTAATTATTGGGGCGGACTTTATTTGGGGTGATAGTGCTGCTTTAAGGGGTTAGAAGCCCCATTCCAATGAATCAGACTGTTTATCCTCCCCAGTGGTGCAGATGGAGTGCCCCAGAGCTGCTCAGATTTAACCCTTTACGGACCAGAGGTTGTAAAGCAATGCACTGCACACGCCTCTGGTTCTTAACCCTTTGAGTGCCAGAGGGGTACGCAATGCGTTGCTTTGTAATTTGTTGCGTACCCCTCTTGCAGTTAAAGGGTTCACTTCCCGAATACAAGTCGATAATAACTTTTCCTGTCTCCCCCTACAGGGGGAATGACTATTATGAGTTCCATGTTCAAAGGAAATAGGGTGTCATTATGGGACAAACCACTGCATCACAGAAAGCAAATAGGAAGCCCCACTGAGTTATATAGGGGTTCTGACAACCTTTTTTTTACCATTCATGGGGTTAAAAGTTGAATCTAAATCAATGGAAATTTGGGGAATGTGTCCCCTGTGGTGCAGCAGATTTGGCCCAGAATGACTCTACTACTCTGTGTTTAGAATGTTCTGTATTTCACTGTTACCCTGCAGGGGATGGGGGAAGAGCATACCTGGGAAGTTTTAAAATATGCTGACCCGGACATCTTTGAAATATTAACCCCTGAAGCTCCCCAGAAAGTAGATTCTGGGCCACATTATGCCCTAACCCAGAGGTTCTATAATGACTCTTCATAGAACGTTTAAAGAGAAAGCATGGTCAAAGTTTTACTAAGATGTATCCATACCTCCCAACATTTCAAATGGCCAAAGAGGGACACTTTTGTTTTAGGGGGTGTTTCTGGGTGTGGCTGGTAGACGGGGCATTACAGAGAATTTTTAGTTTATTTTATGACCTATTGAGACCTCTTTGTGGAATAACTGATTTAAAACAAGACCAAATTATTTTATTTACATACACTAATGTATATACTCATAACTGAAGTTTCTACAAGCATTAATGTGAGTTTTATTGCTGTGAAGCAATGTGATACACTTTTATACACACAGACTGATCTCCTAAAAAGAGGGACACCAGGGTGGGAAAGAGGGACAGAGGGATTTAGGTTGCAAAGAGGGACTGTCCCTCCTAAAGAGGGACACTTGGGAGGTATGTATATCTTGCAGCCATTAAAAAATAAAATTAAATGCCCCCCCCCCCCAGTCTCATCTCTCAAACTTTTATGGTTTGAGAGATATTCGGAACACTAAGTTCCACCCTCCCTCCCCTTTCCCTATCGTCAGCGCTCTAGCTGATTGTAAGGGAATCTGGTCCCGGGGAGGGAGGGGGGAACTTTAGTACCGAATATTTCTCAGACCATAAAGGTTTGAGAGTTGGGACTGGGGGCATTAAGTTTAATTTTTAAATGGCTACAAGATAAATTTTAGTAAAGCTTTTACCATGCTAACCCTTTAAGGCCAAAACTATCACCACAAATAAAGTCCGCCCCCCAATAATTAGTCATATAGCCAAAAATAGTAGTATTATCCAGCATAAGTACTGTGTTATTAAGAAAATCTACTTCTTCTAAGACTGATGGCCAGGCTTCTTCCTTTAGAGGCATCTGTGCGTCTGCGCAGTCAGTCACTTCCTGTTACCTTAAGGTACGATGCAACGCCCCCTAGAGGAGACCGGGACGGACAGTGCAGGCGCACAGATGTCTCGAGGCCAAGATGTCTGCACTGATGCCTGGCCGTCAGTCTCAGAAGAAGTAGGATTTCTTAATAACTCTGTACTTATGCTGGATAATAGTATTATTTCTAAGCTTATCACTATATGACTAATTATTGGTGTGTGTGTGTGGGGGGCATTATTTGGGGTGATATTTCTGCTTTAACATGCTAGAGCTTAGAGTTACCACTGCCTGAACACACAGAAGACAAGCAGGACTTCTCCCTCTGCTTTACTGGTGTGAATGGCACCAACCCAGCAACTGAAGAAGCAGCCAATCAGTGCAGACCATACAGTAGTTAATGCTGTACTCTCTCACCCTGAGAATCTGACCCTTCACCCTGAGATCTGGCACACAACCTTGAGTCTCAGAGGCCAACCCTCAGAGTTCCCAAGTATGGGGAAGAGTCTATGAGACTAATGTATAAATCAAGAATGGAGAAATCTGTGGCAAACTAACTCATTCCCAGTCATTTAAATGAGGCTTTTAACCACTTGAGTGCCAGAGGGGTGGGGTTATGTTCCGAAATATGATGAAATAGTTGGAATTGCTCTACTTTCTATGGATAATCAGTACCTTTCTTTGGTGTCATCCTGTGGAAGGAGGGGAAAGACACTGTCCTATATCACTCTTCCCTATGTCACTCTGTAATGCAAGGAATAGCCTGCAATGGCAATCCCAACATGCTAACCCTATACAACAATACTGACATTCCTACAGTACTGTGAGAGTTAACCTCACAGTAGAGACACCTCACTGAAGATGAATTATCTGTAGAATTTCCCCCTCTGTTCCCCTCTCCCTCTTTCTCCTTATGTGCCCCCCCTTTCCATACTGGTAAAGAACATGCTGTACCAGACAGGGGCCTGGGCAATTTGCCAGCTACTGAGGTCTTCCCAGTTCATGGCTCCCAGCCAAGGCCTGCATCCCGACACCTGAAATATCTCCCCCCCCCATGACAGGGAGGGGACAAGCATAAGAGAGGAGGAGAGGCAGTCACGGGACACAGAGCCTGGGGATAAACATCCGTCTCCTGCCTGACCTGAGAGGGCAAACAGTCACCTTAACTCTCCCTTATTCCCGGCCCACGCCCCTTGTCTTTAACCTACTGAGCACCAGAGGGGTGTGTAATGCATTGCACAGCCTCTGCTCCTGTGCATCAATCCTAACCTTAACCAATAAATAACCAGTGACATAATACAGATAATAAACAGTGAGGTTTTACTTACATGGCTGCAGCCAATGCATGTATAGCTTGCCCTCTAAGGTTAACCCACTAAGCGCCAGAGGGGTATCCAACACATGCGTCGGCTACCCGACTGGCACTCAAAGAGTTAAGGCACCTCAGACTGGGCAGGTCACCATCTGCCTCAAATCTGAAGTGATCATGTATTTAGTATAATGTAATTAACCCCATAAGGACTGGCTGGCACTTAAAGTGATAGTAATGTCTAAAAAAACCGTTTTTTGCATTTAGAAGAGCTCAAAAAGCTCATCTAAATGCAAAAAACCATATCTCTCAAACCGCTATGGTTTAAGAGATACGGGCGTTTGAAGTTTGATTTCTCCTACTGACAGCTTTAAAGCTGTCAGCAGGAGATCCGTGTCGGTCGACACTGTGGCGCTTGAGAAGTGCTGAGATCTCCTTACTTACACGGAATTCCTTCAATGGAATGGTCTAAAACATGGGACTAGTGTTCAGGCACATGTTTTAGACCATTCCAATAAAGGGATTCTATGTAAGTAACGAGATCCCGGCACTTCCCAAGTGCCACAGTGTCGACCAACACGGATCTCCTGCTGACAGCTTTACAGCTGTCAGTAGGAGAAATCAAACTTCAAAGCCCGTATCTCTTAAACCATAGCGGTTTGAGAGATATGTTTTTTTGCATTCAGATCAGCTTTTTGAGCTCTTCTAAATGCAAAAAAGTTTTTTTAGACATTACTAACACTTTAAGGACCACCATTTTTCCCCCGATCTGGTTCAGGGCTCCCCAAACGGTGTGTGGCCGCACGGGGAGCCCTGAAATCCATGACGGTCTTGGCACATCATGGGACCTTATTGCATGTCAACCCATAACGTGCCAGGACCATCATGGGTCTTTAACCCCTTCAGTGCCAGAGGGGTTTGGCACTGAAAGGGTTAAAGTGTCAGTAATGCCCATTTATAACTTTATTTAATACTGTAGAGGTTACAAAAATAAAGTATTAGTACGGTTTGAGAGATATTCTCCGCTAAAGTCCCCCTTCCCTCCCCTTCTCCTGACATCAGCGCCATGCTGACAGCAGGAGATTCCTGGCTTGGGACCAGCCGGTGGCTCTGCAGCAGAGCCGAACTTGCGTTATTTAAAAAGAATGACTTCATTGGAAAGGTCTACAAAGTGTGCCTGTTGCAAGCACACTTTGTAGACCACTCCATTGAGGTAGTTCTTTTCGAATAATGCGATTTCGGCTCTGTTGCAGAGCCTCCTCGAGTTGGCCGACTTGAATCTCCTGCTGTCAGCAGGAAAAGGAAACTTTAGCGGTGAATATCTCTCAAACCGTAAGGGTTTGATTGATGGCACTTTCTCCAAAGACTTTATTTTTGTAACCTCTACAGTATTAAATTAAGTTATAAACAGATATTACTGACCCTTTAAGGGGTTAAAAAGCAGTGATGCTGTCTTGCCTGTGCTATGGGACAAAAACAAAACTCTAATGAGGGTAATAAGCAAAGTATTTATACCTTCCCTAATTGTGAAATCACCTGTGATTGGGAAACTACAAACACAGGAGGTGGGAGGAGCCAAAAACCTTCCAAATGACATACAAAAAATGTACACAAAACCTGGTGAGATCTGCCCAGCATATCAATAGTTTTTTAGTAGTTACATACATGTGCATTGGTAGGAAAGACGCAAAGACTGGTAAAAGTCATATGGGGGGGGAGATTCACAAAGAGGTGATAGTGGAGATGATTTCACCAGTGATATCACTTCTCCAATTCCTATGTTATTCTATGGAGCCTATGCACTAAGATTTCTTCATCTTTGGATATCTTAGTGCATAGGCCCCTTAGAATAACATAGGAACCGGAGAAGTTATAAACTGGAGGGGGGAGATTCACTAAGTGATGATAAATATGTGATGAAAAAATGGAGATGACTTCACACTTTATCATTTCTCCAATTCCTATGTTATGCTATTGAGCCTATGCACTAGGGGATCTTAGTGCATAGGCTCCATAGAATAACATAGGGAGGTTATGCACTAAGTAGTGATAAAGAGATGAGAAAGTGGGGATGACTTCTCCAGTTTATCACTTCTCCAGTTCTTGGGGGTTATGCACTAAGGCGTGATAATGAGGTGATAAAGTGGAGATAATTTTTCCAGTGATATCACTCTTCTAGTTCCTATGTTATACTATGGAGACTATGCATTAAGATCTCCAAAGTTGGAGAAATTGTAGTGCATTGGCTCCACAGAATAACACAGGAACTGGAGAAGTGATATCACTGGAGAAGTTATCTCCACGTTATCACCTGTTTATCATGCCTTAGTGCATAACCCCCAAGAACTAGATAAGTGATAAACTAGAGAAGTCATCCCCACTTTTTCACATCTTTATCACCGCTTAGTGAATCTCCCCTGATGTGTTCTATGGAACCCCTTGTTCTACATCAGGGGACACTTGTACCACGGAATACAGCTGGAGAACCAATGCCCCAGTACAATGACAGGCAACCAGATTCACCTCAAAAAGTCCTTTCACCTCTTGGATACTAGAGAGGGTTCCAACACAATGTAAAGACCTCTCTAGCACGCAAGGCATGAAGGTGAAACTGTAAAAGGGGGTTTGCTTTGATACAAATGACAGAGGGTGTGTATTTTGTGGGGGTGAGTGTATTTGGTGTGGGATAGGGAAATGTCCTCGTCTTCCCACTGCACCAGAGAATAGACCTGAGTCCACAGGAGACTCCTCTAAGGGCAGCATTGTGGCCTATGGGCTACCTGTGACTGGCCACTGCTCCAATACATTTCCACTAGTTAGCATGTCTGCTATGGCAACTACAATTATATATAACAATGAGTTTCTCAAAGAGCTTGCAATCTAAAAGCGTTTCTTAGTTGTGTGATGCAGACTAGCTCCAGTGCCACAAATAATAATAATGAAATAGACTGTCTTTCTGTAAACACACACACAGTGCTTCCGTTACCCACGCACCCCCCAGATATCATCTGTAACCCTGCCTTTCTCTGTCCTCTTATCAACAGACAGACACATGTGAGGAGAAGTGATAACAAAGAGATGTAGCAGACAGGCCACCTAACAGCACGCACATTGTAAACACATCATCCATATACACACACACACAAACACACATTCACATATTTTAAAGGGACAGCAATGCTTCCCCAAAAATATTAGCATTTTGTAGGGATTCAAAATTGAATGCATAAAACCCTATCTCTCAAACCCTTATGGTTTGAGAGATACATGCATTCAAAGTTTGACGTTCCCTGCTGTCAGCTGTAAAGCGCGCACTTTGTAGACCATTCCAATGAAGTCAATCTTTTTAAAAAACATGACTGCGGCTCTGCTGAAGAGCCTTCTTGTCAGTCAACATGGATCTCCTGCTGGCAGCTTTACAGGAATGTCAAACTTTGAATGCAGATATCTCTCAAACCATAGTGGTTTGAGAGACAGGGTTTTTTGCATTCAATTCAACTTTTTAATCCCTACAAAATGCCAGGATTTCTGGGGAGGGGCTATATGGAGAAATAGGAGGAGTTATGGGGAGAGGTGATATGGAACATTAGGAAGAGTTATTAAGACAGATTCTAGGGGAAAACATTAGTTGAATGGAACATTAGGAGTTATAGAAATAGATTACACAGAACAGAGGTACAGAAAGAAGGGGAGATACGAGTCGAATTCCTTTAGTAATCTGAACAGGTTCCTGACACACATAACATTATAGAGCAAATTTTGTCCATATGATTCATGCTGAATATTTAATCTGATGCTGCGGGCGGTGACACCCCAGTTCTGTGCACACACACACACACACACAGGCCTCCGAACAAGCGGCACTCTGCCCCTCCCACTGACATCCCTGACAGTGCCTGCTAAACAGGATGACGATCATCACTGGCACAGGATCCCTTCTTATGTGTGAGCAAGGGATTTCCCCTCGCAAAAACAAATACACTGCCAAACCCAGGTATACAGATTACAGGGCAGCCTCAGTGCCAACAACACAGACTACCGTAATACACTGTGACATGGATCTAAATCACATGTAAACTGAAGAGAACAAGGTCAGATTCCTTCACGAACATGTCTAAACCGTAACATGTATATACATACATAAACATGTATATGTTTGTCAGAAGCCGTCATGCGCAGTAGAGACGGCTGTACGCATTGCAGTCATGTGCACTATAGACTGCCCGCACCGCAGCTAATACAGATCAGGGAGCTCCGAGTTTCTGCCTGGAGTCCTCTCTGCATCACCACCAGTGTTGTCCCGTGTACACGGGCTTTAAAACTAGTATATATATATATATATATATATATATATATATATATATAGAGAGAGAGAGAGAGAGAGAGAGAGAGATCATATCTGCTTTTAAATTATTGGGAATGCTTATTCGTTACACATAGTGCAGTTGGTTTTGCTATATACTATAGTAAACTTTGCTCCAACTCCCCAGCAACACACACACACACACACACACACACACACACACACACACACACACACACACACACACACAGCAACTTCTGTCTCCCCATACACACAGACATACACAATACTGTCTCCTCATATACACAAACATACACAAGTCTGTCTCCCCATACACACAGACATACACAATTAAGTCTCCCCATACACACATACACAACTGTCTCCCCATACACACACATCAACTTATTTCTCCCAATACACACACACACACACACACATACACAATTCTGTCCCCCCATACACACAGACATACACAATTCTGTCTCCCCATACACACACACATACACAATTCAGTCTCCCCATACACACACAGCAACTTTTCTCCCCATACACACATCCATACACAATTCAATCTCCCCACACACAGACATACACAACTATGTCTCCCCATACACACACACAGCAACTTATTTCTCCCCATACATACAGACATACACAATTCTGTCTCACATACACAATTCTGTCTCCCCATACACACAGACATACACAATTCAGTCTCCCCATACACACAGATATACACAATTCTGCCTCACATACACAGTTCTGTCTCCCCATACACACAGACATACACAACTTCTGTATCCCCATACACACAGACATACAAAATTCTGCCTCCCCATACACACAGTCATACACAATTCAGTCTCCCCATACACACATTCTCCCCATACATACAGACATACACAATTCTGTCTCCCCATACACATAGTCATACACAAAATTCAGTCTCCCCATACACACAGACATACACAATTCTGGCTCCCCATACATACAGACATACTCAATTCTGTCTCCCCATACACAGAGACATACACAATTCTGTCTCACATACACAGTTCTGCCTCCCCATACACAGAGAAATACACAATTCTGTCTCACATACACAGTTCTGTCTCCCCATACACAGAGACATACACAATTGTGTCTCACATACACAGTTCTGTCTCCCCATACACACAGACATACACAATTCTGTCTCCCCATACACACAGACATACACAATTCTGTCTCCCCATACACACAGACATACACAATTCTGTCTCCTCATACATACAGACATACACAATTATGTCTCCCCATACACACATACATACACAGGTCTGTCTCCCCATACACACAGACATACACAACTTCTGTTTCCCCATACACACAGACATACACAATTCTGTCTCCCCATACACACAGACATACACAACTTCTGTTTCCCCATATACACAGACATACACAATTCTGTCTCTCCATACACACAGACATACACAAGCACACACACTGACCTGACATGCCTATACCGGACTGTTACATTAAAGGTCCCTGGTGGGGACACATACATGCATACAACTTCACATACATGGTACAGTAAAAGCAGCAGCACAGTGGTAGGAACACCATTACACAAACATACACACACATATATGTGTGCATATATCTGATCTGACATGCTTAACCTGGACTGCTTCAAAAAAAAACAGCAGCTGTCTCCCATATACACACAGAAAACACACTTGAGCGCAATGGGACCCCATGACATATATACACAGTACATTAACAGCACAGGAAGCAGCACTTTCTGTATGGATCCAAGGGAATTAATTAGATAGTCTTGTCCAGCTGAGATTGCTGCATATTTAATTGGTGCTTCACTTTAGGTGACTTAGCACATTGTACAGAATTAATGTACTGCAGCCTGTTTAAACTGGACATATTGTAATATTGTGCAACTGATGCTTGTATCATTTAACATAACCTCTCTCTAGAATGCTTTTTGTGTGAGTATTCAGGAGTACTCAATACTAGCAGCTCTCTTCTAAAAAAATAAAAAATATATGTTACTTTGTCAAAAAAAAAAAAAAAAAAAAAAAAAAAAAAAAAAAAAAGCCCTTTAAGGACCACGGCTCTGGTAATGATTCACAAAAACAGCAGCTCCAATCAAAGCGGAACTACCACCCCTTCAAAAATTATCCCCAAATAATTACCCATCTGGCATCAAGCTACTCAATAGCGCTAGTCGCCAGAATTATTACCGCATTATCGAGAATTCATCTTGCTCCTGGGACTGACAGCCAGCAAACAGAGCAGACATCTTTGCACAGTGACATCTGCGTGCGTGTCAGTCTCAGTCTGCTCTAGGAGGCGCTGCTAGGAGCCTCGCGGTACCGGAAAGGACTGGCAGAGCAGGTGCGCAGACGTCACTATGCAAAGATATCTGTGCTGTTCCCTGGCTGTCAGTCCGGGAACAGTAGGAATCCTCAATAACTCTGTGATAATTCTGGCACTATTGAGCAGCTATTCGCCAGATGGGTAATTATTTGGGGGCAAGTTTAGAAGGGGTGGTAGTTCCGCTTTAATCTTCATAGTATTTGACCCATAGAGAGTGTCATTTCAATACTGTCAGAGTAGTTCAAGAGTTATTGAATGACAAAGTATCCCCCTCCCGCCCCTTTGACCTAGTGTAAGCTGCCTCCCCTCAGATGTGGAATCTGGTCTCTTGACTGGACAGGTCGCAGCAAGGGACAATCTTCTTACTGTGAGCATAAGGAAAACCATGCTCCTCTTGACAAGGTTTTCCCTTATGTGCACTGAAGATTGTCCCTCTCTGCGATCCATCCAGACAGTCTTGCTGCTCTGAGGTGAGCAGTATTACATTAGCAAAAGGGGAGGGAGGGGGATACTTTATCATTCAATTACTTTTGAACTACAACTCTGACAGTATTGAAATAACATTCTCCACTTCTCAAGTACTATGAAGATTAACTGGAGCTGCTTTTATTGTGAAACATTACTATTACTTTAAAGACAGGGCTGAATTAATAGTAGGGCAAAATGGGAACTAGCCCAGAGCCCTCTGAAGGGAGCCAACCCCCCTTCCAATTAAGAACTCTGATTATCATACATTACAGTTTAAGTTCATCCCTCTCCCTGTTGGGACACACAATACAGTTTGCTTAATGTGTGAAGCCAGGTGTGAAAACTCATTATTTCTCAAGCATCAGTTGGGGTAAGCACTTAGGTTGTGTGAACCCAGGTGTGATCTCAACATTCTTGTATCAGGTTATTATAAACTTGAGTATTCACTTATTGCAGAGGAAGAAAACAGTTACATTTATTATTTAACCTCTCGGACGCTGGACAGGTCTGTGTGCAATGCAATGAAGATCTCCATAACACCCATCATATATACTTTGCCCACAGCCCACCACTGGCCTAAAGGGATACTAATGTTTCACAAAAAAGCAGCTCTGATTAATCTTCATAGTATTTGGGCCATGGAGAGTGTTATTTCAGAGTTGTAGTTCAAGAGTAATTGAACAATAAAATATCCCTCTCCCTCCCCTTTTACTGTTGTAACACTGCTCACCTCAGAGCAGAAAGACTGTCCAGATGGATCTCAGAGAGGGACAATCTGCAGTGAGCATAAGGAAAATCCTGTCAAGAGGAGCAGGGTTTTCCTTATGCTTAAAGTAAGAAGATTGGCCCTTCCTGCGAGCTGTCTGGTCAAGGAACCATATTCCACAACTGACGGGAAGTGGCTTACACTAGGTAAAAGGGGAGGGAGGGGGATAGTTTATCATTCAATTACTCTTGAACTACAACTCTGACAGTATTGAAATAACACTCTCCATGGCCCAAATACTATGAAGATTAATTAGAGCTATTACTATCCCTTTAGATCTGCCCTGCTTAGATATATAACATATATATATAGTAGTAACAGCAGCATTTTCCACAAACAATAGCCCTGTTTATCACTATATCAAGGCATTCAATCCAAAATCCTCGCAGTCCAAATACAGACTATGACCCTCTGAGTGCCAGAGGGGGTACACAAGGCACTCAAAGGGTTAATGGGATTTTCAAGCATCAGTTGCCTGCCTGGGAACACCGTAGCCTTCCTTTTATTTTATCATTTTTAGTAAGAAAGGGGATGGAGTTATATAATCTGACATGGTTCAAAGGAAAATGCAAGCAACACCATAAAAATCCAGCACAGCACAGGCCCTCAAAAACTACTCCATGAAAGCTCTCATTATAGTTTTATCTCCATATAATATCTTGCTATTACACCACATCATTCTTTCCTACACTTCCTCCTATTGCTAAACATAACCTCTCGGTATAATCGCTACAACTACTCTATATAAGACCTTCCTATAACTTACCCTATTTCTTTGTGTAATAGGATTCCATATGGAACACAGGCACCATGGGGGTTGAGTCCCTCCTCCTGGAGGGCAGGGCACATCACAAAACACAGGGTCTTTGGGGTGGAGAATCCTTCTTCTTCCTCCAGCTCAACCTCCCCCTGCCTACTTCCCAGAATTCATGTGACAAACGACACAGAAAAGAATTAAGCAGGTACGAAGGAAAGAAAATCTCACAGAACTAAGACCCTAAGACGACTCCTCTGCCCGGGGGAAACCTGTGTTCCATATGGACTAAAGAGAAAAGGATTTAATAGGTAAGAACAATAAAATCCTATTTACTTTTATGTCCAATATGGAACACAGATAACATAGTAAATTAGGTTGAAAAAAGATACAAGTCCATCAAGTTCAACCATTGCCTCATAACCCACAGAAAACAGAATTATATAAGCTTTAATACTGAAAAATAAGCTAGTGTTTATCTGAATTTCCTGTTTTGCCTACTATTACACAGTATAACCCTGTATGTTCCCTCTTGAAATAAATGTATCTAATATTCTATTAAATGTATCTATTATATCTGCCTTAGGCAAGGAATTCCACAATTTATCAGACCTTACTGTAAAAAAAACCTTCCTCTGCTGAAGATGAAACCTCTTTCTATAATTTCAAGGGATGGACCCTGGTTTTTTGATCAGGCCTTGGAATGAAAAGCTCACCAGAGAGATCCTTGTATTGACCTCTCACATACTTGTACATTGTGATAAGATCTCCTCGTACTCGTCAAGTTTGTCTAGTCATTCCTCATACGTCAAGTCTTCCACTCCCTTGATTCATTTTGTTACGCTTCACTATACTCTTTCCAGTTCTAGAATATCCTTTTTCAGAACTGGTACCCAAAAAACTGCACTGCATATTGGAGATGAGGTCTTACCTACGATTTGTACTGTGGCAAATTGATATTATCCACTCTTGCTTCAATGCTCCTTTTTATACAAGACAGTATTTTGTTTGCTTTTGCTACTGCTATTTGACACTGGTCACTGCTTTCAAGTTTGTAATTTGCAAGGATCCCCAGGTCTTTCTCTAGTAACAAGTCCCCTAAAATGATCCCATTAAGTTCATATGTAGCATTGGGATTTTTTCTTCACAAATGCATGATTTTACACTTTCCCACTTTAAACTTCATATTCCATTTGTTTGCCCAAGCTGCCATTTTATGTAAATCCCTCTGTAGAGAACAGATATCCTGTTCTGAATTTATTACCCTGCATAAATTAGTGTAATCTGCAACTAATGATCTTTTACTTTCTATATCTATTTCCAGGTCATTTATAAACATGTTAAAAAGCAGTGGACCAAGGACTGAACCCTGAGGTACTCAACTCTTAACATTAACTGTATTGCAGAATTGTCCATTTACATCAACACACCATTTCTTAGAAGCTAAGAAGTTTAGTTTGGCAAAATCTATTCCTCAAAAAACCATGTTGATTCCTGCTAATACTATCTCAATAATCTTATTTTTTGTGGTGTAATCCTGAATACAATCCTTTATTATCCCTTCTAGCAGTTTTCCCCACTGCAGAGCCCAAACTCACAAGTCTATAATTCCCAGATTCTGTTTAAGTTCCCTCCTTAAATAAAGGAACTACGCTGGCTTTACGCCAATCTTGTGGCACTGAGCCTGTGTCGAGAGAATCTTTAAGGAGTAAAAAGAGGGGTCTTGCTAACATTGCACTGAGTTCATGAAGAACCCTTGGATATATGCCATCAGGACCAGGTGTTTTGTAAGTCTTCATTTTGTTCAGTCTTCCCATGACCTCTTCTTGTGTTAACCCAATATCTGATAATGGTATGGTCTTATTTGTTACTTGTTGTGGCTCTTCTACCATTTCTTGTTCCCCGATATATACCAATGCAAAGAAAGTGTATAGAACATCAGCCTTTTCCTTACCATGGGAATGTACCAGAGCAGGGCTGTCCAGGTTCAGTCCTCAAGGGCACCAACAGGCCAGGATATAAGAATTTCCCTGATTAAGCATAAGTAAGTCAAAATAAATAAGCCATTGATTAACTCACCTGTGCTTAATCAGGGGAATTCTTAAATCCTGGCCTGTTGATGGCCCTTGAGAACTGAACCTGGACAGCCCTGCTCTAGTACATTCCTTGGACAGCCCTGTACAAGAGCATTCCAGATTCCGGGGAGGGCAAGGAGAAAAGACCGCCCACATGTCGCCATGATACCAGAGTTCCCTAGGACTAATTTGGATATGAATAATTGTAGATGTCAAAAGACAACGCACAATCACAGGACACCAAACAAGAGACAACAGGGTTAAAAAAACTACTGAACAACTGGCAGTAGAGAAAGAAAAGATAGATCCCTAAAAAGGGAAGACTTCCTGAAGGAACTTCCAGCCAAAGCAGGTCTCAGCCGAGGCCAAAACATTATCACGGTAGTGTTTGGAAAAAGTCTTATACACTGAGATATAGGGAGCTACTGGTGTAGGCGGAAAAAAATAATACTATATACCAACTATATCCAAAATTTATAACTAAAGTCAAATTCAATGACAAGAAACATAGTATCAATATCTATCTTATTACTCAAATAAGAGATATATAAAAAATATCCTAATAGCAATAATGCCTAAGATGAAGTAACTAGTATATGCAACTCTCTCAGTCTTATAAAATCTAGATACAATATGGTACTATATGCATACAATTATAAAACCTACAAGTAACTTCATATCACGTATTAAACTTTTAAAGGGATCAGTGATAAAAATGATATAAACCCTGCTACCAGCAGTGATATAGGTAAACAGTTCCCCAACCTAGATACACACCCACATCCGGTTCCGCTACACCCTAAAACTGCTAACGCGATAACGGATCCCACAGTACGTGAATGTGGGGGATCAGCCCTGTGAAAGTGAATGGGTCTCCTTATTGGTTAAGTGTAGCCTTAATCACATAAAAAGTATCACAGGATCATCATATCGATCCATGTAATAAAAATTCAAATGAATATAATGTATACACAAATAACCTAAGATAAAAGATATATAAAAAAGGCAAAAAAGTAAACAATGCTAAACCTGGACCATACCCCAAAGGGTTAAACCATGTCCAGTAACTCCGCTTGGTCTACCTTCTGTCTAAACCTATACACAATAAATCAGAGTATTATCGCGGAATTATTATTACGGTACAAAATCCGGCTGACATAGATATTCAGAATAGGCAAATGAAACCACACAACAAAATAATAAAAATAACTATCATAAAAAAAAAATATATATATAATAAAATGAATAAACGTTCCTTCAAGCACAAAATGTCTTCTGTAACAGTTCCGACAAAGTCTCCTTAACTGATCAGGGATAAACACTATCAGCCAAGAGCAAGTTATATGCAACCGCTCTAAACATCACCCTTAAATATATCCATATGCACTCACGGTACCGCAGATCTGCATGATCCACGTTTCTCTCCCCTTGTGCTGTAGAACGGACACTAATCTTGTTCGTCTTCCCGGTGGTCGAATCAAATGTCCCCACTTCAGGATTCACTCATTTGTTCAACAGGTCCTGTTCTTAGCTCACATTATTAGGAGTAATTGATCACACACTGTTACACATTCTGCTGCTGCTGCTACTTGTGAAGTTACAGTTGCCAACTGGCTAATTATTTTTCTTTCTTCACTACTTGATCGTGTCAATTCGTGCTAAAGGTGAATGATGTCCCATTTCATTATAAATCAGAAATCTCTACCCCAGTGGTTCTCAACCTGTGGGTCGGGACCCCTTAGGGGGTCAAATGACTATTTGCCAGGGGTCGCCTAAAACCATCAGATAGTTATATTTCGATTCATAACAGTAGCAAAATTACAGAGATGAAGGAGCAATGAAAATAATTTTACTGTTAGGGGTCGCCACAACTTGGGAAATTTTATTAAAGGGTCGCGGCACTAGAAAGGTTGAGAACCACTGCTCTACCCAGTCTCTGTCCATCCAATGCTTTTCAAAGCACTCTTGCTTCTTCCTCAGGCAAGAAGCAAGAGTGCTTTGAAATGCATTGGATGGAGAGAGACCGGGTAGAGATTTCTGATTTATAATGCAAAAGGACATCATTCACCTTTAGCACGAATTGACATGATCAAGAAGTGAAGAAAGAAAAATAATTAGCCGGCCGGCAACTGTAACTTCACAAGCAGCAGCAGCAGAACATGTAACAGTGTGTGAACAAATACTCCTAAAAATGTGAGCTGAGAACAGGACCTTGAACAAACGAGTGAATCCTGAAGTGGGGACATTTGATTCTACCCCCAGGAAGACAAACAACATTAGTGTCCGTTCCACAGCACAAGGGGAGAGAAACGTGGATCATGCAGAGCTGTGGTACCATGAGTGCATATGGATATATTTAAGGGTGATGTTTAGAGCGGTTGCATATACCTTGCTCTTGGCTGATAGTGTTTATCCCTGATCCGTTAAGGAGACTTTGTCGGATCTGTTACAGAAGTCATTTTATGCTTGAAGGAACGTTTATCCATTTTATTATATTTTTTATTATTTTTTTTATGATCACTATTTTTATTATTTTGTTGTGTGGTTTGATTTGCCCATTCTGAATATCTAAGTCAGCCGGATTTTGGACCGTAATAATAATTCCGTGATAATACTGTGATTGATTTATTGTGTATAGGTTTAGACAGAAAGGAGACCATGTGGAGTTACTGGACACAGTTTAACCCTTTGGGGTATGGTCCAGCGTTGTTTAATTTTTTGCCTTTTCTATATATCTTTTATGTGACATTATTTATGTATACATTATATTCATTTGAATTTTTATTACATGGATCGATATGATGGCCCTGTGATACTTTGTATGTGATTAAGGCTACACTTAACCAATAAGGAGACCCATTCACCTGAGCTCGCATAGCCCGTTGCTTTGACAGGGTGGATCCCCCACATTTGCGTACTGTGGGATCCGTTATCGCGTTAGCAGTTTTAGGGTGTAGCGGGACTGGATGTGGGTGTGTATCTAGGTTGGGGAACTGTTTACCTATATCACTGCTGGTAGCAGGGTTTACATCATTTTGATCACTGATCCCTTTAAAAGTTTAATACTTGATATGAAGTTACTTGTAGGTTTTATAATTGTATGCATATAGTACCATATTGTATCTAGATTTTATAAGACTACTAGTTACTTCATCTTAGGCATTATTGCTATTAGGATATTTTTTTCTATATCTCTTATTTGAGTGTTAAGATATTGATACTCTGTTTCTTGTAATTGAATTTGACTTTAGTAATACATTTTGGATATATTTGGTATATAGTATTCTTTTTTTCCACCTACGCCAGTAGCTCCCTATATCTCAGTGTATAAGACTATTTTGTTTATTATCACCGTGGGAGACAAGGTGTTTTGATAGGGGACAGCTTCTGATGTTTTTGGACATACTCATCCAACCATTGCGCTATATATATTTTGATTATAGATAATTAGTGTTCGGAAAAAGTTTTCAAGGAGGACTAAGTTGCAGCCTTGCACAGCTGTTAAACTGAGGCCTAGTTTTTGTAGGCCCAAGAAGCACCCACAGATATGGTGAATGCACTGTAATCTTGTAGAGAACCAGTCTCTTCCTAATCTCACATGCTTGGTGTTTGGTAGCCTTGACCCAAGGGGCAAAGGTCACCTTGGAAGCAGTCTGTCCCACCTTAGGACTCACAGGCATGACAACAAATAGAGTCAGTTTTATGAAAAGGCTTTGTGCAGTGTACATAAAACTGAAGGCAATGCACACCGTCCAACAGATAGAGATTTTTTTCCTGAGTGGATGCAGGGTCAGGACAAAAAGAAGGCACTATTATAGCCTGATTGATGTGAAACTCTGAGACTACATTAGGAAGAAACTTCGGAGAAATTCGAAGTACCTCTGTATTCTGGTGTAAAACTAGGAATGGAGGTTTGCAAGAGATGGCTTGGAGCTCAGCTACCCTCCTAACAAAGACAACTGCCAAGAGAAAATCTATCTTCAGTGGCAGCTGATGCAAGGAGATGGAAGCTAGAGGCTCAAAAGGAGGCCTCTGAAGAACTCTTAAGATTACATTCAAATCCCACAGAGGTGTGGGATCCCGAAAAGAGGGAAGAGCATCAGCTGCCCCTTGTAGAAAAGTCTTCATGTACGGGATGATAGCAGAACAGAAAGGGCTGAGATCTGAACCTTGAGGGAATTTGAGCTGAGACACTTTTGATTCCATCCCATAGCAAAGACAGCACCATGGGAAGGTCAAAGACCTGTGGGGACATATTCTTGTCCACACACCACCAGTGGAAAATGGAGTTTAGAAGACACCAGTTTCCAAGACTGGTTTATGGTGGAGATGACATCATCAGAAAATCCTTTTCTCTTCAGAATGTGGCCTCAAGAGCCATAGAGTGAAGGCCAGTCTCGTACCACTCTGGTCTGGGAAACAGACAAATCGGATCCTGAATGGACAGACCAGTTCTGCAAACCATGCCTTCCTGGGCCAGAATTGTGAGATTAGGATAACCATCTCTTGTCCATTCTGACTTTCCGGATCACCCTGGGGATTAGAGGAATCGGGGGAAACACACAGGACAGGTGAAAACTCCATGGGATGGACACTGCATCCATCATGAAGGCCAGAGGATCCCATTTACGAGCACAGAAAATTGGAACCTTCCTGTTCTCCCTGGCTGCCATGAGGTCTATAGCTGGGACCCCACAGTGTTGAACTGTCAGGTAGTAGGCCTCCTGATGGAGCTCCCAGATTCCATGATCTATTTCCTGACAACTGAAAAAAGTCTGTCAGTACATTTTCCACACCTGGGATGTGTACTGCTGAGATGACTAAAATGTGAGCTTCCGCCAGCTGAGGGGATCCTTGACCTTCCTCCTTGATGTCTCGCTGCGGGTTCCCCCTTGGTGATTGATGTACTCCATGGAATCCGGTGAGAACCTAAGACCAATGAATGAGAGCAAGACAAATCACTCTGAGCTTGAGAATGTGGATTGAAAGTAGGCACTCCTCCCCTGTCCACCTGCCCTGGACACCCAAGTGCTCCAAGACCGCACCCCAGCCTCTGAGGCTGGTGTCCGTCATCACAAGGCCTACTCCAGAATGACAAAGGAACTCCCATCCTCCAGATGTAGCCGATGGAGCCACCACTGAAGGTCCTCCCTGGCCCCTGGAGACAGGACCATCGGATGAGAGAGATGCTCCAAATTTATGGACCACGTTCAGAGGATATCCCTCTGAAGTTCCCTCGTGTGGAACTGTGAGTAGGTCACTGCTTCCAGAGCAGAGACCAACCAACCCAGGACACTCAAATAGTCCTTGATTGTGGTCGACTGCCACTCCAGTGCCTGAAACACGTTCTAGAACTAAATCTGAATGTTCTCCTCTGTGAGAAAGACTCTCCCCTGAAGGGGATAGTCATATTGCCCCATATAACCCTCCCTTTAGCTCATACTGTTTCTCTATATAACCTTTCACTGTAACTCCTCCTTTTTACATATACACTCTCCCTATAACCCCTCCTATTGCTCTATATAACCTTTTACTGTAACTGCTCCTGTTATTCCATATAACCCTCCCAAAATCATGCCTTCTATTACTCCATATAACCTCTCACTATAATGTCGACTAATGCTCCATATAAACTCTCCCTATAACTCCTCCTATTGATCCATATAACCACTCCCTGTCACTCCTATTGCTCCATATAAATCTTCCCTATAACTCCTCCTATTGCTCCATATATCTCTTTCCTATAACTCCTGCTATTGCTCCATATAACTTCTCCCTGTAATTCCTTCTACTGCTCCATATAGCCTCTCCCTGTAACTCATCCTACTGCTTCATATAACCTCTCACTATAACTCCTCCTATTGCTCCATATAGCCTCTCCCTGTAACTCATCCTACTGCTTCATATAACCTCTCCCTGTAACTCCTCCTATTTCTCCATATAACCACTCCCTATAACTCCTCCTATTTCTCCATATAACCTCTCCCTATAACTCCTCCTATTTCTCCATATAACCTCTCCCTATAACTCCTCCTATTGCTCCATATAACCCCTCCCTATAACTCCTCCTATTGCTCCATATAACCCCTCCCTATAACTTACCTATTGCTCCATTTAATACTTCCCTATAACTACTACTTCATATAACCTCTCCCATTTACTCCTCCTGGGGAGAAGGTGATAAAGTGGAGATAACTTATCCAAGGATATCACTTCTCCAATTCCTAGATTATTCTATGAAGCCTATGCACTAAGATCGCCAAAGTAGAAGAAATCTTAGCGCATAGGCACCACAGAATAACATAGGAACTTGAGAAGTCATCTCCACTTTATATCACCGCTTAGTGAATCTTCCCCCCTGGTGTTCCATATAAACCACATAACACCTTCAATTTCGCAATATAATACTTCCCTATAACTCTTTGTATAGAATATAAGCATGCCCTGTAAAGACTTATCTTCTTATTTATCTTTGGTGGCAAAAGGGTTAATATGAGGGAGAGAAAAAGTCAAACATTTAACAAAAAACATTTGCTGTTCATATCCCCGGTGGACCAGTGGTGATGTGGGAGATCCACATTATACAGAACAGGAGAATGGGGGCTGGGAAATGAAAACAGTTGCATGTATTAACCCCCTCGCACTTTGGATATTTTTAATGCGAGAGGGATAAGTTGCATTATTCCGATATGGGGAAGTGTTCAAGCAAAGCATCTGGAGCAAAGAATGTGCAATTGACACTCACTGGCATCATCACATAGAGCAATGTATTCATTATCAGTTTATAGATACTCTGTATCCTTGTACAGTGCAGTGTTATCATTATCAGTGTATACATACTCAGTATGATAATTACAGTGTAATGTACTTATTATCACTGTATCCATACTCAATATCATTATACAGTTAGTGCTCATTAACAGTGTACAGATACTCAGTATGATAATTACAGTGCAGTGTGATCATTATCATTATATAGATAGTATCAAAATAACAGTGCATTGTAATCATTACTATGGTATAGTTACTCCGTACCATTACACAGTGCAGTTTAATCATTATTAGAGTATAGATAATGAGTATCATTATACAGTGCAATGTGATGATTATGAGTGTATAGGTACCCATATATACTGTGTGATCATGATCTTTCCTACACTCAGTACCATTATAGATATACATGTAAACATTATCAATGTATAGATACTCAGTATACTTATGAAGTGCAATGTGATTATCATCAGTGCATAAATACCATTATACTCTGCAGTTTATCATCCACGTAAAGATGTTCTGTATCATTTTACAGTGAATTATGTACATTATCTGGGTACATACACTTAGTATCATTATACAGTGGAGAGGGGCGGCCTAGAAGGTATGGGGGCAACTGCACAATGAGCTGGTGGGCCACTGCCTCACTCAGTCTCTCACGCTGTAAATGGAGCTGCACTAGTGATACCATATAGCTTACAATTACAAAGATGCTACACAAAAGATACAACAGGGCTACAATCCAAATGGAGCTACACTAGTTGAATAATCCATTTCCCTTGTAAGCTCTATAGTATCACTAGTGTAGCTTTACTTAAATTGTAAGCACTGTAGTATCAGTAGAGCACCACCATTTCAATTAATGGCTATTTTAAAATTTAAAAAGGTTGTGGGCTAGCACAGTGGGCTTGAATGATAGTAGAAATTGGCCACTTAATTGTATTTTCCCCGGGCCACATGTTGCCACCCTCCCCTGATTATACAGTGTAATTTGTTGAACACTATTGTATAGTAACATAGTGTCATACAGTTTAGTGATTTCAATATCAATGTACAGATACTGAGCATAGAATACACTTCAGTAAGTTCAATATCAGTGTATAATAGCTCAGTTTCATATAGAGTAGTGAGTTCAATATCAGTGTGTAGATACTCAGCATAGTATATATCAATGTATAATAACTCAGTGTCATACAGAGTAATGAGTTCAATATCATTGTATAGATACTCAGCATAGTTCACAGTTCAGTAAATTCAATATCAGTGCATAACTCAGTGTCATACAGAGTAGTGAGTTCAATATCAGGGTATGGATACTCAGCATAGTATATCTCAATGTATAATAACTCAGTGTCATACAGAGTAGTGAGTTCAATATCAGTGTATGGATACTCAGCATAGTATATCTCAATGTATAATAACTCAGTGTCATACAGAGTAGTGAGTTCAATATCAGTGTATGGATACTCAGCATAGTATATATCAATGTATAATAACTCAGTGTCATACAGAGTAGTGAGTTCAATATCAGTGTATGGATACTCAGCATAGTATATATCAATGTATAATAACTCAGTGTCATACAGAGTAGTGAGTTCAATATCAGGGTATGGATACTCAGCATAGTATATCTCAATGTATAATAACTCAGTGTCATACAGAGTAGTGAGTTCAATATCAGGGTATGGATACTCAGCATAGTATATCTCAATGTATAATAACTCAGTGTCATACAGAGTAGTGAGTTCAATATCAGGGTATGGATACTCAGCATAGTATATCTCAATGTATAATAACTCAGTGTCATACAGAGTAGTGAGTTCAATATCAGGGTATGGATACTCAGCATAGTATATATCAATGTATAATAACTCAGTGTCATACAGAGTAGTGAGTTCAATATCAGGGTATGGATACTCAGCATAGTATATATCAATGTATAATAACTCAGTGTCATACAGAGTAGTGAGTTCAATATCAGGGTATGGATACTCAGCATAGTATATATCAATGTATAATAACTCAGTGTCATACAGAGTAGTGAGTTCAATATCAGGGTATGGATACACAGCATAGTATATATCAATGTATAATAACTCAGTGTCATACAGAGTAGTGAGTTCAATATCAGTGTGTAGATACTCAGCACAGTATATATCAATGTATAATAACTCAGTGTCATACAGAGTAGTGAGTTCAATATCAGTGTGTAGATACTCAGCACAGTATATATCAATGTATAATAACTCAGTGTCATACAGAGTAGTGAGTCAATATCAGTGTGTAGATACTCAGCACAGTATATATCAATGTATAATAACTCAGTGTCATACAGAGTAGTGAGTTCAATATCAGTGTGTAGATACTCAGCATAGTATATATCAATGTATAATACTCAGCATAGTATATATCAATGTATAATAACTCAGTGTCATACAGAGTAGTGAGTTCAATATCAGGGTATGGATACTCACCATAGTATATATCAATGTATAATAACTCAGTGTCATACAGAGTAATGAGTTCAATATCAGGGTATGGATACTCACCATAGTATATATCAATGTAAAATAACTCAGTGTCATACAGAGTAGTGAGTTCAATATCAGGGTATGGATACTCAGCATAGTATATATCAATGTATAATAACTCAGATCCATACGAAGTAGCGAGTTCAGTGTCAGTGTATAGCTTGATACTCATGTTATTATACACTGCAGTGTGTTCATTTTCTGGGTACAGATATTCAGTAACAATACAAAGTGCAACACATTCATTATCACTGTACATAGTTCCTGTTATAAACTACATTTTACACTTGTAGATAATCTGCATCACCACTATAAAATGTGCCAGTGGTGAAAGCGTTAATGTGAAATGTATATGGTGTTCCGGAGCAGATCTAATTGGAAGCAGCTCCTTCTCTATTCCTGGCGCAGGACGTCACCGCCATGTGTGTACTGGGATCTGGAGGGATAGTGAGTGTGTGTGAAGAAAGGGGGGCCACGGCAGGGATCCAAGACAGAGGGTGGAGGGTTTCTAGAGAGACCCCTGAACTACTCAACTATGCGAACTGAAAGATACCTCTGAATTCCACAGACAGCATCAGAGCACCACAGAGGAGAAATAAAAATTCCCATTTAAATCAATTATGCATTCTATTACGCCCCCACCCCCAACTGTACAGCTGGTTTGCTCCACATTTGCAACTTTTGACAGTATTCAATAAGATAAGAAGGAGAAATTCAAAATCAAGACAACTGCATCATAAGGGATAGATACAAATTCAAGGTGTTAAAAGTTCCGTTTAGATTAATGAGACTTTTCACAATTCCAGAATTGGTCCTCTTTAGCTTTTTAATATGACCCTTAGTATCGTGTTAACAGGGTGATAGGGAGCTCAGTATTTCAGTAACAGGGCAAAAGAGAGCTCCCTATTCCACTAATAGGGCGAGAGGGTGACAGAGAACTCAGTATTCAACTAACAGGGCAAGAGACAGAAAGCTCAGTATTACAGCAATGGTACAAGAGATAGACATAGACAAGAGACGGAGAGTGCCTTAATCCTCTAACAGGACAAGGCACAAAGAGCTCAGTACTCCCCTAACAGGGTGAGGAAGAGGGCTCGGTATTCCACTAACAGGGTGAGGAAGAAGGCTCAGTATTCTACTAACAGGGTGAGGAAGAGGGCTCAGTATTCTACTAACATGGCGAGGAAGAGAGCTCAGTAGTACACTAACAGGGTGAGGGAAACAGCTAGTATTCCACTAACAGGGTGAGGGAGAGCGCTCAGTACTCCACTAACAGGGTGAGGGAGAGGTTAGTACTCCACTAACAGGGCGAGGGAGAGAGCTTGGTATTCCACTAACAGGGTGAGAGAAACAGCTAGTACTCCACTAGCAGGGTGAGGGAGAGAGCTCAGTAGTCCACTAAAAGGGTGAGGGAAACAGCTAGTACTCCACTAACAGGGTGAGGGAAACAGCTAGTACTCCACTAACAGGGTGAGGGAGTAGGCTTAGAATTCCACTAACAGTGTGAGAGAAACAGCTGCATATTCCACTGTGAGCAAGAGAGCGCAGTATCCCACTAACAGGATTAAAGAAAGAGAGAGCTCAGTATTCCGCTAATATGGTGAAGGAGAGAGCTTAGTACTCCACTAACAGGGCGAGGGAGAGAGCTTAGTACTCCACTAACAGGGTGAGGGAGAGAGCTCAGTACTCCACTAACAGGGCGAGGGAGAGAGCTCAGTACTCCACTAACAGGGCGAGGGAGAGAGCTCAGTACTCCACTAACAGGGCGAGGGAGAGAGCTCAGTACTCCACTAACAGGGTGAGGGAGAGAGCTCAGTACTCCACTAACAGGGCGAGGGAGAGAGCTCAGTACTCCACTAACAGGGCGAGGGAGAGAGCTCAGTACTCCACTAACAGGGTGAGGGAGAGAGCTCAGTACTCCACTAACAGGGTGAGGGAGAGAGCTCAGTACTCCACTAACAGGGCGAGGGAGAGAGCTCAGTACTCCACTAACAGGGTGAGGGAGAGAGCTCAGTACTCCACTAACAGGGCGAGGGAGAGAGCTCAGTACTCCACTAACAGGGCGAGGGAGAGAGCTCAGTACTCCACTAACAGGGTGAGGGAGAGAGCTCAGTACTCCACTAACAGGGAGAGGGAGAGAGCTCAGTACTCCACTAACAGGGCGAGGGAGAGAGCTTAGTACTCCACTAACAGGGTGAGGGAGAGAGCTCAGTACTCCACTAACAGGGCGAGGGAGAGAGCTCAGTACTCCACTAACAGGGCGAGGGAGAGAGCTCAGTACTCCACTAACAGGGTGAGGGAGAGAGCTCAGTACTCCACTAACAGGGTGAGGGAAAGGTTAGTACTTCACTAACAGTGCGAGGGAGAGAGCTCATTATTCCACTAAAAGGGCGAGGGAGAGAGGTTAGTACAACACTAACAGGGCGAGGGAGAGAACTCAGTACAACACTAACAGGGCGAGGGAGAGAACTCAGTACACCACTAACAGGGTGAGGGAGAGAACTCAGTATTCCACTAACAGGGCGAGGGAGAGAGCTTAGTACACCACTAACAGGGTGAGGGAGAGAACTCAGTATTCCACTAACAGGGCGAGAGAGAGAGCTCAGTACAACACTAACAGGGCGAGGGAGAGAACTCAGTACACCACTAACAGGGTGAGGGAGAGAGCTCAGTACTCCACTAACAGGGCGAGGGAGAGAGCTCAGTACTCCACTAACAGGGCGAGGGAGAGAGCTCAGTACTCCACTAACAGGGTGAGGGAGAGAGCTCAGTACTCCACTAACAGGGTGAGGGAAAGGTTAGTACTTCACTAACAGTGCGAGGGAGAGAGCTCATTATTCCACTAAAAGGGCGAGGGAGAGAGGTTAGTACAACACTAACAGGGCGAGGGAGAGAACTCAGTACAACACTAACAGGGCGAGGGAGAGAACTCAGTACACCACTAACAGGGTGAGGGAGAGAACTCAGTATTCCACTAACAGGGCGAGGGAGAGAGCTTAGTACACCACTAACAGGGTGAGGGAGAGAACTCAGTATTCCACTAACAGGGCGAGAGAGAGAGCTCAGTACAACACTAACAGGGCGAGGGAGAGAACTCAGTACACCACTAACAGGGTGAGGGAGAGAACTCAGTATTCCACTAACAGGGCGAGGGAGAGAACTCGGTATTCCACTAACAGGGTGAGAGAGAGAGCTCAGTATTCCACTAACCGGGTGAGGAAGAGAGAGACAGAGAGCTCAGTATTCCACTAACGACATGAGAGAAAAAGAGAGCGCTCAGTATTCCACTAACAGGGAGAGAGCTCAGTATTCCACGAACAGGGATAGAGAATGGGCTCAGTATTCCACTAACAGGTTGACGGAAAGTGCTCAGTATTCCATTAACAGGGTAAAAGAGAGAGCTCAGTATTCTGTTAACAGGGTGAGAGAGAGCTCAGTACCCCAGTAACATAAAGAGAAAGATCAGTACTCCACTAGCAAGATGAGAGAACTCAGTTTTCCAGTAATATGATGAAAGAGAGCTCCATATTCCTATAACTGGGCAAGAAAGATATTCAGAGAGCTCAGAATTTCACTATCATGGTGACAGAAAGAGTACAATATTTCACTGTGGCATAGCTGCCAACTGTCCCGATTTAAGCAGGACAGACCCGGTTTTGGGGCTCAATCCTGCTGTCCCCCCAAATTCAAAGGATGTCCCTCTTTCTAGGCCTCTGCCCTGCTTCCCATGTTAATGCCCGGCCGCTTCGAGACCCTTCAATGTACTTCACACACATTCCCTTTTGCTCAGGCTGAGAGACTCCTAAAATTGAACTGCGCATGCACGTCACGCACACAGCGTACATCATATTTTACCATTGGCTGTGGTTGCCTACAGTTAGTCCTCCTTGGTGCTAGCTGCGCACACCACATCACACCAGCATGCAGACGCTGTGATAAGGCCTGAGCTAAGTCAACAGGTCGACATCAGATCACGCTGGAGTCATCCCTGACCAGGTACTCCCGAGTTTGCCTCATCATTTAGTTTAAGGTACTGGGGGGGATGGAGAATGCTTAGCTTGCTAATGCTGTGTCAGACTGCATGTTCTAGTCATGCGGTGCACCGTTCTGTAGATCAGAGGGGTGAATCATGTGTTGTCAGACACATGCAGTAGATTTGCACAGCCAGCCAAGCTGCCTTGTTCTACTTGGGCTCTGTCTTGCTTGCTACTGCGGCAGTCATCGGTATATGTTACTTTTTTTAACCTACTGGAGACCAAGGGTGTGCAATAACAATGTCTTACCCACGTCTCTGGTCCAGAATGGGTTAACTCTTTACAAGAATGTCTCAAATCATTGTGCTTCGGATGTGCAGTGCACTAGAAGCCTAGGAGTTAATATTTATCAATCAGTAAAAGGGTAAACACATTTATACCCAACTATCTTCTTAACCCATTGATTGACAGTGGGTTTAGAAGAAAATGATGTATATTTTGTTCGATCCTTTACTGATTGATAAATGTTAATTTCTAGGATGCTAGAAGCACAATTGATTTTAGCTATTTCTTGTAAACAGTTAACCCCTTGAGTGCCAGAGAGGTACACAAAACAGAAAAAGTCAGAAAAAGGTGTCTGGGAGGATGAGAGCCTGGGGGGGGAGTGTCCCTCTTTGGCCATTTCAAATGATGGGAGGTATGTTATGGTATTTCAATATGGTGAAAGAAATCAATATCCAAAGCTGGGTTTGCATCTCCTTAGGAAATGCATCGCAGATTCTCCTAGCCCGTCAACATGCCTCTACCCCAGTCACATCCTTAGTTGCTTGATACAAAACACAGCTTTAACCTAGTTAACAAGGATGTCTGACTGCATTCCTACAGGGCTGAGTCAGTTCAGGTATAAGGGATATCCCTGTTTTTGCAAGAATGTTCAACTTTAACTTAGTCATTTCAACCGCACCACCTGGTCAAAAGTACGGATTTCCCTATAAACCAACACCCTTATTAACTATAGGAATGCAGTTTGACCCCCCCCCCCCCGACCTAGAACACAGGAAAAAAACAAACGCCTTTAAATATACTACCCAGTACAGAGGTATATAAAGAATTGCCAGCACTGGTCACTTTAGTGTATACATTGTACAATACAGCAATAACCCCCGCCCCCCAAACAGGTATATAATCCACTTGCAGTAAAACAACAGTCAGTGTTTGGTACGGGGACATAGGAATTAGGCAGGCCATGGTTGCAGCCTACCACAGCTGGCGTGACCCGTATATCTGAGATGAAAGATTTTGAATCACCGATATTTACGTTACACAATTTTTTACTTCAAACTATAGTTGTATATGTATATATAGCTTTTATTTTTGTCAGTTCATGTAAATCAGATAGTACCGAGGTCAGGGAGTGGCAATTGGGATGGGGAGCAGTGTGGATTATCAATATGTGGTAGGCATGCCACGCAGTGCTGACATTTGTGCATAAATTGACAAATAAAATAATAGTTTGTGAGTAGTTTTAAAGTGGATGTGTCACCTCTGTATAACTTAGCATAAATAGTTAGGCTTTACATTGAATATTACTAAAACCGTCTTAATTTTTTTTTTATTTTGTGTAAATTTAAGTTATAAAGCCTGCCCTGCAGTTACTTCTGCATAGACTGCAGTCCGCCGCTCTTCCTCTGATCCCCTCCCTCTATCCAGCCTCCTCCGATGACAGAGGCTTCTGTCTGTAAGCTGTAGCAGTCTCCTTGGCTAGATATCGATCTCTGCCAATGACAGCGCTCCAGCTTACAGAGCTGGTAACCACAGTCTACACAGAAGTAGCTGCAGGACAATTTACAAGAAATAAAGCTTAACAAAAAAATTAAGACAGTTTTAGTAATATTCGATATAAAGCCTAACTATTTATGCTACGTTATACAGAGGTGACACATCTACTTTAACTAAAAATGGCTAACAAATACAGGTGGTTTTGAAAGATTTTGCACAATCACCTGTTTTGTTACAAATGTGACCGTTCCACTTTAAAACTGACAGCCATCATTTCTGATGTACAAAGTCAAATTGCCTAACCTTTTTATTATTATTTACCTATTATTTTTACATTTTTATGTCGCTGGCAGTGAGCTCCCTGAATTTAAGTTTCCAGACAGCTTTCTTTCAGGGACTGCGAAAGTATAGATAGTGATATAATGTTTTACTAGCTACCGTCCACCACTACTTATATTTGCTCCTGGATAAACACCCCAGTCTAAAAACCACTGGACTTTGGTTTGCTACAGTATCGCTCCATTCCTTAATACAAACAGTCTCTTTTAACATGTGCACTATGTGTTAAAGGAGCAGTAACCTTTTTTATGAAAACCTATATGTTATAGAGCTTTTCCTGCTGAGTAAAACAGGAGTATTCCCACTGCTGTCCGTTTTTTATTAAAAAGTTATAACAGTTCAAATTGTCAGGAAATGAATTACAGCAGGATTACTTCCAGAAACGTCAAACTGTGCGATTGTTTGACATGCAATATTGTGAATGTGTAACTTGCAAGTAGGCGATCAAAGAAATGCAACATTTTGAGACGCGCAATGCAGCACGCAACATTTCAAAAGGATTCCTATTTCATTTAGGTTAGCTGTGTTACTCCAGTGGTGTAGAGGTCAAATGAATGTATGTAATAATACCTTCTTTATTGGACTACCATCCAATTATATAGACAAGCTTTTTAGAGCGATGCTCCCTTTTTCAAGTCAATTGAAAAAGGGAGCATCACTCTTCAAAGCGTGTCTATATAACTGAATGTTTGTCCAGTAAAAAAAGGTATTATTACATACTGCAATACTCATTCCGCACCACAGTAAAATAAATAATAATTCCCACTGATTCGAATACATGCTAGACAGGTCTCCAAAACATTACTTCACAATGCGTTTGAGACCTCTAGCGTGAAATTTGAACGTGGGGAATAAGTATGTGTCCCCTATGTGCCCCAGAATTGAACCTCTTCTCTTAGTACCTCTGTGTTGGTGAGGCTTATGTACTAAAGAAAAGTACAATTCTGGCACAAGCCAACTGCAGCACAGAAGTCCAAATAAATATTCCCTAGATTCCCATTAATCGAAATGTGGGTATTAACCCCTGGATATTAACAAGGTCTCCAGTGCAGTGGAGTTAAAGGGGAACTATCACCTCTATACAAATTTGCCTCAGTGTGATGTTCATATACCGATAAACTGTAATCTGTGTGTATGTGTGTGGGGGGGTTATACAAGGCTATGGTGAAATTTACCATTTTAAAAATGAGCCGGGCCTTACTTCGGGACAGACTGCGGGTACAGCTCTGTACCGCAGCCTGTCAATCTTTGCCTGTTCCTTCTCCAATTATTTATGTTTTTTTCCCCATGTAAGCTGAAGTGCACTCTAGCCAATGAGAGCTCTCCAACGTACATGGAGAAATCCTCTGTCACTGGAGGAGGTTGGAAAGCAACGATACTTGCGGAGGGGACAGACAAAGATTGACAGGCTGCGGTACAGAGTTGTACCCACAGTCTGTTCTGAAGTAAGGCCTGGCTCGTTTTTAACTCTTTGAGTGCCAGAGTGGTAAAGAATACATGCATTCCGTACCACTATGGCGCTCAAAGGGTTAAAACGCCATACCCTGCATTATATAATCCCCCCACACACAGATTACAGGTTATCCCTTATATGAACATCACACTGAGGCAAACATGTATAGAGGTGATAGTTTCCCTGTAAAAGCCTCTAATACATGAATAGATATTTCGCTTGTTTCATATGATGCAATTCTTTGCACCACTTTACTATAACCCTGTGAGTGCCAAAGGGGTGCTCAACACAGTGTAAAGCAATGCATGTGCACCCCCTGGCACTTCAAGGGTTAATCCATCAGCCTGTGTTTTTTTGATTGAAGGTATGTATGTGCACAGGAAAGGGTGGGTAACTATATATGCTGTGCGTCTATGTACACGTGCCTTTCTTTCTGTGTACATCTGAATCTGTTCCACGTGTGTACTAAAAGGTCCATCTGAAGCCCACATGATCTGCACTGTACGCTCTCAGCAAACGCACAAAATACAGAAGGAACAAAGGCATTCCAACAGCAGCCCCAGAATGCACGAGAGAGCAAGAGATTGCCAAAGACATTCAGAGACAGATGGAGTGATCCAAACATGGAAAGGGACTGCCAGTGTCAACACCACCTATTGTGTCAGTAAGACTATGCAGTATCACTGAGCCATGATCTACGATCTTGTGACAACATAACGAAGCGCACCTCTGAGTGGGAAACGCACTGAGATAAACCCTACAGCAGTAGCTCTCAATCTTTGTTCTGTCAAGGCACCCCAAAAACGAAATATGGCATCTTCTGGGAATTTCACAGGCAATGACATATTGAAGGAGAAGATACATAAATATATAGCTCTCTTTAGCTCACAAAGTCAGAATGACAACAAAGTGGATATTGTGGTCAATAGTGTAAGGGACAAAAAAAAGGGAGAAAACACCACAAGCACCCGTGTGTATCAATTGGACTTGAAGGGACAGCATTGCAATGAAGATCTCTCTAGCACCCATACCTGTATACTTTGCCCACGGCTCAACATCGGCCTAAAGGGATAGTAATGTTTCACAATAAAAGCAGCTCCAATTAATCTTCGTAGTATTTATACTGTGGAGAGTGTTATTTCAATACCGTCAGAGTTGTAGTTCAAGAGTAATTGAATGATAAAGTATCCCCCTCCTGCCCCTTTTACTGATGTAACACTGCTCACCTCAGAGCAGCTAGACTGTCCGGATGGATCTCAGAGAGGAACAATCTTCAATGAGCATAAGGAAAAACCTAAAAAAACCTGTCAAGGGGGGCAGGGTTTTCCTTATGCTCACAGTAAGAAGATTGTCCCTTGCTACGACCTGTGTGGTCCTGGGACCAGATTCCACAACAAACCAACAAATCGGGGATTCAGTCCAAACATAGAAATAAAATCCTAGACTCAAATCAGTGGTAGTGATATCACAAATGAGCCACTAGTGGCTGAAGGAGGGGTGGGCAGTTATCTTGGCTTGAGGGCTGCATCACTGTACAGAATGTTTTTGAAGGGCAATTTATGTGTGTGTGTGTGTGTGTATATAAACCCTGTCTAGTACTCATGCCACAATAGTAGCACCTCCTTTTTTGACTGAGATGTCTAAGAAAATGACAGTGGGTAAAGTTAAGTTTTTCCTTGTGTTTACTTTAGATTGCTGGTGCACAGACAATATATCAATTCTCTCTCTGCACTGCTAGAATGATACCCTGTGTAACATTTTGTGATCAAATGTACCATTAGTTCTGTGATAGCTACTCAGTGTGTAGTGGCTATGCTGTATGGGTGCAGCCAACCTCACTGGTCAAATTAAATTAGCTGTCAGCTGTTAGAACAGGTATAAGTATGTCATTGGATCCTGCAGTGTACTTTGTTCACTGGCCCGTCCATTCCATGATGTCACATAGCTTGAGCCTACACTACCAAGTGTGGATACAGATGATAGAAGCCTGTATGTAATTTGAGTCTGGGACAGCTTGCTCCAACCTTCACTACTCAGAGGATGTTAAAACAGATTGTACTAAAGGAATTATGAACACAGTAGTTGATGTCATGTGGTTTTTAGGCTAGTCTTCTAAGCATAAGTTATAGAAGTATATACAAGATGTACCCTCACTAGCGTCAAAAGACAGGCCTTGCCATGTTAGTATGTCAGACAGGTAGGGAATTCAATTTTTCCATTCCTAGGAAGCTCCTTAACCCGGCATTAAAGCGGAACTATCTCTCATATAAAAATGCCCCCAATTAATTTTTACCATAGCATTAAGAACATAAATCATTTATAATCCTTACTAAGTCCAGCATTATTTAGAAATCTAAGTTCTTCGGAGACTCACTGCCAGGCATCTTGTGCTGTCCGTCCTTGTCTACACCTTAAGGTACAATGCAACTCCCCCTAGCCAATCACTGAGGAGAAAGGGACAGACACAGATGCCTCTTCGACAAGATGTCTGCGCTGTTGTCTGCCTGAGAGTCTCCGAAGAACTTAGATTTCTAAATAATGCTGGACTTAATAAGGATTAAAAAAGGATTTATATGCTTAACGCTAAAGTAAAAATTAATTGGGGGCACTTTTCTATGAGTGATAGTTCTGCTTTAAGTAGTTAAAGGAGAAGTAACACTTCTTAATATAATCCCTCTACTTATCTTACTATAGCCAGAAAATCTTAATGTTTCCTATGAATTTTGCAAACAAAGCATGTAATGGCGGCACACTTACAATACTTACTTGACTTTCCATGCTTTAGCGCTTTAGTGGTGCATCATCAAAAGAAACAGCAGCACTTGTCTTTCAAAACACTTGGAAGGATGGGCTCATGCATAACACTGCAATAATTATATCCTTACTTAATGCAGAACTTTCAGGTATATTAAAGTGCCGCCTAAATCATATAGCAATAAGCATATCAATACTAGTATTTTCCTCAATACGTCTGGCATTATTTACAAATTCACCTAATTCAGAGACTCTCCGCAGAAGACAGCGCAGACATATTTCCGAAGAGGAATACGTGCGCCTGCGCTGTCCATCCCGGTCTATTCTATGATTGGTGAGGGGGATTTGCATTGTACCTTAAGGTACAGGAAGGGAAGGACAGCGCAGTCGCACAGATTCCGCTACATCAAGATGCCTGCTGGTGAGTCTCCCAATCAGTTGGATTTGTAAATTAATGCCTTACTATGGAAAATACTAGCACTGATATGTTTATCGCTATACGAAAAATTATTTGGGCGGCACGTTAATATACCTGAAAGTTCCGCTTTAAATCAAAGCATCTGATCCGACTTTCCAGTCTCATTGTGAGACTTTCATCAGGTGACATAAAGTCAACCCCTGAGATGCTGAAGCAGATCTGTATGAATATTGCCATTTTGCCTTTGTTCAATAGATAACATCTTCAGTAAGTTCTGGATGTCAAGAACCTGGAGGTGGACATGACAATTGCTAAATGGACTCCACCCACTACACATGGTAATCTTAACCCTTTAAGGACCAGAGGAGTGAGCAATGCATTGCTTCATATTATGTTGCACAGCCCTGTTCCTTAACCCCTTAAGGACCCATGATAGTCCTGGACCGTCATGGGCTGTTATACCCTTAAGGACCCATGAAGGTCCTGGACCATCATGGAATTCCGGACTCCCAGCATGGCTGCACGTCATTCTGGGAGTCTGGAATCCGATTCTGAAGAAGAAAAAAAGGTCCCTGGTCCTTAAGTGACCACACTGTGCATGGCCGGTCCTTAAGGGGTTAAAGGGCAAAGTAGGCTCAGGCAATTTCCCTGCTTCAGCTTGAAAACACTGCCAGCAACTGCCATGTCTCCCTCCACGGAGATGACATTCAAGATGGATTGAAGATGTTTTCTTTTCAACAAAAATTCATAGGTGGCATTATGATTTTCCGGCCATACTAAGGTAAGTGAGGGTCATTATTAGGAGGCGTTGCTTTTTTAACTAAATAAATGTTGCCTGTTCAACAGGCATAGTATTAAGGTACACAATGGGAGAGATTCTATAAGGCCTGTACTAATAAGTGACACTGGGGCAGATTTATAAAAATGACGGTAAGAGAAAACTAGCATTAAAATGGCGTTTAACATGTATTGGGTAGTTATAAACGTGGCAACGCCATTTTAAGAGAGCATAACGTCATGTAAGTCGTTTTTTTGAAAAGTGCCATTAGGAATTCTTTAAAAGTCTGTATAGCAAATTTATATAGAATGTTGCTACAGTTTAGCGACATCATTTTCGCCAAAATTTTAACAACATGTCTGACCTGTTCTTATTTCTGGCGTTTCTACCACATTTATAAAAGTTCCTAAACATTGTTATGAACACCAAAACTCCCTATAATGTATAAGGACATTTTTTTAGAAAAAATGTGCAATAACGAACAGGAATGCTTTTTATAAATCTCCCACAATTTATTAATTGCCAACAATGACCTGTGTTCCTCTGGCAATCTCACTGAGCATAATGGAAGTGTGACCAACGGACACTCCACATCAGAATCAGTCAAACATGACTGACTGATGCCCACCATTGATTGGATCATTGCAATGACTATCACACGATCCAGTCGCTTTGGGAATGATGTGCACAACCATGCAGATCAGCTGTGCTGCATCTTCTCCGCCTACTGCAATGAATTAATTAAGAAGATGCAGCAAGCTGCACGTGGGCTGCGTCTTGTGAGGAGACAATTGCCCATATGGACATCCACATACACAGCAAGATGATGTATTTTAAAGTGATCAGCACAGAGTTATAAACCTGTGAGAACTAGGTTTTACTTCTCTAATGATAACACCACCAAAGACAACCACTTGTCAGGAGATAACCATGTGTGATAAGGCAAAACTTTAAAAACACCTGTCCCTAATCAATAATTTGCATAGCTGCTATCTTTGAGTACAGGATATATAAAAGCATATAACCTCATTTACATTGTTATGCGGAAAACAAAAGATAAGCAATTCTGAGGGAACCAACTGCACCATAGCTGACGAATTTAAAAACAAACAAACAATGATTTTAGAGCCCTTGAATGATAGAGAGGTGTCCAGCACATTTCAGTGTAATGCTTTGGGACCCTCTGTAGCATTTAAAGGGATAGTAATGTTTCACAATAAAAGCAGCTCCAATTAATCTTCATAGTGTTTGGGCCATGGAGATTGTGATTCCAATACTGTCAGAGATGTAGTTCAAGAGTAATTGAATGATAAAGTATCCCCCTCCCACCTCTTTTACTGATGTAACACTGCTCACCTCAGAGCAGCAAGACTGTCTGGATGGATTGCAGAGAGGGACAATCTTCAGTGAGCATAAGGAAAAACCAGAACAACCTGTCAAGTGGGACAGGGTTTTCCTTAAAGTGGATCTTTCACATCTTTACAAGTAATGCTCATTAGTTAGATCATTTAGCGAATAAGTTTAAAATGTTATTAATTTTTTTAAGAAAACATTATTTGAGCAAAAATTAAGGTTTAAAGAGTGCCCAGCACCCTACTTACAGCTTACCACTCTGCCTCTGCTCCTGTCCCACTACCCAGCATCCTCTGATGACGTAGGCTGACTGTCTCATTGGCTAGATATTGATCTCTGCCAATAAGATCACTCCAGCTTAGCAACAGAAATCCTCCATCATCGAAGGATGCTGGGTAGTGGGACGGGAGCAGAGGCAGAGTTGGCAAGTCAGAAGTAGGGTGCTGGGCACTCTTTAAACCTTAATTTTTGTGCAAATAACATTTTCTTAAAAAAATTAAAATTTTAAACTTATTTGCTAAATGCTCTAACTAATGAGCTTTACTTGTAAAGATGTGAGAGATCCACTTTAAGCTCACAGTAAGAAGATTGTCCCTTGCTGTGAGATGTCTGGTCCCAGAACCAGATTCCACATCTGAGGGGAGGTGGCTTACATTAGGTAAAAGGGGTGGGAGGGGGATACTTTATCATTCAATTACGCCTGAACTACAACTCTGACAGTATTGAAATATTTTTGTCTCCTACAGCGCAGCTGGTTAGCACTGAACTTTAGCACTGAACTGCTCATCTTTTGCTTTCTGCTCTGAAAACCAGGCCCAATTCTGGAGCAAAACAATTGCAAAATAGGGGAGATCTTAAAAAATAAATAAATATATATATATATATCCTCATATTCAATTGATTTAAATTGAGATTTTAAATTCTTTGAATTCTAATGAGGTCTCCATAGAATGGCTCTGTAATGCTTTGGAGACTCCTCTAAAAGAGTCAAAGGGTTAACCCTTTCAGCATCAGAGGGGTACACAACGCATTGCAAAGTGCGTACCCCTTTGACACTGAAGAGTTAAAAGTCCCATTTAATAAAATTGAATTTTTCATTTGTTCCCTATGGTGCAGTTGGTATGATTCACAATTTCTCTGCTATTCTTTTGTGCGCTAGACTCATAATACCATATGTGAGACTTTTAAATATATATGCTATTATTACAACAAGCCCTAGCAAGCTTATTTTAGTACTTTAGGATCAACCACATTGGATGTGAGGATCAGAAATAAGTAGGTCATTGATATTCTGTTTGTTTCCTCATTCGTCTGTTTGTGATCCTGCTTTGTATAATTCCAAATGTGTTTCAAACGATGAAAAATATCTGAAAATATCCTTCAGCCAAAATTCCCACCTTTCCAATGTTACATAAAAAGACAGATAGGCCAGTTACACATTTTATAGGGTAAGGCTGGGTAATCTATGGCCCTCCACCTGTTCTTGGACTGTCATTCTTTCTATTCTCAGCTGGTTGAAGGGCCACGAGTTGGTCACCATTTCTGTTGAGTGTATGGACATATATGATTTTATAAAAGTATTCCATAGTGGTTGTTGGGGATGTATATCTCGGTGTACTGCTTAGTAAGTCACCATATGAAGGTGAGTGTATGATGGGTGCGAGAGGCCCCAGTGGAGTGCAATCTATTCCACTTTGTACCCAGACCCACCTGGCACTTGAGTTGGAGAGTGCTGCATGCTGCACTGGGCACAGGCGAGTACCTGGCCCAATTCACGGATTCCCTAGTCATCTGTCTAATCCGTGGCAAGGGGTAGTCCATGATTCACATATATTTTTTCATGCAGCTGATTATGGTTCACTATTGAATGTCATCCACTATTGGGTGACCTACAAAACTGCACATTAAATATGTCGCCGATATCAGAATGTAGCCTGCTCCACAATACATTAGATATCTGCTGGTGAAGTGATGCCTCCTCCTCAACATCTTTCTCGCTTCAGTCCTTCGAAGCAGTAGTGGGCAATGGGAGGCCCTTCAGCTGCTGTCAGATGTAGAGAAGCTTTTAAAGCAAGAAAGAGAAGATGTGGAGGAGGAGACATCATTTCACCCACAGGTATCTAATGTTTTGTGGAGCAAACGAACGGCTGTAGTTTATTATTGAAATGTCTCAATCTGTGCAACCTTTAATCCTGCCCAAATATTATGAAGACCAATTGGAGCTGCTGGTTTAGTGAAACATTACTATCCCGTTAATATGGCCCCACAACCCTAATGGTCACTTTGAAAATTGCCTTTGGGCCTTTCTTCAAAGATATCATCAGTCCAGGATATCATGTCCATGGAGGTGGACATGACAGTTGCTCCATCCTATGGAGATTTATGGTCCCGGGACCAGAGCTATCCATAGGATCATGTAGCAACAGCGCCACTGTACAATTTCAGGCCACTGTGATATTGCACCTAAAAAATTCAACTTTTAAAATTAATAACTATTGAACGAAACACAGTGGGAGTACTCTTGTTTTACTCAGGGGGATAAACTCTACAACATATTTTTTTTTACATTTTAAGTATTACTATCCCTTTAAGTAAGCTCATGCACTTTGTCTGCTTCAGTCTGAAAAAACTGAAACTGTCATGTCTGCCTACATAGACATGATGACTGACTGAACATATTTAGCTACGACTGACTGAAAATGTGATTTCTTGAACATAGGCCAATTCATATTAGAATTTCCTGGCCATAAAAAGGTGAGTAGGGGTTTTATTAGCAGGTGTTAACTATCCTTTAAAGGGGCGGTAAATTTTATTTATGAACACCTATTTGTTAAAGAGATTTTCCTGCTCAGTAAAGCAAAGGTACTCCCAATGCTGTCAGTTGCTTTACTCAAATGTGATAACAGTCCAGACTGTCAAAAAGTGAATTTAAGTGTGATTACTTCCTGACAGTGCTCAGCAGTTTCTATCACATTCTATGGAGAACTATTTGTCAATGACTCACCTCTGCCAGAGAATGCAACAGATTAAGTAATGGGAATCTCACCACTAGAAGTACTGATAACATTAGAATGTAATAACTCTAAAAATATACCTCTCTCAACAGTGGGAGTACCCATTTTACTTAACATGAAAAGAACTACAGCAGTTTTTCTTAGAAAAGGCCACTGCTCCTTTAAAGTGATAGTATTACTTCAAAAGAAAAAAATGATATTGTAGCCATTAAAAATCATTAAGAACGATATCAGTCTTATCTCTCAAACCTTTATGGTTCACAATCAAAGTTTCCCCTCACTGAACGAAATGGTCAAGTCTGCCATCTAGTTGTCAGATTTGGAATCCGGTACACAGATCATTCAGCGACTCTTCAGCAGAGCTGAAATCTCAAGATATAAAATAACTAGTTCACTGGAACGGTCTACAAATTGTGCTTGCAAACCAGGCACACTTTGTATACCATTTCAATGAAGTAGTTCTTTTTATATCTTGCGATCTCGGCTCTGCTGAAGAGCCGTGGCCGGTCTGGGGACCGGATTCCAAATCTGACAACTAGAACGGTGACGTCAGTGAGGGGGAAACTTTGCTTGTGAATATCTCTCAAACCATAAAGGTCTGAGAGATAAGACTGATATCGTTCTTAATGATTTTTTAATGGCTACAATATAAAATACATTTTTTTGAAGTATTACTATCGCTTTAAAGGGGAACTCTCACCTGTATTACTGTTGCTTTCATCTGAATGCTGTTGTGGACCAAATCTGTAATTTTTTTGTTTTCTTTTTAGCAATATAATACTGTATTCTTCGAGATATTGGGTTTTAAAGTTAATCCGGTGACATCACTTCGGGAGATGCTGCAAGTCAACTCTGTTCCACAGTCTATCAATCTTTGTCTCTTCCCCTCCCCAAGTATTGCCTTGTTCCAACCTCCAACGATGATGGAGGCTTCATTCGCGTGAGCTGGAGCAGCCTCACTGGCGAGAGACCGCTCCAGCTCTCATTAAGAAATCCTCCATCATCAGAGGAGGTTGGAAAGAGGCACTACTTGGGGAGGGCAAGAGACGAAGACTGACAGACTGTGGAACAGGAGATGACTCACAGCCTCTCTTGAAGTGACAACACTGGATTAACTTTAAAGGGACGGTATTATTTAATATGTAAAAAAATATATATTGTAGTGTTTATCCCCCTGAGTAAAAAAGGGTACTCTCACCGCTGAAAGGTGTTTTATTCAAAAGATATGACAGCTCAAATTTTAATTTATTAGGTATAATATCACAGTGACCTGAAATTGTACAGTGGAGCTGTTGCTACACCATCCTATGGACAGCTTTGGTCTGCGGATCATATATCTCCATAAGATGGTGTAACAATAGCGCCACTGTACAGTTTCAGGCCTCTGTGATATTGCACAGCTGTACTGAGCTGTAATACGTTTTGAACAAAACACCTTTCAGCAGTGGGAGTACCCTTGTTTTACTCAGGGGGATAAACCGTACAACATATTTTTTTTACATTTTAAGTATTACTATCCCTTTAAAAGCAATATCTCGAAGAATACAGCATTATATTGAAAAGAAAATTACAGATTCAGTCCACAGGAGCATTCAAATGAAGAAAACATTAAGACAGGTGAGAGTTTCCCTTTAATATCAAAATCTGGTGTATGTTAACAATGTCGCTATCATCCACTGGCTTAATTAATAGAATGAAGAATGGATAAATTGTTATTTATCAAAATCTGAATGGTAGCTAGCAGTAGAACACTCAGATTTCCTTCTATGTTTCTATTCATTTACTTATCAACTATGGTTTGTATTTATCAATCAGTGGGAACAAAGATATGCTACACACACACACACACACACACACACACACACACACACACACACACACACACACATACAAACACACACATACACACACACTACATATATATCATATTTACATTTACAAGGTACTGACTGGTCTATCCCAAAAAGAATCAATAGGGATAGCGAGTATATGAATTTTGCACACTGTGCATGTACAAGGATTTACACATACCTATATCCAACTTACACTCATTTAACCCCTTCAGGTCCGACAATCCCGCGGTGTCTGGTCCTTTAAGGACCAGATAGACGAGTTCGACGTGCCGTCCCACGTGACTGATCACGTGTGGCGGCACATCGAAAGGAGGACTAAAAGAGATCGCTCCGGTTTTGGAGCGATCAACTTCAGTCCCCGGTATTACTCACTGTGCTCCTGCAGGAGTGTGGTGAGTAAAAGTACGTGACGTACCAGGACCGTCACTGGTCCTTAAGTGCCGGACCAGAGTGACGGTCCGGGTACGTCACAGGACGCGAAGGGGTTAATAGCATATTCCATGTCTAGCATACTCTAATGGTGCTCTATCATTCATAAATACCCAAATCGTTACTTCATATTAGCATACCTGGGAACTTTCAATTTGTGCTGATCCTGAGATTGTGTAAATATTAACCCTTAAATTACTCATAATATAGATTATCAGAGATATATCCCTGATCACTGTAATCGAGAGTCGCTCCAGTCAGCATTCAAGGAGCCATTAATACACAAAAACTTACAGATATCACTGCATGAACACACACAGAACAAGCAGGACTTCTCCCTCTGCCTTCCTGGTACAAGTGGCACCAATTTAGAGACTTAAGAAGCATTTAACTGCAGCAGAATATATAACAGGTAGCACTGAATTCTCTCACCCTGAGATACTGGCTCTTCACCCTGAGACCTTGAGATTTGGGCCAAAACCCTGAGTCTCAGGGTCAAACCCTGACAGTTCCCAGGTATGCATATTAGTAGTATAAATCAGTGTACTAGACACACTACTCTACTGTCACCATGATAGCATTAAGCACAGAATGTGTGCTATAACACAAGAAAAAATTGGTATAAGGTTTAAATGTCTCTTTAAATTCCATAGTATGTCTAGTTTCAGGAAGTGTTATTATACGGCTATATGTGATGTTATTGCGTTCTTTCATATTGTAAATCAAGGTTGTGCACTTTGAAGTTTACTGATTTGGTGTCTGGGTTGGTCACGAATTTATGTAAGTAAACCATTTGTAATTAGGGTCAATATTCTCAAAGAATGTAAAACATTTTACCTCTGCAACATGGTTAAAGTTGTTAGAGGTGTATTGCAGTATATTCATAAAAGGGATAGTAAAACTTTGTTTTATCTTTATTTTATTTTGTAGGCATTAAAAAAACATGAAGAACGATATAAGTCTTATCTCTCAGACCTTTATGGTTTGAGAGATATTCACAAGCAAAGTTTCCCTTCCTGGCCCTTTTACCTAGTGTAAGCCATCCCTTCTCAGATGTGGAATGTAGTCCATAGACCAGACAGATAACAGAAGGGGACAATCTTCTTCCTATGAGAACAATGAAAGCCCTGCCCCCCTTGACAAGTTTTTTAGGTTCTTCCCTTATTTTAATTGAAGATTGTCCCTCTCTGCAGTCTACCTGGGCACCTCCCTTCTGATCTGGCTGAGCAGTGTTACATCAGTAAAAGGGGCGGGAGGGGAATACTTTGTCATTGAATTACTCTTGAACTACAACTCTGACAGAATTGAAATAACACTCTCCAAAGTCCAAATACTATGATGATTAATTAGAGCTGCTTTTATTATGAAATATTACTATCCCTTTAAAGGGGTACTAAAGGATATAAAGCAGACATAGAAATCTTGATAGGTGTCTGAGAAGTGCCAGTGCTACACTGTCTGTAAATGGCCCAAAATACAGTAACAACCTTTTGGAATACAAGAGCTGCAGATCCTTAGCCTTAGCTTTTACTTCTCATTGTGAATAGCACAAACAACATTAAGGTAATAGAATCTCAGTAGAAAAGTATATATATGCATTAAAAAATGTTTAGGCTCTACATTTATAGATGTTACCTGATATTTAAGGGTATATCGACCAATTTTATTTTTAGGTTTTAGCATACCTTTAATGCTTTACCTCCAAATTCAACCTTACCCTGAAAACCGTTGGTGGTTTATTTAACAAATAAATAAAATCTTTAGCCTACTAACAGCTAAAAGTGCTTGGGCAGTTAGAACTAGAATGGTTAAACCCTTGTATCAGATGGGGTGTGCAACACATTGCAAAGCATTGCGGTTAAGGGTGTACAGCAAAGGAAGCTGTAATCTGCAAGCTGTCGTGGTTCAAGAAGTTCAAGTCTACAGTCGTGCCACAGGTGCCAGAGGACTGCAACATAACATGCAGTCTGACTCCCAGTAGTTTAACGGTTAAAGTTCACTTCAGGTGTGCTATTTCTGTGCAGAGTTCAAAGCTAGTTGTTGATAACAGCTAACCCTTTGTTATGCAGAATAATACTCTATAGCTTCTGGTAATGCCATAATCTTCAACTGTAGCTTTTTAGCAGGCGAAGTACCATTTTTTTGCACTCTTATACCTGAGTAAACAGTATGAGTATGTACAGAACTCTGTTGGGTTCATTCCACAGGTAACAAAAAGAAATTCAGGTCAAGGAGTGATCACAGACATACACTGTAATGATAATTAATTTAAAGGGATAATAATGTTTCACAATAAAAGCAGCTCCAATTAATCTTCATAGTATTTGGGCCATGGTGAGTGTTATTTAAAAACTGTCAGAGTTGTAGTTCAAGAGTAATTGAATGATAAAGTATCCCCCTCCCGCCCCTTTTACTGATGTAACACTGCTCACCTCAGAGCAGCAAGACTGTCCAGATGGATCACAGTGACGGACAATCTTCAGAGATTGACAATCTTCAGTGACAATGAGGAAAAACCTGTCAAGGGGGCATGGTTTTCATTGTTCTCACAGTAAGAAGAGTGTCTCTTGCCGTGAGCTGTCCGGTCCCAGGCCCAGATTACACATCTTAGGTGAGCAGTGTTACACTAGGTCAAAAGGGCGGGAGGGGGATACTTTATCATTCAATTACTCTTGAACTACAACTCACATTATTGAAATAACACTCTCCATGGCCCAAATACTATGAAGATTAATTGGAGCTGCTGTTTTTGTGAAACATTACTATCCCTTTAAAGGATAGAAAAATAGTGTGTCATGTAAAGAAAATGTAATTATTAGGTCTATGACTATTCCGTACACACCGCTGCCACGTGTTGCGTATACCCTTTAACCCCTTAACAACCGATGACATGCCAGCACCATCATCATTGTTTGTGCTTTAAGGTCATTGATGGTCCTGGCAAGCCATGGCATTCTGGGATGGCAGCGCCACTGCCATTCCAGAATGTATCGGTCAAAAACAAAACAAAAAAATAACTGTTGTGCTCCTCTACAGCCGGCCACCCCCCAGGAATGCATGGTCCTTAAGGTGTTAAAGGAACATTAATATCTAAAAATGCTCTGGGTTTCTATATACATTTAAATACCTTGTACACATGCTAGTGTTTGCAAAAATTCTCTATTTGTTTTCAGAGGCCTAAAATTTAATCTTACATATGTTCTATGGAGCTTCCACCCTGCCTTTTCAAGGGTTCCAATTATAATAGCATTCTTGATTAAGTGTCTTAGACTGATAGTGTTTTATTGTCTGTTAATGAGCCTGAGATAAGATATCAGTCTTTCTGGATGGAATGGGTACTAAACAGTACTGCTGAAAAGGTAAAAACAGAAAAAATAGTCTATTTTGCTCCTTTAGCACTATACTCTGGAAATATTGGTGCACACCAGGTTAGGGGTAGAAAGGCAAGTGACTAAACTGCCTTCTGCTACAGCCAAATATTGTCCCTTGCTGTGAGCTGTCTGGTCTGTGGACCAGATTCCACATATGAGGGGAGGTGGCTTACACTAGGTAAAAGGGGTGAGAGGGGGATACTTTATCATTCAATTACTCTTGACCTACAGCTCTGACAGTATTGAAATAACACTCTCTATGGCTCAAATACTACGGAGATTAATTGGAGCTGCTGTTTTTGTGAAACATTACTATCCCTTTAAGGCACCGGAAGGGACTGACAGCGCAGGCGCAGAGAGTGCCTACTGCAAGATCGCTGTCGTTGCCTGTCTGCCTAAAAAGTTCGATTTTTCTTTAATGCAGCAATTATTCTTGTAAAAATAAAACTATGTCTATGCATATCACCAATGTAATTACGGTTTGGGGCTCTATATTAATCGGATGAAAGTTCCGCTTAATACCTACAATGCATGAGAGGTCTCTAGAACATTGCTTGGCAAAGGGTTAAAGGCTGAACTATCAACCAGCAAACAGCAGACACACAAGGAAATACGTACTTGCTGCTGTGCTGTTTTATCAGTTGGTTTGTACTCATTAATTTTTCAAACTGTGGGTACAAACATACAGTGGCCGTCACATAAAGCTCTTAAGCCAGGTCTTGGCTGACATATCAAATTAACTGGAATACAGAGTATATGTATGCATAGGACCATGCGTGAATAGGATTTATGAATGTGTACATCATACTTTCGATGATTATGTATTGTATAGTGGTAGTAACCATTTATTTGACTTTAACGAGACAGTAATATGTTGGAGATAGTAATATGTTGACCTTAAGGCAAGGTCGATTATTTAATATACTTTTTTTTTTATAACAAAGTGTATCTTTCTAACTGTCCATAAAGTTGAAGTCTTCGTTCTGTTTTATTTTAAAGTGTTACCCTTCTGTCCCTTTTCCATATGTCATGCTGCCTACCCTCATATCTGAAATCTGGTCGCTTGACCGGACCGATCACAATGAGAGACAATCTTGTTTCTATCGGTATAAGGAAAACCCTGCCCCTGTTGAAGAATGATGACAGGTTTTTCCTTATGCTGGCACAAGAGTGTCCTTTGTCACGATCCATCCAGACCAGCTTGCTGCTCTGAGGGAAATCACCGTGAGGTATGGAAAAGGGACGAGAAGGGGGACACTTTAAAATAAAATGAAGACTATAACACTATGGACAGACAGAAAGATACACTTTATTATAAAAAAGTATCCTGAATAATCAACCTTGCCTTAATATCAACACATTACTATAACTTTATATATTAGGCCGCTGCATTATATATAAAGTCAAATTACCTAAACTTGTTATTACTTTTCTCTCATCTTCACCTATATGTTTACATACTTCACAGTCAGCTTTCTGGATCAGTTTCCGGTGAGCTTTCTGTCAGGGACTATGAAACTGGACAGTGATACAAGATAACACTATCCCTGAAGCACTGAGTTTGTTTTATGTTGTATTTAACAGACTGGAGGCAGTCTTTTGCACGTTGTGCCAGGGAGCTCACTGTCAGGAACATAGAAGTGTATAAAAGATGAAAAAAATAAATATATAAAATAATAGAAAGTAGGCAATCTGACTTTACATATTATGGACTTGAAGAATATTTAAAGTTAAAATAAAAGGCTAGTATCGCTTTAAGATTGACTGATTGATGATATAAACAGGGAATGGCTGTGGAGAGCAGTGTGCTGAACATGCTACAACCCTTGTGCTTTAACCCTCTGCGTGCCAGGGAGGTATCCAACTCATTTCTTTGCATACTTCCCTGGCACTCAAAGGGTTAAAAGATCTCCATTAATGTAAAAAGGAGGGAGTCTTTTTAACCCCTTGAAAACTGGAGGGATATGCAATGCATTGTAAAGCAATGTGTTACACATCCCTCCATTCCTCAAAGGAACAAGGTGGGCATAGCTCTCCATTAAATGATGCTTAAGTAAAAAAAGTACAGTAGATTATTGCACAACTTTCAAAAAGGAATCCAAGACCTAAAACTCCTCCCACTGAGGTGCTCATAGTAAGCTTTTAGTGGGAGGAGTTTAGGATCATGAAAGCCTGCAAAAGGGAATTATGTTCATCTTATGGACAAGATTTCCTGTACTAACTAAAGGGACATCTTGGAGAACCAACTGATGCATAAAGGACTCTGTGATCACTAGACTTTTCTGCGTAGATTAAAGGGATAGTAATACTTAATTTTATGTCAAGACCGGAGGCTTCGTATTATGCTTATATTTTCTAAACTTCATTCCTTTACAGTAAAGAAAAACTTTATTTAAATTCCAAACCGAACAAGAAAGCTTGCTAGTATCATATGTCCACTGTTCCACCAATCACATACAGTTCCATTCTATAAACTGAGTTGCAGCAGTAGACTCCTCCTTTATCTTTGCTGCTCGCTCAGGGAAGAATATTACACTTACATTGTCTGTTCATTTGTTTTTTGTATGCTATTAAATAATTTGTGATTATTCCTGGATTGTTGTTTTTGTATGTATTAAAGAAATAATTGAAACCATGTATGTATTTTTTACCTATACCTTGCCTAGTTTATGAGTAATCACACTCTAAAGTTTATCCCTATGGTTTGAGAGATATTCCCATTGAAAGTTTGATGTTTCCTGCTGTCAGCTGTAAAGCTGACAGCATTAGATCTGTGTCGGCCGACACGAGGAGGCTCTTCAGCAGAGCCGCAATAGCGCTATTTAAAACAAATTACTTCTTTGGAATGGTCTACTAAGTGTGCTTGCAAACCAGGCACAATTTGTAGACCATTCCAAAGAAGTAATTTGTTTTAAATAACACGATTGTGGCTCTGCTGCAGAGCCGCCAGTTGCTCCCCGGACAGGATTCCCCTGCAGTCAGCACAGCGCTGACATCAGGGAAAGGGGAGGGAGGGGGGAACTTTGTCAGTGAATGTCTCTCAAACCATAGCGGTTTGAGAGTTAGGGTGTTTTGCATTCAGTTAAGCTTTTTATGCCCTATAAAACTATTAATATTTTTTCACAGACATTACTGTCCCTTTAACTCCTTGAATGTCAGATGTCTCCAACTTCTCAGTGCATTTGGGAACATCTCTAGCATTCAAGTATTTGAAGACTGCCTTTAAATCAATGGGCAATTTTGGCAATCCCCCCCCCCCCATCAGCCTCACTATCAGCTGAATATCAATGAACATGAAGGGCTGGAGAGAGCTGGGAAAGAACCTTTACCTTTTTTCATCTGGCTCTGACAAGCAGTCCAGCCCGCTGAGATTCTGGTCCATTCAACGTAATTCCATCCAGAACCAATCAGAAGAGACCAAGGCGGGCTCCGCCCCCAGCTGCCAGAGGCTCATGGGACGTAGCGTTCACATGGAGGCGAGCTTAAGCCTTTCACAGATGGACCACTCCCACCTCAAGAGGCGATGTTATTTGAAGCGTCTTTACAAAGAGGGGTGCTGAAAGATAGAATGGTGGTACTCAGATTACAATAGTACATACCTAACCCATTCAGGGCCGGGCACCAGCAAAACTTTATCAATAAATATATTAAGACGAGCAGAATGTTCCTTATTACTATATAATTGGTATCATTATATATCAGATTATAGATTATATACAGTATCAGAGTATAGATGCTCAATATCATTATACAAAGCAGTGTGTTCTTTATTAGTGTATAATTATCATTATATGGAGTGGTGTGATAATTATCAGTTTATTTGCTCAACTGGGTCAATATACGAATACAAAGCGCAACTCATTTTCTGAGCTGGGATGCTGGCTTTACGTGAGAAGATTCAAGAAGATATGCTGTGGCCCGATCATTCAGTTGCCTAGGAATTGACAGCCTTCCCACCAGCCTTGGAAGTTATAGTTGTTCTTCCAGGCATATACAATGATTGCCCACCCTTCCAGCAGACCTAATGTTCAGATGTATGGTGTGAGACCATGGCACATGTCAAAGGATCTGTGTTCTATCAGTGGAACTCCCACTAGAGGTTCAGAAGAATTCCATCTATCAATCACAGAAGCTTGTGCTTAATCAAATGAATGAGGCCTTCGCAATATCATAAAGGCCTTATTTGTTTGATTGATGGATCTCTCATAATGCTGAAGCTGCCATTACTTGGTATACATCAACCAGAGAAAGGAAGTTCTTGTGATTGTACATTTGTTCATCAATCAAACACAGGAATCCCTAATGTTTGTACATTTGCCCATCGATCAAACACAATAAAATGCAAGTGATCAAACATGAGACCCTGTATTCATCACAAGAGAGCCATATGCTTATACACAGTTATACATCAAGCTTTTTTTTGATCAACATAACTCCCACTACCAGAATGAAATATGTAATTTTCTTTATGCACAAAACCAAAGCTTTAACTATAATTATTTTATTCTCTTTCAAGAATAGAGACTAATACTCCATAAGCTTAACAACATAGCAAAGTAGGCTTCAACACATTAAGAAGATTTTGCAGCAGTTATAAAGTAGTCCAATTATAAAATCCTTAACATAGGAACAGTGTTTATTTAACTACTTTTGCTTTTAAAAAGTGCCAAATTATTTTGTATGAAATATATATATAGTGTAAAAGCGGTGTACACGGACCAAGGTCCGGGTGATGTTAACCCTTTGAGTGCCAGAGGGGTACACACCGCATTGCTTTGCAATGAGTTGCATACCCCTCTGGCACTCAAAGGGTTAAGAGGCCGGTCATGCTCTGAGCTCTGCGTCTTGTTGCTGACTCAGTCATGCACTGTAAAGACTGGCCGAAAGCACAGAAAGCTCCCAGCACAGAACTCCCAGCATTCCTACACCTCCCAGCATTCTGTGCGTTCGGGCAGTGTCTACTGAGCATGACGGCTTCTGACAGAAAATCTGGAGAATTATTATATAGGGTTATTTTTTGGGGGGACGGAGAGGTGGGGCTGTTGACAAGATACAGCCTGGTATTTTAAAGAAACGGAAATCCCCATCCAAATTATAAGCATTTGAAAATGACAACATAAAAGTTCAGTTTGAATTGATATTTTCATTAGAGATTACTATCTTTTAAATTACTCTTACTCCTCCACATACAACTTATCCCTATAACTCGTCCCACTAAGTCATAACAACTACCTTACTATAACTTCTCCTACTGCTTCATATAAGCTTTCTCTAGAACGTCTAAGTTTGCCTAGAATCCCTCATACTTATCTGTGTAAATTTTCCTTATAAGCCTTCATAGTGCTCTCCCCAACAATTCCTCCAATTGCTCCATGTAATGCCTTCCTAGTACTGCATCTACTGCACCATATAACCTGCCCCTAAAGCTCCTCCTATTGATCCATCTAACCCCCTCTCCTATAACTCATCCTATTGTTCCCTGTAACCTCTCCTATAACTCCTCTTATTCCTCTTCCCTTTAACTCATCCTATTGTTCCTTATAACCTCTCCCTATAATTCCTCTTTTTGCTCCATATAACTCCTCCTTATAACTCCTCCTACTGCTCTGTATAACCCCCCCATAACTCCTCCTCCTGCTCCATATAACCTCTCCTTATAACGCCTCCTATTGTTCCCTATAACCTCTCCCTATAAATCTTCCTATTGTTCCATATAACCTCTCCCTATAACTCCTCCTATTGTTCCATATAACCCCTCCTTATAACTCCTCCTACTGCTCCATATAACCCCTCCCTATAACTCCTCCTATTGTTCCATATAACCCCTCCCTATAAATCCTCCTATTGTTCCATATAACCCCTCCCTATAACTCCTCCTATTGCTCCATATAACCTCTCCTTATAACTCCTCCTATTGCTCCATATAACCCTTCCCTATAACTCCTCCTATTGTTCCATATAACCTCTCCCTATAACTCCTCCTATTGTTCCATATAACCTCTCCCTATAACTCCTCCTATTGCTCCATATAACCCCTCCTTATAACTCCTCCTATTGCTCCATATAACCTCTCCCTATAACTCCTCCTATTGCTCCATATAACCCCTCCCTATAACTCCTCTTATTGCTCCATATAACCTCTCCTTATAACTCCTCCTATTGCTCCATATAACCCCTCCCTATAACTCCTCCTATTGTTCCATATAACCCCTCCCTATAACTCCTCCTATTGTTCCATATAACCCCTCCTTATAACTCCTCCTATTGTTCCATATAACCTCTCCCTATTACTCCTCCTATTGCTCCATATAACCTCTCCTTATAACTCCTCCTATTGTTCCATATAACCCCTCCTTATAACTCCTCCTGTTGTTCCATATAACCCCTCCCTATAACTCCTCCTATTGCTCCATATAACCTCTCCTTATAACTCCTCCTGTTGTTCCATATAACCCCTCCCTATAACTCCTCCTATTGCTCCATATAACCTCTCCTTATAACTCCTCCTATTGCTCCATATAACCCCTCCTTATAACTCCTCCTATTGCTCCATATAACCTCTCCTTATAACTCCTCCTATTGCTCCATATAACCCCTCCCTATAACTCCTCCTATTGCTCCATATAACCTCTCCTTATAACTCCTCCTATTGTTCCATATAACCTCTCCTTATAACTCCTCCTATTGCTCCATATAACCCCTCCCTATAACTCCTCTTATTGCTTCATATAACCCCTCCCTATAACTCCTCCTATTGCTCCATATAACCCCTCCCTATAACTCCTCCTATTGTTCCATATAACCCCTCCCTATAACTCCTCCTATAGCTCCATATAACTTCTCCCTATAACTCCCCCTATTGCTCCATATAACCCCTCCCTATAACTCCTCTTATTGCTCCATATAACCTCTCCTTATAACTCTTCCTATTGCTCCATATAACCTCTCCCTATAACTCCTCCTATTGCTCCATATAACCTCTCCTTATAACTCCTCCTATTGTTCCATATAACCTCTCCTTATAACTCCTCCTATTGCTCCATATAACCCCTCCCTATAACTCCTCTTATTGCTTCATATAACCCCTCCCTATAACTCCTCCTATTGCTCCATATAACCCCTCCCTATAACTCCTCCTATTGTTCCATATAACTTCTCCCTATAACTCCCCCTATTGCTCCATATAACCCCTCCCTATAACTCCTCTTATTGCTCCATATAACCTCTCCTTATAACTCCTCCTATTGCTCCATATAACTTCTCCGTATAACTCCTCCTATTGCTCCATATAACTTCTCCCTATAACTCCTCCTATTGTTCCATATAACCCCTCCCTATAACTCCTCCTATTGCTCCATATAACCCCTCCCTATAACTCCTCCTATTGCTCCATATAATCTCTTCTTTAGCCCCCCCCCCTATTGCTCCATAAAACATCTCCCTATAAAATATTCTACTGTTCCATATAACTCTCCCTATAACTCCTCCTATTGCCCCATATACCCCCTATAACTCATCCTATTGTTATATAATCTCTTCTTTAGCCCCTCCTGTTGCTCCATAAAACATCTACCTATAACTTCTCCTACTGTTCCTTATAACCCTTCCCTATAACTCCTCCCATTGCTCCATAGCACTCCTCCTATTGCTCCACATAACACTTCCTATTGCATGATACAGTATATCCCCTATAACCCCATATAACTCCCATAATGTCTCATATTCTTCCATATAACCTCTCTATATCACTCCTCCTATTACTCCATATAGCCTCCTATGACTCCTCTTACTGCTCCACATAACCTCTCCCAATAACTCCTCCTATTGCTCCATATAACCCCTCCCAATAACACCTCCTCTAAACCTCAATGAATTCATTTATTCCTACCCAAGAATCAGAACTAGCAGGTAGCTGTGAGGGTTTTCCTCCACTATACTCAGATAACATATTCACAGTGTAATTACACTGATGACTGTAAAACTAGAATCTGCCGGTAATATTGGCTAGTGCTTTCCTGTAACCACTCGCCCTGGGAATGACGGGCATCCCCCTCCCACATGCACAAATGAACACGCACCTACCCCTCCTCTTCTCATTCCCTCTCCCCGAGGTGTGAGCTCATGGGGGTCTGTGTCTGGGGTAACCACAGCGTCTGCTTTTAACATTGAGACTATAGAGACTATGCTGTAACAGGAGAAATATGTGCAGCCCTCCCCTCTGCAGGCGGCAGGCAGGGAGGGGTCACAAGCTGTATGCCAGGCTGAGGCCCCCTCAACGTAAAACCACTGAGGATGATGCACTAAAGAAAGTGGTGCAATTCTGGAGGAAACCCAGTGCACTATAATAAAACAAAAAATCCACAAGATATAAATGGGGCTCTTAAGCCCTTGAATGCTAGAAAGTCCCCAATGGGAATCTGGGTAATTTCTATTGTCTCCTATGCTGTTGTTGGTTTGCTCCAGAATTGCACTACTTCCTTTAGTACATCAGCCTCCCTGTCTTTCAAATGGATGGATACAGTTTTAGATCCAGGCCATATCTATCACTTTATTTAACCCTCTGAGTGGCAGAGAGATGAGCAATGGTGCTGCATGAACAAAACAGAGTTGAAGCACAGGTGACAATAATACAGCTCATTGATTTAACCCCTTAACGACCCTTGACGGTCATAGTACGTCAAGGGTCGATTTGACTTAACGACCGATGACGTACTATGACCGTCATCGAGTTCCGGGCTCCCCCCGCGGCTGCACGCCGTTCGGGGAGTCCGGAATGCAACGGAGCAATAAAAAAAAATTGCTCCTTGGTCGTTCAGTAGCGTCCGTGTCCGGATTCCCCGATCGTTAAGGGGTTAAAGGAACACTAATGTTCCATAAAAATATTTTCTTGCTTTGTAGATTACAAAAAATAAATTCTGGGCTGCAAATCCCATCTCTCAAACCTTTACGGTTTGAGAGATATCCTTCCCAGTGGTGTAACAATAGGGGTCGCACCTGCTGATCTCCCATTCGGCGCGCTGCTCTAGTAATACAGAGCGCTGGGAGATGACATCATCTCCCAGCCTCTGCATTACTACAGCGGCGCGTGGGAGCTTCAGCTCTAGAGATCTGTGCCGAAGGAGGCACAGATCTGTCAAGGCACACCGCTAGACCACCAGGACTGGAGATAGGGGCTATGTGGAGATGAAGGGGCAATGTGAAGAAGGGGAAATGTGGAGATGGGTGCATTGTGGAAGGTGCAATGTGGAGATGAAGTTGGGGCATTGTGGAAGGGGCAATGTGGAGATGAAGGGGGCATTGTGGAAGGGGGCATTGTGGAGATGAAGGGGGCATTGTGGAAGGAGCAACGTGGATGAGGGGGCCAATGTGGTCGGGGGGGGGGGGGGCCCATGGCAATTCTTGCACCAGGGCCCGGTGGCTTCTAGTTACGCCTCTGATCCTTCTCTAAAGTTCCCCCTCACTCCCCTTCTCCTGACGTCAGCTGTAAGCTGACAGCAGGAGATCCCGGTCTGGGGACCGACAGGCGGCTCTTCAGCAGAGCCACAACAGCACGACTGTATAAGAAATACGTCATTGGAACGGTCTATGAAGTTTGCAAGCACACTTTTTAGACCGTTCCAAAGAAGCACTTCTTTTTAAATCGCTCTATTGCGACTCTGCTGAAGAGCCTCCTCATGTCGGCCGACACGGATCTCCTGCTGTCAGCTTTACAGCTGACATCAGGGAGAGGGGAACTTTAGGACCGAATATCTCTCATATAGGATTTGCAGCACAGAATTTGTTTTTCTTTAATCTACAAAACAAAAAAATATTTTTATGGGACATTACTGTCCCTTTAAATGAAGCTTTTTACCATTGCAAGTGGAAATACCGCCCTATATAAAGTCGCCACCCAATAATTAGGCGACTAGCTTCTTGATACTGCTATTATCTGCCACAAGTACCAGATTCTGATGTAATCCTATTTCTTCTAAAACCGGCAGCCAGGCTTGGATGCAGAAATCTTGCTCAGAGACGTCTGCACGCCTGCGCTGTCCATCTTGGTCTCCTTTAGGAGGCATTGTATGGAGCCGAAAGGCACCAGAAGGAACTGACAGCACAGGAGCGCAGACGGCTCTACAGTAAGAAGCCTGGACATCAGTCTCTAAAGAAAAAGGATTACATCAAAACCCGGTACTTGTGGCAGATAATAGCAGTATCATGAAGCTAGTCGCCATATGCCTAATTATTAGGTGGTGACTTTATATAGGGTGGTAGTTCTGCTTTCAATGAATGAATGAATGAATATGCTTATTTATATAGTGCCACCTGTGTACACAGCTCATTATAATGTAAGGGTCTGAATACTTGACTCTTTAGCACGCAATGGGTTAAAAGCTCCTTTGAAATCAAAGGGGATCTGGATGTTTTTTGTTTTATATGTGCAGCTGGTTTACCTCAGAATTGCACCTTGATTTATTTGTGCATATGGCCCTCTGTGTACATATGCATAACTGGGAACTTTGCTCTCCGGGCAGTCTGCTGGTGCTGCTGGGGGAGATAAATGATGAAATTTGTGTAAAAAAAAAAAAAAGAAAGAAAAAAAAAAAGGGGCAGGACTTAATCATGAGTGGGGGGCATGACTTAATCGTGGGGGGCGGGCTTCATAAATATATAAAAAAATGGGCTGGGGAAGGAGAAGAAGTGGGAGGGGAGTGGGAGGAACACACTGGGAAAAAGCAGTAGAGAGCAGAGTTTCATTAGAAACTCCCCACATTCGGAGAATCAGCATTTGCCCCGGAGACTTGGTAATGCAGAGTGAAAACCGGAGTCTACGGGGCAATTCCAGAGAGTTCCCAGCTATGTACATACATAGTAAGCTCTACAGGTTAGACAGTAGATGCACTCAGTGATAATTAACCAGTCTTTCTGTTGAACAATTACATTAATTTATTCACAAAATGCGTCAAGAACAAGTTTAAAACAAATAATAAAACCATATTCAACAAACACAGACATACATCCATGTATACACACATACACTTAGGTAGGTACACACATATCCATATGATATGTAAAGACACACATATTTACATAAGCAAACACATACCCCACACACTATGTCATTCACTGACACACACACACATGGGTGCTAAAACCTGTCTTCAGGTCTCCACACAATGATGCAGTTTTTCAGTGTCTCCTCACATGAACACAGGTGAGCCAATCAGTAGTTCAGTCATTCTGAAGGTTCTCCCAAGTTAATGGCAATCACTTGTGTTTACTTGAGGAGATCCTGAAAACATGCTCTGTTGGGGGACTCGGTGACAGGCTTGAGTGCCAGAGGCGTAACTAGAAGCCTCTGGGCTCTGGTGCAAGAAGTGCCACGGGCCCCCACCCCAACCACACTGGCCCCACTCGACCACATTGACCCCCTCTACAATGCCTCTCAATCTTCACAATGCCCCCATCTCTACCCTGGAGCTCCCGAATGATCCTCTTAGTAATGCAGAGCGCTGGGAGATGATGTCATCTCCCAGCGCTCTGCATTACTAGAGCTCCAGAGGGAGATTGCGGGTGCCTTGCGGAGGGGTCGCAGGGGGAGGCCAGGCCCCTGGAGTGACAGGCCCGGTCGCAGGTGTGACCTCTATAGTTACTCCACTGTTGAGGGCTACTGCTCTATCCATTGCACACACACACACAATCTCTCTACAACTTATACACACACACAATCACAGTATCTATCATACATACACACTGACTGTCTTTATCACGCTTACTCCCTATATCACACACAATCTCTCTATTAACCCCTTAAGAACCAGAAGTTTTTAACATGCAAGGACCAGAGCCATTTTATTCGCTGAGCAGAAGAAGGTCCTGGCACGTCCAAGGTCATTAAGGGTTTAAAAATTCAAACTTTATCAAATACATATTCAATCACACACACACACACGTTTTTTACACATATACCCTTTATCACACTCATTTTCCAATGCACACACTCTATAACACAGGTTTTAACACATACTACCACACTCACAGACCCCAGCACACATCTATGCTTCCCTCCCATCCAGCCTCTGTTTCTATTTAAAAGAGGCGGTAAATAGAGCAGTGGGTCAGAGCTGCGATTTACATTCCTTTATAGAAATCCCTAAATAAAGCTTTGTCAGTCTCTTGGCCCCCATTACCCCCACCCTCCTTTTATCTATGCCATTTGACTCTTGGGCAATAGAGTCTGATATTCTGCCCATGACACCCAGCTGCCAGGGCCTAGTCATGTTGCTTGGCAACCAGGCAGCCTGGACGCCACAAGAGGGAATTATGCCAGTGAACCTTCCTGTCCCTTTGGCACCCTGCCCTCTATGCCCTGTGCCAGCCACTGTTGTAAAGAGAGCAGTTAACCATTTGGATACCATTTATTTAAACAAATATTAACGAACAACACACCCAAGCTTGTCAACAAAACATACAGGCTTAAAAGTATTTTTCCCTGACAGCAATTTGTTTATAGATTATGCATTACTTGGTGGGATAAAGTGGGGAAAGACACACAGACAAAACCACAGTTCAGTTTTATATAAGTATCAAGGACACACAACCCCAACAGTAATCATATCCACCACAAAGAGGAGATCCAAAGATGAAGTCTGACCACCTATATGCCACAATGGCTTTCTGCACATTGCTCTGACAGGGAACTGGATACAGCCTATCTTTACCCTAGAAATAAATGTATCTTAAAATTGTTTAACATAATGATTTACCTCAGGAAGTATCCTTGATACAGAAGTCAAGTACATCTATATCAATGGTTCTCAATCTTTTTTTGCACCCCTAACATGTAATCTAGTTCATTCGGGGCACCTCTAACATGTTTAATGTAATTTATCAAGGGCATAATGAAGGGTACAATACATAAATATACAGTTATCATTGGTTCTTACAATCATAATAACAAAACTAAACATATTGAGCATAAGAATTTCTATAAATCTTTATTTAAAAGTCCATTTTTGTTAGTCTTCACAGAAAACACAGGGCACCCTAAGTTGATGTCACCCTGGTTGATAAACACTGATCTACAGAGTTTATTTTTGTGATTGGGGTCTTTTTTGCGGGCTACTGCTAATTGTTTCAACTTAATAAAGCATACTGCCCCTTATGAGCCATTCCAGTCTATTGAGGCCCACTCCTTTTGCTGCAATGGAGTGCGGCCTAAAGGCAGACTTTGACAGTTTATAAATTTACATACAAAGATGTACATGGGTAAAATTATCTGGCAAACACATTACGTGCAAAGTATTCCTAGTGCAAAGTTATCTTTAACCCTTTGAATGTCAGAGGGGTATACAAAAGGTTAAACAGCAGGACCGCAAAACAGCAATTGGAGTCACATGGCCTATGCGTTATTCTTTGGCACATCAACTGTACCATAACGAACAAATAAACATTTCATTTGATTTAAATAGTGTATTTTACCTGTTGAATGAAAAGAGGTATCTCCAATGCATTGCAAAGCAACGTGATACAGAAGTGATAATGCGGAGATGACTTCTCCAGTGATATCACTTCTCCAGTTCCTATGTTAGTTCTATGTAGCCTATTCACTAAGATCTCCAAAGTTGCATTGGCTGCAAAGAAGAACATAGGACTTGGAGACATGATATCACTGGAGAAGTCATCTTCAATCAATCATTGCAGGAGACCGGAACCCAGACTACAGCACAGACATCTTGTCTGCACGACTGCGCTGTCAGTCCCGGGCTCCTGCAAGAAGCATTTCAGTGTACCATATGGTAACCGGAAGGACTGACGGTGAAGGCGTGCAGACTGCGCTAACCCGGCCGTCAGTCTCCTACAATGACTGATTTCTTTAGAACAGGCTACTTTTCAAAGGTAAAATATATATTCTGAAGTTAGTCACTACCTGCTTAATTATAGTAGGGCGACTTTATTTCGGATAAAAGTTCCACTTTAAATCAATAGGAACCGGGGGGATTTTTATTAGTCCCCTATGGAGCACCTGGTTTGTTCTAGAACCTCTCCGTTCCCTTAGTACATTATCCTCACAATATGTACACTACCGGTGAAAAGTTTTAGAACGCCTCAATTTTTGCTACTTTTAGTTATTTCCATATAACTTGGCATAAACATTAGAAAAACATGTAAACATTGGGTATTTCTAAACTCAACACAAATATTATAATCTATTTAGCAGGGTTTTTTTATCGTTTGTAGATGTGTAAAAGATTTTTCGTGTAAAAGCTAAGAAAAAAGTGCTTTTGTTAAATTTTTTTCAGCATATTTTATAATTAAGTAAATCCCATTTTTTTTAGCTTTTACACGAAAAATCTTTTATACATCTACAAACCCTACAAAAAAACTACTAAATAGATTATAACATTTGTCTTGCGTTTAGAAATACCCAATGTTTACATGTTTTTCTAATGTTTATGCCAAGTTATATGGCAATAACTAAAAGTAGCAAAAATTGAGGTGTTCTAAAACTCTTGACTGGTAGTGTACGTTACCCCTCCCCCCATTCCCATCCCTTTGTCAGAGCCCATAATGTCGTCCCTTTTCACGTAGGATAGAAGCAGTTTCGAATGGCTTGGCAAATACAGTTAAAAGGAGCCCGTGTGAAATTTATAAGATAGACGGGAGGGGATACAGACTGGTACAGGAGCCAAACAGTTTCTCTCTGCCAGACCCACTGGGCTACTGAACAATCTTGCCTCTTTATAAAGACACTTGGACGGTGGCTGGAATACGGCTTGTGGGAGAGAGAGGATTTACTGAATTATAGAGGAGAGCGGAGAAGGGGACAAAACCCCACACACAGACTTCTGTCTGCAAGTACTTCAGATCCTGCCGAGGATGTGAATGTTTTCCAGCTACTTTCTTCTCCTTCTACTATTCTACACAAATGTTCACTATAACTCTCTCTACGCACCTATATAAACTCCTCCCTATGCTCCACTGAATGCCTCAACTAAACTTTTAGTGAATACCAAACAGATTCTAATGCTTTTGCACTGCCCCATGTCAACTCTTTAGGGGCCAGAGGTGCGCAAAGCATTGTTTTACAAGGTGTTGGGCACTCCTCTTGTCCATAAAGGGATAATCCTCCTTAGAACCTCTGTTCCATTTTGCCTTTCTCTATAACGCCACATAATGCTCTATACAACCTTAGAACCAATCAATTGTTCTGTATAACCCACTTTATAACTACTTCACAATCCTATATAAGTATACCTAAAATGTTTCATATTGTACCATATAAACTCTCCCTATAACTCCTCCTATTGCTCCATATAACACCTCCCTATAACTCCTCCTATTTCTCCATATAATCTCTGCCTATAACTCCTCCTGTTGCTCCATATAACTCTTCCCTATAACACCTACTGTTGTTCCATATAACCCCTCCTTTTAACTCCTCCTATTGTTCCATATAACCCCTCCTTTTAACTCCTCCTATTGTTCCATATAACCCCTCCTTTTAACTCCTCCTATTGTTCCATGTAACCCCGCCTTTTAACTCCTCCTATTGTTCCATATAACTCGCCTTATAACTCCTCCTACTGCTCCATATAAACTTTCCCTAAAATTCCTCCAGTTGCTCCATATAACCCCTCCTATTGTTCCATATAACCTCTCAATATAACTCCTCCTATTACAACATAAAACTTTCCCTACAACTCCTCCTATTGCTCTATATAGCCCCTCTCTATAACTTCTCCTATTGCTTCATATAAATATGACCTAAAACTCCTCCTATTGGTCCATATAAATTCTACCTAAAACTTCTCTTATTGCTCCATATATCCCCTCCCTATAACTCCTCCTATTACTCTATATAACCTCTCCTTATAACTCCTCCTATTGCTCTATATAGCCCCTCCCTGTAACTCCTCCTACTGGTCCATATAACTCCTCCCCATAACTCCTCCTATTGCTCCATATAACTTTTCCCTATAATGCCTATTTGCTCCTTAAAACCTCTCAGTATAATGCCTCTGGTTGCTGCATCTAACCTCACCGTATAACACCTAGTTGATGTATATAGCCTTTCCATATAACCTTGCCCTATAACTCTTCCAGTTTCCAAAGAATAATAATCCAAAGGATAATATATCCACCATTCTAATCTAAGGCATTCTGCTCCTCCATATAACCTCACCTTGTAACTACTCCAATTGATAATATCCGCCATCCCTAGAACTCTTATTGCTCCATATCACTTGTCTATATAACCCTTCCCTGTAACTACAGCTATTGTAAGTGACACAGATAGGGCCATGAACTCATCAAACCTTCCCAACACAGAGCTTAAAGGGATAGTAATACTTCGTTTTATCTTTATTTTGTAGGCATTAAAAAAACATGAAGAACGATATAAGTCTGATCTCTCAAACCTTTATGGTTTAAGATATATTCACAAGCAAAGTATCCCCCCCCCCGTTCAGCCAGATCAGAAGGGAGGTGCCCAGGTAGACTGCAGAGAGGGACAATTTTCAATTAAGATAAGGGAAAAAGCTGAAAAACTTGTCAAGGGGGGAAGGGATTTCATTGTTTTCATATAAAGAAGATTGTCCCCTTCTGTTATCTGTCTGGTCTTACAACCAGATTCACATCTGAGAAGAGATGGCTTACACTAGGAAAAAGGGGCGGGAGGGGAAACTTTGCTTGTGAATATCTCTTAAACCATAAAGGTTTGAGAGATAAGACTTATATCGTTCTTCATGTTTTTTTAATGCCTACAAAATAAAATAAAGAAAAAACGAAGTATTACTATCCCTTTAAGCACCAGACACTGGAGAAATCATGAAGCAAACCAACTGAACCATAGGGAACAAAAAAAAAAAAACCAAAAACAAAACAAACTTCACAATAATTTAACCCTTTAAGGGCCAGCACTTAACGACCACAGGGATTTTTTTTTTTTTTTAATTGATCCAATTCAGGGCTCCCGAGCGGCGTGCAGCCACGTTGAGAGCCCTGAATTCCATGACTTGCCAGGACTGTCACTGGTCCTTAACTGCTGGACAGCTGTGATAGTCCTGGTACGACAATGGTCGTTAAGGGGTTAAATGGTTAGTAATGTATTTTTTAAACGAAAGGAAATATTGTAGATATTAGAAAAATAAATTATCTGGATCAAGTCCCATCTCTCAGAAGAAGATCCTGGTCCCGGGACGAGCCTGCGGCTTTTCAGTAGAGCCAAAATAATGCTATTTAAAAAGAAATACTTAATTGGAACGGTCTGCAAAGTGTGCTTGCAAACCAGGCACACTTTGTAGACCGTCCCAACTAAGTATTTCTTTCTAGACTACGGAAGAGCTGCCGGCCGGTCCCGGGGCCAGGATCTGTCAGCTAGAGGCCGGCGTCAATGAAAGGGGTGGGAGGGGGGAACTTTATCACAGTATATGTCTCAAACCATAAAGTTTTGAGACATGGGACTTGCTTCAGATAATTTATTTTTGTAATATTTACAATATTTCGTTTTATATAAAAAAGACACTACTGTGGGGTTTAACAAGCTGAATGTTAGGAAGGTCTCCAGTGCATTGCCTCCCAATGCATTGGAGACCTCTCTAGGATTCAAGCGCTAAATGCCCAACTGAAGTCATTGGGAATTTTGGGACTTTTCATTTGCCCCTGTGGTGTAGCTGGTTTGTTCCAGAACTATTCCAGTAGTAGCTCAGCCTCACAGTGTCATCCAAGCAAATAGTCATGAAGCTTCCCCTATCATCACTGGATGACACTGGGAAGTCACTGATAGGAAGACCTATGGATAGAATGGGGTGAATGTACAAAAGGATTCTGAGGTAAATCAGGAACTAGAATCAATTTGCAAACCATACACCTGCCTAATGCCAGTTTAGTAACATGCTTATGCGAAAATTCTGACCATTAATGAAACTTGTGCCAAGTGGACAGCTGTAGATGGGGCTGGATTTACATCCCAGAAAACCCTAGACAAGGCATTTCTAAGTGCCCTTAGCTCCACCTACAGCCACACCACATTCCTCATATGGCAGCACCACAACTCCCATCCACTGTTAAAAAAAAGTTTAGGTATCATTCTCGCTGGTAACTTTCTAGTTACATATGAAAACTACATAGGTTTTTTTGTATTGAAAAAAAAATGCAGTTATTTTTAACAATGTGTGCCAGAGGGGTAGGAACGCATTGGTCTGCAATGCGTTCCGTACCCCTCTGGCATTCAAAAGGTTAAAAGCCCTGTACCCCCAGTACAAAAGGACCAAAAATGTATAATTTTACCAACACACATGGCCTGCACACATCACTAATTAACAGAAGAACAAAATGGTATTTTCAACTAAAATTAATATTCCATTGGTTACATGGTAAAACTACCCTAAACAGCTCAATAACTGTATAAAAGCATATATTTCCTGAAAATAGATATCCCACTGCATGAGATGAGGGGTCACTTGCATTTCTATTCTTAGCCTGGTGTGCACAAATGTTTCCAGATAGTGGTGCTAAAGGAAAAAATGAGCTTTTACGTTTCCACTAGCACTGAAAATGTACTGTACTCTACTGAAAAGTTTGAAACTATAGAATTTCCTACTGTACTCATTAGCTACTGCTCAAATTGGTGTGAGCTGACAAACTCTAACGGGTACCAGAAGCAAAAAACCACACCAACTACAAGCTCTAATTTGTCTTATATTTTTTCAAATATGGCTTGCTTGCGTGTACTAAAATGGTTCTATCACCTAAAAAATAAAGAAAAGGTAGACAAGGCACACAATTTTGGGAAGATGATAATCCATCACATCAAATGAGTCACTTGCCTTTCAATACCTAAACTGGTGTCACAAATGTTTCCAGAAGGTGGCACTAAAGGAAAAATAGGATTTTTTTTTTTTTTCATTTCCACACCATAAATGTACTAAAATCTAAAAAACGAAGTAATTTCTTATGGCATTCATTAGGTACCAGTTCCCCCATTAAAAATGGTACCCCACTTGAATGGGCTGACAAACCGTAGGGGGGGCTAGAAGAACAAAATTACACATACCTGTTTTCTTTTTCTAAATAGGCTACCTGCACTAAAATTATCCAAACTATTAGGGATATTATGAAAAGGGAAGGGGATCCCTTAGGATTGAATAGTGATTGAACTACAAAACTGTAAGTACTGAAATATAGTGCTATGTGTTAAAAAAATAAAGAAGACTAGGACCTCAGCTTTAAAGGGATAGTAATGTTTCACAGCTCCAATTGATCTTCACAGTATTTGGGCCATGGAGGGTGTTATTTCAATACTGTCAGAGTTGTAGTTCAAGAGTAATTGAATGATAAAGTATCCCTCTCCTGCCCCTTTTACTGATGTAACACTGCTCAGCTCAGAGCAGAAAGGTGGTATCCAGGTGGATCCAGTGAGGAACAATCTTCAATTAGCATAGGGAAAAACCTGTCAAGGGGGGCAAGGATTTCCTTATGCTCACAGTAAGAAAGAAGATTGTCCCTTGCTGTGAGCTGTCTGGTCAAGAGACCAGATTCCACATCTGAGGGGAGGCGGCTTACACTAGGTAAAAGGAGCGGTAGGAGGAAACATTATCATTCAATTACTCTTGAACTACAACTCTGGCAGTACTGAAATAACACTCTCCATGGCCCAATTACTATGAAGATTAATTGGAGCTGCTGTTTTTGTGAAACATTACTATCCCTTTAACACAAGTATTACTATGCCTTTAATACAAGTATTAGTATCCCTATAACCCATGTAATTCAGTAATGAACAGAGCCATATGTAACGTGTCACATACAGCACAATTTATTTATCACGCATACAGATTGACACGCCTGTTTTTTCTTCCTGCATATGTGCCACTCCTTTCTACTTTTGTGAATCCTGCATCAGACGTTAACCCTTTAAAGATCAGTGGGGTGTTCAACATATTGCACTGCAATGCACTGTGCACCCTTTGGTCCATAAAGGGTTAACATGCTACCTGGCACTAACAGAGCATGCAGCATCATTGTAAATTATTGGTTCAAGAGCCAGTAGAGTGCCTTTTTCTATTAACCATGTGAATGCCAAAGATTTACCCATTGCGAACCTCTCTGGCATTCACACAGTTACTTCCAGTAATTCTGGAGCAAACCAACTGCACCATAATGGAAAAAGAAAGTTTTCCCAAATTCCCACTTGATTTAAATTGGCTCTTGACTACTTGAAAGCTTTAACCCTTCGAGTGCCAGGGGGTACGCAACGGACTGCATACCTCTCTGGCACTCAAAGGGTTAAACAAGGCTTTTAACTCCTTGAATGCCTATTCTGAGGAACTGAAAGTGCATTAAAACCAAGAAAAGCAATGGAAAGAAATGGGTTGGAGACCTTGCTAGCATTTATGGGGTTAAAAACTCCATTTAGATCAATGAACATTTTTATTTGACCCTTATGGTGTAGTTGAGTTACCTCAAAATTATTCCAGTCATGTTTAGCACATCATCCTCATTGTGGCGGATGGCCACTCTGCTCCACATCCAGTGAGAAGAGTAGAATTTTGGGTGGGGTGCAGGCAGAAACATAAGGGCACTTTAATAAGGGAGAGGTCCCTCCACACGCCCTACAGCACTGGCCCGTTCGCTGTTACCATGGTTACTGCTTTATTTTCCCACCTACTGGCCTAACAGTGAGTCAGAACACAGGTGACGAGAGAGAGATGGGGGGGGGGGGGTGACAGGAACAGAGAGGAGGGGAGGCACAAAAGGGAAAGAAAAAGGGCAGTGGAGGGAAAACGAGAAAGAAAGGGAATGAGACTGTCAAGGGGAGGGGGGGAGATCGCAAGAGGTAGAGGGAAGAGTAGCGAGAGTGAAAGATAAAGAGGAGAGCAAGGAAAACAGATAGTGGGGGAGATATGACATCCCCACCTGTACTGTGACTCTAAATCACATCAAGCATACTTTATAGCCGGCCACCCTCATACTAACTTCCACCGACTTCTCCTTTAACCCTTCGAATGCCAGGAGGTGAACAATGCATTGCTTTGCAATGTGTTACACACCCCTACCTCAAAGGCTTATCCTTGAGTTCCAGAAAGATAACAAGCTGTAAATCAATTGGTTTACACACCCCTCTGACACCCACTGGGCTTAATGCACAGAGTGAGTGGGAATGGGATGTGCTGGTAAAAGTAACTTGCAGGTCATGGAAGGGGTTAAAGTATATATAAGCCAGTCTGTTCAGACAGTGGAGCTAAAAGTGCATTAGGGGCCATAACTCACTTCTTAGTCTGGGCTGTAGGACATTAAGGGATCAATGAGAGTCCCCTGGGGCTGGGAGGAATGGAGTCAGCAGATAATACAGGAGGAGGCCCCTTCTGACTAGTACAGTGCTGGGGTAGTAGTAACACACTCTACACGACTGGATTATGGGATAGAAAGGGTTACACTAAGGTATAGAGGATTAGTGACGGAGGATTGTGTATGGAAGCAGTACAGTAGGACTGGAGAGGATTACACTGCAGTACAGAGTAGCATCTGAGCTTTGTTTAAGAAATCAGTACAGTAGTAATGGAGACAATTACATCCAGGAGTAACTGAGCTGTGTGTAAGGAAGTAGTACTAGAGGAGTAATGACTGAGCTGTGTGTATGGAATCAGTACAGTAGTACTAGGGAGGATTACACTGGTGTATAGAGTAGTGATAGAGCTGTGTGTATAGAGTCAGTAAAGTAGCGCTAGGGAGGATTACACTGGAGTATAGAGTAGTGACTGAGCTGTGTGTATAGAGTCAGTAAAGTAGTACTAGGGATGATTACCCTGGAGTATAGAGTAGTGACTGAGCGGTGTAGATAGAATCAGCAAAGTAGTACTAGGGAGGATTACCCTGGAGTATAGAGTAGTGACTGAGCTGTGTGGATAGAATCAGCAAAGTAGTACTAGGGAGGATTACCTCGGAGTATAGAGTAGTGACCGAGCTGTGTGGATACAATCAGCAAAGTAGTACTATGGAGGATTACCCTGGAGTATAGAGTAGTGACAGAGCTGTGTGGACAGAATCAGCAAAGTAGTACTAGGGAGGATTACCCTGGAGTATAGAGTAGTGACTGAGCTGTGTGGATAGAATCAGCAAAGTAGTACTAGGGAGGATTACCCTGGAGTATAGAGTAGTGACTGGATAGAATCAGTAAAGTAGTACTAGGGAGGATTACCTTGAAGTATAGAGTAGGTGCTGAGCTGTTTGGATAGAATCAGTAAAGTAGTACTAGGGAGGATTACACTGGAGTATAGAGTAGTGACTGATCTGTGCGGATGGAATCAGTAAAGTAGTAATAGGGAGGATTACACTGGAGTATAGAGTAGCGACTGAGCTGTGTGGATAGAATCAGCAAAGTAGTACTAGGGAGGATTACCCTGGAGTATAGAGTAGTGACTGAGCTGTGTGGATAGAATCAGCAAAGTAGTACTAGGGAGGATTACCCTGGAGTATAGAGTAGTGACTGGATAGAATCAGTAAAGTAGTACTAGGGAGGATTACCTTGAAGTATAGAGTAGGTGCTGAGCTGTTTGGATAGAATCAGTAAAGTAGTACTAGGGAGGATTACACTGGAGTATAGAGTAGTGACTGATCTGTGCGGATGGAATCAGTAAAGTAGTAATAGGGAGGATTACACTGGAGTATAGAGTAGCGACTGAGCTGTGTGGATAGAATCAGCAAAGTAGTACTAGGGAGGATTACCCTGGAGTATAGAGTAGTTACTGAGCTGTGTGGATAGAATCAGTAAAGTAGGTCTAGGGAGGATTGACCGAGCTGTGTGGATAGAATCAGCAAAGTAGTACTAGGGAGGATTACCCTGGAGTATAGAGTAGTAACTGAGCTGTGTGGATAGAATCAGCAAAGTAGTACTAGGGAGGATTACCCTGGAGTATAAAGTAGTGACTGGATAGAATCAGTAAATTAGTACTAGGGAGGATTACTCTGGAGTATAGAGTAGTGACTGAGCTGTGTGTATAGAATCAGTAAAATAGTACTAGGGAGGATTACCCTGGAGTATAGAGTAGTGACTGAGCTGTGTGTATAGAATCAGTAAAGTAGTACTAGGGAGGATTACATTGGAGTATAGATGAGTAGTGACTGAGCTGTGTGTATAGAATCAGTAAAGTCGTAATAGAGAGAATTACACTGGCGTACAGAGAAGTGACTGAGCTGTGCATATGGAATCACAGTAGTAATAAAGAGGATTAGACTGGAGTATAGAGGAGAAGTGACTGAGCTGTGTGTATGGAATCAGTGCAGTAGTAATAGAGAGCAATACACTGCCGTATAGAGTAGTGACTGTGTGTATGGAAGCAGTACAGTAGTACTAGGGAGGGTTACACTGCAGTATAAAGTAGTGACTGAGCTGTAGTACTAGGGAGGGTTGCACTGCAGTATAAAATAGTGATTGAGCTGTAGTACTAGGGAGGGTTACACTGCAGTATAAAGTAGTGACTGAGCTGTGTGTATGGAATAAGTGTGGTAATAATAGAGAGCATTACACTGTCGTATAGAGTAGTGACTGAGCTGTGTGTATGGAAGCAGTACAGTAGTACTAGGGAGGGTTACACTGTCGTATAGAGTAGTGACTCAGCTGTGCGTATGGAAGCAGTACACTAATACTAGGGAGGGTTACACTGCAGTGTAAAGGAGAGGTGACTGAGCTGTGTGTAAGGAATCAGTACTAGAGAGGATTACACTTCAGTATAGAGGAGTATTATTATTATTATGAATTATTTATATAGCACCAGCTGTACAATAAGAAATCAGTACAATAGTAGTAGGGACGGTTACACTACAGTATAGAGTAGTGACTGAGATGTGTGTATGAAATCAGTACAGTAGTACTAGAGAGGATTACACTGCAGTATACAGGAGTAGTGACTGGGCTGTGTGTGGAATCAGTACAGTAGTAATAAAGAGGATTACACTGCAGTATAGAGGAGTAGTGACTGAGCTGTGCATATGGAATCAGTAAAGTAGTACTTGAGAAGATTACGCTGCAGTATAGAGTAGTAACTAACCTGTTTGTATGGAATCAGTAATAGAGAGGAGGATTACACTGCAGTATAGAGGAATAGTAACTGAGCTGTGTGTATAGAATCAGTACAGTAGTACTAGGGAGGGTTACACTGCAGTATAGAGTAGGGGCTGAGCTGTGCGTATGGAAGCAGTACAGTAGTACTAGTTAGGGTTACACTGCAGTATAGAGGATAAGTGACTGGGCTGTGTGTAAGGAATCAATACAGTAGTATTGGAGAGGACTGCAGTACAGCACGGAAGAGAAATGACAGAACTTAATCAATACAGTAGTACTAGGGAGGGTTACACTGCAGTATAAAGGAGAGGTGACTGAGCTGTGTGTAAGGAATCAGTACAGTAGTACTAGGGAGGGTTACACTGCAGTATAAAGGAGAGGTGACTGAGCTGTGTGTAAGGAATCAGTACAGTAGCACTAGATAGGGTTACACTGTAATACAGAGGGATGCTTATAGAGCTGTGTGTCAATTCAGTACATTAAGATAATTGTAGGTATCCAGGACTACTTACATAGCTATGCGTGGAATACAGACTGGTTTGTATTGCAGTATAGGGATGTAGTGGCAGAGACGTGTGTGGTGGTACAGGAATAGCAAAGACATCCCACAGACCCACAATGGGTTAGCAAGGTTTAGGACTGCACCTGTTCTCCCGATCAACTTTCCTGCCCTAATCCCTCATTATCATGTGAAGCGCAGACTCTGCATACAGACAGTCACATAATGTATGATTCCTGTCTCTGCTCATACATGAATAAGAACATGTAATCAGGTAAATGCCCACTTATTACCAGTTGTCAGATAGAAAGCATGCTAATCCCATACACTTGACATTAATCACTAGAATGTGTATTTTCTCCTTATTTAAATGTGCGACTGGGTGCAAATCATGGTGTTCCAACCTACCACATTTAGATAACAAACAGACTGGCACTGCCAATGCCTACCCTGTGTATTGATGTATAAAAGAGCAAGGCTGTCACTAGAATGTGCCTGTACTTTGTATATAGATCATGATGAAGTAGTGTGTGTGTCTGTGTGTTTGGACAGGGGAATTGGAACTACCGCTACCCATGCTGTACATGTACAATATATAGATGTCATTATGTTGTATTGATAATGAGGGGAAGCTGGCATTGTTGTTGTATAGATGTCATGTATGTACGTACTTGTATATGTATGTATGTGTGTCGGGGGGGGGGGGGAGTTGATACTGCTGCTATGCAGGCTGTACTGTGTATAGATGATGCAATGGTACTGTAGTAAGTGAGAGAGGTGGAACTCATATGGTCCATGCTTAGTTGTGTATAGGTACCATGGTATAGTAGTGTGTGTGTGTGTATGTTGTGTGTGAGTGAGGGGGGAGTTGATACTGCTGCTATGCAGGCTGTACTGTGTATTGGACTATGCAATGGTATTGTAGTAAGTGGGAGAGGAGGGCACTGATATGATCCATGCTTTGTTGTGTATAGGTACCATGGTATAGTAGTGTGTGTGTGTGTGTATGTATGTATGTTGTGTGTGTGTGGGGGGGGGGAAGCTGAAACCGCTGCTATGCAGGCTGTACTGTGTATAGATGCTATGGTGTAGTAATATGTGCAGGTGGATGGAAAAGCTGTGGCCAAGGCTTCACTCTGTATAGGGGGAGTGGAAACTGACACTGCTGCCCAGGCCACCCTGTGTATAGATGCCAAGGTGTAGTAGTATGTGTAGGAGGATGAAAAAGCTGTAGCCAATGCTTCACTCTGTATAGATACAACGGTATCGCTGTTTGTGTGTGTGTGTGTGTGTGTGTGCTTGCACATGGGGGAGTGGAGACTGGTACTGCTGCTTCCCAGGCCACCCTGTGTATAGATGCCACGGTGTAGCAGTACTGGCATAGTGAAGCTGGCACTGCTACTGCCCTGGTCTTACAGTAGGTGGAGATGATGCTCAGTATCTTGATATATATATGCGCTTTGCTGCTGGCAGCTGTACACACAGTGTTTACACAGACATTACCATGGATTGTGTACCTACTGCTAATATACCAGGAGCTGGAGAAGGTGGGAGAGAGAACGAGAGAGAGAGAAGGGGGAATAGGTACAGAGAGCAGGAAAGCGAGATGAAACCATGACAGGGAGGGAAGATATAAAACAGGGAGGGTAAAGGGGCCTTAAAATTAAACAAAAGGGGAGTAATTAAGGGGAATCCAACAGTAGAGTACTGGAGAATTTACAAGTTCCTGTTGATTTACATGGGATTTTTAGCAGCCTGATGTCTCCATAGCACTGTGGAGCGACGTACTGGAGACCGCACTAGCACTCAAAGGTTAGAACCCCATTTAAACCTTTGAGTGCCAGAGAGGTATCCAACGAACTGCGTTGTAATGCACTGAATATCTCTTCAGCACTCAGAGGGTTAAATCAACAGAAGTTTGTGGGATTTCTTATCTTTTCCCCCCATGGAGCAGCTGGCTTGCCACATACTTACTGCGCATTGTTTTAACCATTTGAATGCCAGAGGGGAACCAACGCTTTGGAAAGCAATGCGTTGCGTGTCCCTATGGCACTCAAAGGGTTATATATAAGAAAAATTAGAGAAATTATGGGGTAAACCAAGTGTATAACAGAGAAAGAATAAATATTTAGACTGATTTCAACTTGACTTTTAACTCTTTGATTGCAAAACAATGCATCAAAGGGATTAAAAAGTCTAATTTAAATCAGTGAAGATGTAGGGAAGTTCTAGTCACCCCCTACAGTGGAGTTGGTTTACCCCATAATTGTGTCGCTTTGCTTTTATACATATATATGGGCCTTTATTTTTTAAAGTCCAATTAAAATTCACCCTATGATGCAGTTGGTTTGCCCCCAAATGGCTCCAGTTTCCTTTTATACAAAAAAAGTCCTATGTGTGTTTTTAAAGGGATAGTAATACTTGCAAATTACTAATCCCCATACTGTAGCTTTGTTAAAAAGAAACTTATTGCCCCCAGTGTCATCTCTCAAACCCTTAAGGTTTGAGAGATGATAGCGCTCAACGTTCCCCCTCCCTCCCCCTTCCCTGACTGAACGCTGACTGCAGGGATATCCGGTATTACTTGCATCAGGCGGCTCTGCAGCATTGCCGAGATCGCGTTTATAAAAAATAAATCTTTCACTAAAACAGTCTTATACGTGTGTTTGCAAACCAAGCACACGTAGAAGACTGTTTCAGTGAAAGAATTCTTTTTTATAAACGTGATCTCGGCTCAGCTGCAGAGCTGCCTGATGCACATAAGACTGTTGATCGACAGCTTCCCCTGCAGTCAGTGTTCAGTCAGGGAAGGGGGAGGGAGGGGGGAACTTTGAGCGCTATAATTTCTCAAGCCATAAGGGTTTGAGAGATGACACCGGGGCAATAAGTTTCTTTTTTTTTTTTTATTTAGATTCCAGACTCCCTGAACAGCGTGCAGCCGCGGGGGGAGCCCGGAATCCCATGCTGGTCATAGTACATCATGGGTCGTTAACTCAGATCAACTCATGACGTACTATGACTGTCAAGGGTCGTTAAGGGGCTAATAACTAGCCACAAGTTGCAAATAAAACCCAATTTGACATTGGAAAATATACAAGGACACATGTATCAACTTGTCACTAAGAAATTCTATTCAGTAGTCTATTGTGTTGGCTGTCTTTAAAGGGATAGTAAAGGTTAGGTATGAATGTATCGCCGATTCTTCTACATACTTCTATATAACGATGTGTACCTTTGTAATCGTACATAAGGTTAGTGTTTTCTTTTTATTCTATATTTAAGTTTCCCCCTCCCGTCCTTGTTACTTACGTCAAGCAGTCTCCACTCACATGTGAAATCCGCTCATCAGACCGGACAGATTGCAATGAGGGACAATCTTCTGTGTATCAGTATAAGGAAAACCCTGTCCCGTTGATGAAGGAGGGTAGGATTTTAACTATGCTGATGGAAGGAAGATTGTCCCCCGTTGCGATCCATCCGCACCAGCTTGCAGCTGTTAGTAGATGATTCATGACATAAGTAAAAGGAGTGGATTACAGTTTACATCCTCAGCCAGCCCTGTGTCTCCACCTGTTGTTGGACTACAACTTTGGAAGATTCCAGGCCCCCAAAATATTAACAACTTTTTCCAGAAAACCCATGGCCAAAAGCCAAGCTAATGCATTATTACTGAACTGTGCCATCCCAAGCTTAGTGGCATAAGAGGAAGAAGATGGTTATACAAGAGTGGAATGTGGTCATAATGTTGGTTGACAAAGACAAAGGTGTGCTGGGGAGCTAGCAGAGAGGGTACCACATTAGTCCTCAAGTGAAGGACCTCTACCTGTTGTGGTCTACAGCTCCCATCATCCCCAGCCAGCTGCCGGGCGGCCAGCTGGCTGTGATGACTGGATTTGTAGCCCCCAACAGCTGTAGAAATTGAACAAGACAGAAGAGATGGAGACAATGGATCATAGAAGTATTAAATGGATAGTAATGTTTCATAATAAAAGCAGCTCTAATTAATCATCATAGTATTTGGACTTTGGAGAGTGTTATTTCAATTCTGTCAGAGTTGTAGTTCCAGAATGATTCAACGACAAAGTATCCCCCTCCCGCCCCTTTTACTGATGTAACACTGTTCAACCATATCAGAAGGGAGGTGCCCAGGTAGACTGCAGAGAGAGACAATCTTCAATTAAGATAAGGGAAAAACCTGAAAAATTTGTCAAGGGGGGCAGGGCCTTCATTATTCTCATAGGAAGAAGATTGTCCCCTGCTGTTATCTGTCTGGTCTTACAACCAGATTCCACATCTGAGAAGAGATGGCTTACACTAGGTAAAAGGGGCGGGAGGGGAAACTTTGCTTGTGAATATCTCTCAAACCATAAAGGATTGAGAGATAAGACTTATATCGCTCTTCATGTTTTTTTAATGCCTACAAAATAAAATAAAGATAAAATGAAGTAATACTATTCCTTTAAGGAAAAAGAGGAGCAACATAAGAAAGGGACAGTGGTAAATCACAGGCAAAAGTTTGGAAAAGAGATGGAAAATGGAAGCTATAAAACGAGAGAGAACAAGGAGTACGAGAAGGTGATAAGAGAGACAAACACGGGGAAATTAGATGGAGCAGAAGACAGACGGTGATCCAAAGACACAGTGATGATCCTGTTTAATGTAAATTCTGCCTGTCTATAATATAACCCAGGACCTCCGGGAAAATGGGAGGTGCAGGATAACATGCTTCTAATAAAGGGAGAGGAGGATGGGAGGGAGGGGGTAGAGACAGGAAGAGAGAGAGAGAGAGCAAAAGGAGGGGTGGAAATACAGAGACTGTGGGGAAGAAAAAGGGAGAGAGAAAGGTCCTGTAAAGGAGGGACAGAGGGAGTGAGATGAAAGAGCAAGAAGAGGGGAGGACGGACAGGTTTAGAGTGGAGAGAAGAGGACAGGGAGTTGGCAGAAAAATACACTGAAGCCACAACGCAACTCATCTGATCCTATGGTTGGGTGTTGGATTACAGCTGGAGGACCACAGCTTGCCAACCTCTGATGTAAAGTGGTCAGAATATCCAGGAAAACATGGAGATAAACAAAGATAAGGACAGAGACTGATGCCTTGGATGCTAGTAATATCTCCAACATATTGCTCTGCAAAGCATTGAAGCCATCATTAGCATCCAAGGGGTTAACCCTTTCAGTGCCAGAGACTGGCACTGAAAGGGTCAAAGAGTAAAAGTGAATGATGGAAGGCGGGAGAACGGATGGCAAAACAAAAGAAAGAGAGGGCGGAGCAGAGCAGAGCCAGAAAAGGCTTAGATAGCAGGAGTAATGGTGTGAGAGATGGAGAGGAGGTGAGATACAGCAGTGATGGAGTGAGTGAGGGAGACATGGAACGGATAAGCTATATGGCAGAGCTCCCCCACTCTCCTCCCTCTCCCCCACAGTAGCAGAGACACAGGGAACACTCCCCCCTCCCCTTGTTTTCTGCACTATTGATAAATACATTAGAGTGTGGGATACAGAGCAGCTGCAGAACTGGCAGAGCAGGGGTTAACCCTGGAGGTGCCGTACAGCCTGAGAACACAGCAGGCAGAGATCTCGCCACGTTCAGAAGCTAGGAAGGGGTTAAGGTTTGGGCCTTACCTTCCTGCTCCAACTTCCACGTGGTTCATTATGGAGACTTTTTGGAATCAACAGCTGCTTTGTGTTTGCTGCATTAGCACGAGAGACGTGTCTGCAAAACATACACACACACACACACACACCAATATAGGCACGCAGGCGCACACACACACAAATCCATATAAACAAACACACACAAGTCTGTATAGGTACACATACACCCCCACAAATCCATACAGGCACACAAAAACACAAGCTTGTATTTGCACACACAAACATCCACGCACACAAATCAATACAGGCACAGAAACACACAACTCTGAATGGACACACACACACACACAAAAATACACAAGTCTGTATGGACACACACACACACACAGAAACAAGCAACTCTGTATGGACACACACACACACACAGAAATACACAAGTCTGTATGGACACACACACACACACAGAAACAAGCAACTCTGTATGGACACACACACACACACAGAAACAAGCAACTCTGTATGGACACACACACACACACAGAAACAAGCAACTCTGTATGGACACACACACACACACAGAAACAAGCAACTCTGTATGGACACACACACACACAGAAACAAGCAACTCTGTATGGACACACACACACACAGAAACAAGCAACTCTGTATGGACACACACACACACAGAAACACGCAACTCTGTATGGACACACACACACACACAGAAACAAGCAACTCTGTATGGACACACACACACACACAGAAACACACAAGTCTGTATGGACACACACACACACACAGAAACAAGCAACTCTGTATGGACACACACACACACACAGAAACACACAAGTCTGTATGGACACACACACACACACAGAAACACACAAGTCTGTATGGACACACACACACACAGAAACAAGCAACTCTGTATGGACACACACACACACAGAAACAAGCAACTCTGTATGGACACACACACACACAGAAACAAGCAACTCTGTATGGACACACACACACACACAGAAACACACAAGTCTGTATGGACACACACACACACACAGAAACAAGCAACTCTGTATGGACACACACACACACACAGAAACACACAAGTCTGTATGGACACACACACACACACAGAAACAAGCAACTCTGTATGGACACACACACACACACAGAAATACACAACTCTGTATGGACACACACACACACACAGAAACAAGCAACTCTGTATGGACACACACACACACACAGAAATACACAAGTCTGTATGGACACACACACACACACAGAAATACACAAGTCTGTATGGACACACACACACACACAGAAACACACAAGTCTGTATGGACACACACACACACACAGAAACAAGCAACTCTGTATGGACACACACACACACACAGAAATACACAACTCTGTATGGACACACACACACACACAGAAACAAGCAACTCTGTATGGACACACACACACACACAGAAACAAGCAACTCTGTATGGACACACACACACACACAGAAACACGCAACTCTGTATGGACACACACACACACACAGAAACAAGCAACTCTGTATGGACACACACACACACACAGAAACAAGCAACTCTGTATGGACACACACACACACACAGAAACAAGCAACTCTGTATGGACACACACACACACAGAAACAAGCAACTCTGTATGGACACACACACACACACAGAAACACACAAGTCTGTATGGACACACACACACACACAGAAACAAGCAACTCTGTATGGACACACACACACACACAGAAACACACAAGTCTGTATGGACACACACACACACACAGAAACACACAAGTCTGTATGGACACACACACACACACAGAAATACACAACTCTGTATGGACACACACACACACACAGAAACAAGCAACTCTGTATGGACACACACACACACACAGAAATACACAAGTCTGTATGGACACACACACACACACAGAAACACACAAGTCTGTATGGACACACACACACACACACAGAAACACACAACTCTGTATGGACACACACACACACACAGAAATACACAAGTCTGTATGGACACACACACACACACAGAAATACACAAGTCTGTATGGACACACACACAGAAATACACAACTCTGTATGGACACACACACACACACAGAAACAAGCAACTCTGTATGGACACACACACACACAGAAACAAGCAACTCTGTATGGACACACACACACACAGAAACACGCAACTCTGTATGGACACACACACACACACAGAAACAAGCAACTCTGTATGGACACACACACACACACAGAAACACACAAGTCTGTATGGACACACACACACACAGAAACAAGCAACTCTGTATGGACACACAGATCTCCAGTCTCTCTCCCATACACACACACAAACAAATCCATACAGGCACAGAAACACACAAGTATGTATGGACACAAATACACACAAACACATCCCCAGTCTCTCTCCCATACACACACACAAACATGCAAGTCTGTATGGACACATACCTCCAGTCTCTCTCCCATACACACACTCACAAACACACACACAAATATACACAAACACATCCCCAGACTCTCTCCCATACACACACACAAACACACAAGTCTGTATGGACACATACCTCCAGTCTCTCTCCCATACACACATTCACACATTCAAACATTCTCAAACATACACAAATACACATAATCAAGCACAATTTTTATACACAAATATCTCTCTCATAGATAGGTGTAGGTAGGCAGATAGACAGACAGACAAACAAAACTTCGACCCACTAATAAACTGCATGAAGAACATTACTTAAGTGTGATTTTTCTTCTACACATCAATATATTTATTCCTGTCAAATTGCATCATGGCATATGCATGCTTGACTCTTATATATGTATACTGGAAATATAATTAGTTTTTCAGGGAGAAAAAAAAAAAAGAACAGACCACATTATTCAGATAATATACACATTAACCAGATGTGTCTGAATATAAAGGGAAAATGAAAAACTTGTAATTGCTTTATTTCCATAAATTTCACATGCTCTAACAATCCACTAGATCACCAGTAAGAAGATCACATACCTCCCAACATTTTAAATGGCCAAAGAGGGACACTTTTGTTTTATGTCGTGGACATGGGAGTGTAGCTGGTGGGCAGGGCATTTCCAAGATTTTTTTTAGGCTATTTCACAACCTATTGACACCTCAATATGTAACCTAATAAATTACTTATAACAAGACCAATGTATTTTATTTACACAGACTAATTTATAAACACATATACTGAACTTTAAACAAACATTAATGTGAGTTTTATTGCTGTAGAACAACATTATACACTTATATACACACCACAAAGTATGATCTACTAAAAAGAGGGACATCGGGGTGGGAGAGAGGGACAGGGGGATTTTGGTCTAAAAGAGGGACTGTCCCTCCTAAAGAGGGACACTTGGGAGGTATGAGCTAATTTCTACTCAATTTAGACTGCCACATCTGAATCATGTCAATGGATCACATCAACATTATTCAGAATATAGACTGTAGCCATGACAGATTACTAAAAACAAACCAGTGCTGCCCATTCCTCTTAGCCCCGCCTCACCAGCTACCCCATCAATATATTGTGTCCCCTTCCCCACTGTCCATTTCCCTTCCCATTAAAATATTGTGTCCCCTTCCCCCTGTCCTTTCCCCTTCCAATCAATATATTGTGTCCCTTTCCCCCTGTCCTTTCCCCTTCCCATCAATTTATTGTGTCCCCTTTCCCCTGTCCTTTCCCCTTCCCATCAGTATATTGTGTTCCTTCCCCCCTGTCCTTTCCCCTTCCCATCAATATATTGTGTCCCCTTACCCCTGTCCTTTCCCCTTCCCATCAATATATTGTGTCCCTTTCCCCGCTGTCCTTTCCCCTTCCCATTAATATATTGTGTCCCCTTCCCCCTGTCCTTTCCCCTTCCCATTAATATATTGTGTTCCCTTCCCCCCTGTCCTTTCCCCTTCCCATCAATATATTGTGTCCCCTTCCCCACTGTCCTATCCCCTTCCCATCAATATATTGTGTCCCTTTCCCACTGTCCTATCCCCTTCCCATCAGTATATAGTGTTCCCTTCCCCACTGTCCTTTCCCCTTCCCATCAATATATTGTGTCCCCTTCCCCCTGTCCTTTCCCCTTCCCATCAATATATTGTGTCCCCTTCCCCCTGTCCTTTCCCCTTCCCATCAATATATTGTGTCCCCTTCCCCCTGTCCTTTCCCCTTCCCATCAATATATTGTGTCCCCTTCCCCCTGTCCTTTCCCCTTCCCATCAATATATTGTGTTCCCTTCCCCCTGTGCTTTCCCGTTCCCATCAATATATTGTGTCCCCTTCCCCACTGTCCTATCCCCTTCCCATCAATATATTGTGTCCCCTTCCCCCGTCCTTTCCCCTTCCCATCAATATATTGTGTCCCCTTCCCCCCCGTCCTTTCCCCTTCCCATCAATATATTGTGTCCCCTTCCCCACTGTCCTTTCCCCTTCCCATCAATATATTGTGTCCCCTTCCCCCTGTCCTTTCCCCTTCCCATCAATATATTGTGTCCCCTTCCCATCAATATATTGTGTCCCCTTCCCCCCGTCCTTTCCCCTTCCCATCAATATATTGTGTCCCCTTCCCCACTGTCCTTTCCCCTTCCCATCAATATATTGTGTCCTCTTCCCCCTGTCCTTTCCCCTTTCCCATCAATATATTGTGTCCCCTTCCCCACTGTCCTATCCCGTTCCCATCAATATATTGTGTCCCCTTCACCCTGTCCTTTCCCCTTCCCATCAATATATTGTGTCCCCTTCACCCTGTCCTTTCCCCTTCCCATCAATATATTGTGTCCCCTTCACCCTGTCCTTTCCCCTTCCCATCAATATATTGTGTCCCCTTCCCCCGTCCTTTCCCCTTCCAATCAATATATTGTGTCCCCTTTCCCCTGTCCTTTCCCCTTCCCATCAATATATTGTGTCCCCTTCACCCTGTCCTTTCCCCTTCCCATCAATATATTGTGTCCCCTTCCCCACTGTCCTTTCCCCTTCCCATCAATATATTGTGTCCCCTTCCCCACTGTCCTATCCCCTTCCCATCAATATATTGTGTCCCCTTCCCCCTGTCCTTTCTCCTTCCCATCAATATATTGTGTCCCTTTCCCCTGTCCTTTCCCCTTCCCATCAGTATATTGTGTCCCCTTCCCCCTCGTCCTTTCCCCTTCCCATTAATATATTGTGTCCCCTTCCCCCTGTCCTTTCCCCTTCCCATCAATATATTGTGTCCCCTTCCCCCTGTCCTTTCCCCTTCCCATTAATATATTGTGTCCCCTTCCCCCTGTCCTTTCCCCTTCCCATTAATATATTGTGTCCCCTTCCCCCTGTCCTTTCCCCTTCCCATCAATATATTGTGTCCCCTTCCCCCTGTCCTTTCCCCTTCCCATTAATATATTGTGTCCCCTTCCCCCTGTCCTTTCCCCTTCCCATCAATATATTGTGTCCCCTTCCCCACTGTCCTTTCCCCTTCCCATCAATATATTGTGTCCCCTTCCCCCTGTCCTTTCCCCTTCCCATTAATATATTGTGTCCCCTTCCCCCCTGTCCTTTCTTCCCCCCTGTCCTACCTCAGCTTTATTCTTCTGCCCCCAGCCTATTCCTTGGCCCCCTCGTCCCCACAGACCAAGGTTTGTTCAGTGCTCATCCAACTCCACTTATTCATTTCTTGCAACCCCTTTGTAGACCTTGATACGAATCCAATGGTGAACAACATGTCACTATCTAGCTGTTAGACTGTGTACAGCTCCCAGCATTTTCATATCCCTTAGCTGCTTTAAGATGGGTGCAATAGCCCAATAACAGTTAGGGAATCAGAGGTTTCTCACTACTCTTTTGGTCTGCAGGTGCTATCCTGACAGTATGAAACTGAATTTTGCAATTTTCATTTATGACTTGTTCTGGCATAATGCCAAATGACAGACATGCTCTTCCAGTTATAATTACTTATTGTGTCCACCCAATCTGTTTTCAACAGCATACCAGAAAGAGTCATGCGACAATTATATAACATAGTATTGCTTAATATCTCAATCAATTAATGTAGTTTCAGGGCCATTTTAACAATAAGGAAAGGTGTCCTGGTGGAAGGAGAAACTCAGTACAACTTAACACAAATGGGAACCCTCTGGATCTCCCACTGATGACCTGGGGCACAAAATAGTCTGCTCTCACATCAAGCCATATTTGAAAACTCAGAATTGTGTCAAGCTATGATAAGTGAAAGAACATAAAGGGTAGTTATTATATTTTACTGAGTCAACTCCTGTGGGAGAAAACATATTAAAAAGCCTGGAGCTGCACAGTGTATAACTAGGATTGGATTTCCCAACAGGCAGAGTAGGGCAACTGCCTAAAGTTCCACATCTAGAGGTGGTGCATCAATTGTGATGAGTGTGGCTGTGGGCCGAACAATCTCAGTGTCCCCGCACTAGTTTTGTATTCTTTACAGACTATTATTTAATCCCTTTGACAACAGAGAGTTTTCAAATGCATTGCAAAGCAATGTGTTTGAGTTCTCTCCAGCAACCAAGTGGTTAAGTTTGTGGGGTTTGTTTTTTTTATTTATATTTTTGGTCCTTTCTTGTTATAGGTCATGGGTATTTTCTGTGCCAGGAAATAGTGAATACGACTGGGGGAGGGGCCATGTAGGGAATGGGGGTGTGGTCACTGGAGCAGGTAAAGGCACCTAGAGTGCCTTGCCTATGGGCACTTGAGATGTGCCTACAGCCCCATAACAGCTCCTATCAGACATCTGGGGGTTCAGATGACTGACCCTCTGCTGGAACACAACCCCTAAGTTTGCAGCTCTCAGCCACGAGTTGTGAGCACAGTACACACAGGCCTGCTGTGTTAGGTTTTCAAGCCAGATACAGACAGGTCCACTACAACACTGTGGGCTGAGCACAGTACATTCACTTTTAGCAGAAGGGGAAAACAGGTCTAGTTAATGTTTAACCCCTTGGGTGCTAGGGAGGTCTCCAACTCATTGCTTCGCAAGGTGATTGGAGATCAGTCTGGCATCCAAGGGGTTAAGGTGGCCTGCTATTTTATCCAGAGCCCATAAAAGACGTAACCCTTGGAGTGAGAGGTAGCTAATGAATTGAAACGCAATGCATTTGATACCTTTCTGGCACTCAAAGGGTTAACACAACCCTGTAAACACAACCCTTATACCTTTTTCTGGCACTCAAAGGGTTAACACAACCCTTTACATTCTAATAACCAATCCTGTGCCATTACATGCATTTGATACATTTTTCTGGCACTCAAAGGGTTAACACAACCCTGTACATTCTAATAACCAATCCTGCGCCATTACATTCATTTGATTCCTTTCTGGCACTCAAAGGGTTAACACAACCCTGTACATTCTAATAACCAATCCTGTGCTATTACAAAATGAGCTTCAACAGGAGGCACCTGGAGCAAAGAAACTAATCCTGTATAATAAAAAGCTAGAACGTTTGTCCGATGCAGTCATGCGCAGTAGAGACTGCCCCAACGCACAGAATGCTGGGAGGTGTAAGAATGCTGGGAGCATTCTGTGTGTTCGGTCAGTCTTTACAGCGCATGACTGCCAGTGAGGCGGTAGCAGTACGCAGAGCAGGACCGGCCTCTTAACCCTTTGAGTTCCCGAGGGGTACGAAAGGGTTAACATCACTCAGACCTTGGCCCATGTGCACGGGCTTTTACACTAGTCATCACACAAATGGACAGACAGCTTTATTTGTAGGAAAATAATATATTAACCAAATATACTGGGATATCTTTCCGGCCAATGTAACGTTTATGAAATCTTTAGTTATGTAGAGCAGAAGTGGCATAAATGTAATTAGTACTAATTGTACATGCAGAGTTGAGCCTGGTACATAACTGACAGCATTCCAGAGGAACATGATTGCAGGTTTTCAGTTGTACTAATGTCAGACATTAGTGCATGGCAAGCTACATGTTCCGGTTAACAGCTGGCAAAATGCTTAAAGGGACAGGGTTTATCCCCCTGAGTAAAACAACGAAACTCCCACTGCTGAAAGGTGTTTTATTCATAAGTTATTACAGCAAACAGTTGAATTTCTTACATGCAATATCACAGTGGCCTGAGATTGTACAGTGGCGCTGTTGCTACACCATCCTACGGAGATTTATGGTCTATGGACCAGAGCTGTCTATAAGATGGTGTAACAACAGCATCACTGTACAATTTCAGGCCACTGTCATACTGCACCTAAAAAAAATCAACTTTGAGCTGTAATAACTATTGAATAAAACAAATTTCAGCAGTGAGAGTACCCTTTTTTTTACTCAGGGGGATAAACACTACAATATATATTTTTTTACATATTAAGTATTACTATCCCTTTAAAAAAATTAAATAAATAAATTAAAGGAACAGTACACTTTTTTGTTTATGAAAAACATGCAATAGGAATTTTGGCACTTTCACTGCTGGAAAGTTTTCCATTCAAAACTTATTTCAGCTCAATTTTGCTTTTTTTTAAATAACCATTTAATATTGCTTTGCAATGCATTACACACCCCTCTGGCATTCAAAGGGTTAAACTACAATTTTCTATTATATGGGAGATGCAATCAGAGGATCAAGCTCTCGCTTAGAGTTCATTATAAAAAGAAATTGCCTGTAGGGCACCAGTCGGGACCACTGAGCACAAAAAGGAGTATGCAGTATATTCATTTTTGAATGAAAAATCTTCCAGAAAGGGGAATACCCTTGATTTTTTCAACAGAATAATTCCTGTTAAAAATAATGCGCCAGTGGTGATGTTGTCCATTGAGACAGGTTCTACAATGAGCTATAGTGTCTTTCACACCGGACACTATTGCCTCATGTGAACACGACAACATCCAACATGCTGCATGTTTCAATCATTTCACACAGGAAGGAAGTATACATACGTGGCCAAAAACATTTTGGGACACCTCCATTTTTGCTACTTTTAGTTATTGCCATATAAGTTGACAAAAACATTAAAAAAACATGTCAACATTGGGTATTTCTAAAATCAAGACACATATAATCTATTTAGCAAGGTTTTTTGGTTTTTTTAGCATTTGTAGATGTGTAAAAGATTTTTAGTGCCGAAGTTAAACAAAAAAAGTGCATTTGTTACATTTGTTTCATCATATTTTATAAATTGTTTTACAGGAAATGTGATGAAAATAATGGTATCACTAGAAAGCCCATCTTATGGCAAGAAAAACAGTATATATGTGGGTACATTAAAGTGGAACTACCACCCGACACAATCTTTAGCTTCACTAAGTCTCCATCTGGCGACTAGCTGCTTAGTAGCGTTAGTCTCCAGAATAATTACCTTATTTAATAGATTTCTCCTCTCTTCCCCGGCTGACAGGCAGGACGGAGCGCGGACATCTTGCCATTGTGACGTCTGCGTGTCTGCGCTGTCAGTCCCAGCCGGAGCCAAATGGCTCCTAAGCCACGCCTCCTAGACCCAGCTGGGACTGACAGAGCAGGTGCGCGGACGTCACTATGGCAAGATGTCTGCGCTCTGTCCTGCCTGTCACCCATGGAAGAGAGCAGAAATGTATTAAATAAGGTAATTATCCTGGAGACTAGCGCTACTAAGCAGCTAGTCGCCAGATGGGGACTTAGAGAAGCTAAAGATTGTGTCGGGTGGTAGTTCCGCTTTAAATGAGTAAGAGGAAAATTACAGCTAAACACAAACACAGTAGAAGTGTTAAAACAGCCATTGTCCTTCTGTTTTAAAGGGATAGTAATGTTTCATAATAAAAGCAGCTCTAATTAATCATCATAGTATTTGGGCCTTGGAGAGTGTTATTTCAATTCTGTCAGAGTTGTAGTTCAAGAGTAATTGAATGATAAAGTATCCCCCTCCCGCCCCTTTTACTGATATAACACTGCTCAGCTTAGAGCAGCAGGGAGTGTCCAGGTAGACTGCAGAGGGGGACAATCTTCAATTAAGATAAGGGATAAAGCTGAAAAACCTGTCAAGAGGGGCAGGGCTTTCATTGCTCTCACAGTAAGAATATTGACCCTTGATGTGAGCTGTCTGGTCCTTGGACTGGATTCCACATCTGAGGAGTGGGGGCTTACACTAGGTAAAAGGGGCAGGAGGGGGATACTTTATCATTCAATTAATCTTGAACTACAAAGCTCACAGTAATGAAATAACACTCTCTATGGCTCAAATACTATGAAGATTAATTGGAGTTGCTGTTTTTGTGAAACATTACTATCACATTAACGCTTCTACTGTGTTTGTGTTTAGCTGTAATTTTTCTCTTACTCATTTAATGTACCCACACATATTATATACTGTTTTTCTTGCCATAAGATGGACTTTCTAAAGATACCATTATTTCCATCAAATTTCCTGTAAAACAATTTATAAAATATGATGAAACAAATGTAACAAATGCACTTGTTTCAAACTTTGGCACTAAAAATCTTTTACACATCTACAAATGCCAAAAAAAACCTGCTAAATAGATTATAATATTTGTCTTGATTTTAGAAATACCCAATGTTGACCTGTTTTTCTAATGTTTTTGTCAAGTTATATGGCAATAACTAAAGGTAGCAAAAATGGAGGTGTCCCAAAACTTTTGGCCACATATGTAGATGAAGAAAGGAATGTTTGCATTGAGGTCAGTGGGGCCACTAGCAGACCAATAACACCAGCCCTGATGTAAGCTGTGATGTTCACTGCAACCTCCAAAGAATGGGTGTCCCACACAGGTGACTGTCCTGTGTCTATAACCATGGTAGAAAGGTGAGTGAAACAAGAGCAATAAAAAACACTGTAGCAGGAGCTGAAATGCAATGGACACCTCTCTGGCACATAAAGGGTTGATGTTAAAAGTTTAGCGATCTTTCAGTTAAAAAAATTACAATGACAACCAAAGATCCTTTCCAACAAGGACAGACAAAAGTGGTCTCTGCTGCTGCCAAATGCACCAGGAAACAATAAGTTTGGAGAAGCCCATGACCACAGGAGAACCCACAAGTACATGTACAAATTGTAACTAGCGGCGTGAAACAGGTTTCACTTTACAGCTGAGGAACAAGGGCAGGATTTTCCATTAGGCAGAGTAAACAACTGCCAAGAGCAGGAGTAGGCTACCTTTGGCTCTCCAGCAGTTGGTGACTACAACTTGCATTATCTCCAACCAGCTGCTGGCTGGTGGGGGATAACTGGAGTTCCAGTCACCAACAGCGGGAGAGGCCAATGTTGCTTACATCTGGCCTAGCAGGAGGGAGCCTCAGCTGTGCTGGGCACGCCCACATCCATAGCTCCACAGAAATCCCAATACCCATGCACAAGACACCCGCTACTAGATTATCATAGTTGATCTATTTACCAGTTTAGATACCACTTTACAGGCCATTATTTAATGTTAGATTGTGTCTACAACACCTTTCTAGCTTGTGTGCAGGTAAAAGCATAGGGCAGGGTCTTGTAAGAAGCATGGGTGTGGCTATGGGAAGGGCTAAGAGTGCTTAGAATGCCCTTGACTAGAGTTTAACAGCACTCAAGTCTTCCACAACCACAACAAGTGAAAACTGGAGTTTAGAAAACGCACCATGGATCAATAATGACATGTAAAGGGAATATTCCAATTACTGGATCGCCTAAATGAATCAGGAGAACATTTTCTAGCATTAAAACTGTTAGTTTGGGAAGAGGAGGTGGTACTTCAAGCAGACCAAGCCACTGTTCACAGTATCGGTAGCGAAAAGGAGCTGACCACCAGGGCAATGAACCCACCAAATTAACGACCTACTCAGATCTAATATGCCATCCAATCAAAGCATGTGAAACCTGCAGTAACCAGCTGCTCCTGAATAACAAATCCCTTCATTCTAAGCTGGGCAGTGGTCAGCTGAGAATGATGGGAGTTGTACTCCAACAACAGCTGGTGGTGTGATGGCTATCCACTTCTGCTTCAAGCTGTACCATGGTGAGTTAGCGTGGTGTTGGGTCTCTCCAACCTTAGAATGTTCCTTGGCCTCTGGCTCCCTGTAGGTGGAGGTATGACTGTCGGCTTCTACACTGGTGTCCTAGCTAGGCTGATGCACTAAAAACTGGAGCAATTTATGGGCATACCAACTACACCACAGAGTACATTGCTTTGTAAAGGGATGGATACTTCCCTAGCATTCAAGGCATTAAACGTTCCATTTATAACAATGTGAATTTCTATCTGTCCCTTATGCTACGGATGGCTTGCCTCAGAATTGATTCAATGCTTTTAGTCCATCATCCTCAATGTGTGTCCCAACTGTGGCAATTTAACACAACTAATCCTTACACCAGTGGTTCTTAAACTGTGATCAGTTGAACTCAAAGGTTCCCTGAAGAAGTACAAGGTGTTCTACAAAAGAAAGTAACAAATAACAGTGGAACATGGCTGGATTGCACAGTCTAAGATAGGTCTATGGCTGCCAATGGACATGTCAGTGCCATTGTGCTTTCAGTTAGATTCTCTTGTAATAAGCACTTTAAGCTAGCCACTGCTAAATAACAGATACAATTATCTGACAGCAGTTGCCCAATACATTAGTCTTAAACCTCTTAGTGCCAGGGAGGTATCCAAAGCAATGCTATGCAATGCATTGCATACCTCTCTTGCACTCAAGGGATTTAAGGGCAATTATCACGTTCCAATGGAAGCAGATTTAGTAAACAAAAAATAAAAAAAAAAGCTTTGACGTGCTCTGTGCTCCTTTCAGCCATTTTGGAGGTCAGAAACCCTCACCCCTCTCGACTAGAACACAAACTGGGAGTGTGTAGCTCTTAGCCAGAAGCTACTGGGATAAACCCGCTATGGTTTGAGAGTTATAGGGATTCAAAGTTCCCCTTTCCCTCCCCTTCTCCTGACATCAGCGTCTAGTTGACAGCAGGAGATGCCGGTCCGGGGACCAGCCGGCGGCTCTGCAGCAGAGCTGAAATTGCGTTATTGCTAAAGGTTTCGTACGACTCGATTCTAGTGCTATCAGCTTTACAGCCGACATCAGAAGAAGGGGAGAGAGGGGGGAACTTTGAATACCTATATCTCTCAAACCACAGTGGTTTGAGAGATAAGATTTGGAGCATATTGATTAATATTTTAAACTCTACAAAACGGGACTTTTTTTTGGGGGGGGGGACATTACTGTCCCTTTAAGTGTGCATTCCCAAAAAGCCTGCTGAGTCAGGATTGTAAGCCTAAGTGGGCTTGTCAACTTGATTCAAGTCTGCATATCTGTAAACTTCAATAACGCTCTGACTTCTAGAGGGGTACGCAGTCCTCCGTCACTCAAAACTGCCCATGTGACATATTAGCTACACGACAAGCAAATGTATAGTTTAGGAGATATTTATACATGGCCATACCTGGGAACTTTTGGTTGTGGACTCCCTGGAGAGGGGAGTCCTGTGGTGCCACTGAGGGAGATAAATTATGTGGTTTGTGTCAAAAAAGGGGTGGGTCTTAATCACCAGTGGGAGGCAGGACTTGCAAAACAAAAAAACTTTGTCCAATAGGCTGGGGAAGGAGGAGAAGTGGGCGGGGAGTGGGAGGAACAGGGTGGGAAGGAGCAAAAGTGGGCAGAGTTTCATTATAAACTCCCCACATCTGGAGAATCAGCCTCTGCACCGGAGACCTGGTAATTATCTGCAAAAAACAGAGTCTCCGGGGCAAATCCAGAGAGTTCCCTGCTATGCACATGGCAACATATGCTAAGGTATGTCATGAAACTTTCTGTGTGGTTTCATATACTAATTAAGCTTTTCAGCAATGTTACCTATGCTAATTAAGCTCTGTGCTGCACTGAAAGGCTTTCACTTTTATTTTTTCCAGAATTAAAAGTGTGAATATCTCTCAAATTATATTTTTCGGCTGGACTTTTGGCTAATATGCATAAAATTCAAGACGGCAGGTCCACTTGTGCTAACACACTAATATATTGGATATTCATACAATGTTAAGTCCTTGAATGATGTAGAAATCCCCAAAGCATGACGTTGCCATGTACATGGATTTCATGTGAAACAAAAGAGCTCCCAAGCCAGAAGGAGTTTAATAATATAGATCCCCTCAACAAAAAGCAAGTCAGCATCGCCCATCACAGAGATCTAACCCTCTAAAGCAGGATTCGTTAAATTGGCCCTGATTTATAAACTGGAGTTATTTTGGAGTAAACCAACTGCACCATAGGGGATAAACACAAATGCCTGTTAAATTAAACTGGGCTTGTAACCTCTTGAATGCTATCAAGGTCTTCAATGCATTGCAAAGCAGTTCATTGGAGACCTATTTAGCATTCAAGGGGTTAAAAAGCTCTATACAAGTGCATGGGGATTTAAAGGGATAGTAATACTCTATTACGATCCCCCATATTGTACATATTTGCAAAATAAGTTAATAGCCCCCAGGTTCACCTCTCAAACCATAACTGAAGGCAAAGTTCCCCCCTCCCTCCCCCTTCCCTGAAGTCAGCGTTGTGCTGACTGCAGGGATATCCAGTCTGACTTTCATCATGCGGCTCTGCAGCAGAGCCGCGATTGCGTTAGCGAAAAAGAATTATTTCAGTGAAACAGTCTTCTACATGTGCTTGCAAACCAAGCACAAACCAAGCACACGTAGAAGACCGTTTCACTGAAATAATTCTTTTTCACTAACGCGATCTCTGCTCAGATGCAGAGCCGCAAGCCTATCGTATGACAGACTTCCCCTGCAGTCAGTACAACGCTGACTTCAGGGAAGGGGAAGGGAGGGCGGAAACTTTGCCTTCGGTTATCTCTCAAACCATAAAGGTTTGAGAGATGAACCTGGGAGCTATTAAATTATTTTACAAATATCTATAATATGAGGGATAGTAATAATGTATTACTATCCCTTTAAGAATTTCTATTTTCCCCCCATGGTGCACTTGGTTTACTTCAGAATCACTCCAGTTTTTATACATATTGGCCATTTTACTCTTCAGCTGCTGGGACCTTGTCATGGAGAGATATGTCAATAGTACGTGGATCTCCAAACAGAAGCCAATGGTAAGAGTTGAAAGCAGCAACAGATGAAGGGGCACAGGTTGTTCATCTCTGTAGATGGACCTGGTGAATACACAGGGCTCGATTTACATTTCAAACTCCCCTAGGCACAATACCCTTCGGTGCCCCTAGCCCCGCCTTCACATCACCCCTAACCATACCCCGTCCCTTAACCACACCCATTCACTGAGCCATACCATCTTTCGTGGCCAAACCCATTTTTAGATTTATTCTTCACAGTAATGTGGCAATTTTCTAGAGGTAAATAAAAATGTTATAAATAGGGATAGGCTACATGCAGCATTTATGGAGGCAGACAGTATAAGTGACAGCATATTTAATTCATTTTCTGAGGCAGCAGGGGGCTTCAAGTGGGCGGGCGAGTGGGCGGATCAGTGGGCATGACAATGACATTGCCAGGCGCCTTTGAAAATCCGGCACCCTAGGAAAATGCCTTGTCTGCCTATTTACAAATCCGGCCCTAGGGAATCCAAAAGGCCTTGCTAAGTTGAGCAATATAACAGCATCACATAACTCCCAAGTGTCCCTCTTTAGGAGGGACAGACCCTCTTTTGGACCCAAATCCCTCTGTCCCTCTTTCCCACTCTGATGTCCCTCTTTTTAGGAAATCAGACTGTGTGGTGTGTGTATATAAGTGTATCATATTGCTCTACAGCAATAAAACTCACATTATTGTTTGTTTAACCCCTTAACGACCCTTGACGGTCATAGTACGTCAAGGGTCGATTTGACTTAACGACCGATGACGTACTATGACCGTCATCGAGTTCCGGGCTCCCCCCGCGGCTGCACGCCGTTCGGGGAGTCCGGAACGCAACGGAGCAATATAAAAAATTGCTCCGTGGTCGTTAACTCACTTCTGCTTCCGGATTCCCCTGTCGTTAAGGGGTTAAACATCAGTATGTGTGTTTATAAATTAGTGTGTGTAAATAAAATACCTTGGTCTTGTTATAATTCATCTATTGTTACACAAGGAGGTGTCAGTAGGTCATGAAATAGCCTAAAAATTCTCGGTAATGCCCCACCCACCAGCCACTCCCCCAGCAACACCCCCTAATGCACAAGTGTCCCTCTTTCTCAATTTAAAATGTTGGGAGGTATGGCATCATAAGAGACAAATAAAAATGACTATTTAAATATGGCTCTTAACTCTTTGCATGCCAGAGTGATATGGAATGCATTGCAAAGCAATGCATTCTGTACCACTCTAGCACTCAAAGGGTTAACTCCTTGAATGCTACAAAAGTCTCCAATGCATTGCTTGACAATGAACTAGAGTCCTCTCTAGCATTCAAGGGGTTAAAATCCCCATTTAAATCAATGGGAGTTTGGAGATCTTTATTTGTTACCTGTGGTGCAGTTGGTTTGCTCCAGAATTATTCCATATTGAATCTATACATAAGGTCCAGTATGTGATTTGACAAATGGAATATTACCACAGTTTTTGAACACAAAACATCCTATGTATCTTAATTGCTGAAGTCATTAGCCAAAAATATAAAGCAGCAGCACTTCAACTAGAAGACTAATTTAGATTTTTCACTGACAGGGGAAGTGAGAAATTTTACTTTCATTTTTACAGTTGGAACATGAGGTGAAAGGGTTAAGCTGAGATTCTTTAAAGAATAAAACCAGAAAATAATTTATATGGACTAAAAAGAGCGGGAGAAGTGAGTAGGTGTTAAAATGCATTATAGAATACAATGTTGGAATGCATATAAAATGTAAAGTTTCATACTGTAGGCAGCAATTATACAAATGCCAGAATGTACTACAGCTGCCAACCTCCCAAACATGCACTGCAAACAGACAGTGTACTGGACTCCCAGAATGCACTGCAAAGAGGCCCAGGGTATGGGTCTCCCAGAATGCACTACAAACAGACTCTGTGCATGTGACTCACCAATGCACTGCAAACATCCCAGAGTACACTGCAAACAGACCTACTGTGCGTGTAACTCACAGAATGCAATGCAAACAAGCTCAATGTATGTTACTCTCAGAATTCATTGCAAACAGGGCCTGTGTAAGTGAACCCCAGAATTCAAACCAAACAGGCCCAGGGTATGAGAATCCTGGAATTCAAAGCTAAAAGAAAAGTGTATGCGATTTCTAGAATGCACTGCAAAGAGATCAGGTGTATGAGACTCCCAGGATTCCCCGGACACAGGCCTAGTGTATGAGACTCTCGGGTTTCACTGCAAACAGGCCCAGTGTACGGGGCTCTCAGAATCCACTGCATACATGCCCAGTATATGAGGCTCTCAGAATATCATGCAATCAGGCCCAGTGTATGGGTTTTCCAGAATAGACTGCAAATAAGTTCAGTGTATAGGATTTCCACCATGCGCTGCAAACAGTTCCAGAGTATGCGACTATCAGTATTCACTGCATATTAGCCAGTGTATAGAACTCACAGGATTCAGTGCATACAGGCCAAATGTATGAGACTGTCAGGATTCACTGCAAACATGTCCAGTGTATGGGGTTCTCAGAATATCCTGCACACAGACCCAGTGCATGGGACTGTCAGAATGCACCGCAAACAGACCCAGTGCATAGGGACCTCAGAATGGATTGCAAACAGGTCCAATGTATGATGCTCTCAGAATGCACTGAAAACAGGTCCAGTGTATGGGGCTCTCAGAATTAACTGCATAAAGTCCCAGTGTTTGGGACTCACAGGCCCCACTGCAAACAGACCCAGTGTATGGGAATCTCAGAATGCACTGCAAACAGGTCCAATGTATGGAATTTCAAGCATGCACAGCAAAGAGGTCCACTATATGGGATTTTCATTATGTACTGCAAACAGGTCCACTGTAAGATATTACTAGTATGCACTGCAAGCAGGCCCAGTGTAAGGGATTTATGGGATTTCCAGAATACACTGCAAATAGGTCCAGTATGTGGGACTCACAGATCCAGCTACAAACAGATACAGTGTATGGGACTCACTGACCCAACTACAAACAAGTCCAGTGCATGGAACTCATTGAACCAACTACAAACAGGTCCAGTGTATAGAACACACAGGATGCACCAAGAAAGCAATGCAAATAGACGCAGTGCATGGGAGTCACAGATTGTTCTGTAAATAGGCATAGGGTATGGGATTTCTAGCATGTAATAGAAACAGGTCCAGCATATGGAACTTAAAGAATGCACAGCAAACTTTCTCAGGGTATGGTATTTCCATAATACAGTACAAACAGGCCCAGTGTATGGGATACCCACAATACAATGCAAACAGTGTATTAGACTTCTAGTAGTAACTTTAAACAACAACACGAATGAATAACTGCGCTCAACCCTAAGAAAGTATTCCATGTATTTCTTGCACTGTCCCTGTTTGTTTTCTATTTCGCTAGGATTAACTGCCCAGTATGCCAGTCTGGAACCCACAATGTACTGAAAACAGGCCAAGAGCATGCACTGCAAACATCCCAGCATTCTAGCATGACACTGCATGCATACCAAACAGGCCCAGTGTGCCAGACTCCCACAATGCACGGCAAACAGACCCTATGAGTCAGACCACCAGGTTACATTGCTAACAAGCTAGGTACATCAGTCTGGCAAACAGGCCGTGTGTATCAGCCGGACTCTTAGAATATACTGGAAAAAAAAAAAAAGGTCTCTGTGGGAGACTCCCAGGATGCATTGCACAAGAGCTCCAGACAGAGCTATAGCACAGATTTCCACATCTTCTGAGCAAATAAACCCTAAACAAGCTGTGTAACAGAGGGAGGAGGGAGAGCTGCATTAACTCAGACACACAGACACGGATTTCCACGCCATGGGATATGCGCCTTACACGACTGACCCATTTCTGCCTGTTACAAGGCAACCAGGGGACTGGCATTCCACCTGCACATCTAAGGGACAACATCGCAGCCCTGAAGTAGATTCCCAGGGACTGCTCTTCTGATTTCAGAAACAACTAAATCAGTGGTGGCCCTGGGGCCACATGCATCCCCTCAGAGACCTCTCGAACAGTCCCCATCCTATCCTCTGGTATAGTGGGAAGAGGCAACAATTTATCTCTGCCATATCACACACACCCTACTTTTAACCCTAAAAGCACAAACACTCTATATTTTGTCTAAGAACATACAACCCTATATTCTTACACTGTTCCATTTTAATTCCTTGGGTGCTAGAGAGGACTATAACACATTGTGAAGCAATGCATGGAGACCTGTCTAGCATTCAAGTGAGTGCCCGAGGGGTACACAACCCATTGCAATGCAATGCGATGCATACCCCTCTGGCACTCAAACCCCTTAATGGCCGGCAAAAGTACCAGGGAGCTTTTTTTTCCTCAAAATGAATTTAGGGGCCCCCGAGTGGCATGCAACCACATAGGGACACCTGAACCCCAATATGTTACAGGACCGTCATTGGCCCTTAACGCAAGTTTACCCATGACGGCACACTATGGGTCCTTAAAGGGATATTAATGTTTCACGATAAAAGCAGCTCCAATTAATCTTCATAGTATTTGGTCCGTGGAGAAAGTTTTTTCAATATTGACAGAGTTGTAGTTCAAGTGTAATTGTAAATTAATTATAAAGTATCCCCCTCCTGCCTCTTTTACTGATGTTAACACTGCTCACCTCAGAGCAGCAAGACTGTCCGGATGGATCACAAAGAGGGACAATCTTCAATGAACATAAGGCAAACACCTGAAAAACCTGTCAAGGGGGCAGGGTTTTCCTTATGCTCACAGTTAAAAGATTGTCCCTTGCTGCGACTTGTCTGGTCAAGTGACCAGATTACACATCTAAGGGCAGGTGGCTTACACTAGATAAAACAGGAGGGAGAGGGATACTTTATCATTCAATTACACTTGAACTACAACTCTGACAGTATTGAAATAACACACTATATGGCCAAAATACTATGAAAATTAATTGGAGCTGATTTTGCTTGTGAAACATTACTCTCCCTTTAAGGGGTTAAATGGAAACTTTATCCTAGGAAATAAGTGGCAAATTTACCTAGGTAAGTTCACTTCACACTCCTACTCATAGCAAATACTGGACTGCAATTGACCTGATTGACTGGTAAGGGACATTCGCTATTATCAAACTTTAAACAGAAACAAGTAGTGGTAGACTGCAAGAGAGACAAAAAAACGTAAATATAGCATATAGATATAAAATAAACCCACCTAGTTAAAGAGATAGTATTGCTTAAATGTTACTAATTTTAGTATTGTAGAGATGAAAAATATGAAATGAATGAGGCATGTCCCATCTCTCAAACTTTTTTAGTCTTAGAGATCGTAGCACCTAAAGTTCTTGTTTCAGCAGAGCCAAAATAGCACGATATGGAAATAAATACTTCATTGGAATGGTCTACAAAGTGTGCCTGCATACCAGGCACACTTTGTAGACCGTTACAATGAAGTATTTATTTCTATATCGAGCTATTTTGTCTCTGCTGAAGACCCGCATGACTGTTCTGGGACCAGAATCTGCTTCTCTCAGCTACATGACATACTTCTTGTGAAACGGGAACTTTAGATGCTACGATCTCTAAAACTATACAAGTTTGAGAGATGGGACATGCCTCATTCATTTCATATTTTTAATCTCTACAATATTAAAATTAGTTAAAAGTAAGCAATACTATCCCTTTAAGTGTTTCAAGTTTAGAGACACTTATTCCAAAGGTATAGATCCCCTTTACATAACCTTTTATACTACTCTTTAGAATTGTAACCAAAATAACTGGATGCTTGCCATTGATCTAAAGAAAGGCAAAGGATAAAGGAAAGGTAACAGGTTTGAGCAGTATATTCTACAGTTCGATGCCAGAAAATGTGTTTATCTGTGGGTGAAAGGGGATAAGCTGATGTAGGGAAATCAATAGGTCAGACAGCAAAGGAAAAAAACAATATTTTACTTCACTGAGGACTATCTGCTGGGATGAAGGTACAAACAGTGATTCAATATTTTTTGTGCAACTCTAACCATCAAACATTTTAAAGGGATAGTAATACTTAAAATGTAAAAAAATATATGTTGTAGGGATTATCCCCCTGAGTAAAACAAGAGTACTCCCACTGGTGAAAGGTGTTTCATTCAAAAGTTATTAATTTTCAAAGCTGAATTTTTTAGGTGCAATATCACAGTGACCTGAAATTGTACAGTGGCGCTGTTGCTATACGATCCTATGGACAGCTCTGGTCCCGGGACCACAAATCTCCATAGGATGGTGTAGCAACAGTGCCACTGTACAATTTCAGGACACTGTGATATTGCACCTAAAAAATTAATCTTTGAAAATTAATAACTTTTGAATGAAACACCTTTCAGCAGTGGGAGTACCCTTGTTTTACTCAGGGGGATAAACCCTACAACATATTTTTTTTTACATTTTAAGTATTACTATCCCTTTAATCTCTTAGTTCAGGGGTAGTACTCCACCTGTTGAGGACTACAACTCCCACAATCCTCATTGAACCAGTGACTGTTTGGAGATGATGTGTCTTGTAGTCCAACAACAGTTTAGAAAGATGTACCCCTTAACAAAAAAAAATGTATTATTCAGAGTAGAAATAAGAGCTTTAACCCATGCAGACTCCTATGTGGGAGAAGAGGAGCCTGGAAGCTGTTGTGTAGGGGCCACAGAACAGGGCGGACATAATGTACCAGTGAAGTCCTTAGGAAGACTTGTCTGATATAAGGTACAAAGTGTTAAATAGGTTCCCCTTGAAGCCTTGGTGATCTTACAATTGCCCATGTGCTCAGCCGAAAGACCCCCCCCCCCCCCTAGAAATAATACAGGAAGGAAAATACAGCAAAAACACTTATCTGCCTGTATGGAATTAAAGATATGATGCCAGGGGAGAGCCCCCAGAACAGATAGTTGAATAGCAGGTGCCTCATAGGTTGCCTGTTACAGTGAAACGTAAGGGGAAAAGCATAACAGACCCATTTCCTCTTCCCTGAGGCCTGGGGGGAAAAAGGGCCTCATGGGAGAAAGTTTTTTCCTCCACCTAGCTTTAGTGGTGTTGTGGCTCTCCAGCTGTCACAACCATCTGCCATCTGAGTGGCAGTTACCCCATAAGGTTGTTCCCATTCACAGCAGTCAAGAAATAGATGAATGAGCTCCGTCCTGTGTACCAGAGGCCACATTACAGCTAATGCGTCATCCAACATAGCCGCCCAAGTGCCCTTTTCAGTGCCCAATAAATGTTAAAAGTTAGAAAAAGTAAAATAAATTACACATAATAAAAGGGAAAGACAACCCCAGCAGGTGAGGGAAGGGGCGCAACAGGGCTTATAGGAAGAAGAATCAAAGTGCCAAACTAACCAAATCACCAGAGACCTCAGGAGGTGGCTTCCATAATGAGAGACGGAAGGGAATACTCACAGGACCTGTATACTCTGAAAACTGGAATCCTCTGCAGTCTTCTACGTGAAAGAGACAAAAAGAGATGAGTAGCTAAGTGTGAAAGCCATCCTTTAAAAGTCTGCACCCTGGTCCATATCCATCAAGCAGGTACTTGGATAGGAGCCAGCCTAATGTAAATTAAGAAATAATAATAATAATAATAATAAAAAATAAAAAAAGTTAAGATTATCTTTGCCCTGAACATCTCCTTTGAGGTCACTTTTGAAAGTAAGAATGTCTGATGGGGTAAAGTGGAGTAGGGACAGAGCCTCCGCCTCCTGAAAGCTCTTATTATGGAAGTGCCGTACCCTCCATGATTCCTGTGTCCCACAGTAGAGGAAAGAAACATGTCATTTCTGGCTTCTAAATTTTGAGAGTAATTAATAATATATATACATATATGTATAGATATAGATAGATACAGATATAGATAGATAGATAGATAGATAGATAGATAGATAGATAGATTTTGAATGTAAGCTCTATGGGGCAGGGACCTCTTATCCTAATGTGTACATACCTAGTCTAACCCTTATGATAATCATCTCTATAACTACAGCACTCAAAGGGATAGTAATGTTTCATAATAAAAGCAGCTCTAATTAATCATCATAGTATTTGGACTTTGGAGAGTGTTATTTCAGTTCTGTCAGAGTTGTAGTTCAAGAGTAATTCAATGACAAAGTATCCCCCTCCCGCCCCTTTTACTGATATAACACTTTTCAGCCAGAGCAGAAGGGAGGTGCCCAGGTAAACTGCAGAGAGGGACAATCTTCAATTACGATAAGGGAAAAACCTGAAAAACTTGTCAAGGGGGGCAGGGCTTTCATTGTTCTCATAGGAAGAAGATTGTCCCCTGCTGTTATCTGTCTGGTCTATGGACTGCATTCCACATCTGAGAAGAGATGGCTTACACTAGGTAAAAGGGGCGGGAGGGGAAGCTTTGCTTGTGAATATCTCTCAAACCATAAAGGTTTGAGAGATAAGATTGATATCGTTTTTCATGTTTTTTTAATGCCTACAAAATAAAATAAAGATAAAACGAAGTATTACTATCCCTTTGATGCATCCTTCCTATACTAAATGTAAACTATAAAGAGATAACTACACCTGTTGGCACAACATAAATAAAAATATACACATGTACTTATTTGTACATGAACACCTTCACTGTCTCCTAAAACTCCTAGTTGGCTCCTACAATTATGTCTGGCTCAAGAAGAGGTTTATATTTTCATCTATCGCTGACATAATATTTATATAAAATGTATATAAATTCTAGTTGATAATGTAAATAAGGGGATTTTTGTGTTCTTACAGATAAATCCTTTATATTTAATTCGTGTGAAACACAGGAACCATGGGGTGAAGTCTGCTCCACAGGAGGACAGGGCACTTGTTAAAAGAGCTCTCTGAGGTAGAGACTCCCATCCTACAGCAATTCACCCAGCCTAGTTTGACATATAGAAAAGCCGAGATAAAGACAAGAAACAGAAGAGGAACAAGACAGGGAATCCCCTCAACAGAGAAAGCAAGAGGACACCCTGCCCGGAACTCAAACCAGTGTTTTTTCTCTGGGAGGGAAGTCCTGCGTTCCGGAGAGACTAAGGTAAAAGGATTCAGTAGTAAGTACAAAAAAGTTTGCATTTTCTCTGTTGTCCTATGTAGAACACAGAACTATGGAGCATCCACCAAGATTCCAGAGAGGAAATGAGAAAAAAACCCCAGGACACCGACCAGGTTCAGTGGGAGAGACCTGTTACAACATGAATCACAGGTGTCAACAGACATCAACACACAAAACAATGTGGTTCTGGTTCAACAGGAATCAGGAGTGACACCTATACAGGCACAACACATTATAAGACCTTCCTTCCAAAGCCATATTCATCTGAAGCCAACACATTAACATGGTAGTGTTAAACAAAGGTGTAAAGGGAGAACCATATTGCCGCCTTACACAAATGCTCCACAGAGGCCTGATCTTATATGTCCAAGATGTGCCCAACGACCTGATGGAACGCATCATAACACAAAAGGGCACAGGATTTTTCCTGAAAATGTAGCAATGACAGAATCAGAAAAAAACTTCTTCCTCCTGATTCTGGCCTGCAGAGCCAGGCCATGATAGCTAGTTGGATGGTAAAGTGAACCCTGAAAAAGGAAGTCTGGATGCAGGAGCCGAAATGGTTCTGTCAGATTTAGAAGATCTGAAAACAGGCCAGATGGGCAATCAGAATGACATGACCACGCTCCAGTTTGATTTTCCTCAAAACTCATGGGAATCAGGGGAACCATAGGGAATACATAAACCAGAGCAAAGCATCATGGAAAAACCATTGCATCTGCTGAGAGGGCTATCGTATCCCAGGACCTGGTAGAGAACTAAAGGAACCTTGGTGTTTATCCGGGAGACCATAAGGTCTACCACAGGGAGACCCCTAATACAAACTGTGGAGTCTATGACACCCTGATTCAGCTACCAATTGTAGATACAGGGGACTGAGACAGTTTGCAATGACTCTGTCTACCCTCAAAATCTGGACAGTGGAGAGAGCTGGCATGTAATTCTCTGCCCATGTGAGAATCAATTGAACATGGGCCCAAGTGGCTGCACTCTAGGTCCCTCCATGGAGGTTGATGTAAGCAACTGCTGTTGCAATGTGTGATAGGATCTACACTAGGGATCCCTTGAGGGATTCACATCAGTGACTTAGAGCTAGAAGGATAGCACAAAGCTCCAGAAAACTGATGTACAGAGTGCTCTCTGTCTTGGTCCAAAGACCTTGCCTGGTCAGGTGACCCAGATTAGCTCCCCAGCTGGTCAGGTTGTCATCCGTTGTGACTATGATCCAAGTCAGGATAACCACGAGCCACGCTAAGGCCAAATGATGGCATTAGTACTGTCAGACAGAAACATGAAATGGAAAGATGACACTTGTCTGGACCAATTACTGAAAATGTTTCAGCTGCAGTTCCCCAGTGTGAAATTGAGCAAATGGGATTGCCTCCAGGACAGAAACCAGATAGCACAGTACCTTCATGTACTCTGGGCATCAACCCAGGCAGATGGAAAACTGCCTGAAACACCTGGAGGGTTAATGACAGGATCTTGCTGTCCGACAGAAAGACTTTCCCCTGAAGGGTGTTGAATCTCATACCAAGAAAGTGAAGGACCTGAAAAGGAACTAGAGAAGATTTCTTGAGACTGAGAACCTAGCCAATGCTCCAAAATGGACACACAGCCCTGAATCTGAAAGTACCAGAGCTCCTCCACAGGAGCCTTTAATAAAAGTCATCCACATAAGGAGACAAAGTAAGCCCGAGAATTTACCCAGTGGTTCCTGTGTTCCACATAGGGTAAAAGAGAAAAATGATTAGCCTAAAATGAATCAGGTAAAAGTTACAATACATAGTTGCAGAATTAACCCTTTGAGTGCCAGGGGGTACGCAACCAATTGCAGAGCAATGCATTGTGTACCCCTCTGGCACTCAAAAGGTTAAACATACATTGAGAGTAAGGTTGCCAGGCCATCCCTTTAAGACTTGACACATATGGGAACCAATGCAGCCCAATAACCACTGCAGCTGGCAGGCAGTTTGTATCTGGCAACCTTAACAGGGCCATACCCTTGAGGTTAGAGGAAATGAGGTTTAAACTTCAGCAGAGGAAGGGTTTTTTTATGGTAAGGTCTGTTAATTGTGGAATTCATTGCCCAGGGAGGTGGTTATGGCAGATACAATGGATACATTTAAGAGAAGATTAGATACATTTCTTTCAAAAGGGAACATACAGAGTTATACTGTTTATCAGTAGGCTGATCAGGAAGGTCTGATAAAGACTAATTTAATTGGTAGCAGGAAAGCTATAAAATTCTCAGTTCTGAGGTATGAGGCAAAGGTTGAACTTGATGGACTTGTGTCTTTTTTCAACCTCATTTACTATGTTACTATACTGCCTAAAAAGAAGAGGAGCAAAACATCTAAAGCATATGAAAATTAAAAATGGCCACTTATTTAAATGGATATTTTAACTCCTTGAATGTTAGACAGCAATGTATTGGAGAGATCGAAGGAATTAACTGTTTGAAGCACAAAGGGTGCCCAGCTATATGTCACTCTACATTATGAAAACACCAAGCACTTACTGAGCCTGTCCTGTTATTCAGTTATCACGTCACTCTACATTAGAAAAACACCCAGCACTGCCTGTACCTGTCCTGTCATTCTGTGATCAATGTCACCCTATATTACAAAAACATCCAACACTGTCTGAGCCTGTCCTGTCATTCTGTGATCAGTCCGTCACCCTACATTAGGGGAACACCCAGGATTTTCTGGGCCTGTCCTGTCATTCTGTGATCTGTAGGTCACCCAACATACAGGACTCACCCAGCACTGTCAGAGCCTGTCCTGTCATTATGTGATCAGTAGGTCACCTTACATTAGGAATACACCCAGCAGTGTATGAGCCCGCCCCTATAATTTTCTTTATATCAGTAGATTATCTTATATTAGGAATATACCCAGCACTGACTGAGTCTGTCCTGTCATTCTGTGATCAGTAGGTCACCCAACATACAGGACTCACCCAGCATTGTCTGAGACTGTCTCTTCATTATGTGATCTGTAGGTCACCCAACATACAGGACTCACCCAGCACTGTCAGAGCCTGTCCTGTCATTATGTGATCAGTAGGTCACCTTACATTAGGAATACACCCAGCAGTGTATGCACCCGCTCCTATAATTTTCTCTATATCAGTAGATTATCTTATATTAGGAATATACCCAGCTCTGACTGAGTCTGTCCTGTCATTATGTGTTCAGTAGGTCACCTAACATTAGGGATACACCCAGCAGTATATGCACCCGCCCCTATAATTTTCTCTATATCAGTAGATTATCTTATATTAGGAATATACCCAGCACTGACTGAGTCTGTCCTGTCATTCTGTGATCAGTAGGTCACCCAACACACAGGACTCACCCAGCATTGTCTGAGCCTGTCCTGTCATTATGTGATCAGTAGGTCACCTAACATTAGGGATATACACCCAGCAGTGTATGAGCCCGCCCCTGTTATTTTCTTTTTATCAGTAGATTATCTTATATTAGGAATATACCCAGCACTGACTGAGTCTGTCCTGTCATTCTGTGATCAGTAGGTCACCCAACACACAGGACTCACCCAGCATTGTCTGAGCCTGTCCTGTCATTATGTGATCAGTAGGTCACCTAACATTAGGGATATACACCCAGCAGTGTATGAGCCCGCCCCTGTTATTTTCTTTTTATCAGTAGATTATCTTATATTAGGAATATACCCAGCACTGACTGAGTCTGTACTGTCATTCTGTGATCAGTAGGTTACCCAACATACAGGACTCACCCAGCATTGTCAGAGCCTGTCCTGTCATTATGTGATCAGTAGGTCACCCAACACACAGGACTCACCCAGCACTGTTAGAGCCTGTCCTGTCATTATGTGATCAGTAGGTCACCTCACATTAGGAATACACCCAGCAGTGTATGAGCCCGCCCCTGTTATTTTCTTTTTATCAGTAGATTATGTTATATTAGGAATATACCCAGCACTGACTGAGTCTGTACAGTCATTCTGTGATCAGTAGGTCACCCAACACACAGGACTCACCCAGCATTGTCGGAGCCTGTCAGTATGTGATCAGTAGGTCACCTTACATTAGGAATACACCCAGCAGTGTATGAGCCCGCCACTGTTATTTTCTTTTTATCAGTAGATTATGTTATATTAGGAATATACCCAGCACTGACTGAGTCTGTACTGTCATTCTGTGATCAGTAGGTCACCCAACACACAGGACTCACCCAGCATTGTTGGAACTTGTCCTGTCATTATGTGATCAGTAGGTAACCTTACATTAGGGATATACACAGCACTGTATGAGCCTGCCACTGTTTTTTTGTTTTGTTTTTAAATCGGTTATCTTACATTAGGAATATATCCATCACTGTCTAGCCTGTCATTGGGCATAAGTGTACTCCATTTTCATGCACATGCTATGTGGCCTGCATGTGGGACTTGGTGGCATTAAAGTTCAGTTTTGGAGGAATGTGTCTGACAGTATGCACTATAGCAATCATACTCTGTAATGCATATCCAGAAATGCAGCCCCTGATGTTAAAGACTAACACCAGGGTGGCTGCACTAGCAAACTTGTACATTCTCCTCGTGTTTCTGCAATCAGTAGGTCACCCTTCATTAGGGAAACACCCAGCACTGTCCCTGCTATTCAACACTCAGAAGATTTGATTCTAAATGAGGATGTCCTTATAATCTGCAGTCAGGAAGTCACCTTCCATTAGATAGAAACCTGTCTAAGCCTGTGTTCATAATCTGCTTTCAGGAGGTCCTAAAGTTAACTCAACTGTTGAGGTGCCACACTGCTTGGCATAAGGTTCAGTAAACAGTAGATGGCATATGGATTTTTCCTGGCTATATTCCCAGGTGCTGCCCGCTGAGAGACAGACCCTCCTTTTAGGAATAAGCACAGCAGCGGGTCTGTCTGGACTCCCAACACAAGACACCTTAACCCCCTCCACAACACTTATGTCTCTGCCCCTAGGCCCTTGATGGATACAGTTGCAGTGGATGGCAGCCGAAAAACAAAAGGTCCAGTCTGTGAACTCTTGAGTGTGCCTTGCAGCAAGTAGCGGGCACGCAGTACAGAGTTAACCCACTGAGTATCAAAGGGTGTGCAAATGCCATCTCTGACACTTATGACCTTATGTAATGGAGCAATTCTGGATCAAACCAACTGCACCATGGGAGGGAGGCAAATTTAACACATTTCCATTTAATTAAATTGGGATTTTAACCCCTCTAATTCAAGAGAGGTTTTGCAGTGCATTGGAGTACTATGTACCATGCAGCATATTAACCCCTTCCCCACAATGGACGTACATGTACATCCCGCAGAAACTGTCACTTAGTCACAGAGGACGTACATGTACGTCCCGGAAGTCCGGGTCCATGCGTGGCTGCACGCCTTTCGGGGACAACGGATTACTTTGGCGAAAAAAAAAATTTCCTAGCCGGGCGTTAAGTGACGGCTGCGTGTGTGCGTGCGGCAGGTCACTAAGGGGTTAAAGGGAAAGTAATACCTATAATAAAGTGCAGGTCCAAGTCTTCTTTATTGTTATTTTAGCACATACCGCTATATTTCAATACTTACAGTTTTGTAGTTTAAGTTCTATTGAATCCGAAAAGATCCCCCTTCCGCACCTTCCGGCTGCCTCCCATCAGTTGTGGAATATGGTCGTGGGACCAGACAGATGCAGCGAGGGACAATCGTCACTTAGCAAGTATAAGGAAAACCCTGCCCTCCACTTGATAAAGGAGGGCAGGGTTTTCCTTCTACTTACTGAAGATTGTCCCTTGCCGCTCTCCATCCGGACCAACCTGAGAGATGTGAATTAAAGCGGAACTACCACCCGACACAATCTTTATCTTCACTAAGTCCCCATCTGGTGACTAGCTGCTTAGTAGCGCTAGTCACCAGAATAATTACCTTATTTAATAGATTTCTCCTCTCTTCCATGGGTGACAGACAGGACAGAGCGCGGACATCTTGCCATTGTGATGTCCGCACACCTCCGCTGTCAGTCCCAGCCGGAGCCAAATGGCTCCTAGCAACGCCTCCTAGACCTGGCTGGGACTGACAGCACAGGCACACAGACGTCACTATGGCAAGATGTTCGCGCTCCGTCCTGCCTGTCACCCATGGAAGAGAAGAGAAATCTATTAAATAAGGTAATTATTCTGGCGACTAGCGCTAATAAGCAGCTAGTCACCAGATGGGGACTTAGTGAAGCTAAAGATTGTGTCGGGTGGTAGTTCTCCTTGAAGCAGGGGAAAGGGGCGTGATGGAGATCCTTTTGGATTCAATAGCACTTGAACTAAAAATATGTAAGCATTGAAATATATGCTACATGCTCAAAAAAGAATAAAGAAGACTCGGGCCTGTACTTTATTAGAAGTATTGTTATCCCTTTAAAGTGGAACTACCATCATAGTTAAAGTCGCCCTGCAATAATTAGACAGATGGCAACTGGCTTAATAATAGTTGTCTTACCTCTCAGAAAGAGCAAATTCTAAAGAAATCCTTAATCTTCGGAGACTGATGGCCAGGTTAGTGCAGTCTGCGCTGTCAGTCCCTTCCGGTGCCTTTCGGCACAGTGCAATGCCTCCTAGAGGAGATCGGTACTGACAGCGCAGGCGTGTAGACAAGATGTCTGCGCTGATGCCCAGTTTCCGGTCTCGGAATATTAAGGATTTCTTTAAAATCGTGTAGTTCTTAGAGGTAAGATAACTATTATTAAGCTAGCTGCCATCTGCCTAATAATTGCAGGGCGACTTTAACTATGGTGGTAGTTCCGCTTTAAAATATACATTTAGATCAAAGAGACGTATTTTTATTTGGCTCCTATGGTGTGGCTGGTTTGAACATGAATTACTCCATTTTCTTTGAACATAAGGCCCTCAATGAGTTAGTGGATCCAGGTGGCTGATCTCTGCAGGACACATTCTCTGGTTATTGCTGAAATCCCAAAGCAGCCGATAAAATGGCAGGTATTGTAAATTCTGTACTGCTGATGCTAACAGGTTCACTCACCCTCTGCCTGTAGGGATGAGAATGGGTGTGTAGGAGTGTCTAGATTGGGGTGGACAACCACGGCCCTTTAGCTGTTGTTGGACTACATCTCTGACTGCAGAGAATAATGGAAATTGCAGTCCAACAACAGCTGGAAGGACACAGGTTGCCCAACACTTATCGAGACTGTGTGATAACATAGGGTCTTTAACCCCTTAACGACCCTTGACGGTCATAATACGTCAAGGGTCGATCTGACTGAATGAACCATGCCGTTCTATGACCGTCATGGAATTCCGGGCTCCCCCCGCAGCTACATGCCGTTCGGGGAATCCGGAACTGGAAGAGCGAAAAAAAACCTGACCGCGCCGATCGGCCAGTTGTTAAGGGGTTAATATCAAACCAAATTGGTCACAAAAACATTCCCGCTGACTTAACTCTTTAAGTGACAGAGGGGTAAACAACGCTTTGCTCTGCAATGCATTGCGTACCCCTCTGGTACTCAAAGGCTTAAATCAGGCTGATAGAAATACGTAATATGAAAAAAAAATTGTTTACTGCGGAGTTCATCCTACTGAGTAACGCAACCGTACCACCACTGCTGACAGTTTTAATCAAAAAATATTGCAGCTCAAACCTACATTTTCTTGGTGCAGTACTGCCAAGGCCTGAAATGTTATGGTGGCGCTGTTGCTACAGCAGTCTGTGGACAGCTATAATTAATGACAATAACGGTCGATAGGATGCTCTAGCAACAGCACCGCTACAAAATTTCAGGCAATGAAGGTACTAAACCCAAAAATGCAAGTTTGAGCTGCAATATCTTTTGTATAAAACACCTCTCAGCGGTGAGAGTAGGATTGTTTTGCCTCAGCAGGTTATACCCCGAAATAAATATATATTTAGATATTACACAGTAGTATCATTTTTAGTCTTTGAATGCTTTGCAATGCATCTGAAACTTCTCTAACATTCAAGGGGTTAAACATTTCCATTGAAATCAATGGGAATTTGGGCAATTTGATTAGTCCCCTATGGAGCAGTTGGCTTTGCCCAGATTTTCACTACTTTGCATTAATACACAAGGCCTTATGTTCATACCTGGGAACTTTCAGTTGAGGGCTACCCGGAGGGTAGTCCTCTGTTCACCAGGGGGTGACAAAAATTACGCTAATCGCGTCAAAAAGGGGCGGGGCTTGCTGCGAGTGAGGGGGGGGGGCTTAACCCTTTGAGTGCCAGAGTGGTACGGAATGCATTGCAAAGCAATGCATTCCTTACCACTCTGGCACTCAGAGGGTTAAAGTTGTCACACAGAAGGCTGGGGACTGAGGATCAGCGGGAGAAAAAGCGGATGTAGCAGAGTTTCAATAGAAACTCTCCACATCCGGAGGAATCAGCCTCTGCCCCGGAGACCCGGTAAAGCTCTGTCAGAACCGGAGTCTCCGGGGCAAATCCAGAGAGTTCCCAGGTATGCTTATGTTTGTTCAAGACATTTAAATTCCTTGGCTAAATGGAGCCTGACAACTGGAGAGATTTGGATTATGAGAGTAAAAATTAACACATCTCTTAAAAAAACACCCACCACCAAATTTAAACACCCTTTTCTCAAATGTTATCTATATTCCTCCCTTCTAAACCCGCTATAAATTGTTTATTATGCCCCCTCTCTTTCTAGTTACAATTTTAGAAGAAAATATGAGTGATGCCAGGCTGTCTATAAACACGCAACAGAGAATGTATGAGATGCCATCTCAAGCCATCCCACAAGCTCTGCAATGCCATCCCTTGGCTTTTTAAATGTTATAACCCAGATGCATCATGGGATTTACATCCCTGTGGTTTATAGTGAATTCAGGAGGGGTCAGTAGGGGTTTTCAGTTTTTTCATCCTAAGTCTGAGATAGAACGTGAGTGCACGCTTTAACGGGATGGGGCTGGTTACAGGCTATAATACCACATAGAGCGCACACACACATGTGCAAACACACACAATATAAGAGAAAATGGATAAAACACAAGTGGCATAATTCTGAGGCAAAATAACCATCATATAGAATAAATTCCCAGTAAGGGAAAAATATCTGTCTATCTACAATATTCAAATTCCAACAAGTTTTTGCAATGGCCAGTGGTGTATAGAATATCCTCTGGAGACCCATCTCTCTCTGTGTATAATAAGATATTTTTCTAAGTTAGGCCTGGATTACACTGTAGATGATAACCTTCTCAAGGGTTTATTTTATCTACATAGATCCGCACAGACTTCAACTGGAATCTGTTAGATAAAGCCAGTGAAAGCACTTAATCACCTTGAATGTAATCTAGGCATTAGATGAAAGTAGAATTCAGGAAAATGAGCAGGCGTTTACCTTGTCATGGTGTTGTCTTTTTAGATGGCTCCCTAAAGCATTAGTGGGCAGCTGGGTGCTCTGAAGCTTCATGTGGCCCTTAGAGGTTTCTCCTGTGGCCCCGTGTATTCTCTGGTACAGTGGGAAGAGGAGGCAACCTTCCTCTATCACATTATTCACACCCTATTTTCACCCCAAAAATCACACCCCGTCTTTGCATTAGCAAACACCTCCCTTTACACTGTTCCTCCTTAACCCCTTAATGACCCTTGACGGTTATAGTACGTCAAGGGTCGATCTGACTGAACGGCCCATTACATACTATGACCATCATGGAATTCCAGGCTCCCCCGCGGCTGCACGCCGTTCGGGGAGTCCAGAAGCGGATGAACGAAAAAAAAAAAAGTGCCCCGTGCTCCTTAACTGACCACGCCGCCCTGATTGGCCGGTCGTTAAGGGGTTAAAAGGTTAGTAATCTCCAATTATAATTTTATCCTGTGTTGTAGATTTTTAAAAAAATTATGTGGAGCAAATCCCATCTCTCAAACCATTATGGTTTGAGAGATATTCACCGCTAAAGTTCTCTCCTCCCTCCCCTTTCACTGATGTCAGCGCTCTACTGACAGCAGGAGATTCCGGTCCTGGGACCAGCCAACGGCGGCTCTTCAGCAGAGCCGCAATAGCGATATTTAAAAATAATTAATTCATTGGAATGGTCTACAAAGTGTGTCTGGTTTGCAAGCACACTTTGTAGACCATTCCAGTGAAGTGGTTATTTTTAAATATTGCTATTTCGGCTCTGCTGAAGAGCCTCCTCACGTTGGCCCTCAGCTGACATGAGGGAGGGGGGAACTTTAGCGGCGAATATCTCTCAAACCATAAAGGTTTGAGAGATGGGATTTGCTCCACATAAATTATTTTATTTAAATCTATAACACAGGATAAAATTATAATTGGACATTACTAACCCTTTAACCACCTGGGTGCTAGAGGGGTCTCTAACGCATGCTTTCTTGCATCCAAGAGGCTAAACTACTTTTTAGAAAATTTGTCTAGAATTTTTAATCATGTGTGGACCCCAATGTACTTGAGGGCCAAATATGGAGCCCCTGGGATGAAGAGAGTTACCAGTAAATTGAAGGGTGTTTGCAAGAGGGGATTGAGATGCACTGAACTAGTACACAGGGTTAAATCCCAGTGTACAGTCTGTATATGTGGGAATGGCTGTAAAAACAAACAATTATTAATATATAATATACAGAAGTAATTATTCCCCCCCCCATTTATGTCAGCCATCCTGAGAGCGAGCGAGAAGGGCATAGTACAGAGTTAAGAATTGGGAATGAGGGATACAGGGAGTAGTGGTATTTGGGAATGAAGGGGAGGGGGTGCAGGCAGTACTGGTATTTAGAAGTGTGGGGGGGGTTGATGCCCGCTCAGTCCAGCATGGGAATCACTGAACTACAGCGTCCCACTTCAATCACATGCAAATCCACATCCATAATCTGCTTACTAACTCAATCCAGATAGACGGGGGAGAGAGAGGGAGATGGCTGGAGATTGGTGAGAGAGATCCGAGAGATGGGGAGCACAGTACTGACGGGAGAGAAGGCGTGGGGATTGGTAGACATGGACAAAAATAAGAACGTAAAATGATTTAAATATTATCATCAATATAAGGAAGAATACACTGACTCATTTTCAAGTATATCCTGGGGTATATATGTTATTATTACATAATGTAATGGTATTTATTTTATCTATCTGGGAAGGCTGAATGGATGAGTTGACGCTGTCGGGACTAGAACCTGTGACCCTGAGGTTTGAACAGATTATACAGGTGGTGTACTAACCCTTTGAGTGCCAGAGGGGTATGCAATGCATTGCAAAGCAATGCATTGCATACCCCTCTGTCACTCAAAGGATTAAGGGTTTAACCCTTTGAATTCTAGAAAGGTCACCAAAACATTGCTTCTGCACCATGGGGGACAAACCTAAATTCCAATGAAGTGGGGCTTTTAACCCTTTGACTGCTAGAGAAGCAAATCATTGAAGTCCTCTCCAGCATTCAAATGGCTGAAATAATACAAATTTGGGGGGGATTTTTACTTGTCCCATACAGAGCACATAGTTTTGCTCCAGAATGACTCTAATTTAGGGTTGCTAGATCATCTCTTTAAAGGGATAGTATTGGATCATTTTAACAAAATTTAATCTTGTAGATACCCTATATAATGATTCGCTAAATAGTTTGTAACTACGCAGTCATATGCAGTAGAGACTGCCTGTTAGGAGGCTGATACAGAGTGGGGCACTCCGAAGTCAGACCGACTTCGGAGCGCCCAGCTCTGTATCAGCTGCGGCGCGGGCAGTCTCTACTGGGCATGGCTGCACCGTGACTGGACGGCATTGTGGCCCATGTACACGGGCTCTTCTATCTACTAGTTAAAAAAAAAAATCAAATGATGGCAGTCATTTGCGAGATATTTGCAGCTTAAGTTCCCCCACCCTCCCCTTGCACTGACGTCAGCGCTCTACTGACAGAAGAAGATCCTGGTCCTGGGACCGGCAGGCAGCTCTTCAGCAGAGCCGAAATACCACAATCTAAAAAGAAAAACTTCATTGGAACGGTCTACAAAGTGTGCAGTTTGTAGACCATTCCAATGAAGTATTTCTTTCTAGATAGCACTATTTCGGCTCTTCTGAAGAGCCTCAGGCCAGTCCCGGGACCAGAATCTCCAGCTGTCAGCTACAGGCTGACCTCAGTGCAAGGGGAGGGAGGGGGGAACTTTAGCTGCGAATATCGGACTGCAATCATTTGATCTATTTTGTTAATATCTACAAGATTGCATTTTGTTAAAATAATCCAATACTATCCCTTTAACCTCTGAGTGCCAGAGGGGTACGCAATGCATTAGAGAACCCATATGGAAAGATGCCTGTGCATTGCTATAAGGGTGCCACTGCAACTTAACACTGAAGCCCTGCAGCAAGCATTGTTCATATGTGTCCTCTTTTAAAGGGATAATCTGAAAGCCCTACTTTAGGGGGGAGTTATACACTAAGGTGTGATAAAATGGAGATTACTTCTCCAGTGATAACATAGGAATTGGAGAAGTGATATCACTGGAGAAGTTATCTCTGCTTTATTACCACTTAGTGCATCTCCCCGGGGCTGGATTTCCCAATAGGCAGAGTAGGCAACTGCCTAGAGCTCTGAATTTGGAAGGGCGTCTCAGCTGTGTTGGCCACACCCACATTCTGAATTGTGGGTGTGGCCAAAGCAATCTCAATGTCCCTGCACCAGTTTATACACCCCTTTACAGGCTATTATTTAACCCCTTGGATGCTAGGGAGATCTAGCATTGCATTGGAGATCTCGCTAGCAGCCAATGGGTTCAAGCTCCTTGGGGAGATTCACTAAGCAGTGATAAAATGGAGATTACATCTCCAGTTTATCACTTCTCCAGTTCCTATGTTATTCTATGGAGCCTATGCACTAAAATATCCAAAGCTGAAGAAATCTTAGTGAATAGGCTCCATAGGATAACACAGGAATTGGATAAGTGATAAACTGGAGAAGTCATCTGCACATTATCACCGCTTAATGAATCTCCCCCCTTTTGCCCTTGCTTGTTTTGAGCCAAGGGTATTCTGTGTGCCAGGAAACAGTGGATAGGACTGGGGGTGGAGTCATGTAAGCATTTGAGTGTGGTCATGGGTGGAGCTAAGTGCACCTTGCCTAGGGATGCCTGGGATGTAAATCCGGCCCTGCATCTCCCCATCAGTTCTTCTTAGCACATCAGCCTCAACATGAGATAAGCATACAAATAGCAAGGATGTGGGAGAAAAAGAAAGAGCAAAAAAAGGGTTAAGAGAAGAGATCAAAATGAAGACAGGGTTACGGGAATTACATGAAGACAAGGAGCACAGTGAGGCTAATGTAGTAAGAAGAATTGGAGTCATTCTGGTGTAAAGCAGCTACACCATAGAGTAGAAATAAAAATTCCCCAAATTCCCACTAGCACTCAAGGAGTTGAAAGCCCCATTTAACTCTCTGAATGCCAGAGGGGTGTGCAACACATTGTAAAGAAATATGTGTTGGACACCCCTCTGGCACTCAAAGGGTTAAATGGGGCTTTCAACCCCTTGAGTGATAGTGATACCTCCATCTCAGTGCAGCTCCGCTATGCTTTGGGGTAAGATGACCTCATATATCCCTTTAAATCTGGGGACATTTATAAAAGAAACACAGCAGGGCTGTACTAATCCCTATGCAGTTTTATAGAATGAAGATTTCTTCAGCAACCCTAATTTGGTGGGATACCTGGTCACCTCATTTTGAACAACCTGGCTCTGGCATTTAAAAGGTTAAAAGCTGTCTTGCTATGTTAGTCAGATATTGCCATTTAAAGAGAAATTTCCCTAAGCAATTTGAGTTGTCAGCAGGCTCTAGGTTTTCTACTTGGGTATGCTGCACAAAATGAAAGGTTCAGAAGTGCTGGGGCAAACCAACTCTCCACAGGGGGCAATTAAAAACTGTCAAAATCACCATCAGTTTAAATGGGGATTTTAAACCTAGTAATATCCAGCATTCAAGGGGTCCAAATCCCTATTTAAAGCAACAATAATTCTTATTTGCCCCCAATGGTGCAGATGTTTGCTACAGATTGGCTTGACTTGTTTTACGCATATGGACTTTGACGATGGGCTCTTAAAGGGACAGTAATGTTTCAAAATAAAAGCAGCTCTAATTAATCTTCAGTATTTGGGCCATGGAGAGTGTTATTCCGGTACTGTCAAAGCTGTATTTCAAGAATAATTGAATGATAAAGTATCCCCCTCCTGCCCCTTTTACCTAGTGTAAGCCACCTCCCCTCAGATGTGGAATCTGGTCTCTTCACCGGACATGTCGCAGCAAGGGACAATCTTCTTACTGTGAGCATAAGGAAAACCCTGCCCCTCTTGACAGGTTTTTCAGGTTTTTTCCTTATGCTCACTGTGATCCATCCGGACAGTCTTGCTGCTCTGAGGTGAGCAGTGTTATATCAGTAGAAGGGGTGGGAGGGGGATACTTTATCATTCAATTACTCTTGAACTACAACTCTGACAGAACTGAAATAACACTCTTCAAGGCCCAAATACTATGAAGATTAATTGGAGCTGCTTTTATTTTGAAACATCACTATCCCTTTAACCGTTTAAAATAAGGTGACCAGACCTCACCTTTAACCAGGAACACATGGGGAAATAGGCATCTTTCAGTAATGCACTGAAATCAAAGCAGCCCTGCAGTATGCATTGTTCATATGCATCCCAGGTTAAAGGTGAGGTCTGGTCACCCTAGTTTAAAACAATGCACTGCAAACCCTCTGGTGCTCAAAAGGTTAAAACATGCCGCTGCCAGCAAAGGAATACCCTGTTTAATGCAAAGAAAAACAAACCCTTTTCTGACCTGATTGACTTCTGTCATCGAATGTTCCCTCCTGTGACACAAACAAACTTCCTGGGACTCTCCTGCTGTGAAAGAGTTAAGATGACAGGACCGGAGGCTGTGGGTCTATAAATAGATAGGAGGGAGCGTCTGAGGATGCAGGAAATGAGCGTCTGGGAGAGCACTGGTTTAACACATTTACTGCCAGGCAACAGCAGGAAAGCAACCCTGACATTACCATGCACCTGCAGAGAGGGCAAATGGGAAATCTAACACTATCAGCTACCTAGAATACAGAAGGAGAAAAGTGTTCCAAAAAACAGTCTAACAGTCTCTTAAAGGGATAGTAACACCTGCTGCTAACAAACTTTAAAGGGATAGTAATGTCTTTTAAAAACCTTGTATTGTATTGTAGCTATTAAAGTGATAGTAATACATTGATTTAATGACATTTAATACTGTACCAAGTAAAAAAATAAAGTAATTGCGCCCTGTCCGATCTCTCAGACCTCTATGGTTTGAGAGATATAAGCTTACAAAGTTCCCCCTTCCCTCCCCTTGCACTGATGTCTCTGACTAGCTTACAGAATTAGATCCCGGTCTTCAGACCGTTCTTCGGCTCTTCAGCAGAGCCGAAATCACGCTAGTTAGAAAGAAATACTTCAATTGAACGCGCACATGTTGTAGACCGTTCAAATTAATATTTCATTCTAACTAGCACTATTTCAGCTCTGCTGAAGAGCCGCAGGATGGTCTGAGGATCAGGATTTCCTTCTGTAAGATAGAAAGTTGATGTCAGTGCAAGGGGAGGGAAAGCGGCTCTTTGTAAGCTTATGTCTCTCAAACCATAAAGGTTTGAGAGATGAGACTAGGATCTTTCAGTTTATTTTTTTAATAGCTACAATACAATACAAGGTTTTTAGAAGACATTACTATTCCTTTAATATTGTAGATATTAAAAAAATAAATTAACTGATGCAAGTCCCGTCTCTCTAACATGTATAATTTGAGAGATAAACACATCTAAAGTCCCCTCTCCCACCCCTTTCACAGACGTCAGCACTCTAGCTGACAGCATGAGATATGGGTCGTGCGACCCGATGGCGGTTCTTCAGCAGAGCTGAAATAGCACTATCTAGAAAGAAATACTTCATTGGAACTGTGTACAAAGTGTACCTGGTTTGCAAACACACTTTGCAGACCATTCCAATGAAGTAATTCTTTTTAGATAGCACTGTTTCGGCTCTGCTGCAGAGCTGCTGGTTCTTTTGCTTTAGAAAGCTCTTTCAAAATCACATAGTTGTTACAAAGTGGCAGTTCCACTTTAACTCAACTGAACTTTTCATTTATCCTCTAGAGTACAGATTGTTCTCCTCAGAAATACCTTTAGGGGTGGGAGGTTATGCACTAAGCAGTGATAAAGAGTTGAAAAACTTTTCCAGTGAGATAAAATCTCCAGTTTCTGTGTTATTCTATGAAGCATATGCATTAACACAGTGATACCAGGCCATGGAGTAAACCAACAGGTCAGGGTTTTGAACAGAGCCGGATTTATCATAAGGCAGAGTAGGCATCTGCCTACAGGCACACCCCACAGAGGGAAGCCTGTCATTGGGACACGTTTTTTTTATTTATTTATTTATTACATATATATTTATATATATATATATATATATTTTTTTTTTTTTATTTTTTTTTTTAATTATTCTAACCGTCATGTCTGCTCCTCTTTTGGCACAGACCTTTAGCTCCCTCGTGAGCTCTTTAGTAATGCAGAGCGCTGGGAGATGACATCATCTCCCAGCTCTCTGCATTACTGAACAGGACATCGAGCAGGGACTCCAGCAGTTACAGGTCTGTGCCGAAGGAGGCGCAGACCTGTCCTGCCATGCCTCTGGACCACCAGGGAGGAGGTAGGAAAAGGGGTTGGCCGCAGTGTGAGGGCAATATGAAGCTGATGGAGGGCAGTGTGAGGGCAACGTGAAGCTGATGTGGGCAATGTGAGGGCAGTATGGAGCTGATGGCTGGGAATGTGAGGGCATTATGGAGCTGATGGGGGCAATATAGAGCTGATGGGGCAATGTGAAGATGATAGGGGTAATGAGAGGGCAATATGGAGCTGATGGGGGGCGAGTTGTAGCTGATGGGGAAATGTGGAGATAAGGGCAATGTGAGGGAAATATGGAGCTGATGGGGGCAATATAGAGCTGATGGGGCAATGTGAAGATGATAGGGGCAATGAGAGGGCAATATGGAGCTGATGGGGGGCGAGTTGTAGCTGATGGGGCAATATGGAGCTGATAGGGAAATGTGGAGATAAGGGCAATGTGAGGGCAATATGGAGCTGATGGGGGCAATAAAGAGCTGATGGGGGTCAATGTGAGGGCAATATGGAGCTGAGGGGGGCAAGTTGTAACTGATGGGGGCAATATGGAGCTGATGGGGCAATGTGAAGATGATAAGGGCAATATGAACATGATGGGGGCAGTGTGGAGATTAGGAGCATTGTGGAGGTGTCCAGTGGAGATGGCCAGTGGGGGGGGGGGGGCGCTTCAGATTTCTGTGCCTACTGGCTCCTGAGATGTAAATCCGGCCCTGGTTTTGAACATCTCCCTAGTAACGTACAGGCAGCTCAGTCATAATGATTGAGCCACTGATTACTCACATGGGATTAACCAGGGATATAATGAAAGTATGAACCGCTGGTGTGCCCCTAGGACTAACGTTGATAACACTGCATTAAGAACACTCTAACTTGTGACACCTTAGAGCAAAGTAATTCAAACCTATCCTCAGGCTCCCCCCCCAAAACAGTGCATGTTTTCAGGATATCCTCAATTAAACACAAGTGACTGTCGTTAACTCAGATCCTTCAGACTGACTGAACCAATGATTGATTCACATGTGAGGAGATTATGAAAACCTGCACCTCTGGGGGAAGAGCCTGAAGACAGGCCTGAACGCTCCTGAACTACAGCTGTGAATCTCAGGGCCGTATGTACAAATGAGAAGTGGAGGAATTCTGGGACAAACCATTCTCAAGGGAGAACTAAACATTCCAACAATTCTCACTGATTCAAATGGGGGCTTTTAACCCCTTGAATGCTGGAGAGGTCTCTAAACCATTGCAAGCAATACGAGGAGACCGCTCTAGCAATCAAGGGGTTAAAATCCCAATTTAAGTCAATGAAAAATGTTAGTTCTCCCCTATAGTGAAAATGGGTTTGCCCTGGAACTCCTACATTTTTCTTTTCAACATAGGTCAGGTTTTAACCCTTTAGTGACAAGGGTTTTTTTTTCCACTAGAGGACAAGAGCAATGTTTGCTTTTTTTTTTAGTATACTTTTGTTCAACCAGATTTCCCTCCATATTTTCTTTACACACACACACAAATTATATAGGTTTTTTAACCCCTTGCATGCCAGAGGGGAATGCAACGCACTGCGTTGCATACCCCTCTGGCACTCATAGGGTTAGAGGTATAACCCATCATTTAGTTTGATAATAATATAAAAGAAAAAAAAAACATTTGAATAGGTTTTCCTATGATAATTTGTGTTCAACTGGATCATGATTAATGGGGGCTGGATAAAAGGAATGAACGAATCCAAATTAGGGTGACCACATTTCCATTCTGCCATTCTGGGACATGTGGTCACCCTACTGCGCGCGCTGCTCACTCACAGAATCCGACATCAGTCACTTCATAATTGTACGCTGCCGAGTTGGTCAGGGTCTGCTTTGCCGTCTCAGCGTATCACTTCACATGCACACAGAGCCAGCCAGAGCCAATGAGGAGAGGAACATTGTGCAAATCCTCTCTTCATTGGCTGGGAGCGTGGTGCGTGCAGCGTGCATGTGTTCAGAGGTCACTGGATGGTGAGTGACTCACTCTACCGGACTGGAATCCGGGACTGTACATTGTCCCGGAGGGGTATCAATCGGGACACGGGACATCAAACATAATTCAGGGACAGTCCCGGACGTTCCGGGACACGTGGTCACCCTAATCCAAATGTCCCTTTATAGAGGGGGTACTGTCCCACTGAGGTGAAAATGCCATTGTCCCGCTTTCCCGCCCTGGTGTCCATGTTTTTGGAGATAAGACTGTGTGGTGTGTATATTAATGTATCATATTGCTCCACAGTAATAAAACTCACATAATGTTTGTTTAAACTTCGCTATATGTGTTTTTAAATTAGTCTGTGTAAATAAAATCCTTTGGTCTTGATCTAAATCATTTATTCAGTAACACAAAGAGGTGGCAATAGTCCATCAAGTGACCAAACCTGCTCTACCTGTAATCCTGTCCCCAGCACCTACAATTAAACTAAAAGTGTCCCCCCTCTTTGGCTATTTTATCCTGTGGGGATGTGTGTTCTCTTTTCGCGATCACAGTGAGGAAATGAAAGGCAGAGAACACTGACAAAGGCATTGTGGAGTTACACATGTGATCTCTGTAGCAGTGATAAAATGGTCTGATCCACCGCGGAAAGGCTGAAACCGACTGCTGCAGCCCAGGAGAAGTCAGTTACTGACTCCCCGAAATTATCACAGCACACCCTGAGGCACATTACAATCATGAAGTCCTGACATGTCACAACAGTCATCCGTCCTTAAAGGATAGATTCCTGTGACTGCCCTGGCATGTCACCCAGGCTTAAAGAAGCAGTAAACTTGTTTGTATGAAAACCTATATTTTATAGAGCTTTTCCTGCTGAGTAAAACAAGGTCACTCCCACTGCTGTCTGTTGTTTTATTCACATGTGATAACATTTCAAATAATCAGGAAGTGAATTTACTATGTTTACTTCCTGGAAGTTCTAACTGACAGGAAGTGACAAGAAGTTTCTATCACATTCTATGGCGAACTATAAGTCACTGACTTTCCTCTCCATTAGAATGTAACAGAATAACTAATTGGAATTTGACCACTACAGCACACTGCTAACGTAAAAAAAAAACCAACACAGGTTTAAACTGTAATAACTCTGGAACTATGCATCTCTCAGCAGTGGACGTACCCTTATTTTACTCAAAAGGAAATCCCCTACAACACGTATTTTTTCATAAAAACTTTACTGCTTCTTTAGCGGGTTAAGGATACCCCTAAATAACCACATGTACTGCAATAAAAATGCCTGATCCACTGAACACTCTCCTGTAAAAAGGAGGGAAATAATGAAAATATGACCTACTTGAGGGTTCCTTGGACTAAAGTTTCAAATCCCTGCCTTAGAACATAGGCCTCACAAAGTAAACGAACTGGAGAGTTTATCACCATGGATGTTATCATTCACTAGTTATCACACCTTACTGCATCTCTTCCTGTTCTCACTGAGGCTGATGTACTAAGAAAGTGGTATAACCCTGAAGTAAACCATCTGCATCATATAAACCAAATGAAATTCCCTAAATTCCAGGTGATTTAACCCCTTGAGTGCCAGGGGGGATAGTAATGTTTCAAAATAAAAGCAGCTCCAATTAATCTTCATAGTATTTGGGCCATGGAGAGTGTTATTTCAATACTGTCAGAGTTGTAGTTCAAAGAGTAATTGAATGATAAAGTTTACCTCTCCCGCCCCTTTAACTGATGTAACACTGCTCAGCTCAAAGAAGCAGGGTGTGTCCAAGTGGATTGAAGAGAGGGACAATCTTCAATTAAAGGGATAGTAATACTTACATTTTACTATCCCCCATCTTGTAGCCCTTAAAAAACTGAATTAAATGAGCCCAGCGGTATACCTTTATGGTTTGAGAGATATCCTCTTTCAAAGTTCCCTCTCCCCTGATATCAGCATTCTAGCTGACAGCAGGGGAATACGGTCCCTGAGCAAGCGGAGGTTCTTCAGCAGAGCCGAGATCGCGTTATGGAAGAAGAAATCCTTCACTGCAACGGTCTTCTGCTGAAGAGCCTCCGCCGGTTCCGGGACCGGATTCCCCTGCTGTCAGCTAGAACACTGATGTCAGGGGAGAGGGGAAACTTGGTCCAGAATATCTCTCAAACCATAAAGGTTTGAGAGACGGCACTGGGGGAATTTAGTTTTATTTTTTAATGCCTACAAGATTAATGTTTGGGAAAAAACTGGCAATACGATCCCTTTAACCCTCTGATTGCCAGAAGGGTATGCAACACATTGTTTTATTGTTTTGCAATTTTTGCATATCCCTCTGGCACTCTAAGTCTTAACCCCCCCCCAAACACAGACTCCCACTACCCAGTATCTGCATCAGGCATCCAGGCTTTAACACCCCCCCAACACACACACACTACCAGACATCTGTAGAAGGTACACACACAGGCCTGCTTTAATTATTATTTTGTGTGCCTGGCTATTTCTTTTTTAAATCACATTATTTTCAGTAGCAAAAAAAATAATGCCTCTGGTGCCAGGCTGGGTACATAAAATACCTTTATTTGGTCATTTTAATGTATGCCAGTGCTTGGGCAAATTTTCCTATTCACAAATTGTAAAAGAAAAAAAAAAGTGAATTTGGCTCACGGCTATTTTTGCCAGCTTTATTAACCCTTTCGGGACCCGACAGATACACAATGCATTGTGTACCAATGTGTTGCACAACTCTCTGGTCCCGATGGGGTTTAACCCTTTCTAAACCAGAGAGGTGCGTAGTGAAAGGATTATGTCCCCCTCAAAAAAAAAATGCATTAAAAACACTCGCATATACTGCACTACTGAACATCCCTGTATAGATCAGAGGTCTATTTATATACACACAAAAACACACTAAAATCAATATTATTTCCTCCTCTAGGCAAATGTACCCGGTCTCTGGTGCTAGTAAAGGATTATTTGAAGATTGATCCTATTAACAAATTAGTCATGCAACTAAACACCCACTCTCTATTTATACATAGAAACATAGAATCTGACGGCAGATAAGAACCATTCGGCCCATCTAGTCTGCCCATTTTCCTACAGTAAAAACCTCAAACCTTTTTTTGGTCTTATGTTCAGGACAGCCTTATGCCTATCCCATGCATGCTTAAAGGGATAGTAATACTTCGTTTTATCTTTATTTTATTTTGTAGGCATTAAAAAAACATGAAGAATGATATAAGTCTTATCTCTCAAACCTTTACGGTTTATGAGATATTCACAAGCAAAGTTTCCCCCTCCCGCCCCTTTTTCCTAGCGAAAGCGATCTCTTCTCAGATGTGGAATCCAGTCCATAGACCAGACAGACAACAGCAGGGGACAATCTTCTTCCTATGAGAACAATGAAATCCCTGCCCCCTTGACAAGTTTTTCAGGTTTTTCCCTTATCTTAATTGAAGATTGTCCCTCTCTGACGTCTACCTGGGCACCTTCCTTCTGCTCTGGCTGAGCAGTGTTACATCAGTAAAAGGGGTGGGAGGGGGACACTTTGTCATTGAATTACTCTTGAACTACAACTCTGACAGAATTGAAATAACACTCTCCAAAGTCCAAATACTATGATGATTAATTAGAGCTGATTTTATTATATTTAAAGTTTGTGGGCCATGTAGAGCGGTATTTTCATTCTCTACTACGTGTAGTTCCAGAGTAATTGAATTATAAAGTGTACCTTCCCGCCCATTTACCTGTGTAAATCTGCCCAGCAAGAACGGATTGGTGCAAGGAACAACTTCTGTTAGCATAAGGAAAAACCTGCACTCCTCCTTCAAGGGGGGGCAGGGTTTTCCTTATGTTCACAGTAAGAAGATCGTCCCTTGTTGTGAGCTGTCTGGTCAAGCGACCATATTCCAAATCTGAGGGGAGGCGGCTTACAATAGGTAAAAGGGGTGTGAGGTGTACACTTTATCATTCAATTACTCTCGAACTACACATCCTTGAGAATGATACTACTGCTCTACATGGCCCCAAAACTATAAAGAATATAGGAGCTGCGTTTATTCTTAAACATTACTATCCCTTTAAGCACAGATGAGTTAATCAGTGGCTCATTCATTGTGATTGACTCCCCAATACTTAATCAGGGAAATCCTTACATCCTGGTCTGTTGGTGGCCCTTCTGGACTGAACTTGGTCAGCCCTGTTCTAGATACCCCACTGGCACTCAAACAGTTAATACTTTCAGTAAAGCAAAGCACTGCCAGCACATCAGCCACTAAAAGAACTGACGTTACTCAGTGAGGTTGATGTAATAAGGAGAACCGGAGGAGAAAAACAAACATTAGCAACATTTCCATATATTTAAACCAGTAGAATTCTAGAAAGGTCTACAAAGCATTGCGTTGGAGACATCTCTGCTATTCAGCCGGTTAAACCGCCTCATTTAAAGCACAGGGAACATTTATTCGTCCCTATAGTACAGCTGGTTTGTCCCTGATATTTTTAGTACATCAGTCAGTATGATAAACCTTTGAAGAAGTTATTTCATATTTGCCCTTGTTTGAAAGCGTAATAAATCATTCACCATCAGACAATGTACACGATCAGATACATCCATGATCTCAATTTTTGATTGCTAAAGGTCTCCAATGTATTTTTAAGTAGTATGATGATACAAACATCTCTAGTATTCTAAGTGATAAAGCGATCCATTACTTCCTCTCTGTATCCTGCATGATAAAGGTATCTATAGTGTCAGATTCCTAAGGAAGTCATTACATTTCGACAAAGAGGAAGTAACAGCTATATTAAAAAGTGTTATATACCATTAAATGACTATGAACAGGAATCAGATATTGATTTTTCACGTAAGTAGTGTCCTTTTTAACACAACTATAAGTCTTTGGGAATTGCAGTGCTGACACCTGTATCCGTCTGAAGAAGTGGGTGTATAGACTTGGGCACTAACTACCTGAAGCCGGTTACATATCTACTCATCCTATACAATAATTCGCTAAAAGTATGTTTGTCAGAAGCCATAATGTGCAGTAGATACGGCTGCGAGCGCTGTAACCCAGCTCATCACAAAGACCTCCAGAGTAGCATCCAAGGATCTGAGGGCCATTCTCACCTTGGCTACTGTAACTGTTCATGATTCATCTATTAGAAAAAGACTGACTAATAATGGTGTTCATGGGAGGATTGCTAGGAGGAAACACTTCTAAAAAGATGAGTGCTGCCCACCTGAAATTTGCTAAAACTCACACAGACAATCCACAAGCCTTCTGGGACAAGGTTCTTTGGGCAGGGGAGCCAAAGGTAGAACCTTTTGGCCTCAATGAGAAAAAAAAGTGAATATGAACAGAAGAATCTCATCCCATCCTTCAAGCTAGGTGGTGGGAGTGTAATGATTTGGGGCTGCATTGCTGCCTCGAGTCCTGGACGGCTTACCGTTATCAACACAACCACAAATTCTGCAGGTATCAGAAGTTTCTAGGGGAAGAATGTCAGAGCAAATGTCCATGAACTGATGCTGAACCAAAAGTGGATCATACAACAAGACAATATCCTAAACATTCAAGCAGATCTACAAAATAATTGATGCAGATTAAGAAATTCCATCTGTAATCAAAGACTGAACTTAAAGGGATAGTAATGTTTCATAATAAAAGCAGCTCTAATTAATCATCATAGTATTTGGACTTTGGAGAGTGTTATTTCAATTCTGTCAGAGTTATAGTTCAAGAATAATTCATTGACAAAGTATCCCCCTCCCTCCCCTTTTACTGATGTAACACTGTTCAGCCCGATCAAAAGGGAGGTGCCCAGGTAGATTGCAGAGAGGGACAATCTTCAGTTAAGATAAGGGAAAACCTGAAAAACGTGTCAAGGGGGGCAGGGCTTTCATTGTTTTCATAGAAAGAAGATTGTTCCCTTCTGTTATCTGTCTGGTCTATGGACTGCATTCCATCTGAGAAGAGATAGCTTACACTAGGTAAAAGGGGCGGGAGGGGAAACTTTGCTTGTGAATATCTCTCAAACCATAAAGGTTTGAGAGATAAGACTTATATCATTCTTCATGTTTTTTTAATGCCTACAAAATAAAATAAAGATAAAACGAAGTATTACTATCCCTTTAAACTTCAATGAGAAGTTGTGTAAGGACCTGAAGCTAGCTGTGCATGCAACAAAGCCCTCAAGTGTAACCGAGAAGAAGCAGTTCTGTAAGGAGGAGTGGGAAAAATTCTTTAAAACCAATATGAGAAACTGACCAACAGTTACAAGAAATACTTACTTGAGGTAATTGCTGATGAAAGGGGTGAATCTAAAGATTAACTTACTTTTTTCATACTTGTATACTGAATGTTGAATCAGATGTGAATAAATAAATGTTGACAAACTATCAGGTTCATACTTGTTTAATGAATTCTTCTTTATCATTTATTAGGACTTAGATTACAATCCGATAACAATGTAGGTATGAAATATGTGACAATCCTAAGGGGTTCATAAATTTGTTCTCGTCACTGTAAGAATAGCAAAAAAAAGCAACCCACGCAAAAATACAGCAGGCAAACATATTTCATTCTCTACAAACTAGTAAAGTGTGGAAGCGGAAAACAACAAGATACTAATTAAGTCTGGGATTAAAGTTTAATAGGATCATGTAAAAAATGTAATGATGGTTTCTCTATAATTTCTTACAAATCATGTTCATCTGAAGGTACTCCTTTCCTGTTAAGTATATGTAAAGGCACATTATTACCAGAAAATTAAAAGGGCTCATAGCCATTACAATGTTACATCCTCTTCGTCAAGCATTTAAAAAAAAAAAAATGTATATACGGTGTGAAAGATCTAAAATCTATCAAAATTAAAGGGGAACTATCACCCCAAATAGCCCCCCCACCACAATTATCCATCTAGCAATAAGCTTAAAGGGATAGTAATATTTCATAATAAAAGCAGCTCTAATTAATCATCATAATATTTGGGCCTTGGAGAATGTTATTTCAATTCTGTCAGTGTTATAGTTCAAGAGTAATTCAATGACAGTATCCCCCTCCCGCCCCTTTTACTGATGTAACACTGCTCAGCCAGAGCAGAAGGGAAGTGCCCAGGTAGACTGCAGAGAGGAACAATCTTCAATTAAGATAAGGGAAAAACCTGAAAAACTTGTCAAGGGGGGCAGAGCTTTCATTGTTCTCATAGGAAGAAGACTGTCCCCTTCTGTTATCTGTCTGGTCTATAGACTGCATTCCACATCTGAGAAGAGGTGGCTTATACTAGGTAAAAGGGGCGGGAGGGGAAACTTTGCTTGTGAATATATCTCAAACCATAAAGGTTTGAGAGATAAGACTTATATCGTTCTTCATGTTTTTTTAATACCTACAAAATAAAATAAAGATAAAACAAAGTACTACTATCCCTTTAATGTACGTGAAAGTTCTGCTTTAAACACAGGTGGCTTAATCGCAGTCACTGAGCTACTGAGTATCCAACCTGTAATCAAATAAGGATATCCTGAAATCATGCGCTGCTGGTGCACCCCGAGGACTGTCTTAGGGTGACTGGTCCCACTGATCGCTTTTTTATCTTGTTTTACATTTGGCACACTAGTTGAAGATTTAACCCTTTGAGTGCCAGAGAGGTACCCAATGCATTGCAACTCGTTGGCTACCTCTCTGGCACTCAAATGGTTAAAATGATCTCTCATCCAAAGACACATCTAGTTAACCCTTTGAGTGCCAGAGGGGTACATAACGCCTTGCATTGTAATGAATTGTATACCCCTCTTGCACTCAAAGGGTTAAATGTAAAGTGAATTATAAACTGCTTTCAGGTTATGTTAGTCATTTGTTTGTGATATAAATAGTTTTTGAGGGAATTCACCCATATTTGTTGGTGGAACCGTCTGTTACTTTACACTAATTAATGTGTGTGCTGACTCATTACCACACACTGCACTGTGAATGAATCTAGCAGGATCCCCCCCCCCCCACACACACACACTGTATACACACATACACAAAGACACTGTATACACACAAACACACTGTACATACACACACACTCATACTGTACTGTGAACGAATCTAGCAGAAGCCTCACACACACACACTGTACACACACACTGTACACACACACACATTGTATACACATATACACACTGTACACACAATGTACACACACACACTGTACTGTGAACGAATCTAGCAGGGCCCCCCACACACACACTCTGTACACACACACACACACACTGTGTACACACACAAACACTGTACACACACACACACTGTGTACACACACACAAACACTGTACACACACACACTGTGTACACAGACACACACACTGTGTACACACACACTGTGTACACACACACTGTACACACACACACTGTATACGCACACACTGTATACGCACACACTGTGTGTACACACGCTGTACACACTGTACATACACACACACACACACTGTACACATTCACACAGACTGTGTACACACACACACACAAACACTGTGTACACACACTGTACACACAACACACACACTGTACACATACACACTGTGTACAGACACTGCACACACACACACACACTGTATACACACATACACACACACTGTGTACACACACTGCACACCCACAGTACACACACACACTGCACACACACACACTGTGTACAGACACTGTACACACGCACACACACACTGTACACACACTGTGTATACACACTGTATACACACACACACACACACACACTGTATACACACTGTATACACACACACACACACACACATTGTACACACACACACACTGTATACACACATACTGTGTACACACACATGCACACTGTACACACACACACACACACACACTGTATACACACTGTACACACACTGTACAAACACACACACTGTGTACACACACACACACACACACTGTACACACTCTGTACACACAGAACACAGAGATACATTTTACTTCTCTATAAGACAGACTAAACTTGTTTTAGGGAAATAGGTCCACTTTAAAGGGTCTGTATAGGGTCACAAAAGCCCATGGTAACAGAGTTCCCAAAGCTTATAGCTCACCCTGCCTCATTGCTTCCCCTTGCAGATCATGGATATCTGTTGCTCTGGGTAATATCACCGCCTCATTTACCGCTCACAGGAGTTTTGTTTCTCTCCTAGAAGCCCACTTATGGCAGATTAGACAACACAGTGCTTCTATGGAGACAGGGCTTCTTTTTATCACCCCCATGAGCAGTGTGTGAGCTGCTGATGCCAACTAGCCCTGCAGATATCTTTCATCTTTAATTGACCCAATCCTGCCCTAAAAGACCACTACTATTTGCATTTTCTTGTGTTTAGGCTGTGTTGCTAGTCTTTATGAAAATCTACAACTGCCTACTTGAGACTAGAGTGTTGAGCGAGGCCACGTATCTCATCAGATTTAAAACACAAAGGCCCTTTAAACTGCCAGGATGTTGTACAACATGTTTCTCACCTAATGCTGCCACCTGATCCTGTTATCACAAGTAGCACTGTGAATGATGCATACTGTAGGACTGCGCAGGAACAACTGCAGGAAGCAGGCAGAATTTGTCTCTCTAGTTGGTGTTAGACTTCACCTCCCATGATTCTCAGCCAACCGACTGCTGACTGAGGAAGATGGGAATTCTAGTCCAACAACAGCTGAAGGGTTGATGAGAGCTGTAGTCCAATAATACCTGTACAACCTAATATTTCCCATTCCAGTTATAAGGCTGCAATGTTTCGTATGCATTTCTCAAGGTTGAACTGACCACTACACAGAGTAGGCAACTGCCTAATAAACAAAGGGATGAGGGATGTCTCTGCTGTTCTGACCACACCCATATTTAGAATTGTGGGTGTGGCCATAGCAATCCCAATGCCCCTGCAACAGACACCTAATGTTGGCTGGTTTATTTAACAGAGTACATACTATTTTACTGGACATTTAACCCCTTGGCTTTCTGGCCACCTCCTCTTAGATTTGGGATCCGGTCGTGGGACCGGACGGATGCATCGAGGGACAATCTTTACACAGTAAGTAAAAGGAAAACCCTGGCCTCCTTGACGAAGGAGGTTAGGATTTTCCTTTTCTTCCTGAAGATTGTCCCTCGCTGCCTTCCATCCGGACCAAACTGAGAGGACCAGTGACACGGCCAGAAGTGGCAGGATGGGGGATACTTTCTGCTTCAACTGCTTTTGAACTACAAATCTGTAAGTAAATATACATAGTGCGATATGTTAAAAAACTTGTACATAATACTTGGAGCTAAAGCTTAAATTATATATTACTATCCCTTTAAGCATTTCTCTGTGCTTGTATGTTTCAGGGAACAGAGGGTGGGGCTAATGGTGGAGTCTAGTGAAGTGTAGGGAGTGGCCATGGCTGGGGCATAGGGTCTTGGCCTCCTTGCAGTATGTATATTTCATATGTGGCCAGTGTTATACAGATGAGCCCTTTTCACACCCCTTTGACAACAAAAGGGCTATCAATGCAGTAATTTATGAGTTAGATGGTGGGGGGATGGTGAGAGTTGTAGTTTCCAACAGCTGGAGAGCCAACAGATGCTACTTCTCGGCTAGATGCAACCCACAGAGCCTTGTTGGCCCACGTCCTGGATGAACAATCACTAACGCTTATTACATTAAATCATTATTTCTAGGGTTGGGCCAATGAGCAGATGGGGACAGCATTTTCATGTTGTAAAGTCTTCATTCAGTGGGTACAACATGTCCTCCACTACAGTCCCTATTACACTTTTCAGACAAAAGTAATCACTTTCTGTTTTGGTCTCAAAATCTATTCAATGACAATTCCTGAATCCAAACTTGTACCAGCATGTAGGTCTAAGATACAACAAACCCCACAGAGCACTGAAAATCAATTTTTTGACCCTCCATCTTTTGGAGACTACAACTCTCACCTTTCCCAACCATCCAACCGCTGGATGGGGATGATGGGAACTGTAGTCGCCAGTAGCTGGTTGACCAAAGATCAACTTCCCTTGCCATAAAACAACTGGACAACACTGGACAAAATATATGTACAAAAGACCAGTGAAGCAACTGTGTAGCAAACCAAAATGCATAATTGGGAGACATATAAATGGCCCAAATTACCACTGATATAAAATTGATTTTGAGCCATTTAAAGGGATAGTAATACTTCGTTTTAACTTTATTTTATTTTGTAGGCATTAAAAAAACATGAAGAATGATATAAGTCTTATCTCTCAAACCTTTATGGTTTATGAGATATTCACAAGCAAAGTTCCCCTCCCCGCCCCTTTTTCCTAGTGTAAGCCATCTCTTCTCAAATGTGAGTCTGGTTGTATGACAGGACAGATAACAGAAGGGGACAATTTTCTTTGTATGAAAACAATGAAAGCCCTTCCCTCCTTGACAAGTTTTTCAGCTTTTTCCATTATCTTAATTGAAGATTGTCCCTCTCTGCAGTCTACCTGGGCATCTCCCTTCTGATCTGGTTGAACAGGGAAGGGATACTTTGTTTGTGAATATCTCTTAAACCATAAAGGTTTGAGAGATAAGACTTATATCATTCTTCATGTTTTTTTAATGCCTACAAAATAAAATAAAATTAAAACGAAGTATTACTATCCCTTTAAATAGCTACAGAGATCTCAAATTTGAGAACTCTCTAGCATTCAATTGGTTAAAAGTCACTTTTAAATCAATGGGAAGTTATAGTTCTCCACTATGATAAAATTGGTTCACCCCAGAATTGCAGTATGTTTCCTTAACCCTTTCAGTGCCAGAGGGGTACACAATGCATTGCTTTGTAATGCGTTGCATACCCCTCTGGCTCTGAAAGGATTAACCCATCGAGTGTCAGAGTGTCTGGCATGCAAAAGGTTAATATGTCAGCATCATTTGGTTGTTATTCCCTGCCAGGCACACTGCAGAGCACTCGTACTGTGACATGAGCCTTTTGGCTGCCATTTCAATGACTGTTCACCCCACTGCAGAGTTACATAAGACAGCTAACCCTTAGCCTGCAGGAGCTGTGGGTTGCTCTACACACACACGCAGCGCGCACATACACACTGCGCGCACACACACTGCACACCCAGTGCTCTGCCTTCTAGTTCATGACCCCTTCTAAGATTAATCTCTCTCCCACTCGGCGGCAGCAGGTCCCCACATGCACAAACACACATACAGCATACACATGTCCCCTCCCTCCCACACATACAGAGTAGCAACATTTCACCTCTCCTCTGATTTATATGTACTAAAGGAAAAAACAATCAACTCTTTCATTTCTGTAACTGGAAAGAAGAGCTAATAATACATTAGTTAATAATAGATACCATTATAGTGTGCAATGTGATCGTTATGAGTGTAATTTAGAACAGTGATAAGCAACATGAGGCCCCCCAGCTGCTGCCGGAAAAGTCCCAGCAGGGGATGATGGGAGCTATAATTCTGTAATCTGACAACAGCTGGAGGGTCTTCATGTTGCTCACCCATGGTATAAATATTCAGTATCCTTATACAGTGCAGTCTGTACATTGGCAGTGTATAGACAGATACTCAGTATCATTATACAGTATAGTGTGATCATTATCAGTGTATACATACTCAGTATCGCTATACAGTGCCGTTTGTACATTGTTAATGTATAGCTACTCAGTATCATTATATAGTGCACTGAGATCCTTTGTGTATGACTTACTCAGAATCATTATATAGAGCAGAGGTTCTCAACCCATGCCCTCAGTGGCTACTAACAGGCCAGTACTTGAGAATTTCCTTTTAAGGACACAGGTAAGTTAATCAATAAGACTGAGCTTCTGATCAACACACTTGTGTTCTAGCAGCGAAATTCCAAAGTCCTGGCCTGTTAGTGGCCACTGAGGGCATGGGTTGAGAACCTCTTATATAGAGTAGTGTGATCCTTATCACTGTATTGGTACTCGGTATAATAATATAGTGTAGTGTGATCTTAGCAGTGTATAGATACTCAGTATCGTTGTATGGTGTAGTGTGATCCTTGTCAGTGTATAGGTACTCAGCATCATTATATAGTGTAATGTGATCCTTATCAGTGTATAGTTACTCAGTAGTATCATTATATAGTGTAATGTAATGCTTATCTGCCTATAGCAGTGGTTCTCAACCCGTGTCCTCAGTGGCCACCAACAGGCCAAGATTTGACAATTTCCTTGTGAAAGCACAGGTGAGTTAATCAATGTGAATGAGCGTCTGATCAACAAACTTGTGTTCTAGCAGGGGAATTCCTAAGTCCTGGCCTGTTAGTGGCCACTGAGGGCACAGGTTGAGAACCCCTGGTCTATAGGTACTCAATCAGTGTATAGATACTCAAAGATCACATTTCACTGTATAATGATACTGAGTGTATATATATATATATATATATATATACTTATCGATCACTGATCAATCACATTGAACTGAAATTATCTCACTGCACTGTATACTAATGCTTTCAGTGTTTAGATAATCAGTACCACTACACTGTTCTGTGTGATCCATCAGTATACATATACTCAGTACCATTATGCAGTACAGTGAGATAGTTATCAATGTACACATCAGTGTTTCTCAACATTAGTCCTCAAGGGCACACAAACAAGTCAGGTTTAAGGATATCCATTCTTAATCACAGATGAATAATCCGTGGCTCCGTCATTTTGATTGAGCTGACTGTGCTAAGTTAAGGAGATCCTTAACACCTGACCTGTTGGTGTGCCCTGAGGACTGTAGCGGACAATCACTGGTATAGTTTACTCATTATCTTTATACAATGCAGTGTGATCATTATTAGTGTACAGCTATATATCCTTACACAGTGCAGTAATCATTATAAGTGCCTAGATATTATCATTATCAATGTACAATAGTGAGTACCATTATACAATCAGTGAGAACATTATGAGTGCACAGATACTGAGTACCATTATACTGTGCAGTGTGATCATCAGTGCATAGATACTGAGTACCATTATACAGTGCAGTGTGATCATTATCAGTGTATAGATGCTGAGAACCATTATACAGTGCAGTGTGATATTTATCAGTGTGTAGATACTGAGTACCATTATACAGTGCAGTGTGATCATTATCAGTGCATAGATACTGAGAACCATTATACAGTGCAGTGTGATCATTATCAGTGTATAGATACTGAGAACCATTATACAGTGCAGTGTGATCATCAGTGCATAGATACTGAGTACCATTATACAGTGCATTGTGATCATTATCAGTGTGTAGATCAGTGATTCTCAACCAGGGTGCCGTGGCACTTTGGTGTGCCACGGACATCAACTTAGGGTGCCCCGTATTTTCTATAAAGACTAACTAAAATGGACTTCTAAATAAAGATTTATAGAAATTAATATGTACAATATGTTTAGTTTTGTTATTATGATTATAAGACCTAATAATAACTGTATATTTGTGTATTGTACCCTTCATTATGCCCTTGAAAAATCACATAAAATATGCTAGGGGTGCCCCGAATGTTCAAGATTATGTGTTAGGGGTGCCCCAAGCCAAAAAAGGTTCAGAACCACTGGTGTAGATACTGAGAACCATTATACAGTGCAGTGTGATCATTATCAGTGTTTAGATACTGAGAACCATTATACAGAGAAGTGTGATCATTATCAGTGTATAGATACTGAGAACCATTATACAGTGCAGTGTGATCATCAGTGCGTAGATACTGAGAACCATTATACAGTGCAGTGTGATCATTATCAGTGTATAGATACTGAGAACCATTATATAGCGCAGTGTGATGATTATCAGTGTGAAGATACTGAGAACCAGTATACAGCGCAGTGTGATCATTATCAGTGTGTAGATACTGAGAACCATTATACAGTGCAGTGTGATCATTATCAGTGTATAGATACTGAGAACCATTATACAGTGCAGTGTGATCATCAGTGCATAGATACTGAGTACCATTATACAGTGCAGTGTGATCATTATCAGTGTATAGATACTGAGAACCATTATACAGTGCAGTTTGATCATTATCAGTGTGTAGATACTGAGAACCATTATACAGTGCAGTGTGATCATTATCAGTGTACAGATACTGAGAACCATTATATAGTGCAATGTGATCATTATCATTGTACAGATACCTGGTTTCTTTTATAGAATGGCCTGTATATAGGTATAGTATTAGACAAAGAAATAATAATGTGTTCTCATGAGTATGAAGATACTCCATATCATTTGAAATTGATGCCTGTTCACCATTAGGGTAAATATACACTGTATCTAGATGGGACTTTAATAAGATTAAGCCTTATAAGCCTCTAATAAATAAAGATGCTTAGCTGTGTAACACATCTGTTGATAACAGACCAATCTGCAGCTTGCGCCACATACAAACAAACTCTATCTAGCTCAGAGATGGGCAATTCGAGGTTCACCAGCTGTTAACCCTTTGAGTGCCAGAGGGGTAGCGATGCATTACAAAGATCAGTGTTTTTCAACATAACAGTTCCCATCATCTCCAGGCAGCCGTTGTTTGCCTGAGGATGACAGAGGTTTTAATCCACAACAGCTGGAGAGCCCCAGTTTGTCTACCCTGATCTAGCCTCAAGTACCACATTCAGCAACAGGTTATAGTTCAAGTGCCCCATCTCGTTCCATCTTACTTATCGATACATTAATATGGCCTCTCTGGCTTTGCAGCTCAGCTGGTATCTAACAGCACTGGAATCAGTACACCATTTTAATAATGCCAGTTTGGAGGGATCATACAGTAAGAAAGTAATGAAAGCAATGTGCGTTACAGAAGGAGTGGTTCAGAATGTCAGTCTTTGAAGTGGTGGAACCGTTTCCAATCTCTCAGTCAAGATTGTGCCCTAAGCACTTTCTTTCCACCACCCTATGACTGGGGAGTGATTTCAGGGGGCCTAATGAAGGGAATTCACTTAACCCCCTGTATGCTAATGGTGTCTCCCTTTTGCAAAACAATGCACTAAAGGAGTTTTTAGCATCCAAGGGGTTAAGCCAGACCGCCTAGTTTATTCATGGGGTGTGCCACAGCTTATGAAAAAGTGATGTCATACAATAAAAACTAAGAGGACATCATTATGCCAAGATGTCCGCGTTCTGTGATGCTGTTAGCCCGGGAAGAAAGGCTAAATCTATTTGTCAAGGTAATAATTCTGGTGACTAGTGCTACTAAGCAGCTAGTCGCCAGATGGGGAGTTATTTGAGCTAAAGTTGTGTTCAGGTGGTAGTTCCGCTTTAAGTAAAACATTACAGAGCAATGAGCCATGTTCACCTCTTGAATTAAAAGGGTTAAAGGGCCAGTACACCCTTATTATACAAAAGTATTTGCATTGCCAACAAGGTTACTTATACTGCTGCGATAAACGTCAAGGGATAGTAATGTTTCACAAAAACAGCAGCTCCAATTCATATTCATAGTATTTGAGCCATAGAGAGTGTTATTTCAGTACTTTCAGAGCTGTAGTTCAAGAGTAATCGAATGATAAAGTTTCCCCCTCCCGCCCCTTTTACTTAGTGTAAACCTCCTCTTCTCAGATGTGGAATCTGGTCCATAGACCAGACAGATAACAGCAGGGGACAATCTTCTTACTGTGAGAATATCTTGGTTCCCGTGATCTACTCTGTCACTCTTTGCTGTGGTGCGCTCCCATTGGCTGAGCTTTGTTTGGCCCGCCTAGTATGGCCTTCATATACAGGGCCTCTGGCACCTGTCAGGTGCCCTTTCGTGGTGTTCCTTACTGTGAGAACAATGAAAGCCCTGCCCCCCTTGACAGCTTTTTCCCTTATCTTAATTGAAGATTGTCCCTCTCTGCAGTCTAACTGGGCACTCACAGCTGTTCTGAGATGAGCAGTGTTACATCAGTAAAAGGGGAGGGAGGAGGATACTTTATCATTCAATTACTCTTGAAATACAATGCTGACAGTATTGAAATAACACTCTCCAAGGCCCAAATACTATGATGATTAATTGGAGCTGCTTTTATTATGAAAAATTACTATCTCTTTCAGGCTAAGATTATTACAGAACAAAAACACACAAAAACACACATAAAAGAAGAAGTGGGTCATCGGACCACCATTCTGACTGCCTGGCGTCACTAAGGAGGAATTATTTAAATCTCCTGTATACTGGCACTCCCATAGGTTTGTGAATGGGGACATGCTTTTCACATGAATGGACAGTGGGGACATGCTTTTCACATGAGTGGACAGTGGGGACATGCTTTTCACATGAATGGACAGTGGGGACAAGCTTTTCACATGAGTGGACAGTGGGGACATGCTTTTCACATGAGTGGACAGTGGGGACAAGCTTTTCAGAGTGGACAGTGGGGACATGCTTTTCACATGAGTGGACAGTGGGGACAAGCTTTTCAGAGTGGACAGTGGGGACATGCTTTTCACATGAGTGGACAGTGGGGACAAGCTTTTCACATGAGTGGACAGTGGGGACAAGCTTTTCAGAGTGGACAGTGGGGACATGCTTTTCACATGAGTGGACAGTGGGGACAAGCTTTTCACATGAGTGGACAGTGGGGGCATGCTTTTCAGAGTGGACAGTGGGGGCATGCTTTTCAGAGTGGACAGTGGGGACATGCTTTTCAGAGTGGACAGTGGGGGAATGCTTTTCAGAGTGGACAGTGGGGGCATGCTTTTCAGAGTGGACAGTGGGGACATGCTTTTCACATGAGTGGACAGTGGGGACAAGCTTTTCACATGAATGGACAGTGGGGACATGCTTTTCACATGAGTGGACAGTGGGGACATGCTTTTCACATGAGTGGACAATGAGGCCACACTTATGAAAACCTCTGAAGGAATTCTCACATCCCACCATTCTCACATATCTCAATTATGACATATCTCCTAAGAAAATATCTCGTCCCTCAATATTCACCTCCCTCAACTGTCTCCTCCCTCCAAACCTAGACCTCCCAAAAATTCTCCCCTCCATAGCCAAATCCCAACGATCTGCCTAACTTTCACATCATCCTCACTTTGTACTCCTACTCCCACCCGCCCTTTTGCGTTCGTGCCTGCTCCTCCTCTGTCCACCTTAGCCAAATTGCACAGATGCACCTAACTTCCTGTTCACCCTCTCTTTTTACACCTCCTCCCAGCCTCCCTTTCACCTCCGCCCTTCCCATTCAGCCAGAAGCAGTACTGAGGCCTCACTGCCCTGGACTAGTCATCAAGCATATGGCGTCCTCACTGCCGTAAACTAAGGTAACTTCCCGCATTGCTTTGTCTGAGTTTGGAGCACATGGGGGAGCAGACACATAACTATATACATGTTTTCAATGTTTAAGTAACTGGTAAAAGTTTACGTATTACAGCGTTTTGTTGACATTCTCTTCCCCAAGCTTCCCACTTGTGGCCGGATTACAACATAGATGTTATTACAATTGTAATTCAACCATACATGGACAGCCACAGTTTGCCTACTCTCACCATTTGTACACAGGTCCTATGTATCCTTTCCTTATATATACACTCCAATACATAAATTCTGTTTGGGTCACTAAACATATCTTTGGATGGATATAGCTCATTGGATCTTAGTTGTGCCCTTTCAGCTATATACATTACTTGGATTATAGCACATATATCCATTTAGAGATTCTAGATCAAACAATCTGAAAGTACTGTATTTATAGATTATTTTTTAAGAGTTTGAGATTTTTTCTCTTTTGGAAGCACAGACGGTCAAAGCAACAGCATTACTTGGAAGCAAAATGTATTAAACTCAGGCTGTCAGAAAAATGCAAGTTAGCTCCGTAATAATGATGGTTGTTTTACTCAACAAGAAAATTCCTACAACATTTATATTTTCATAATTTGGATGTACTACCCCTTTAAAAGAAAAGACTCAAAGGATGAAGTTATTTGGCTATTTATTTTGTTATACATAGCTAGATAATTCAGCATTCAATTGGATGAATGACATTCTGGAAGCAAAAATACATTACTAGTGTAAAAGTAATGGGTGCTCGCAGCATGTTATTTCAGTTGAGAAATGCATTCACTTAGGGGTTTATTTATTAAAGCATAAACTGAGAAAATGCCAGTTTTTTTTTCAAGTATTAACAATCATCCTATTAACAATCAGATAAATCAATCTTTATCCCAAATCACAAAATCAGAATTATTCCATTGGGAAATTTACAATGTATAAGATAAAGAAGGGAGGAGGAATTGCTATGTATGTGAAGAGCAACAAAGTCTATATTAGAAATGAGAGCTGAGGAAAAATTGGGTAACTACTGAAAGTAGACATAGTTTGCTCAAATAAGGGGATGTTTGTGTATTTACCAATAAATCCTTTTCTCTTACTCCATGTGTGACACAGGACAATGGGTGAAGTGCCCTCCCCCATGGTTCCTGTGTTCCACATAGGATGTAAGAGAGTAATTAACAGACCTTCAGGACAGGATGAAGAACTGAACTCAGCACTGATGGATGAAAATGTCAATTAGAGTGCCATAATAGTTATGGGAGAGGGAGAAATGTATTATGCCAAACATGGACGGGCAGGTTTCTATTGCCATAACTGAGATGAGTAAGGCAAAATCTGGATTCCTTGATAGGAGCATCCTTTACACAGTTGGTGAAGGAACCAACTTGCAAGGAAACAATACTACATTTGATCCCCAAGAATGAGGATGTATAGAGTCAGACACATCTATGAGTTAAGTTTAGGGCTGTCTTTCCCGTAAAAACAATTAACACATATTCTTAAATTTTTAGAGTACACCTAACATTTTATAAGTCATTTATCAAGAAGTAATTAAGGGTACAAATTCATAAATATATAGTTATTATAGACCTCACAATCAAAATAACTAAAACAAAAATATTTGTGCATGACAATTTTGATAATATATATTTGACATTCAAAAGTCATTTTTTATTTTTTCAAAGTCTATATAGAAAAGAAGGGGCACTAAAAAGATATCCATGTCAGTGGCACACCACAGGCCTAGGGATTAGTCATTATTAATCAGTGCCTTTTAGTACACGGGTAATGTATGTGACACCCCACATAATGGTCTTAGAATGGCTGAGTCTTCTCTTAAAGGGATAGTAATACTTAAAAATTACTATCCCTCATCTTATAGGCAATAAAAAACTGAGTAAAATGACGCCAATGGCATCTTTCAAACCTTTATGGTTTGAGAGATATCCGCTTTTAAAGTTCAGCAGTTTGCCTTTTCCCCTGAGGTCAGCATTCTAGCTGAGAGCAGGGGAATCCTCTCCTAGGATCAGCCGTCGGCTCTGCAGCAGTGCAGAGATAGCGTTAATAAAAAAGAAATCCTTTACTAAAATGGTCTTCTACGTGTGCTTGGTTTGTAAGCACACGTAGAAGACCTTTTAAGTTAAGGATTTATTTTTTATTAACGCGATCTCCACACTGCTGCAGAGCCGTCGCCTGTCCCGGGACTGGATTCCCTTGCCGTCAGCTAGAATGCTGACGTCAGGGGAGAGGGAACTTTGAAAGCGGATATCTCTCAAACCATAAAGGTTTGAGAGATGCTGCTGATGTCATTTTACTCAGGTTTTTATTACCTACAAGATGAGGGATAGTAATTTGTAAGTATTACTATCCCTTTAAGGGTGAACAAGTAAGTCGCTCCTTGGCAAAGAGGATATTGCTTCCTGGTGTGTGGAAAACAGGGACAATGAAAACATTTAATCTGATCTGCAGCAGAACTCTATATTAGGCATATTAAAGGGATAGTAATACTTCATTTTAACTTTATTTTATTTTGTAGGCATTAAAAAAACATGAAGAATGATATAAGTCTTATCTCTCAAACCTTTACGGTTTGAGAGATATTCACAAGCAAAGTTTCCCTCCCGTCCCTTTTACCTAGTGTAAGCAATCTCTTCTCAGATGAGGAATGCAGTCCATAGACCAGACGGATAACAGCAGGGGACAATCTTCTTCCTATGAGAACAATGAAAGTCCTGCCCCCTTGACAAGTTTTTCAGTTTTTTCCCTTATCTTAATTGAAGATTGTCCCTCTCTGCAGTCTACCTGGGCACCTCCCTTCTGCTCTGGCTGAACAGTATTACATCAGTAAAAGGGGTGGGAGAGGGATACATTGTCATTGAATTACTCTTGTACTACAACTCTGACAGAATTGAAATAACACTCTCCAAAGTCCAAATACTATAATGATTAATTAGTTGCTTTTATTATGAAACATTACTGTCCCTTTAACAAAGGTGCAATAAATAGAAAAAACAATATGGTTTTCTTGAGGTGGCAGGTATTGCAAAGAACAAAAAATGGGCATATAGGATATACAGGCAGACTCAATCAGAGGAAGACCGAGACATTTACAAGGTTAAACAGAGGGAGGCTAAGCACATGATAAGACGTGCCAAGTCTCAATCATAAGGGAAAATAGCCAAATCTGTAAAAAATGGTGACAAAGCTTTCTTTAGTGATACTACTAAGTGGTGATAAGTAAAGTAAGCATTAAATTCAGAATGTGTATCAATGTGCACAACAAAAAAGGCGAGCAATTCTTGAGCAAACTATTTGCACCATAGGGGACAAATAAAAATCCCTATTGAGTTAAATGGGGCTGCTAACACCCTTGAATGCTAAAAATGAATTTGAAATTGGGGTTTTTGTATTGTGTCCCCTATTTTGCAATTAGTTTGCTCCAGAATTACTCCTCTTTTCTTCTGCACCCAAGACACAGCGAGGTGTGCAATGCACGGCAAAAGCAATGGTATGCACCACAGTGACACTTAAGTGTGCTGAACAGGTATGGAACCCATTGCAGACTGCATACTCCACTGGCACTCAAAGGGTTAAATGTTTTGACCGCATCCTTTAACCTCTTGTGAGCCTGAGGGGTATCCTATGCATTGCTTCACTTACGAAAAATGTGTAGGACTGCACAGGAACCAGTACTACCAGGAACAGTGTGGGGGCTATTCACTAAGGTGTGATAAAGAGGTGATAAAGTGGTGGTGACTTCTTCCCCAGTGGTATCACTTCTCCAGTTCCTATGTTATTCTATGGAGCCAATGCACTAAGATCTCCAAAAACTTAAAGTGGAACTACCACCCAACACAATCTTTAGCTTCACTAAGTCCTCGTCTGGTGACTAGCTGCTTAGTAGCGCTAGTCGCCAGAATAATTACCTTATTTAATAGATTTCTGCTCTCTTCCGTGGGTGACAGGTAGGACGGAGAGCGGACATTTTGCCATAGTGACATCCGCGCACCTGCGCTGACAGTCCCAGTCGGGTCTAGTAGGCTTTGCTAGGAGCCATTTGGCTCCGGCTGGGGCTGACAGTGCAGGCGTGTGGACGTCACAATGGCAAGATGTCCGCGCTCCATCCTGCCTGTCAGCCGGGGAGGAGAGCAAAAATCTATTAAATAAGGTAATTATTCTGGCGACTAGCACTACTAAGCAGCTAGTCGCCAGATGGGGACTTAGTGAAGCTAAAGATTGTGTCGGGTGGTAGTTCCGCTTTAAGAAATGTTAGTGAATTGGCTCCACAGAATAACATAGGAACTGGAAAAGTAATATCACTGGAGAAGTCATCTCTACTTTATCACGTCTTAGTGAATAACCCCTCATGTCTTTCATAAGTGCCGTGTTAAAGAGGAGACAAGTGAGGAGATTCAATAAGCGGTGATAAAGAGGAGATAACTTCTCCAGTGATATCACTTCTCCAATTCCTATGTTATTCTATGGAGCATATGCGCTAAGATTTCTTCAACTCTGGAGATCTTAGTGCATAACCTCTATAGAATAATACAGGAACTGGAGAAGTGATATCACTGGAGAAGTCATTTCCTCTTTATCACCTCTTTATCACTGCTTAGTGAATCTCCCCCCAGTCACATAAGCTATAAGTGTCAGGAAAGTTTATTTATGTTTATCTTTGACGTTGTGCTTGTCTACTGATTTAACAATACGGAAGTAAGAAATAATAAACATTCTTGGTTAAAAACACAGTATTCCTCCAGACTCTCTTTGTACTAGTGATTTTTGATTATAACAATCAGCAGGTTGCCACTGCACACAGTAAAAACAGGGAAATAAAAATCTACATGATAAATATAATAGAGATATGATGCTTATCCCCATAACGACCGATGACATGCCAGGACCGTCTTGATGGTCCCTGAAGTTTAAAGGGATAGTAATGTTTCACAAAAACAGAAGCTCTATTTAATCTTCATAGTATTTGGGCCATAGAGAGTGTTATTTCAGTACTGTCAGAGTTGTAGTTCAAGAGTAATTGAAGAATAAAGTGTCCCTTCCCACCCCTTTTACCTAGTGTAAGCCATCTCTTCTCAGATGTGGAATGCAGTCCATAGACCAGACAGATAACAGCAAGGGACAATCTTCTTCCCATGAGAACAATGAAAGCCCTGCCCCCCTTGACACGTTTTTCAGGTTTTCCCCTTATCTTAATTGAAGATTGTCCCTCTCTGCAGTCTGCCTGGGCACCTCCCTTCTGATCTGGCTGAACAGTGTTACATCAGTAAAAGGGGCGGGAGGGGGATACTTTGTCATTGAATTACTCTGGAACTACAACTCTGACAGAATTGAAATAACACTCTCCAAAGTCCAAATACTTTGATGATTAATTAGAGCTGCTTTTATTATGAAACATTACTATCCCTTTAAGGTTTCCTTTTAATAAAAGACCCTCAGTTGCTGAACTACAAGGGCTAGTTACTATCATCCCTCTATCAACAGCCATGATGTGAACAGAGATATCCTGGCCTGTCACCACCACCTCCTTCCCTTTCTGTCACTTTCTCTTTCTTTCATGCTCTGCTTCTGACCCATGAAGTCTTACTGTGCTCTATCTAAACAGGTCACAGCTCTCCCACTTCAGAGGCAGATTTCCATAATGTTAAGACTGAAAGAAGAGGGGTCATAAGATGTGAGCTAGAAAACTACAGTTTATAGGACAGGAGTAGAAAAGTCATCAATTTTCTTAGCATGCCCCAAAATCATTTAACCCCTTAGTGATGCGGCCGGCACTTAACGCCCACCAAACTTTTTTTTCCCATTGTTTTGAACAACTTTGTGGCTGTACATGTACGTCCTCTGTCACAAAGTGACTGTTTCTGCGGGTCATACATATACGTCCATTGTTGGGATGGGGTTAAAGGGAAAATTAACCCGAGGAATAAGTGATTCTTATTTTTTTTAATAGATTGGCATACTTAAGTAGGGGTCCTTTAGTACAGCATAACCTGAGGGACCCATAGTTATATGAATTTGGAATTTAATAAGTGACTGCCGTGTGGACCTCTATTTGCTTGTTGCTGCATGGAATTCTGGGAATGCAGTGAAACATAGTAAGCTATGGATTCTTTGATGAAGACATGGCCATGAACACACAAGTGTCATTTATTTTACAACTAGTTCAACAGCCCGTTACAGGGGCCACAGTGCCACTGCCACCCGGTCGCGGGGCAGTCACGCGCAGTAGAGACTGCCTGCACCACGGCTGATACAGAGCTGGACCCTCCTTTGGAGCGCCCAGCTATGTATCAGCCGCAGTGTGGGCTGTCTCTACTGTGCATGACTGCAGCACGCGCAGCAGTGTCTACTGCGCATGTTGCGGCATTACACACGATTTAGCAAATTATTTTATAGGATGATCAGATAATCCTAATGGTCCTATGAATATTGCCCTTATACCTCTTGTTCAAGAGATACTGGGGGCCATTAAGGTGTAAAAAAGAGGTGTTGAAGAGGAGATGACTTCCCCAGTTATATCACTTCTCCAAGTCCTATGTTATTCTATGAACCCTATGTATTAAGATTTCTCAAGTTGGAGACATCTTATTACATAGGCTGTATAGAATAACATGGGAACTGAAGAAGTGAGTCTTTCATACTCTAATTCCTACAATTGATTAACCTCTTAAGGACCGGCCGTGCATGCACGCGGTGGTCATTTAAGGACCACAGAGCTTTTTTTTTACCGAATACAATTCCGGACTCCCCGAACGGTGTGCAGCCGTGCGGGGAGCCCGTAATTCCATGACAGTCCTGGTACGTCATTGGTCCTTAAAGCAAATCCAGCCATGACGTACCAGGACCGTCAAGGGTCCTTAAGGGGTTAAACTGATTCGAATTACTGAATGGATAGTGTGTTGTCCCAATTGTGTGTGAGTGAAAGAGTAATGCTGCAAACAGATGACGAGATTGTAAAATCTGATTGGCCAACCATGGCTCAAATAGAGGTCCCACCATTCTGAAAGACTTTTCATAATCCTGATGAAGGGTTAAGTTAGATCCAGAAAGCTTTGATTTTTATGGCTGTTACTGAACCATTTTATTAGCCGTTTGTTTTTTGTTTTACTCAAATTAAGAGCATTTAATTTAAGTGGACTGCTTTTAGAGAGATTCAATTGATGTCAGGGTCTACTACTGGAGTTCTAGAGTGAACACTCGAGGTACCAGAGAGGAGTAGATGCCTATGACCTGACCAATCTGAATGAGGTGGTGTCAGGAGGAAGACAGGGATATACAACGGAGACCAACAAGGAGGTAATATATATTCAAGGCATCCAGACATGAATATATCCAGTAAGAGCATTACTGTGCCTGTGTAGGATAACAAGTGTCGACTTGTCCAGACCGACTCCAACATGCTATATCGGTGGGGTAGGGCTTGCACAAGATTTACTCTCCAGGAAGCTCCCGTTTAGATCTACCAATATGTCTATATATGCCCCTCTGTTGACATCACCCTGGGTGGTTGATATATATATATATACACACACACACTAGTATAAATGCCCGTGTACACGGGCCAAAGTCCCGCCCAGCGGCCTCAGCTGTTGCCCCAGAGCTGGGAGCAGACACAGGCGGTGAGCCATTCGGTGAGCCCCACTATGGATGGTGGCCGACGCGTGACTGCAACTTCTGTGCATGACTGCATCTTTCGGGCAGTCTCTACTGCGCATGTGTATGTTATGCACACAGGGAGCTACATATTCTAACAAATTATATATATTTATATAAATCCTATAATATAAAAGGCCAGATGTATGTTTGTCCAACGCAGTCATGGGCAGTAGAGACTGTCTGAATATTCAGTCATGCTCCCTAGAGACTGCCCAGAACAACGGCTAGAGCATTTGTTCTCGTTGGACATCTGACACCATCCTGTTCTCTTACTACAAGCAGCAGGTTTCATGCTCCTAAGCTGGTAATTATGGACTCCTGGAGGTAGGGTGGAGGGAACCCAGTGTACCTGGATGATTTCCACCAGTACCATGACAGTGACAAGCAGTGGGAGGCCCGCAAGCAATTCCTGGGCTGCCACCTTCATCTTTATCCGGACCAAACACACAGAATGCTGAGCCCGGGAACAAGCCTTTTACACTAGCATATATTTATATTCACCTTAGTGCATTATATATATACTAGTTGACCAGCCCGTTACACGGGCCACAGTGCCACTGCCACCCGGTCGCAGAGCAGTCACGTGCAGTAGAGACTGCCCGTGCTGCGGCTGATACAGAGCTGGACGCTCCTTCGGAGCGCCCAGCTCTGTATCAGCCATGGCACGGTCAGTCTCTACTGCGCATGACTGCACCACGCGCAGCAGTGTCTACTGCGCATGTTGCGGCGTTACACACGATTTAACAAATTATTATAAAGAATTTGTACTATTATTATTACATCCAGTCACTACACTTAGATATTTTAGTACACTGTTTTGTAGAGGTTTAAAAAATAAGTTATTTGGCACAAATCCTATATCTCAAACTTTTACGGTTAGAGAGATATTCGTATGTAAATTTCCTCCCTCCCCTTCTCCTGACGTCAGTGTCTACCCGACAGCAGGAGATCACGGTCTGGGGACCAGCCGGCAGCTCTGCAGCGTTATTTAAAAAGAACTACTTCATTGGAAAGGTCTACAAAGTGTGTCTGATTTGCAAGTACACTTTGTAGACCATTCCAATGAAGTAATTCTTTATAAATAACGTGATTTCGGCTCTGCTGAAGAGCTTCCTTAAGTCTCATGACTCAAATCTCCTGCTGTCAGCTTTACAGCTGACATCAGGAGAAAGGGAGGGAGGGGGGAACTTTCAGTGTGAATATCTCTCAAACCATGGCGGTTTGAGAGATAGGATTTGTGCCAAATAACTTATGTTTTAAACCTCTACAAAACAAGCATAGTTGTTTATGGGACATTACTGTCCCTTTAAGCAAATATATCTCCTCTTTAGTGATCCCTGCATTCACCTTTCCCCTCAACTCCTTCTCCAACTGCCCTGTTGTTAACAAATAACTACCGCCCTTGATTTAAATGGGGCATTTAACCTCTTGTGTGCAAAGCAATGTGCTGGAGACCTCTTCAGCATTCAAGAGGTTAATATCCTAATTGAATTCAAAGGGAATATGGGGGGGCATTTTTGTTTGTCTCCTAAGAACTACAATACCTCCATGGTTTTCCTCTAAGTATCTCTTTGCCTTCCACTTTCTCTCTACCTATAATTTCTCTCCAGACAGTTGTCTCCCACCTACCTACCTACCTACACACACACACACACACACACACACACACACACACACACACACACACACACACACACACACACACATACACACACACACACACACACACATACATACCAAAGAAATCTTCCCCAACCTCTTCCTCCACCTCTCCTACCCTCTGCTTGCTCTCCACCACTGTCACCTCCTTCCCCTCTCTAACAGGTTTCCTCCATCTCCAAGGGTGTATAAGGCCCAGGCTCCAAAAATGTAGTTCTGTCTCCTATTTTTGGGGGGTATGTCATATACATCTATTTGCAAACTTTACTGGCTTCTAAAACTCCTAGTTGGCTCATAAATATTCTGTTTGGCTCCAAAAGTTTTCTTTGTCTACTTGTCCACCCCTGGGTATATCTAACACTCTACAAGCCAGCTGCCAGCCATCTCTCTCTGCTTTTCTCAGTTTCTGCTGTATGTCACTTTCCCCCTTGCATACACCCCCCCCAAGTCTTCCTCGAAAGCCTCAACCCCTCCCTTTACCTCCCCCACCTCCTGTCACCCTCCCTTCCAATTGTGTCATCTTTCTCTGGGCACTTTCTCAGCTTGCCCTCAGCCCTCCATGGCATTCTCTCGAATTTGCACTCAGAATTGTACAGTGAATTTGTAGAAGACAAAGCCAAACTGGGAAGGGGGTTCCAGTTGCCAAGAACCCCGCCCCCCCTCCTTTGCCTATTTTAGATCAGCAAGAAACAAAGATTACTGGACATACTGAAGAAGCTGAAAAGGCGCCGTTCTTGAACAAACCAACTACACTATAGAAGACAACTGAACGCCCCCCTCACTTTAATTTTAATGGAGTTTTTTTGTTTTTGTTTAATTAATAATATAAGTAGTTACTGAGTTAAAGGGATAGTAATACTTAAAATGTAAAAAAAAATATGTTGTAGGGTTTATCCCCCTGAGTAAAACAAGAGTACTCCCACTGCTGAAAGGTGTTTCATTCAAAAGTTATTAATTTTCAAAGTTGAAATTTTTAGGTGCAATATCACAGTGGCCTGAAATTGTACAGTGGCGCTGTTGCTACATGATCCTATGGACAGCTCTGGTCCCGGGACCATAAATCTCCATAGGATGGTGTAGCAACAGCGCCACTGTACAATTTCAGGCCACTGTGATATTGCACCTAAAAAATTCAACTTTGAAAATTAATAACTTTTGAATAAAACACTTTTCAGCAGTGGGAGTGCCATTGTTTTACTCAGGGGGATAAACTCTACAACATATTTTTTTTTACATTTTAAGTATTACTATCCCTTTAAATGGATCACACAGAAAGTAAATCGAACAATATAGGCCGCATGAGGCAACAGTTACATTTAGTTATATTTGAATTATGAGGACGGGGAAACAGAGAAGAATGGAGAGGGGGAAGCAGCTAATATCGTAATCCTAGTAGTGGTCAGTCTATGGCTACACCAAGGAGATCAGATGGAATGAAATTTGTCTGCTATGTTGTTAGATAAGGCGAACAGCCTTTCCATTTGATATGTGTACTTAAAGGGATAGTAATGTTTCATAATATTATTATTATTATTATTATTCTTTATTTATATAGCGCCAACTAATTCCGCAGCGCTGTACAATTGGGGAGTAGACATACAGAGGTATTAAATAGTACAATCAGATGTGTAGAACAGGAGGATCAGAGGGCCCTGCTTGTGAGAGCTTACTAAAAGCAGCTCTAATTAATCATCATAGTATTTGGACTTTGGAGAGTGTTATTTCAGTTCTGTCAGAGTTGTAGTTCAAGAGTAATTCAATGACAAAGTGTCCCCCTCCCGCCCCTTTTACTGATGTAACACTGCTCAGCCAGATCAGAAGGGAGGTGCCCAGGTAGACTTCAGAGAGGGACAGTCTTCAATTAAGATAAGGGAAAAAGCTGAAAAACCTGTCAAGGGGGCAGGGATTTCATTGTTCTCATAGGAAGAAGATTGTCCCCTGCTGTTATCTGTCTGGTCTATGGACTGGATTCCACATCTGAGAAGAGATGGCTTACACTAGGTAAAAGGGGCGGGAGGGGGAAACTTTGCTTGTGAATATGTCTTAAACCATAAAGGTTTGAGAGATAAGACTTATATCGTTCTTCATGTTTTTTTAATGCCTACAAAATAAAATAAAGATAAAACGAAGTATTACTATGCCTTTAAGCCTGGCGATAACTTCTTACTATGTCAGTGTCAGTTTAAGTCAGTTTGCCGCTATAACATGGCGATCTGCCATACTGACTAAACAAATTAATAACATGTTCAGATGCCCAGGTCTTCCTGCCCAGTAGAGTCACCCATGGGGTCCGAAGCAATGCACTGCAGATAACGTAGAAAATAAAAAAAATAAAAGAACATTAAAATGAATAAAAATTTGGGGAATTGTTATTTTCAGTGAGAATTTGTGGAATTTTATTTGTCCATGATGGTGTAGTTGCTATGCCCTGGAATTGTTCTTCTTTAGCTTCCCTAATTCAGTCCTCACTACCCCAATAAATGGAAATGCCCCCTTCTGTTGTGCTTAATCTCCACAAGAGTCCAGCAACTTGCAGCCAGTCTCTAGCTGTTGCCGGACTACAAGTCCCATCATCCTGTAGTCCAACAACAGCTGGAGAGCTGCAAATTGCACACTGATCTATGCTCAGGCAGCTGTAATGAATTTTGGATGCAGACATTCACAGCGCAGAACTGATGGTTGAGTATAAGAAAAGTGGAGCCATTTTGGAGAAAGACTACTGCGCCATAGGGGACAAATACAATTTTCCAAACATGCAGACTGCTTTAAATGATGATATTAGCCCCCTGAATGCTACAGAGATCTCCCCACATTGTTTCGTTACACCTCTCGAGCATTCAAGGGACCAAAATCCCCATTTGTGGTTGCTAGGTACTGGCTGATGGTCTAAAGGCCCAGGTATCACGCTTAAAGGAACAGTAACACCTAAAAATGAACTGTGTGTTATATTCACTTATATACTCTGTGCTTCACGCAGCATCTGCAAAAATTCTGTGTTTGTTTCCTAAACTCTAGTCTTGTATATGCTCTGAGGGAGCAGCCATTCCTCCCTTTTCCAGGGCTCCCAGTGATTGCCCAGGATTATCTGTTAATAGGCAGAGATGAGATAATGGCCTTCCTGAACTAACCGCAATCAATTAACCGACTTCAGTCTTACCGCTCTCAATAAAAACAGCACAAACAACATTAACCCATTGGGTGCCAGAGGGGTACGCAACACATGGTAAATGCTCTCTGAACAGGACGATTTACACAGAGCAAGTTTAGGATCATATTATAGGGATGTACCATATGAATAATTCATTTTTTTGCATATACTAGCTGTAAGTGCGTAGTATTTTTTTGGCATTTCCCTTTAACCCCCCTTGAGTGCCAGAGGGGTGCGCAACCATTGAATGCCGCTCTGGAACTCAAATGGTTAAAGCGGAACTTTCAGCTATTAATAAGTCGCCATGCATTCATTAAAGGGATAGTAATGTTTCATAATAAAAGCAGCTCTAATTAATCATCATAGTTTTTGGACTTTGGAGAGTGTTACCTCAGTTCTGTCAGAGTTGTAGTTCAAGAGTAATTCAATGATAAAGTATCCCCCTCCCGCCCCTTTTACTGATGTAACACTGTTCAGCCAGATCAGAAGGGAGGTGCCCAGGTAGACTGCAGAGAGGGACAATCTTCTATTAAGATAAGGGAAAAATCTGAAAAACTTGTCAGGGGGGGCAGGGCTTTCATTGTTCTCATAGGAAGAAGATTGTCCCCTTCTGTTATCTGTCAGTCTTACAACCAGATTCCACATCTGAGAAGAGATGGCTTACACTAGGTAAAAGGGGAGGGAGGGGAAACTTTGCTTGTGAATATCTCTCAAACCATAAATGTTTAAGAGATAAGACTTATATCGTTCTTCATGTTTTTTTAATGCCTACAAAATAAAATAAAGATAAAACGAAGTATTACTATCCCTTTAAGCATATGGCGACTAGCTTGGAAATCCATGTCTTACCTATAAAAAGTGCCACATTCTAAAGAAATCTTTACTGTGGAGACTGACGGGCAGGTTTGTGCGGTCTGCGCGCTTGCGCCATCAGTCCTTTCTGGTTACCGTGTGGCACGGTGCAATGCTTTACAGGAGACCGGGACTGACGGTGCAGGCGTGCAGACAAAATATCTGCTCTGTTACCTGGCTTCCGTTCTCCAAACTGTAAAGATTTCTTTAGAATCTGCCACTTTTTATAGGTAAGACATGTATTTCCAAGCTAGTCGCCATATGCTGAATGAATGCATGGTGTCTTATTAATAGCTGAAAGTTCCTCTTTAAAGCTCCCAGCTTGGGACATGTGATGGTGGCAACATCCCTTTTAGTAATGGTTCAATTGGGCTGCACAGTGCACTGATAATACAATCGATTCACACAAGTCCCTGGTCTTTTTGGAACCTAGCAACTCCACTGCCTAGAATGGAGTTCATTTGCCCCAGAACTGTTCCACTTTGAACTGAAACATAAGGTCCATTATTGCATCCAGAAAAGAAAAGAAGAGCAATTCTGGAGCAAAACAATTGCACCAGAGGGGACAAATAAAAATTTCCACTGATTTAAAGGGATGGTATTGTTTCAAAATAAAAGCAGCTCCAATTAATCATCATAGTATTTGGACTTTGGATAGTGTTATTTCAGTACTGTCAGACTTGTAGTTCAAGAGTAACTCAATGATAAAGTATCCCCCTCCCGCCCCTTTTGCTGATGTAACACTGCTCACCTCAGAGCAGCAAGGTGGTGTCCAGATGGCTTGCAGAGAGGGACAATCTTCAGTTAGCATAAGGAAAAACCTGCAAAACCTGTCAAAGGGGGCAGGGTTTTCCTTATGCTCACAGTAAGAAGATTATCCCTTGCTGCGACCTGTCCGGTCAAGTGACCAGATTCCACATCTGAGGGGAGGTGGTTTACACTAGGTAAAAGGGGCGGGAGGGGGACAGTTTATCATTCAATTACTCTTGAACTACAACTCTGACAGTATTGTAATAACACTCTCCATGGCCCAAATACTATGAAGATTAATTGGAGCTGCTTTTATTTTGAAACATTAAAATGTTACAAAAAAGTTGTAGGGTTTATCCCCCCAAGTAAAACAATGGTACTCCTACTGCTGAAATGTATTATAGTAAAAAGTTATTACAGCTCAAACGTGAAATTTTTAGGTGCAGTATCACAGTGGCGCTGTTGCTACACCATCCCATGGTCAGTTGACCATAAATTTCCATACGATGGTGTAGCAACAGCGCCACTGTACAATTTCAGGCCACTGTGATATTGCACCCAAATAATTCAAGTTTGACCTGTAATAATTTTTGAGTAAAACACCTTTCAGCTGTGCAAGTACCCTTGTTTTACTCAGGGGGTATAAACATTACATTACATATTTTTTTACATATTAAGTATTACTATTCCTTTAACACTTTGAATGCTAGAACGGACTCCAACCTCTGACATTAAAAGAGTTAATACTCCCATTTAAATAAGAAAGAGTTTGGGGATTCTATATACCCCCCTGTGGTACAGTTGGTTTGCTCCTCTTTTCTTTTGTACATAATGCTCTGATTGTTTTATACAAACCCCTCTCTGGAAATCCTGACGTTGCCCTGGAGGCATAAAAAGTATGTTAGTCTATTGTCTGCTTTTCTGCCAACCTAGACTCCTCTCCCCACTCCTGTCACCCTGTTCTCTCCCTTCCCCTTAAGTATCTCTACTGTCCTCTAGTCTACGGCCCTCTCCCTCCCCTCCCAGCCTCCAAAGTGTCACACGAGTACATTTCCGTGTCATACACAAGACCTCATTGTCCACACGCCATCTATAATCTCAGCCTACACAAAACACCAAGGCTGCTGCAATATCTAGAGAGATATTATAGAATGAATCAGCAAACGCACACACACACATATATAATGTTAAAGGGGCAGTAACACACTAAGAGGCCATATTCAGGAAACCAAAGGTTTATAATTCTGGGTAGATTCAGTTTCTTCACAGGGGACATGTGAAAATTCTCACTGAATTAAAAAGGGGACTTTTAACCCTTGAATACCAGAGAGCTGCCAAGGAATTGTTTTGGTGTGAGTAAGAGATCTTGCTAGCATCAAATGGTTTCAAAATCAAGGAATTGTTTTGGTGTGCGTTAGAGATCTCGCTAGCATCAAATGGTTTCAAAGTCAAGGAATTGTTTAGTGTGAGTTAGAGATCTCGCTAGCATCAAATGGTTTCAAAGTCAAGGAATTGTTTTGGTGTGAGTTAGAGATCTCGCTAGCATCAAATGGTTTCAAAGTCAAGGAATTGTTTGGTGTGAGTTAAGAGATCTCGCTAGCATCAAAGTCTCACTTAAAGGGATAGTAATACTTAATTTTATCTTTATTTTATAAGCATTAAAAAAACATGAAGAACAATATAAGTCTTATCTCTCAAACCTTTATGGTTTGAGACATAATCACAAGCAAAGTTTCCCCTCCTGCCACTTTTACCTAGTGTAAGCCATCTCTTCTCAGATGTGGAATGCAGTCCATAGACCAGACAGATAACAGAAGGGGACAATCTTTTTCCTGTGAGAACAATGAAAGCCCTGACCCCCTTGACAAGTTTTTCAGGTTTTTCCCTTATCTTAATAGAAGATTGTCCCTCTCTGCAATCTACCTGGGTACCTCCCTTCTGATCTGGCTGAACAGTGTTACATCAGTAGAAGGGGAGGGAGGGGGATACTTTGTCATTGAATTACTCTTGAACTACAACTCTGACAGAATTGAAATAACACTCTCCAAAGTCCAAATACTATGATGATTAATTAGAGCTGCTTTTATTATGAAACATTACCATCCCTTTAAAGCCAGAACATGGTGAATGTTCAATTGTCCCCTAAGATGTGTGTTTGTTTTGCCCCAGAATGGCTCCTCTTGAGATTCCTGAATGTCATCATGTTATTAATGACATCAGAGACCAAGATACACCTTTCAGGATTCAGCTTGTGTGTGTGCCAAGTGGAGCTCTCTGGCTGAACCCCAATGAATACCAAAGCAGCAGCCAACTCCCTTGTTTAAGTGGCTCTCAGGCTCCCTGCAGCATGATGATGGGGCTTCTGTGTGGCCTTTTCAAATAGATCAGCATGTGCACAAAATTAGCTGTACATCCAGGAGAACACCTCATTTTTTCCTCAGAAAGGAGAGTGGTAGCTTTTTAATGATCACCTCAGAGGAGATTCACTAAGCGGTGATAAAGAGGTGATAAGGTGGAGATGACTTCTCCAGTTTATTACTTCTCCAGTTCATATGCTATTCTATGGAGCCGATGCACTCAGTTGGAGAAATCTTGCATAGGCTCCATAGAATAACATAGGAATTGCAGAAGTGATATCAATGAAGACGTCATCTCCACTTTATCACCTTTTTATCACCACTTAGTGAATCTCTCCCCATATCTCCCAAGAAAGTGGTGGCTGCAGGGTTCCAAAAGTGAACTCCATCTTGTGCGTGGAGTCCAGCCCAGAAAACTTTAGGTGGCTCCAGGATGTGCATCTACTTGTATTAAAGTAAGAAGGACACCTCTTTCTTTGTTAGTGTCCCTTTAAAGGGATAGTAATGTTTCATAACAAAAGCAGCTCTAATTAATCATCATAGTATTTGGACTTTGGAGAGTGTTATTTCAATTATGTCAGAATTGTAGTTCAAGAGTAATTCAATGACAAAGTGCCCCCCTCCCGCCCCTTTTACTGATGTAACACTGCTCAGTCAGATCAGAAGGGAGTTGCCCAGGTAGACTTCAATTAAGATAAGGGAAAAACCTGAAAAACTTGTCAAGGGGGGCAGGGATTTCATTGTTCTCATAGGAATAAGATTGTCCCCTGCTGTTATCTGTCTGGTCTATGGACTGCATTCCACATCTGAGAAGAGATTGCTTACACTAGGTAAAAGAGGCAGGAGGGGAAACTTTGCTTGTGAATATCTCTTAAACCATAAAGGATTGAGAGATAAGACTTATATCATTCTTCATGTTTTTTTAATGCCTACAAAATAAAATAAAGTTAAAACGAAGTATTACTATCCTTTTGAAGGGATCATATGGCAGCCATCATACACAAACACACACAGTGCCTAATACCCTTGTCCCACTAGTAATATCCTTCCTGACTGGTAATAGAGTGTGAAATGTGATATAAAATAGAGGATGAGATGAGTTACAAGAGAAAACAGCAGTTATTTCTGGCTTGGCTGACTGAACACAGACTGAATTGGTGCAACATAAGTGTATCAGTACTGTCTCTCTCTGAGTGAAACGATGTACCAGTGTAGTGCTTTGTGATAAAATATGTCACTCTTCCTAAATCAGATATGATAGATTTCCGTCTAGTAGTACTTTTGTATGTGTACTACTACACAGACCTGAGGACCAAGGAAAATTAGCCCATGGGTTGAATCATTTCTGGTCTGGGGACGGGCAGTGTATTTTAGTATCACTAATATATTAGCAAGTAGTTCAATCTATTTAAAGAACGCATTCTGCTTTGTTTACAGATGATATTAATGTGACAGTCAATCTCCTTATTTTTCTTTTACAAATTCTGGAAGTGCTTAATATGTAAAGTCAAACTGTCTGTACTCGTTATTAATATTTTTTTTTATCTTCACCTATTTTTCTCACTTATGTCCCTGACAGGGAGCTGTCTGAATGTGCATCCAGAGAGCTTTCTGTGTGGGTCTGTGAAAGCAGAGAGAATGCAACAATGTAAAAAAAAAAAAAAAAAAAAAAAAAAAAAAAGATACAATGTAAAAAAACAAACTCAAACAATGAAGAAAAGCCTAGCTCTATAACACACAGATCAATCAGTGCTGCAGGTAGACTGTAACATTGTATAAATATATCTGCTATCTCAGATCCGGACTGGAGAGCTTTCTGGAAACACAGATAGAGGAAGCTAATTACCTGGTTATTAGAATAGATTAAGGTGGAAAAAACTATAGGCAGATTGATTTTACATATCATGTACTTTCAGAAATATGTTACAGTAATTAAACTGTTACTTTGAGCACTGTAATAACTCAATCACTGATCTGTAACTCTGCCCCATAAGACTGTAGTTACTTCTGGGTGAACATCACTAATCACTGGGAAGTTGCAGCCTGCTCCTTCTAAGAGTGACAGTTGGCCAATGCAGTTGCACATATAAGGGGCTCCATAAAGTGCAGTGTTCCCACTTTTCTATGTACTGTGCATGACAAATGGTGTGGCTGTTGTTTAGTCGACAGGCTGTGACCTTACTGTCCCTTTAAGCCAGGCTTCTCTCAGACTTCAATTCCCATCATCCTCTCTCAGCTGCTGTCTGGAAGGGGATGATAGGAGTTGTAGTCAGTCAACAACCGGAGGGCCTCACTCTGCCCACCCCTGCTTTAACTCATTCCTGATTATACTGACAGTTTATCATTATAATTTATCATATTATTCTAAGAAATTTACTAAAAAATTGCATTTAATCCTGAGGTGGGCAGCTTGAGGCCCTCCAGCCACTGAGGACCCAAACTCCCATCAACTCCAACCAACAGCTGGCTAGCTAGGGATGATGGGTACTGTAGTCCTCTGTAGCTGGGGGTGGGAGCTCAGGTCCCCTTTGTTGATTGAATCCAATCATAATAAAAAAATAATAATAAATCTGATTTCTACATTCTTTAAAAGAACACTAATAGCTAAAAATGAACGGGTGTTTTATATTTATACTAGTTTTAAAGCCTGTGTACATGGGCCAACAAAGGCGGCACTGCAGTCATGCGCAGAACTGACTGCCTGAACGCACAGCAGCTGATACGGTAGCGGGGCGCTCCGAATTCAGACCATAGTCCTCTCTGCGCACCTTCTTGGGACCAAGCAGTCCCAGGAAGGTGCGCAGAGAGGACTCCAGTCTGAATTCGGAGCTTCCCACTCCGTATCAGCCACGTCGCATTAGGGCAGTCAGTACTGCGCTTGAGTGCAGCTCGCACAACCGTCTCTACCGCGCATGACGGCTTCTGATAAACATCATTAGAGAATTATTATACAGAATGTTATTCGTGTTAAAGGCACTGTTTTATAGAGCCTTAGAAAATAAGCAGAATGGTGCAAACCCTATCTCTCAAACAGCTATGGTTTGAGAGATATAGGTATTGAAAGTTTGCTCCTCCTCCTCCTGACGTCAGCATCTAGCTGACAGCAGGAGTTTTGGTCCAGGGATCAGCAGGCGGCTCTGCAGCAGAGCCAAGATCGCGTTATCTATAAAGAATTCATTCACTGGAAATGTCTACAAAGTGTGCTTGCAAACCAGGCTCAAACCAGGCTCGGCTCTGTTGCAGAGCCTCCGAGTTGTATGACTTGATTCTCCTGCTGTCGGCTTTACAGCTGACATCAGGAGAAGGGGAGGGAGAGGGGAAATTTGAATCCCTATATCTCTCAAACCATAGCAGTTTGAGAGACAGGGTTGCACCATTCTGCTTATTTTCTAAGGCTCTATAAAACTATAAAACATTTTTATGGGACATTACTGTCCCTTTAAGTAGGAAAGCCTCCTTGATCGGTCAGGGTAACTTACTCCCCATGATTGGCTCTCTGGCAATGACGCTTTAAACAACAAAGGTGGAGTCGAAAGAAAATTAGATTTAGAAAAAAGAAGGAAAAAAAAGAAACATAAATAAGAGTCATGAAGGCTCAACATCAAGGGGAATACCATAATGTGGCTTGTAATGCTTCATCCACACGCACCCTACAGAAAGAGTCCCAGATCACACTGAAGACCACATATTAAATCATTCCCCCCATTCTTTATACAGGATCTGTGTATTAATCTGATTTTATTTCCCCACACAGTTGTTATAGAGGTGCATGGAGCGATGTTCTGTTGTATATGGCTGCTGGCGGCTGATGTGGTCTGGGGGCGCGGGCAGAATGGAAGAAAGGAAGGGAGGCATGCAGGGATCAGCTGAAACCTGTTGCGGGGCCTGGCTGATTGGAAGACTGCATATGCACGGAGAGCAATGGAGGCGGGGGAAGTGTGAGCTCTCTGCGGGGACTGGGTATAGTCCACACCCAGGGCAAACGCTGTAGAGCTGGCCATCATTCAAGGGATGCTTCCCAGCCCAGGAGAGAGGAGTACGACACAATGATCCGGGCAGAACACACAGGAGGTGGGATAACAATCTCCACAACCCCCCCCCGGAGCTGGCGGGCCCCCCTGCCAGGCTGTGGAGGGTGCCGCAGCGTGAGGAGGAGGAGGCAGCTCCCCGCGCTCTGTCTGCCCACACCCTCCCTCACCTGGATCTCGCCATTACCCAGGGGCTGCTGCAGCTGCTTTGTCTCCGAGTTAAGACATCCAAGCCCTGGCTGCACCTACCATGCCCGGGAGATTGGGGAAAGATGGGGGAGCGTGATGGGATAAGGAGCAGGGGATCCCTTGTAACACGAGTCCCAGAAAGGTGCGCAGAGTGGACACCGGCGGCCAGTCTGTACGTCCCATGACTGCAGCGAGTGCAGCCATCTGTTCTGCGCATGACGGCTTCTGACAAACATTGTTAGCGAATTATTATATAGGAGATAGATAGATATTTTGCATACCAGCATCTATAAAACCTCTCTTTATTTTCTGAGGCCTAAAATCTAGTCTTACATATACTCTGAGGGAGCAGTCATTCTGCCCTTTTCAGGTCTCCAAGTACAACAGCCATCCTGAGGTTACTGTTCGGGACAGTCTGTAAATGGGTTAAGATAAATCAACAGCCTTTCTAAACACAAGAGCAGTGTGTACTATTCACAATGGCTTTCTCTCTCTTGTCTTTCAAAACAAAAAGAAATCACAAAATTAAAGCGGAACTTCATTCAAATTAAAGTGGCCCCCAAATCATTATTCACATAGAGAAATGCATATCAATACTTTTATTACCCTGGATAAGTATGGCATTATTGAGAGACTCATAGGCAGGCATCAGCGCAGACATCTTGCCAAAGAGGCATCTGTGAGTCTGCGCTGTCCATTCTGGTCCTGAATCGGATGAAAAAAAAAATGCTCCGTGGTCCTTAAAGGGATAGTAATGTTTCATAATAAAAGCAGCTCTAATTAATCATCATAGTATTTGGACTTTGGAGAGTGTTATTTCAATTCTGTCAGAGTTGTAGTTCAAGAGTAATTCAATGACAAAGTATCCCCCTCCCGCCCCTTTAACTGATGTAACACTGCTCAGACAGATCAGAAGGGAGGTGCCCAGGTAGACTGCAGAGAGGGACAATCTTCAATTAAGATAAGGGAAAAACCTGAAAAGCTTATAAGGGGGGCAGGGCTTTCATTGTTCTGATAGGAAGAATATCGTCCCCTTCTGTTATCTGTCTGGTCTATGGACTGGATTCCACATCTGAGAAGAGATGACTTACACTAGGTAAAAGGGACGGGAGGGGAAACTTTGCTTGTGAATATCACTCAAACCATAAAGGTTTGAGAGGTAAGACTTATATCGTTCTTCATGTTTTTTTAATACCTACAAAATAAAATACAGATAAAACGAAGTATTACTATCCCTTTAAGTGCCGGTCCTTAAGGGGTTAAGGTACAGGAAGGAACTGAGAGTGCAGATGCACAGATGTCTCTACAGCAAGATGTCTGCCGGTGAGTCTCGGAACAAGTTGGATTTCTCAATAATTTCGGACTTATTCAGAATAATACAAGTATTGATATGCTTATTACCATGTGAATAATGATTTGGGGGGCACTTTAATTTGAATGAAAGTTCTGCTTTAAATAAACGCTCCCTGAATAGGACAATTTACATATGCATTAAAAAAAAATAGAATAATTGTTTAGGATATAGAGTTTGAATAATTCATGTTTACATATTCTAATTGTGAGTACCTGATATTTAAAGTTATATCAACCTTTGTTTTAACATTTTATTCACATTAACCTGTTCCTATACTCCCCTGTGGCACTCAAAGGGTTAACAGTGGATTGATAAAACTAGTAATTAATGAACAAGTTATAAGTACTAAATATTATTGATAATTTCCCCAAGCAATACAAATGAATTTAGAATGTAATAGATAAGAAAAATTTGCATAGTCAAAATAAATTATCACAATAATAATAATAATAATAACAACAATAATAATAATAATAATAATACAGGAATTTAACCCTTCGAGTGCCAGACGGGTACGCAATTACCAATAATTTCCCCAAGCAATACAAATGAAATTAGAATGTAATAGATAAGAAAAATTTGCATGGTCAAAATAAATTATCACAATAATAACAACAATAATAATAATAATACAGGAATTTAACCCTTCGAGTGCCAGAGGGGTACGCAATGCATTGCTTTGCAATGTGTTGCGTACCCCTTCGGCACTTAAAGGGTTAATAAAATTGCATATTCAATATTAGACTTTCCATTAGGCAAAATATTGTTAATATTATTACAAGTATAATTAATTCTGTACACACTTCCATTTAAACAAACTGTTGATGTGTAATATATATGAGGAACGTACACTTAAAATGTAAACTAGAAAAAAAAAGGTATTCTCGTCTGCTGCGCTAGCACTTTGTGTACGCAATGGGTGTTCTCTGTGCCCCCTCCCTCAGGGAGGATGTGAGCCTTGGCACTGTGGCTCCTGCACAGAGCTGGCCCGCGCTGAAGACGCACGTGGCAGGCTGTCAGATCAGCTGGCAAAAGATCAGTACCCACGTCACATGATCTGGCAAAAGCGCCGACTCCACCCCTGTGACAAAACCCCATCTGATTAACCCATATAACAGTGTATAATTATTCCGAGCAACTGCACACTCGTGATGAGCAGACTACACTGCATATTTCTGCAGTGTATTTATCCGCTGATAATGGTCACACTGCACTGTGTAATGATAGTGAATATCTATACACCAATAATGAACACATTGCTCTGTATAATGATACTGAATACCAATACACTGATAATGATTCCACTGCTCTATATAAAGATATTGAGTATATATTCACTGATAATTGTTTCACTGCTCTGTATAAAGATGCAGAGTATCTGTGCAATAATAAACACACTTATACACACTGATAATGATCACACTGAACCGTACAATGATACTGAACGTCTATTCACTGATAATAAACACACTTCACTGGATAATGACATAGAGTGTCTATGCACTGATAATGGTCCCACTGCTCTGTACAAAGATAATGAGTAGCTATACACTAATAATGAACCAACATATACACTGATAATGATCACACTGCATTGTACTGCATGTCTATTCACTGATAATGAACTTCACTGGGTAATGACATCAATTATCTATGCACTGATAATGATCATCACACAGCTCTCTATAAAGATGTTGAGTATCTGTACACTAATAATGAACACACTTATTCACTTAATGATCACACTGCACTGTGTAATGATAATGAATGTCTATTCACTGATAATGAACACACTTCACTGGATAATGACTGAGTATCTACACATTGCGAATAATCACAATACACTATAATGTTACTATCTGTACACTGTTAAAGGGTTAGTAATGTCTGATTTTAATAAAAAGTAATATTGTAGATATTAAAAAAATAAATTAACTGGTGCAAGTCCCGTCTCTCTAACATGTATAGTTTGAAAGATATATATGCTTAAAAATTCCCCCCCTACCCTTTCACAGACGTCAGCTGTAAAGCTGACAGAAGGAGATCCTGGTCCCGGGACTGGCCGGCAGCTCTTCAGCAGAGCCGAAATAGTGCTATCTAAAAATAAATACTTCAATGGAACGGTCTGCAAAGTGTGCTTGCAAACCAGGCACACTTTGTAGACCATTCCAATTAAGTATTTCTTTTTAGATAGCGCAGGTTCGGCTCTGCTGAAGAGCCGCCATCGGGTCACACGGCCCGAATTGCCTTCTGTTAGATAGAGCACTGACGCCTGTGAAAGGGGAGGGAGGGGGGAACTTTATCAGCGTATATCTCTCAAACTATACATGTTTGAGAGATGGGACTTGCGCCAGCTAATTTCTTTTTTTAATATCTACAGTATTACATTTTATTAAAATCAGACTAACCCTTTAATCATCATGCTGCACTGTACACTAAGACTGTGATAATTATCACACTGCACTATATAATGATGCTGAATATATTCACTCATAATGATAGCACTGCACTTAATTACGATAAAGTGTATTCTATACATACAAGAGTATCATTATATGTATCGAATACATTTTATCATTTTAAGTGCAGTGTTATCATTATGAGTGTATAGATATTCAGCACCATTAGACAGTACAGCATGATCATTATATGTGTGCTAGTATGAAAGCCCGTATACACGGGCTAAAGTGCACCCAGCAGCCCCGGCTGCTGCCCTGGAGCCAGGAGCAGAGACAGGACGTGAGCCGTCCGGAGCGGGGCAGAACGTTCGTCGAGTCTCTACTGTGCATGACTGTAGTCATATGCAGTAGAGACTCGCCGAACGCGCCGCTCCTTAACAGGGAGCTCCAGACGGTTCACAGTGAAGCTCCCTGTGTGCGAAACCACACATGCACAGTAGAGAGTCTCTACTGCGCATGTGCGGTTACGCTCACAGTGAGCGATGCATTCTACCACTTTATGTTATAGGATAGATACTTACTTAGTATCATTATATAATGCAATGTGATCACTATATCACAATATTGAGTATTTACATACTGTATTGTATAATGAGAATGAGTATCTATACACTGGAAATGATCACAAGTAAAAGATGGTTACTGGTCACTTTGGTATATACACAGCGAATAAACTCCTGGAGGCTGGTGTACTACATTACCCTTTGAATGATAGAGAGGCATACAATGTATTGCAATGTAATGCGTTGGATACCTCTCTGTCACACAGAGGGTTAACGGGAATGTTTATTTCTCCGCTTCTGGTGCATTTACTGCAGAACTGCTCCCCCCTTCTTAGTACATGAGCCTCAGTGTGATGAATAGAGTACTGTACACTGACTGCTCTCGAACAAACAGTCATGTATGGAAAACCAAAATGAAGCAATTTCAGGGCAAACCAATTTTACAAGTAAAGCTTCCAGGTGATTTAAATAATTGTATTACACGTTTAACTCCTTGAATGCTAGCGAGGTCATCAACACACACTATATACACATATAGGCTGAAATGCACTGTACAGAACAGGTGAATATCACACACACTTGCAATACACGCACTTTATACATATATGGGCCGCAATGCACTGTACAGAACTGGTGAGTATCACTCACACTGCCAGTGCACACACACATGGGATGCAATACACCAAACAGAACTGGTGAATATCACATACACTGCCAATGCACACACTGAGGCTGCTGTACTAAGAGGAACTAGAGAAATTCTGGAGCAAACCTAAATGGAAAGTTTATATTGTGCAATAGGAGTTATAGGACAGGGGTACATGCAGCAGTAGGAGAAGTTATGGAGCAATAGGAGGAGTTATAGGGAGGGGTTATATGGAGCAATAGGAGTTATAGGGAGGGGTTATATGGAACAATAGGAGGAGTTATAATGAGATGTTATATGGAGCAACAGGAGGAGTTATAAGGAGAGGTTATATGGAGAAACAGGAGGAGTTATAAGGAGATGTTATACTGAGGAACAGTAGGAGTTCTAGGAAGCGGTTATATAGAGCAATAGAATAAGTTATAAGGAGAGGTTATATGGAATAGGAGGAGTTATAGGGAGGGGTTATATGGAATAATAGTAGTAGTTATAGGGAGAGGTTATATAGATGCCCAGATATAAAGTCTTGGTGGTGGCAGTAAATTGTAGTGCTGGGGTGATAGTGCAGGAGGGATTTCAGGGGTTAATTTAGTGGTTGCTAGGAATAGTAACAGGTAACTAGGGGGTCTGGTTTTGTTAACCCTTTCACTCCCACCAGTGTCTCAGTGTCTATAGCCCTCGCTTGTGACAGGAGCAATAGGAGGAGTTATAGGGAGAGATTACATGGAGCAATAAGAGTTATAGGGAGAGATTACATGGAGCAATAAGAGTTATAGGGTGGGTTTATAAAGCAATAGGAGAAGTTATAGGGTGGGGTTTATAAAGCAATAGGAGAAGTTATAGGGTGGGGTTTATAAAGCAACAGGAGGTGTTACAGATGGAGGTGATATGGAGCAAAAGGAGAAGGTATAGGGAGAGGCTACATGAAGTAATACATAGGATTACATGGAACACTCATGGAGCACCAGAAAGAGTAATATAACAAAAGTGATTATTAGCATATAATATAACAGGATGTGCAGATATTAAAACACAGCTTTAACTATAAGGGGTTAAGGCAGATGAATGCCCACAGTGCTAGGTCTTTGGAAAACAAACTTGCCCTGGTCACACACACCACCCCCCCGCATGCCCCCCAGCAGCAACCTAGGCTCCCCACTGAGACACCAATCCACAGCTGTCAAAACCTGTTTGCTCCAAGGTCTAACTTCCGCTACCTGCCGGGAAAAATGTCTGGGCCCTACACAAACCCTACAGAAATCCCGCAGACATGCAGACGGAAACATCCAAGCAATATCCCCGCCAAACATTGCGACGGGGGGTGGGAAACACAAGGGGTCATAGAAAAGGGTAACAGCTGCAAAATATAGCATTGAAGGCTGGTGTTAACAGGAAATGGGGTTCAGTAACAGAAAATGATAGGGGGTGTTGCTACAGAGCAAAAACAGAGTTAAAGAAACAGTAACAATTAGAAATGAACTGGAGTTATAGGCATCTGTAAAACGTATGTCTTTTCCAGATCTCCCATTGGTTGTCCAGAATGATCTGTTAGCCCTTTGAGTGCCAGAGGGGTAAGCATTGTGTTAAGTACCCCTCTGGCACTCAGAAGGTTAATGGACTGAGAGAAATCAAGAGTAGAGAGCACAAATTACAATCAATTAATTATCTTTAGCTCTCAATCCAAACAACAAACAAAATTAACCCCTCAAAGATCAGCAACTTAGCGTGAGGCTGACAGTTCAGTACCACAGAGCTTTTTTTTTTTTTTTTTTCAAATCTGATTCAGGGGTCCCCGTTTGGTGTGCAGCTGCGTGGGTACCCCTGAATTCCATGACATGCCAGGCCCATAACTGGATAGTAATGGGTGCTTTTAAAGGGATAATAATACTTAAAATGTAAAAAAATATATGTTGTAGGGTTTATACCCTGAGTAAAACAAGAGTACTCCCACTTCTGAAAGGTGTTTCATTCAAAAGTTATTAATTTTCAAAGTTGAATTTTTTAGGTGCAATATCACAGTGGCCTGAAATTGTACAGTGGCGCTGTTGCTACACCATCCTATGGAGATTTATGGTCCCGGGACCAGAGCTGTCCACAGGATGGTGTAGCAACAGCGCCACTGTACAATTTCAGACCACTGTGATATTGCACCTAAAAAATTCAACTTTGAAAATTAATAACTTTTGAATGAAACACCTTTCAGCAGTGGGAGTACTCTTGTTGTACCCAGGGGGATAAACCCTACAACATATTTTTTTTTTTTACATTTTAAGTATTACTATCCCTTTAACAAAGTTGAATATTGTAGATATTAAAAATATTAAAGGGTTAGTAATGTCAAAAAAAAGTTTTTTTATATTTAGAAGGGCTTAAAAAGTTGACTTGAATGCAAAAAAAATGTATCTCTCTAACCGCTATGGTTTGAGAGATACGGGCATTTAAAGTTCGATGTCTCCTGCTGACAGCTGTAAAGCTGTCAGCAGGACATCTGTGTCGGTCAACATGGAGGCTCTGCAGCAGAGTCGCAATCGTGTTATTGACAACGAATCCCTTCATTGGAATGGTCTAAAACGTGTGCCTGGTTTGCAAGCACACTTTGTAGACTGTTCCAATTAAGTATTTCTTTCTAGATAGAGTTATTTCGGCTCTGCTGAAGAGCCGCCGTCTGGTCCCAGGACCAGGATCTCCTTCTGTCAGCTACAGCGCTGACGTCTATGAAAGGGGCAGGAGGGGGGGACTTTATAAGCTTCTATCTCTCAAACTATACATGTTTGAGAGACGGGACCTATGTCATTGCATTTATATTTTTAATATCTACAATATTCAACTTTGTTAAAAACAACCATTACTATCCCTTTAACACAAGTTTACCCATGACGGTCCTGGCACATCATGGGTGCTTAAGGAGTTAAATAAATGCTCAGGGAAAGGAGGAGCAAATAAGACTAAAATAGGAGTTAAAGGAGTTAAAAACTCCCACAATTCTCCACTGATCTAAATGCAATTTCTAATCAACTGAATGGTAGGGAATTCCCCACAGCAGTGCTTTGCAATGCATGTGACACCTCTCTAGCATTCGTGGAGTTAAGTGCCCTATTTACATCTATGGCATTTTTACTGGTCCCCCCTATGGTGCAGTTGGTTTGTCCCAGAATTGCTCTTCTCTTCCTATGTGCATACTGCCTATAGTGTGTTATAAAGAGCAATACAGAGAGGTTTAAACTGAGCCATAGGAAGAGTTGTTCCAGGGTTTACAAAAGGGAAAATTCCACTTTCATGCAATATGGCAGAGGAGGAAAACAATTAAAGGGACAGTATTGTTTAGTAATGTTTAGCTATTGAGGCAAGGTCGATTCTTCGATACCATTTTTTATACCTTTCTAACTGTTCATAACGTTGTAGTCTTCATTGTATTTTATTTTAAAGGGGAACTATCACCCTAAATAAAGTCCACCACACCTAATTAGGCATCTAGCGATAAGTTTAAAGGGATAGTAATACTTCGCTTTATCTTTATTTTATTTTGTAGGCATTAAAAAAACATGAAGAACGATATAAGTCTTATCTCTCAAACCTTTACGGTTTAAGAGATATTCACAAGCAAACTTTCCCCTCCTTCATTAAAAAAAAAGTATACTGACAAATCGGCCTTGCCTTAATGTCTAAACATAAATAAGTCTTTAAGTTGCTTTTCAGTTCTCTGTACTTACTAAGTACAATACATAAGACCTGCTAGGCAGTCGGTGTAAAACCAACAGGCTGCTCAAAATTGGGCTTGGTGCCAATAGTAAGTATATGGCAGCTAGAAGAAGGCTGGTACTTTCCCAAGAAATGGTGGCAGCACTAGATTACAGACGCCAAACATGAAGCACTTTCACAGATTTTTGCTTGCTTCCCTGCTAAGCATATTATTAGGTTTTGTAAGGTGAGGCTATATAAAACAACATGAGGATTAATATGGAACAATAGCTACTGTAGGGAGGAGTTAAACTGAGCAATAGGAGGAGCTGTAGGAACGAGTCATATGGAGCAGTAGGAAGAGTTATAGGGAGGGGTTATATAGAACAATAGGAGGAGTTATAGGGAGGGGTTATATAGAACAATAGGAGGAGTTATAGGGAGGAGTTATATGGAGTAACAGGAAGAGTTTTAGGGAGATGATATATGGAGCCATAGGAGGAGTTATAGGGAGGGGTTATATAGAACAACAGGAGGAGTTACAGGGAGGAGTTATATAGAGCAATAGGAGGAGTTACAGGGATGAGTTATATTGAGCAATACGAGGAGTTATAGGGAGAGGTTATATGGAACAATAGGAAGAGATATAGGGAGAGCTATATGAAATAGGAGGAGTTATAGGGAGGTGTTATATGGAACAATAGGAGGAGTTATAGGGAGATGTTATATGGAACAATAGGAGGAGTTATAAGGAGAGGTTATATGGAACAATAGGAGGAGTTATAGGGAGGGGTTATATGGAACAATAGGAGGAGTTATAGGGAGGGGTTATATGGCAGAATAGGAAGAGTTATAAGGGAGAAGTTATATGGAAAATTGGAGGAGTTATAGGGAGGAGTTATATGGAGCAATAGGAGGAGTTATATGGAGGGTTATATGGAGCAATAGGAGGAGTTGTAGGGAGAAGTTATATGGAACAATAGGAAGAGTTATAGGGAGGGGTTATATGGAGCAATAGGAGGAGTTATGGGGAGAGGTTATATGGAGCAATAGGAGGAGTTATAGGGAGGGGTTATATGGAGCAATAGGAGGAGTTATGGGGAGAGGTTATATGGAGCAATAGGAGGAGTTATAGGGAGAGGTTATATGGAACAATAGGAAGAGTTATAGGGAGAGGCTATATGAAGCAATAGGAGGAGTTATAGGGAGAGGTTATATGGAACAATAGGAGGAGTTATAGGGAGAGCTATATGGAGCAATAGGAAGAGTTATAGGGAGAGGTTATATGGAACAATAGGAAGAGTTATAGGGAGAGGTTATATGGAACAATAGGAGGAGTTATAGGGAGAGCTATATGGAACAACAGGAATAGTTATAGGGAGAGGCTATATGAAGCAATAGGAGGAGTTATAGGGAGGGGTTATATGGAACAATAGGAGGAGTTATAATGAGATGTTATATGGAACAATAGGAGGAGTTATAGGGAGAGGTTATATGGAACAATAGGAAGAGTTATAGGGAGAGGCTATATGAAGCAATAGGAGGAGTTATAGGGAGGGGTTATATGGAACAATAGGAGGAGTTATAGGGAGAGGTTATATGGAACAATAGGAGGAGTTATAGGGAGAGGTTATATGGAGCAATAGAAGGAGTTATAGGGAGGTGTTATATGGAACAATAGGAGGAGTTATAGGGAGGGGTTATATGGAACAATAGAAGGAGTTATAGGGAGGTGTTATATGGAACAATAGGAGGAGTTATAGGGAGAGGTTATATGGAGCAATAGAAGGAGTTATAGGGAGGTGTTATATGGAACAATAGGAGGAGTTATAGGGAGGGGTTATATGGAACAATAGAAGGAGTTATAGGGAGGTGTTATATGGAACAATAGGAGGAGTTATAGGGAGGGGTTATATGGAACAATAGGAGGAGTTATAGGGAGAAGTTATATGGAGCAATAGGAGGAGTTATATGAAGAGGTTATATGGAACAATAGGAGCAGTTATAGGGAGGGGGTTATATGAAGTAATAGGAGTTAAAGTGAGAGGTTATATGAAGAAAAATGATGAATTACAGGGATAAGTTATATGGAACAATACTCTAGTCCTGGCTTAGAAAATCAGTGTTTCTAACCTATTACAATGTAATTATTATATAACATAAGCTAGCCTCTCAGACTGCATTACTTAACATTTAGATATTTATATATTTTAATTGGGCTAATAAGGAAATGTTTATCTTACTATCTGTCCCTCTTGCTGCCCAACCACAAAAATACCTCTTCTACTTATGCCTTCCTCCGCATCCGTGTATTATGAGATGATGTACTAAGAATAACTGAAATATAGCAATAATGGAACAAACCAGTTGCACCACTGGGAAACAAAATCCCAAGTGCTTATTCATTTAAATGGGACTTTAACCTTTTGAATTCTAGAAAGGTCTCCAACACATTAAGAAACAATGCACTGGAGATATCTTGAACATTCAAAGGGTTAAAAACCCCATTTAGTAAGTCAGTGTGAATTTTTATTTTTACCCACGGTGTAGTCAGTTTGCCAGAACTAATCCATTTCTTCACAGTACACCAGCCTCCTTGGGAGAGATGCACTAAGGTGTGATAAAGTGAAATTACTCCTCCATTTTATCACTGCTCCAGTTCCTATGTTATTCTATGGAGACAATGCACTAAGATGTCTCCAGTGATATAAATTGTCCAGTTCCTATGTTATTCTATGGGAACAATGCACTAAGATTTCTCTAGTGATATCACTTGTCCAGTTCCTATGTTATTCTATGGAGACAATGCACTAAGATTTCTCCAGTGATATCACTTGTCCATTTCCTATGTTTTGGAGACAATGCACTAAGATTTCTCCAGTGATATCACTTGTCCAGTTCCTATGTTACTCTATGGAGACAATGCACTAAGATTTCTCCAGTGATATCACTTGTCCAGTTCTTGTGTTACTCTGTGGAGACAATGCACTAAGATTTCTCCAGTGATATCACTTGTCCAGTTCCTATGTTATTCTATGGAGACAATGCACTAAGATTTCTCCAGTGATATCACTTGTCCAGTTCCTATGTTATTCTATGGAGACAATGCACTAAGATTTCTCCAGTGATATCACTTGTCCAGTTCCTATGTTATTCTATGGAGACAATGCACTAAGATTTCTCCAGTGATATCACTTGTCCAGTTCCTATGTTATTCTATGGGAACAATGCACTAAGATTTCTCCAGTGATATCACTTGTCCAGTTCCTATGTTATTCTACGGAGACAATGCACTAAGATTTCTCCAGTGATATCACTTGTCCAGTTCCTATGTTACTCTATGGAGACAATGCACTAAGATTTATCCAGTGATATCACTTGTCCAGTTCCTATGTTATTCTATGGAGACAATGCACTAAGATTTCTCCAGTGATATCACTTGTCCAGTTCCTATGTTATTCTATGGGAACAATGCACTAAGATTTCTCCAGTGATATCACTTGTCCAGTTCCTATGTTATTCTATGGAGACAATGCACTAAGATTTCTCCAGTGATATCACTTGTCCAGTTCCTATGTTACTCTATGGAGACAATGCACTAAGATGTCTCCAGTGATATCACTTGTCCAGTTCCTATGTTATTCTACGGAGAAAATGCACTAAGATTTCTCCAGTGATATCACTTGTCCAGTTCCTATGTTATTCTATGGGAACAATGCACCAAGATTTCTCCAGTGATATCACTTGTCCAGTTCCTATGTTATTCTACGGAGACAATGCACTAAGATTTCTCCAGTGATATCACTTGTCCAGTTCCTATGTTACTCTATGGAGACAATGCACTAAGATTTATCCAGTGATATCACTTGTCCAGTTCCTATGTTATTCTATGGAGACAATGCACTAAGATTTCTCCAGTGATATCACTTGTCCAGTTCCTATTTTATTCTATGGAAACAATGCACTAAGATTTCTCCAGCGATATCACTTGTCCAGTTCCTATGTTATTCTATGGAGACAATGCACTAAGATTTCTCCAGTGATATCACTTGTCCAGTTCCTATGTTATTCGATGGAAACAATGCACTAAGATATCACTTGTCCAGTTCCTATGTTATTCTATGGAAATAATGCGCTAAGATTTCTCCAGTGATATCACTTGTCCAGTTCCTATGATATTCTATGGAAACAATGCACTAAGATTTCTCCAGCAGTGTTTCTCAACCTTTCTAGTGTCGCGACCCTTTGATAAAATTTCCCAAGTTGTGGCTACCCCTAACATTAAAATTATTTTTGTTGCTCTTTCATCTGTGTAATTGTGCTGCTGTTATGAATCGAAATATAAATATCTGATGGTTTTAGGCGACCCCTGGCAAATCGTCATTCGATCCCCTAAGGGGTCCCGACCCACAGGTTGAGAACCACTGTTCTATGGAATCAATGCACTAAGATTTATCCTGCTACAGAGATCTTTGTGCATAGATAGGCTCCACAGAATAACATAGGAACTGGAGACGTGATAAACTGGAGAAGTCTTCTCTACTTTATCACCTCTTTATCACTCCTTAGTGCATAACTCCCCTTGGGGTTGATTCACTAAGCGGTGATAAAGGGGAGATGACTTGTCCAGTTTATTACTTCTCCCGTTCCTATGTTATTCTATGGAGCCTGTGCACTAAGATCGCCACATCTGAAGAAACCATAGTGCATAGGCTCCACAGAATAACATAGGAACTAGAGAAGTGATATCACTGGAGAAGTCATCTCCCCTTTATCACCGCTTCGTGACTGTTAGTGAATCTGCTCCCTTGTGTCTCTTCTTTACCCACATTGCTATCAACATGTGGTTCTCCAGCTACAGTTGACTAAAGTAGAATGACCAGACCTTACCTTTAACTGGGGACAAATAAGAAACATGCATACTGCAGGGCTGCTTTGATTTCAGCAAAGTTCTGAAATATGCTTATTTCCTATGTGTCCCCGGTTAAAGGTGAGGTGTGGGTACCCTAAAGTGATAGGAGTTGTAGTTCAGCAGTGTGAGGGCTTTATGACACCCAGCTCTGGTATGGAGGGTACAGATCACTGAGAAAGGACACACCTGATAGGTCCCTTATCTCTCAGTTTTCCCAAACACTACAATGGCAATTTGTAGTTACGTACAATGATACATTTATCTCCAGTAGAATCCAACCCAGTGCAAGGACATATAACGTACTACAGGAAAAGTAAGAGAAAACATTATGGGGTAAACCAATTCCACCACAGGGGACAAATGAAAAAGTGTTTGGGGACCTCTCTAGAATTCATCATGTTAACCCTTCGAATGCCAGGAGTACGCAACACATTGCAAAGCAAAGCCCTGTTTATGTCAATGGAAATTTCAAGAGTTTTTTTTTTTTATTTCTCCCCTACAGTGAAGTTGGTTTGCCCCAGAATTGTGCCACTTTAACCTTGTGCGTATGGTTCAGACAGAGGGGGAGAGAGAGTCTAAACACTCAGGGTGACACTGGGCTATTTTTACTAATGGATTAATTATTATTAATCTTTATTTATATAGCGCCAACAAATTCCGCAGCACTTTACAGTAGGGGTTACTAAATATTTGGACTTTGATAAAGCAATATGTTCTTTATTGTAAATTAAATTATTGTAAACTTTTCTTGGCTGTTTAACTTTTGTCTTTAACCCCCCACCCTGCATTTCGGACCGTACCTGTTAACCCTTTGAGTGCCAGAAAGGTAGCAAATGCATTGCCTGACACACAAAGGGTTAAACTCTTGGACACTAGAGAAATCCCCCCCAATGTCTAATAAAGCTGGAATCTGGAACCTAACCTTTTGAGTGCTCCGCAAAGCACTGCACACCACTCTGGTATTCAAAGGGTTAAGAAGTCAGTATCAGTCCCCACACACCCAGCAAGTCTGGTCCAGCACTGCAAAGCTGTCAGAAACAATTAGTCCTTTTTGCATTATACATGTTGCTTCTGTCACAGATTTATGTTAGGGTTACAGTCAAGTCTACTGAAGAGGGTAACCATTAAAGAATCAGTAATGCCCATTTATAACTTTATTTAATAGTGACGAGGTTACAAAAATAAAGTATTTGGAGAAAATGCCACCTCTCAAACCCTTACAGTTTGAGAGATATTCACCATTAAAGTTTCCCTTTTCGAGTCGGCCAACTCGAGGAGGCTCTTCAGCAGAGCCGAAATTGCATTATTTAAAAAGGACTACTTCATCGGAACGGTCTACAAAGTGTGCTTGCAATCCAGACACACTTTGTAGACTGCAAACCAGACACACTTTGCAGACTGTTCCAATGAAGTAATTCTTTTTAAATAACGTGATTTCGGCTCTGCTGAAGAGCCACAGCCTGGTCCCAGGACCACGATCTCCTGCTGTCAGTACAAGGCCGACATCAGGAGAAGGGGAGGGAGGATGAACTTTATAGGCAAATAGCTCTCAAACTGTAAGGGTTTGAGAAATGGCACTGTGAGAGAAATGTGTGAGAGAAATAGCGATTGCGCCTAATTCCGGAGGTGCTATTGCAAATGAATTTATACGTCTGTGTCGTAAAAAATAATTTTTTATGCGCAATTCAAGAAGTGTTCAGTAGTCAGCTACCTGGATTAGAACATGCGTAAAATCTATCTGCGCACAAAAATGCCTTTAGCAGACGTGATCATTTCTTGCATTGCGCCACTGGAGTCCAGGAGGTTGGGTAATAATACACTTTGTCTTTATTCCATCAACCCACAAATCGTAAGAATTGTAATTTCTCCCCTATGGTGCGTGTATGTACGTGTGTTTATTTATGTATGTGTATGTGTGTGCATTTATGTGTGTTTATGTGTGTATGTCTGTGTGTATGTGTGTGTGTGTTTATGAGTGTATGTATGTTTGTATGTATAGATGGACAGACAGACCCCCAAGGGTGGATAAAAATACAAATAACTTAGACAATTTTTTTTGTTGGAGCCAGCTAGGAGTTTAGGAGCAACTGAAGGGGTTCATGTACACAGGAGTATATCAAATGCACACACACATTTGACTCCTTATTTTATACATTTACTAGCGAATGCTGCACAACACTGTCCATGGGATACAGTAGCACTCGGTCTTCCTGTGTGGTTAAGCTTCATGGCCAAAGAGCTGCGTTTTCATTGGGGGAAGGAAGAGATCTTTGTGCAGCAGCATAGCTGCCAACATTTCACATGGCCAAAAAGGGATACTTGTGTTTTAGAGGGTGTTCTGGGGGTGTCGCTTGAGGGTGGGGCATTACCAAGAAGGTTTAGGTCATTTCATTACCTATTGATACCTCTTTGTGTAACTGAATAAATTATTTAGGACAAGACCATAGTATTATATTTATACAGACTAACTGATAAACACATATACTGAAGTTTAAACAAACACAATGTGAATTTTATTGATGTGGAGCAACGGGATACACTTATATACACACCACACAGTCTGATCTCCAAAACAAAAGGACACCAGCGTGGGAAAGAGGGACAGAGGGATTTGGGTCTCAAAGAGGGAGTGTCCCGTCTAAATAGGGACACTTGGGAGGTATGCAATGGTGATTCTGCCCCTCTGACCACTGCTGTCAAAATCACTGCCCCTGTGGCGATTCACCGTTGGGCAGGTGGAACCCCCCCCCCCCGTTGCCCTGTGGAGGGGAGGACAGGAAACCAGAAAAGTTAAATTTTATACATTTAGAAAACATTATGTTTTACTGAGTGGCTTCTGTTAACTATGTGGATTTCAACTAATCCTTTAAATTGGCAAATATCAGTACACACCAATTAATTTATTATGCCATTCATTCCTTTGCTGTCTGAAAAGCCGCCAGTGTATAAGTAGAGTAGACATGGGACATGGGTTAAATGTCCGTGCCCCAGTGGGTCCTGCAAGGTCTCCCTGCCTTTGTGTTTTACACCCACATGAACAGCCGTCTCTGCGGTGGATACAGGAGCAGTGGCTGTCACTGTGTGAGGTCTGCAAATGAGGAAGTTCAATTACCCCAATTACATAATTATAGTCAGTCAAAACAAGGAGAGGACAGACAATAGGGTGGGGGAATTACATTCCCTAAGACACCAAGAGAAAAAAGGAGATATTGTGTGGAACAATAACTGTAATATTGCTCAAAAATGATATATTAGTACAAAACATAATGGAGTAATTCAGGGACAAACCAACATAAGGAAGACATAAACATAAATAGGTCTTTTAAAGGGACAGTAATGTCCCATAAAAATGCTTAGGATTTTGTAGAGGTTAAAAAAATAAATGTTATGACACAAATCCTATCTCTCAAACCTTTATGGTTTGAGAGATATCCTCTGCTAAAGTTCCCCTTCTCCTGATGTCACCTGAAAGCTGACAGAAGGAGATCTGTGTTGGCAGACACGAGGAGGCTCTTCAGTAGAGCCGCAATAGCGCAATTTAAAAATAATACTTCTTTGGAACGGTGTAAAAAGTGTGCTTGCAAACCAGGCACACTTTGTAGACCGTTCCAAAGAAGTGTTTCTTTTTAAATTGCGCTATTGCGGCTCTGCTCAAGAGCCGCTTGTCGGTCCCAGGACCAGGAACTGCTGCTGAGAGCTTACAGCTGACGTCAGGAGAAGAGGAGGAAGAGGGGAACTTTAACGGAGAACAGGATTTGTGTCATTTAGTTTATTTTTTTAACCTCTACAAAACTCTAATCATTTTTTTAGGACATTACTGTACCTTTAACCTCATGAATGCTACAAAGATCTCCAATATATTGCAAAGCAATTCTTTGGAGACACCTCTGCATTCATTGGGTTAACCCTGGCACTTAAAGGGTTAAAAGCCTAATTAAATTTTTATTTTATTTTTGTTTTTTTTATTCATTCCCTATGTTTCAGCTGGTTTGCCACAGAATGCCCCCCTTTGTGTTTCTGCATATGGCCCTGTGTGATCTATAGGGATATATATATTTTTTATTGGGGAGGGGTGTATGAATTAGCCAGAGCAGATCCACTGATGCCAGTCACTAATGCCAGTGTATGATCGCTGTAGTGTGTACTAGCAGTCAGTCTCCACCAGGCTTAGGACTGTAACTCTTTCAATGCCAGAGGGGTATGAAACACATTGCAATTGGCACTGAAAGGGTGAACAGCACTAAGCCAACCCCAGAGCAGGAGTATGGAAATGGCATTAAATCACCATTTCTTCTATGTCTTGTTTACCCTTTTATTTCCAAAGAGGTATCCAAAGTATTGTATTTCGACTACACTTACATCACCTGATGTCAGACTCACTGGACTGTAGCTGCTAGAATCTACCTTACTGCATTATTTGTACAGAGGCACTATATTAGCAATTTTCTAATAATCAATCTGAAACTATTCCTGCCAACAGTTACTGATTTAAAAGATTCAGCTACTGATGTTGCAAGTACAAGCTTGTTATTTTGACTAATCTTGGATGTACTTCATCTGCACAAACTGACTTGACCACTTTTAATTCTGGTACTACCTGTAAGACTTTCTTCTCCATAAATAGACTTGTGTCCACTGCTTTACCATAAGTTCCAATTCTTGGTACTCAACTGCTAAAACGGCACAGAAAATACTTATTTAACCCTTTAAAGTCCAGAGAGGTGTGCAATGCATTCCTTTGCAACAAGTTGCACACCTGTTTGGTCTTTAAAGGGATAGTAATACCTCGTTTTAACTTTATTTTATTTTGTAGGCATTAAAAAACATGAAGAATGATATGTCTTACCTCTCAAACCTTTATGGTTTGAGAGATATTCACAAGCAAAGTTTCCCCTCCCGCCCCTTTTACCTAGTGTAAGCAATCTCTTCTCAGATGTGGAATGTAGTCCATAAACCAGACAGATAACAGAAGGGGACAATCTTCTTCCTAGGAGAACAATGAAGGCCCTGCCCCCTTGACAAGTTTTCAGGTTTTTCCCTTATCTTAACTGAAGATTGTCCCTCTCTGCAGTCTACCTGGGCACCTCCCTTCTGCTCTGGCTGAACAGTGTTACATCAGTAAAAGGGGTGGGAGGGGATACTTTGTCATTGAATTACTCCTGAACTACAACTCTGACAGAATTGAAATAACACTCTCCAAAGTCCAAATACTATGATGATTAATTAGAGCTGCTTTTATTATGAAACATTACTATCCCTTTAAGTCCTTCTCCATTGTTTTAGCTCAGGGGTGGAAAAATCCAAAAAAACTGCTAGAACGAAGGACTCTGCTGGCACCTAGACTTTGGAACATGTAAGTACACCTGTGTACATGCACCCTTTCACCCCTAAAACTCCCAGCTGACTCTAAAAAGGTTTTATGGCTTCAAAGCTTTTTAAATTTTGTCTACCTCTACTATATCTCCTTCCATAGTTTTGCCATTTTTGTTGACTATCGCACATTTTTTTCCTTAAAATATGTATTGATCTTTTTTCACTAACTGGACTATTTTTTCTTTCTGCAAGGGTTTTGATACAGCTGATAGTGTCCTGAGCCTTTTTCAGTTTATCTTTATGTACAACTATCTCTATCCAACAGAAACTGGCTATTTTTCTAGAAGAAACACTTTTTGCCAGTAATAATGGTAACAAGCTTACGTTTCAATCCCTCACAGGATTAAAGTGTATGAGTATCAGTGGTATGGTTATGAATCAGTCCTCCACATGAATAAAGTGTACTATTCTACTTTAATTATGTCTCGTAGGGCCAAAGTGTTCTTATAATAGTAATAATTTTAAAGGGATAGTAATACTTTATTTTATCTTTATTTTATTTTGTAGGCATTAAAAAAACATGAAGAACGATATAAGTCTTATCTTTCAAACCTTTATGGTTTGAGAGATATTCACAAGCAAAGTTTCCCCTTCCGCCCCTTTTACCTAGTGTAAGCCACCTCTTCTCAGATGTGGAATCCAGTCCATAGACCAGACAGATAACAGCAGGGGACAATCTTCTTCCTGTGAGAACAATGAAAGCCCTGTCCCCCTTGACAAGTTTCAGGTTTTTCCCTTATCTTAATAGAAGATTGTCCCTCTCTGTAGTCTACCTGGGCACCTCCCTTCTGCTCTGGCTGAGCAGTGTTACATCAGTAAAAAGGGAGGGAGGGGGATACTTTGTCATTGAATTACTCTTGAACTACAACTCTGACTCCAAAGTCCAAATACTATAATGATTAATTAGAGCCGCTTTTATTATGAAACATTACTATCCCTTTAAGGAATCAATCCTTTTTAGGACTAAAATGTACTGTTTGTGGCTTAATATCTCCTAGGACCAATGTGTGCAAACACTTTACTAATAACAGTGACATGTGGGTCAGTCTTCCTAGTACCAATATGTATTAATAACAGTAACATGTTTATGAGTGAGTCCATTCTAAGACTAGAATGTACTGGCCACAGTAAGATGTTTATGGGTCAGTCACTCCTAGGACCAATATGTACCAATAGATATGTTTATTAGTCACTCCTAATTCCAAAGTGTAATAATTATAGCGGCCTATTTATGGGGCAGTCCTATGACTAAAATTTACAAATAACAGTGGCATGTTTATAGGTCAGTTTTTTTGTCTAGGTCCAAAATTTACTAATAGGAGTAGTAACTGGTTAATTTTTATAAGTCTATAATAACAATCCCATGTTTATGGATCAGTCCCAATGACAAAAATATACTAATAACAGAGAAACATTCTAGTATGAAAGTTTAGTAATTACAGAGATCCTAGAAGGGAATGCTTTAAACATGTAATTAGTAAGGTAGGATTGACCCTTGACCCTTAAACCTGTCAAAGTTCTGCTAAGGACAGTAGCAGACTCGCATGGTCACTGGTCAGTCTCTCCTAGGACCAATGTGTAGAAATTACTGTGACATATTTAAAGGGATAGTAATACTTCGTTTTAACTTTATTTTATTCTGTAGGCATTAAAAAAACATGAAGAATGATATAAGGCTTATCTCTCAAACCTTTATGGTTTATGAGATATTCACAAGCAAAGTTCCCCTCCCGCCCCTTTTACCTAGTGTAAGCCATCTCTTCTCAGATGTGAGTCTGGTTGTATGACAGTACAGATAACAGAAGGGGACAATTTTCTTTGTATGAAAACAATGAAAGCCCTTCCCCCCTTGACAAGTTTTTCAGGTTTTTCCCTTATCTTAATTGAAGATTGTCCCTCTCTGCAGTCTACCTGGGCACCTCCCTTCTGATTTGGTTGAACGGGAGGGGGATACTTTGTTTGTGAATATCTCTTAAACCATAAAGGTTTCAGAGATAAGACTTATATCATTCTTCATGTTTTTTTAATGCCTACAAAATAAAATAAAGTTAAAATGAAGTATTACTATCCCTTTAAGTTGTCAGTGCCTGCTAGAATTCAATTACTATAGCATTCTTGAGGTCAGTCCAGGATTGTCTGTAAATGGGCAAAGATAAGACAAAAGCCTTTCTGATTATAACATAGAAACATAGGATTTGATGGGAGATAAGAAGATAAGATTAGGCCCATGTAGTCTGCCACTTTCCTACTGTAAAAACCTCAAACCCAATTTGGTCTTTGGTCTTCTCTTATGTTCTGGACAGTCTTATGCCTAGCCCATGCATGCTTAAAGGGACAGGAATGTTTCACAATAAAAGCAGCTCCAATTAATGTTCATAGTATTTGGGCCATGGAGAGTGATATTTCAGTACTGTCAGAGTTGTAGTTCAAGAGTAATTGAATGATAAAGTACCCCCCTCCCCCCCTTTACTGATGTAACACTGCTCACCTCAGAGCAGCAAGACTATCCAGATGGATCACAGAGAGGGACAATCTTCAGTGAGCAGAAGGAAATACCTGAAAAACCTCTCAACCTGTCAAGGAGGGGGATACTTTATCATTCAATTACTCTTGAACTACAACTCTAACAGTATTGAAATAACACTCTCCATGGCCCAAATACTTGGAAGATTAATTGTAGATAATTTTATTGTGAAACATTACTATTCCTTTACTCAAAGAGAAGTTTCATTTGTCTCCTGTGGTACATTCTATTTGAGGCAGAAATGTACCTCTTTAGGGTCCTGAATACGGGCCAAAGAATGCTAACAATGTGCTTAGGGGGTTAATAACCCTAATAACTTGCAAAGGCAGAACAGTCATGTCTCTCTCTTTATCATTATGTCTGATAAGGACAAACATTTCTACACTGAACAGACTGGAAAAACACAACTTGTAATTCACCTTGAAACCTGAAAGCTGACAAATGTTTGCTATTAGCACAGTTCAATTTGTTTAAAAGGAACTAACATCCAAAAAAAGAAATTGGGTTATTTAGTTTTAAATATCATCTTCTTCCAGCTGGCATCTGTGAATTTTGGCTACTTTATGTTAGATCCCTAAAGTTGAATCCTGAAAGTGCAGTTTTAACCCATTTGTGTGCTAGAGAGGTATCAAACACATAGGGTTAATGTATATATGGACTGTCTCATATAGCTACACGCTGGTTAAATGTCTGTGTTGAGATGACTATTAAAGTACTGAGATTAGCACCATGGTTCTTCTATTCAGAAAGATTGTTATCTTATTTCTGTCCATTTAACCACTGAGTGCCAGAGGGGTACACAAAGCAATGTGTTGCCCACCCCTCTAGCACTCAAAGGGTTAAATACAATACAGACCAACGGGGGGAGATGAATTAAGGTGTGATAAAGAGGTGATAAAATGAAGATGACTTCCCCAGCTTATCACTTCTCCAGTTCCTATGTTATTCTATAGAGTCTATTCACTAAGATTTCTCCAAAGTTGGAGACATTTTAGTGCATTGGCTCCATAGAATAACATAGGAACTGGAGAAGTGATATCACTGGAGAAGTGAACTCTGCTTTATCCAGGGCCGGATTTCCCAACAGGCAGACTAGACACCTGTCTAGACCTCTACATTTTGAGGGGTGCCTCAGCTGTTCTGGCCACACCCACCTTCTGAATTGTGGGTGGGGCCAGAGCAATCTCTGTATCCATGCAATAGCTTATACAACACTTTACAGGCTATTATTTATCCTTTTGGATGGTAATGAGATATCCAATGCATTGCGGAGCAATGCGTTGGATATCTCTCTAGCAACCAAGGGGTTAAAGCTTTTATGTCCTTCCTTGTTGCAGGTCAAAGGTATATTCTGTGCCAGGAAACAGTGGAGGAGACTGATGGAGTGGTCATGTGAGGAATGGGGTGTGGCCATGAGCGGAGTTAAGGGTGCCCAGAGTGACTTGCCTGTATGTTGTCTTTAACCCTCTGAATGCCAGTGGGGTGTGCAACGCAGTGCTCTGTAATGTATTGCACCCCTTCCTGGCACTCAAAGGGTTAAAGGGACACTAACGTCCCATGATAAAATCTTCCACATTTATAGAGCTTAAAAAAATAAACTATGTGCCACAAATCCAATCTCTCAAACCGCTATGGTTTGAGAGATATTCACACTGAAAATTCCTCCCTCCCTCCCCTTCTCCTGACGTCAGTGCTGTGCTGACAGCAGGAGATCCCGGTCTGGAGACCAGCCAGAGGCTCTTCAGCAGAGCCGAAATCGCGTTATTTAAAAAGAATTACTTCATTGGAAAGGACTACAAAGTGTGCCTGACTTACAAATCCATAATGAAGTAATTATTTTTAAATAATGCAATTTTGGCTCTGCTGAAGAGCCTCCTCAAGTCATACGACTCAAATATCCTGCTATCAGGCTTACAGCTGACGTCAGGAGAAGGGGAGGGAGGGGGGAACTTTCAGCCGAATATCTCTCAAACCATAGCGGTCTGAGAGATGGGATTTGTGGCATATAGCTTATTTTTTTTAAGCTCTACAAAAGTAGAAGATTTTTTATGGGACGTTACTGTCCCTTTAATAGACTGGAGGCAGTCTTTTTTACATCGTATCACTATTTTTTTTCATTGAATCTTTTTATAATGGATCCATATCCTTAATTTCATTGTCCCTGAAAGACAGCTCTCTTAAACCCTTCAGTGCCAGAAGGGTACACAACAATTGCGTACCCTTCTGGCACTGAAGGGGTTAAAACAGGGATGCAGGGAGATCTTACTGCCACAGATATAAAAGTATTAAAAAAACCCAATGAGAGGACATTTAAAAAGAAATAATAAAACACATAGGTGACTTGACTTTACAAATGATGAACTTGTAGAATATGTGAAGTCAATACAAAAGGTTACTTAGAGTTATCTGTACAAACAGGTAATAATGTCACCAGTAATGTGCAAGACGTAGCTCGTCAAGTCAACTAGAACAGACTCTTAAAGGAACAGTAACACCTCCTAATAATAACCCCTCACTTTCCTTAATCTGGGCAGAAAACTGGCACGGACATTACGGGTCATCTGGAATTCTGGAGCAAACCAAATGCACATCATAGGGGGCAGGTACAAATGCCTCAAATTCAAACTGATTCATATGGGGGTGGGGTTAAAGGGATAGCAATACTTAATATGTAAAAAAACATATATTGTAGAGTTTATCCCCCTGAGTAAATCATGGGTACTCCCACTGCTGAATGGTGTTTCATTCAAAAGTTATTACAGCTCAAACATTGCATTTTTTTTAGGTGCAGTATCACAGTGACCTGAAATTGTACGGCGCTGTTGCTACACCATCCTATGGACAGCTCTAGTCAACTGACCATAAATCTCCATAGGATGGTATAACAACAGCGCCACTGCACAATTTCAGGCCACTGTGATACTGCACCTAAATAATTCAAGTTTGAGCTGCAATAACTTTTGAATAAAACATCTTTCGGCAGTGAGAGTACCCTTGTTCTACTTAGGGGGATAAATCCCCACAACATTTTTTTATATTTTAAGTATAACTATCCCTTTAACTCCTTGAATGTTAGAAGGATAAATCTTATGTAGTTTTAAACCTCTAATAGCCAGGGAAATAGCTAAAGCATTGCAATGACAGGAAGGTATTTAAAGGGATAGTATTGCCAGGTTTTAATCTTGTAGGCATTAAAAAAAATTAAACTAAATGCCTCCAGTCCCATCTCTCAGACCTTTATGGCTTGAGATATATTCTGCACTAAATTTCCCCCCTCTCTCCCCTTTCCCTAATGTCAGCGCTCAAGCTGACTGCAGGGGAATCTGGTTCCGGTACCATCGGAGGCCGAGATCGCATTATTGAGAAAGAAACCCTTCACTGGAACGGTCTACAAAGTGTGTCTGCAAAACAAGTACACTTTGTAGACCGTTCCAGTGAAGGTTTTCTTCCTCAATAACGCAATCTCGGCTCTGCTGGAGAGCCTCCGATGGTACCGGAACCAGATTCCCCTGCAGTCAGCTTGAGCGCTGACATTAGGAAAAGGGGAGAGAGGGGAGAAATTTAGTGCAGAATATATCTCAAACCATAAAGGTCTGAGAGATGGGACTGGAGGCATTTAGTTTAATTTTTTAATACCTACAAGATTCACTTTTTTTAATACCTGGCAATACTATCCCTGGGATAGTAATGCTTCATAATAAAAGCGGCTCTAATTAATCATCATAGTATTTGGACTTTGGAGAGTGTTATTTCAATTCTGTCAGAGTTGTAGTTCAAGAGTAATTCAATGACAAAGTATCCCCCTCCCTCCCCTTTTACTGATGTAACACTGTTCAGCCAGATCAGAAGGGAGGTGTCCAGGAAGACTGCAGAGAGGGAAAATCTTCAATTAAGATAAGGGAAAAACCTGAAAAACTTGTCAAGGGGGCAGGGATTTCATTGTTCTCATAGGAAGAAGATTGTCCCCTTCTGTTATCTGTCTGGTCTATGGACTGCATTCCACATCAGAGAAGAGATGGCTTACATTAGGTAAAAGGGACGGGAGGGAAAACTTTGTTTGTGAATATCCCTCAAACCATAAAGGTCTGAGAGATAAGACTTATATCCTTCTTCGTGTTTTTTTTAATGTCTACAAAATAAAATAAAGATAAAACAAAGTATTACTATCCGTTTAGTGGCAGCGAAAGAGTGTGTGGCTAATGGGAATTTTACCAACCCTGGGTTAACCCTTTGAGGCACTCAAAGGGTTAAAGTTTTCATTGATGGGCTTGCAAGGGTATTTCGCGTGAGAGCAAAGGTCCTATCACAAAAAAAAGTTTTACATCAATGCAACGTTTTTCTGTTCAAAGTTAAAACTATTTACTTTGGTTTGCTTTCTGTCCTCCTCAGAACTGTCCTGCATGACAAACCGGTGAAAAACAAGAGAGATAACAACCCAACAGCTTCCTCTGTTTTATCTGGCGCTACTTTCTTAACTCACTCTGCTGCAGCCTGGAAAGGTTGGCAAGTGCTGACTTTGGGCTTCTCCATTTTATGCCCCTCCCCTCTCTCTCTCTCTCTGACATGGTGTCTCCCACAACATATCTTTTTTTTTATATACATTACTGAAACTATGCTTCCCCCATCTCCTCCCTCCCTGACTGAGAACATGAACATGTAATTCCTGTCTAAACAAGAAAATACAGGGGTGTGTTAACTGCTCTGGGGAGCCCTGTTAAAAAAGAATTCCCCCTTGCAACCATGGAGGGTAATCTGTGGTTCTACAGCTATTTGCAGGCTAACAATAAGCATCCACAGACAGCTGCTGGCAATCTACAAATGATGGGCGTTGTAGTCCAACAACAGCTGAGGGGGACACATTTTGCCCTCCTCCCCTCCTTATAAAAACAGCTCACGACCTAAGATTGTGTCAGACTATTTTTCAAACCACTGGCCACATACACAAAGGAAAGGAAAGCCAACTGCACCATGGATAAATTAACCCCTTATTGACAGGCCGTCACTTAAAGCCCGGCTAACATTTTTTTTTTTTTTTTTGCAAATGAATCCGGAGTCCCCGAACGGCGTGCAGCCACACGGGTACTCGGATTTCCGGGACGTACCTGGTAGTCCATTGTCACTAAGTGACAGTTTTTGCGGGATGTACCAGGTAAGTCCATTGTCCTTAAGGGGTTAATAAATAAACCCATTGATTTAAATGGTGATATTTTAACGCATTTAATGCTATGCATTGAAGACCTTTCTAGCACTAAAATAGTTAAAAGAACCATTTATATCTATGATAATGGGAATTGTAATTGTTCCTTAATGCACAGTTGGATTTTTCCAATTTCACTTTGCTCATTTAGCTCTCTACGTATAGCAGAGCTCAAAATTTCCACTCACCACTAGCCAATGGTGAGTGACAATTTAGCCCTGGTGAGTAGAAATTCAGCCCTGGTGGGTATGCTATGGCTTGCAGTGGCGAGTAACTTTTCAGGTCTGGCTAGTAGCAAAGGACTACAAATTTGAAGCCCTGACGTATAGAATCAGCCATTTTGTTGGAGGGCTTAAAATCGCCAAACAAGCATAAAATCCCAAAAAAAGGAGACGGATGAACTAAAAGGATAAACCTTATTGAATTATATGGCGGTTATTTAATTATTATAGACCTATTCAGCATTCAAGGGGTTAAAACAGCCATTTTAATCAAAGGCTATTTGGGGAATTTTTATTTGTTCCTTTTAGGAAAGTTGGATTGCTCTGCTTTTTACTTCATGCAGTAGACCTATCGGGACAATAAAGTATAATAAGCAGACAACATTTTTAGGAGCCAACTAAACCTTTGAACAGTCAATGTAGAAGGTAGATGTATATAAAATAGCCACAACATTAGGGGCCAAAAAAAATACAATTTTAGGAATCCAGGCTCCTAGGAGTTTTTTTTTGTCACTTTTACGGTGTCAGCCATTTTGCTGGAGGGCTTATAATCTACTAAACAATCTAAAAAGGTCCAAGCAGAAAACGGTGCTCCCTTCAGCTGTACTACTTCAAAGGCCAGCAAACACATCACAGTTCCTCCTCCTCTTCTTCTCCTGTCATCTGCTTGAGGTATTATGAAATCTTACATCAGACTTCGTAAGTCACGCGTGAGAGCGTGGGAACCCAGCCCAGTCCATCCTGGCCCTTCGCCTTCCCTGCGGTCAGCCAAAATCCCACACGTCTCTCCCAGGCCAAGCCTCCCTTTCAGCCCTATTTTGCAGACAGCAGTGGCGGCGGAGGCATTTGAAAGGTTATTTTTACATTTCTACCACGTGTTGGCGAGATATACCCCTCACTAAGACACAATGTATTTCTGGCCTATTCCCCATGTGTCTAAAAATCATTAATCAAGTATCTTCCATATGAGTCACATCGTTACATGGAGATTTACACAACCACAAAGCTGGCAGAAACACAATGGGTGAAAAGACAGACAGAAAGTCACAACTTCATACAACATGTTACATCATAAAGCCTATTCCTCCATACAGGGCTGGACAAACTTCCGCAGCCAGGGAGCCATGACCCTTAAAACTTCCCTCCTGACTCCTAGCCTTTTGGGAGATATTATATCATACTCCTCTCTTCCTCTCTTAGAAAGTGTGGCTGGTTCTTTTCTATTATTTGGCCATTCCTGCCTCCATGCATCCCTTGCTATCGTCAATCCTGCCCAATATAACGGCTTAATACTGGTCCATATAACCCCTCATTATAAATTCACTATTGCTCCCTATAAGTTTCCATATTGCTCCATTTAAAGGGATAGTAATGTATCATAATAAAAGCAGCTCCAATTAATCATCATAGTATTTGGACTTTGGAGAGTGTTATTTCAACTCTGTCAGAGTTGTAGTTCAAGAGTAATTCAATGACAAAGTATCCCCCTCCCGCCCCTTTTACTGATGTAACACTGCTCAGCCAGAGCAGAAGGGAGGTGCCCAGGTAGAATGCAGAGAGGGACAATCTTCTATTAAGATAAGGGAAAAACCTGAAAAACTTGTCAAGGGGGGCAGGGATTTCATTGTTCTCATAGGAAGAAGATTGTCCCCTGCTGTTACCTGTCTGGTCTATGGACTGGATTCCACATCTGAGAAGAGATGGCTTACACTAGGTAAAAGAGGCAGGAGGGGAAACTTTGCTTATGAATATCTCTCAAACCATAAAGGTTTGAAAGATAAGACATATCATTCTTCATGTTTTTTTTAATGCCTACAAAATAAAATAAAATAAAGATAAAACTAAGTATTATTATCCCTTTAACATCTCCATAACATATCTTATTGTTCCCAGTACGCCTCCAGTTGCTCTATATATCTTCTACCTATAACGGCCATTGCTCCATATAACTTTTCACTATAACGCCAATATATAACCTCTCTCTATAATTCCTCCTATTCCTCCTTATAACCTCTCCCTATAGCTTCTCCTATTTCTTCATGTAACCATGCAGTACCTCCATGGCGTGATATTTTATGATGGCGCTGTTGATAAAGTAATCTATTGACTGTCAGTTGACCATAAACCACCAGAAGGTGCTGTAGCAACAGCTTCATTGTAAAATACCAGACCATGGGAGTTTCTGCATCCAAAAAATGGGGTACAATAACTTTTGTATAAAACACCTCTCACCCGTGGGAGTACCCTTATTTTACACAGCAGGGTAAACCATACAATATAAGTTTTCTTCAATATTAAGCATTATTAAGAATTACATTTTTGAATATAACCAGCTGCACCCATAGGAGACAACAATTCACAGTGATTTAAATGGCCCCTTTAACCCCTGAATTCAAGAGAGTTTTCCAAGGCAGACCTCTCTAGCATTCAGTGAGTTCAATCCCCCATTTAAATCAATGGCAATTTTAATTCCTTCTCAGAAATGGAACCGGTTTGCTCCAGAGTTGCAGCTCTTTAGCTCAGTGAATATGAGCGAAAAGGGCTCATGTATCAATGCAAACTGAATCAACACTGGGGCAAACCAACCATTCCATAGGCGACAAATACAAATTCCAAAAATTACCACTGCCTTACATGGGACATTAACCCTTTGAATGCTAGGGTGGTGCCCAAGACCACTCTGGCATTCAAGGCGTTAAAAGCCCCATCAAATCCAAGAATTCTTCCTTTCTCCCCTGTTCTTCCTTTGGTTTGCCCCAGAACTGTTCATGTTTGCTTTGGGACATAAGGACCTTTAAAATGTCCAGTGATATGCTTCCAGTCATGTGACAGGCTGCCAAAGAATGAGACGGTAAGATAATGAAAAAATGAGACGATCTGCCAAAGAATGAGACAACCGACCAAAAAGCGAGACAGCCAAAAAATTCGAGACAGGCTGCCAAAATGTGAGACGTCCCGTCATAGAATGAGAAAAATAATTAGAAGCCAATAAAAAAGTGAGAGCCTACTAAACAATGGAACCGAGTGCCAAGGAATGGAATAAACCACAGTGAGATCACTAGGGGGTGTGTGCTACTACGCAACACCAAAAGTTGGCACGGAAGGGGACAACAGTCTTTCGTAATTGGCAGACCAAAACATAACCAAAAAAAAAAAACAAGGAAATCCTGAAGCTGATGGGCTAAGAAGGATTGTAGCAATTCTGGGTCCAACCAACTGCACAGGAGGAGGAATATAAAAATCCCAGACTTCCCACTGATTTTTAACCCCTTGAATGCTAGTAAAGTTTCCAACTCATGGCTTTGCAATGTGTGGAGACCTCTCTAGCACTCAATGGGTTAAAAGCCTCATTTAAAATAACGGAACATTTTTATTTGTCCCCGAAGGTGCGGTTGGTTCACCCCAGGAAATCCCCACATTTCTTTTGAACACAAGACCCTTTGTAAAAAAAATTAGACCTATTGCAGGTATAAAAGTGTTGTGGTTTAACCCCTTAACAACTCTTGACGGTCCTGGCACGTCATGGGTGGATTTGGGTTATGGACCCATGACGTGCCAGGACAATCATGGAATTCCGGGCTCCGGAAGCAGATGCAAAAAAAAAAAAAAGGTCCGAGGTCCTTAACTGACAGCCACGTGTGTGCACAGCCGGTCCTTAAGGGGTTAACCCACTGAGTGCAGGAGGAGACAGGCTGCCCATCCCTCTTGGTACTTGGAGGGTGAAGCTGACTGGAGTGTCAGGCACATAACAGGATATCAATATATAGCATAGGTCAGTACACACTGCTGTACACCTGTCTGTGAATACGCTTTTGTTGTGCCTATATTTCCTATACATTTTCCTTACCAGTGCATTTATATTGTTTGTTCAGCTAATTGCTATTGTTTCAGTAAATGTTTCACCATATCTCTCCTTGTTTCCTCTCAGTCTGTACTCCAAGAGATGGGCCTCTGCTTTCTGTTCAGTTACAGTATGGACATACTCAATGCGTATGCTTTAACAATAGGGCAAATTATGCAGTTGCCACAAGGATGACTGGTTGAAGCCCCCTCGGACCCCCCCAGACAGGAACAATCTCCCTCTCTCTGATGATCTAGAGCTCAATGTGTAAAGCAAGGTGGGAAAACTCGGTATTCTGTTAACCCCTTAACGACCGGCTGATCGGCGTGGCGATGCAACTTAAGGACAGCGGAGCTTTTCTTTTTTTTTTCCAGTCCTGGACTCCCTGAACAGCGTGCAGCCGCGGGGGGAGCCTGGAACGCCACGACGGTTATAGTACGTCATGCGTCGTTCAGTCAGATCGACCCTTTACGTACTATGACCGTCAAGGGTCATTAAGGGGTTAAAAGGATAATAATGTTTCAAAATAAATGCAGCTCCGATTATTCTTTATAGCTTTTGGGCCAAGTACAGCGGTATTATCATTGTCTATGATGTGTAGTTCCAGAGTAATTAAATCATAAAGTGTCCCTTCCCGCCCTTTTACCTACTGTATGTAAAGCTGCACAGCAAGACTGTCTGGATGGATCGCAGCATGGTACAATCTTCTGTGAGCAAAAGAAAAACCTGCCCTCCTCCTTCAAGAAGGATCGAGTTTGCCTTATGCTCACAGCCAGAAGATTGTCCCTCGCTGAGAGCTGTCCAGTCAAGTGACCAGATTCCACATCCGATTCCCACTGATTTAAAAAAGGCTTTTAACATGGATCTATCATCTAAAACAATCCCTCCCCCCATCACTGTATCCCTCCAAGACACACTTAATTTTATATAGAAAAAGTAAAAAAATCTTACCCACTATTGAAATGGCAATTACTGTTCCTTTGATACAGGTGATAGTTCCCCTTTAAATCCTTGAGAATGTTTATTCGTCCCCTCAAGGTGTAGCTGGTTTTCTCCAGAATTGCTCACCTTTGCCATTATACAAAAGGCCCATTGTGTGAACCTGGGTATGAGCGTACAACATTCATATAGGGGAAAGCTGTTCTTTATTACTTTGCAATGAGTTAGAGGCTTATGTGGCCTACAAGGGTTAAGGTGGTCCACTACTTTATAAATGTGTGCAGGGCCCAGAAAAGGCTTGAAACAGTTCTGAACACACACACACACACACACACACACACAAGAACTTTATACTATCAAATCACCATTATCAGCGATGGTGGTTATTAGGTTTCCAAGATATCCCAGATCTTAGCCAACTTAATGCATTATTAGTGCACCGTACAGCCCAATTACACCATAATAAATAGGGAGATTAGCATCATTACATGCTCCATGCTGGCAACAAGATAAATTAAAGCAGAACTTTCATTCAAATCAAAGTGCCCCCCAAATCATTATTCACATAGAGATACGCATATCAATACTTGTATTATCCTGAATAAGTCCACCATTATTGAGAAATCCAACTTGTTTGGAGACTCATCGGCAGGCATGAGCGCAGACATCTTGCCGAAGAGGCATCTGTGAGTCTGGGCTGTCAGTCCTGGTCTCCTCTAGGATTGGTGAAGGGGAGATGCATTGTACCTTAAAGGGATAGTAACGTTTCACAATAAAAACAGCTCCAATTAATCTTCATAGTATTTGGGCCATGGAGAGTGTTATTTCAATACTGTCAGAGTTGCAGTTCAAGAGTAATTGAATGATAAAATATCCTCCTCCCGCCCCTTTTGCTGATGTAACACTGCTCACTTCAGAGCAGAAAAGCTGTCCGGATGGATCACAGAGAGGGACAATCTTCAAATAGCATAAGGGGAAAAAACTGGCTAGGGGGGGCAAGGTTTTCCTTATGCTCACAGTAAGAAGATTGTCCCTTGTTGTGAGCTGTCTGGTCCCAGGACCAGTAAAGGGCAAGGGAGTATGGTGAGGCTGAGGCCTATAAGGCCTAGCATGTGGGCGGAGACACACACTAGCAGCCTATAAGAATAGCGATTAGACCAGAGTGACAACCCGAAGGATAACAAGGTTGTCTGTACCACAGAGCACCACTGAAGGCAATCACGGGCACCGTGATAACATCTGAGGGGAGGTGGCTTACACTAGGTTAAAGGAGCGGGAGGGGGGTACTTTATCATTCAACTACTCTTGAATTACAACTCTGACAGTATTGAAATAACACTCTCCATGGCCCAAATACTATGAAGATTAATTGGTAGAGATGCACCGATACCACTTTTTTAAGACCGAGTACGAGTACCGATACTTTTTTCAAGTACTCGCCGATACCAATTACCAATACTTTTTTTTGCGGTCATTTGCCAGTTTTCTAGGTACTTAAAGTGCATATATTATATATATAATATATATGCTTTAAGTACTTGGAAAACTGGCAAATGACCTCAAAAAAGTATTCGTGAGTACTTGAAATATAATATATATATATATATATATATATATACACACACACACACATCACCTCTTGACTGTCCCCTTTTGCCTCTTTCTCCCCCTCTTGATTCCCACCTTTTACTTCATTCTCCCCCTCTTGAGCTCCCTCCTTCTGCTTTGGCTTTTTCTCTCCCTTTTGATCCCCCTTTGTCCTCCTCCTTGACTCTTGATCCCACTCTTTTGCCTCTCTTGGTCTCTCCTGATCCCCCTTCCTTTTTGCCTTTTCTTAGTCCCCCTCCTTTTGTCTCCTGATCTTTACTCCTTTTGCCTTTTTTTTTTTTTCCTTTTTCTTAGTCCCTTTTTCTCCCTCTTGGCACCCCTCTCTGCCTCTTTCACCACCCGCTCAAATGTCCCATCTAACCTCCCTTACCCTCCTCTGCCGGGTGCTCGCTGTTCTCTCGCGAGCCCCGGCAGAAGTCAGCGTCAGAGCGTTGCCATGGTAACCCGCGGCAACGCTCCAACGCTCCAGGAGGGAGAGAGGCAACCGGGGAGCATTGTGAGCAGCTCCCCGGCCTCCCTCACTGCAGCACCGACCCTGACACAGGGTATCGGTGCTGGCATCGGCAGCATTTGCGCGAGTACAAGTACTCGCGCAAATGCTGGTATCGGCACCGATACTGATACCAGTATCGGTATCGGTGCAACCCTATTAATTGGAGCTGCTGTTTACGGTGCAGGTGCTGGATGTCTCTACAGAAAGATGCCTGCAGGTGAGTAACCAAACAAGTTGGATTTCTCAATAATGCCGGACTTATTCAGGATAATAAAAGTATTTAAATGCGTATCGCTGTGTGAATAATGATTTGGGGGGCACTTTAATTTGAATGTAAATTCCGCTTTAACCTTTTGAGTGCCAGATTCAATGCGTTAGATAACACTCCAACGCTCAAAGGGTTATTAAAAGAACACACAGACACTTCCAAAAAAATAGCCTCCCACTCTCTCTATGATGGCCATAAAATTCTAATGACAACTATGAATTTTGATCAAGAGATAACACCTATACAATGAGTACTGGATGTCATGTCCATGAAGATGAAAATGACAGTTGGTAAAAGGACTATAGGACCTCAAGCACGGCCCAATGCACAAGGTAATCATCTGTGTCTAATGCATTCTGCCTGTTCAATTTGCCAAAAAAAAAAAAAAAAAAAAGTTCCAGTGGGAAGAGACTGAATTCAGCAGCCCTGCTAGCAACTATCATGTCCTCACCATGGACATGACACAGGGCTGAAGCTGTTAAAGTTATAGTAATAGTGAAATAAAACTTTAGCTCCAATTATTACTTACACTTTTTGAACATGTTGCGCTATATATATGTTTACTCACATTTCTGTAGTTCAATTGCTATTGAAGTGTAAAGGATCCCCCTCCCACCCCTTCTTGCCACGTCACTGATCTTCTCATGCAGGTCCAGATGGAGAGTGTCGAGGGACTTCAGTAAGCATAAGGAAACTCCTGCCCTCCTTCATCAAGCGGTCAAGGTTTTCCTTATACTTAATGACTGAAAGTGATAGTAATGTCCCAAAATGATTTTATTTTGTATTGTAGATTAAATAAAAATAAATTATTTGCAGCAAATCCCATCTCTCAAACCTCTATGGTTTAAGAGATATTCACATTGAAAGTTTGCACCTCTCTCTCCTCTTCTACTGATGTCAGCTGTACAACTGACAGAAGGAGATTTGAGTTGTACGACTCGAGGAGGCTCTTCAGCAGAACCAGTGGCGTAACTATAGGGGTCGCCAGGGGCCCGGCTGCCCCCTAGGACCCCCTACACCTGGTGCCGCAATCTCCCTCCGGTGCTCCAGTAATGCAGAGCTCTGGGAGATGACATCATCTCCCAGCGCTCTGCATTACAGAAGAGGACAGCGTGGGAGCACGTCGCTCCAGCCCATCTATACTGTCACTCCACTGGACCACCAGGGATTGGGAGGTAGGAAATGGAGGCATTGTGGAGAGCCCGGGGGCCAATGTGTTTGGGGGTTGGGGGGGGCCCATGGCACTTCTTGCACCAGGGCCCAGACCGTTCTACTTACGCCTCTGAGCAGAACCGAAATCACGTTAATTAAAAAGAACTGCTTCAATGGAAAGGTCTACAAAGTGTGCTTGTAAACCAGGCACACTTTATAGACCGTTCAATTGAAGAAGTTCTTTTTAAATAATGCGATTTCGGCTCTGCTGAAGAGCTGACGGCTGGTCCCCGGACCAGGATCTCCTGTTGTCAGCTAGACGCTGACGTCAGGAGAAGGGGAGAGAGGTGCGAACTTTCAATACAAATATCTCTCAAAGCATAGAGGTTTGAGAGATGGGGTTTGCTGCAAATTGTTTATTTTTATTTAATCTACAATACAAAATAAAATAATTTTGGGACATTACTATCACTTGACGTTTGTCCCTCTCTGCATTCGACAAGTCCCACGACCAGATCACAAAGCTAAGGGGAGGAGGCCAGAAGGGGATGGAGGGGGATCCTTTACACTTCTATAGCGTTTGAACTACAGAAATGTGAGTAAATATATAGAGTGCAACATTTTCAAAAAAATGTAAGTAATATTCTGAGCTAAAGTTTTATTGTGCTATTGCTATCCCTTTAAAGTGGATCTATCACATATAGATATCTAATGCTCATTAGATAGAGCATTTAGCGAAAAAGTTTAATATGTTAGTCATTTTTGAAGAAAAAAACGTTAGCTACGCAAAAATTCAAGTTTGAAAGGTGCCCAGCAGCCTACTTCCACTTGCCATTGCGGCAAGCTGCTTGCCGCACAGAGGCTACTCCTGTCCCACTACCCAGCATCCTCTGATGACAGAGGATGTCTGTCTCTAAGCTGGAGCGATTTCATTGGCTAGATATCGATCTCTGCCAATGAGATCGCTCCAGCTTAGAGAAAGAAAGTCTCCACATTGGAGGATACTGGGTAGCGGGACGGGAGCAGAGCCAGTGCTGCAAGCAGGAAGTAGGCTGCTGGGCCCGTTTTAAACTTGAATTTTTGAGCAGATAACGTTTTTTCTTTTCAAAAATGACTAACATATTAAACTTTTTCGCTAAATGCTCTATCTAATGAGCATTAGATATCTATATGTGATAGATCCACTTTAACTACTGATCCTAGAGCTAAGTTTATGGAGGTCATAGTAATATAATGGAGGATGGGGGGGGTCTGTATTATTAACTCTTTGAGTGCCAGAGGGGTGCGCAACACATTGCTTTGCATACCCCTCTGGCACCTAAAGGGTTAAGTATAGACCAGGGGCTATAGCCACTTCAGCCAGTACCTAGCAATACCCTTGATTAGTGAATGAAACAGCCCCAACCATGGAAAAAGGGCCATTCCCATGAAAGAGGCAGCCTCTCCACTAACAAACCAGCATGGCAGGGAAGACAGTCTGCGCACAAGAGAGACAGTGTGCCAAGGAATGAAAGTGCCTGCCAAAGAATGAGACAGCTCATTCTGTAACGTATGACAAGCCTTCTTTGTATATTTTTATATGGTTCAGGACCGGAATAAATGTACATTTTCCACAAGAAACAAAAATTAATCAGTCCCAGATTCATGGCAGAGGGAGACTTCGAGGTAAAGAGGTGGGTCACAAAGAGGAGAGGGGCTCCCCCATTCTGGCTGGGTCACACACCAGCATAGGGAACAATTCAAGAAGCTAAAGAGGTGCAAAGCCAGAGAAAATTCACTGTACCACAGGGAACATCTGGAAAGTCCACAAATTATCAATTATTTAAATGGGGCTGTTAACCCCTGAATGTCAGAAAGGTCTGCAATGCATCTCTCGCAACGCACTGGAGAAGACTCTAGCACTCATGGGTTAAGACCTCCATTTAAATCAATGGGAATATGGTGTAGCTGGTTTGCTGCATAATTGCTCCTATAATCTGTTGATGTCACACGTACACAGAAGAGGTATCCCCGAGTTTGTCTACCATACACACACACCTCTAGTCTCTCTCCCATACACATACCTCCAGTCTCTCTGTCCCATACACACACACCTCTAGTCTCTCTCCCATACACATACCTCCAGTCTCTCTGTCCCATACACACACACACCTCTAGTCTCTCTCCCATACACATACCTCCAGTCTCTCTGTCCCATACACACACACACCTCTAGTCTCTCACCCATACATACACCTCCACTCTCTCTGTCCCATACACACACACACACACACACACACACACACACACACACACACACACACACACCTCTAGTCTCTCTCCCACACACACACACACACACACACACCTCCGGTCTCTCTCCCATACACACACCTCCAGTCTCTCTCCCATACACACACACACACACACCTCCAGTCTCTCCCATATACACACACCTCCAGTCTCTCTCCCATACACACACACACACCTCTAGTCTCTCACCCATACATACGCCTCCACTCTCTCTCTCCCACACACACACACCTCCAGTCTCTTCCATACACACACCTCCAGTCTCTCTCTCCCATACACACACCTCCAGTCTCTATCCTATACACATACACACGCCTTCAGACTTTCCCATACACGCACATGCACACACACACCTCCACTCTCATATACACACCCATCCAGTCTCTCTTTTATACACACACACACCTCCAGTCTCTCTTATACACACATACACAACTCCAGTCTCTCTTATACACGCATACACACCTCCAGTCTCTCTCCCATACACACACACACACACTGCACACACCTCCAGTCTCTCTTATACACACATACACCTCCAGTTTCTCTTAAACACACATACACCTCCAGTTTCTCTACCATACAGACCCCGCACACACCTCCAGTCTCTCTCCCATACACACACATCTCCAGTCTCTCTTACAGACATATACACCTCCAGTCTCTCTCCCATACACACACCTCCAGTCTCTCTTATACACACGTACACACCTCCAGTCTCTCTTGTACACACATACACATACCTCCAGTCTCTTTTATAAAAACATACCCACCTCCACTCTCTCTTATACACTCACACACAGACACACACACACACACACACACACACACAGTTTCTCTCCCACACACACACAAACCTCCTGTCTCTCTCATACACCAGCTCGCACACACTACACACACACACACCTCCAGTCTATCTCTCATACAAATGCAAAAACTACACACACAGACACACTTCCAATCTCTCTCATACACACATTATGCACCTGCACGTACACACACACAGACTATGTATATACACACACACAATAAACCTAAATGCACCATAGGGCCAAATTAAAATTCCCAAACTTTCCACCAGTTTAAATGGGGCTTTTAACCTCTTGAATGCCAGAAACATTGTGTTGAGATGCTTTGGAGACCTCTCTAGAATTTGAGGTAATAAAAGCCCCCTTTAGTGCAGATGGTTTGTGCAGTGGGGCAGATAGTTCTGTGTATGTTCACCTTACAGAGATGCACCAAGGAAAAGAGAATCAATCTGGGGGCAAATTTTAAGTTTCCATTGATTTTAATAGAGCTTTTAACACCTTAAGTACTAAAGAGGTCTCCAAAGCATCGAGGACGTCTCCAACACATTGTATTAAATTTAAATCAACGCTAATTTGGAAAGTTTTTATGGTGCAGCTGGTTGCTCCAGAATTTCTCCTTTTCCATTAGTAAATAAGGATATGGTTTCTTGCAATAAGACACACACAGGCACTTACACGGGTCTAAATGAGTCAAATACACACACAGTCAGTCTATCAATTTAACACTGTGGAGTCAATCTTTGGATCTTTGGTCTTGAAAGCTTGCATCCTAGAGCCAGTCAGTTAGCCAATAAAGGTATCATTTGTACTCTACTAATCTTTGGACCAACAGCTGTTGGGGACTGCAACTCCCACCATCCACAACAAGCCAATCGTTGCTTGGAATGAGGGGACTTTTAATCTCTAACTGCTGGAGGGCCAAATATTAACTAACCCTGATGTACAAATGACTCTACTGCTCAGTCAGATGGAAAAGCACAGAGGAGAAGTCCCCTCAGCCTGGTGGAGAATCCTTCTTCTGTGAGTGCACTCTCTTAATGTGTCAGCTTCTCTCACATACGCCCACACACAGCACACTACCAGGCTGTCACAACACAGACAGAAACACAATCCTCCCTCAGCTTGTCATCATGACACAGGAAGGGTTGCCCTGGTATGAGGATCTCTCTCTCTCTCGCTCTCTCTCTCTCTCACACCCCTCCAGTCTCTCTCTTTTATACACACACACACCTCCAGTCTCTCGTATACACATATACACACACCTTCAGTCTCTCTTATACACACATACATACCTCCAGTCTCTCTTATACACGCATACACACCTCCAGTCTCTCTCCCATACACACACACACACCGCACACACCTCCAGTCTCTCTTATACACACATACACCTCCAGTTTCTCTTAAACACACAAACACACATACACACACACACACACACACACGCTGGGCTAAATGTGCCAGTGTCTCTCACATACAGAGAGCATCTTCCTTTAAAGGGATAGTAATACTTTGTTTTATCTTTATTTTATTTTGTAGGCATTAAAAAAACATGAAGAATGATATAAGTCTTATCTCTCAAACCTTTATAGTTTGAGAGATATTCACAAGCAAAGTTTCCCCTCACTGACCAAAAAGGTCAAGTCTGCCATCTAGCTGTCAGATTTGGAATCCGGTCTGCCGACCGGCCGTGGCTCTACAGTAGAGCCGAGATCGTGAGATATAAGAAGAACTACTTAATTCGAATAGTCTACAAAGCGTGCCTGGTTTGCAAGCACACTTTTTAGACCCTTCCGATGAAATAGTTATTTTTATATCTTGTGATCTCGGCTCTGCTGAACAGCCACTGGTTGATCTGCGGACCGGATTCCAAATCTGAAAGCTAGATGGCAGACTTGACCGTTTTGGTCAGTGAGGGGAAACTTTGCTTGTGAATATCTCTCAAACCATAAAGGTTTGAGAGATAAGACTTTTATCATTCTTCATGTTTTTTTAATGACTACAAAATAAAATAAAGATAAAACAAAGTATTACTATCCCTTTAACACATGCACACACATATCCCATACAGTTTGTCTTTTGCAAACACGTATCTCTTGAGTACCCACTGACAAACACATAAAGGGACTGTAATATCCCAGAAAAAAATCTTTATAGTTTTGTAGTGTTTAAAAAATTAATCTATATGCAACAAACCCTATCTCTCAAACCGCTATGGTCTGAGAGATATTTGTGTTCAAAGTTACCCCCTCCCTCCCCTTTCCCTGACGTCAGTGCTGTGCTGACTGCAGGGGAATCCTGTCTGGGGACCAACTGGTGGTTCTGCAGCAGAGTCGAAATCGCATTATTTCCAAAGAATTACTTCAATGGAAAGGTCTACAAAGTGTGCCTGGTTTGCAAGCACACTTTGTAGACCTTTCCAATGAAGTAATTTGTTTTAAATAACGCAATTTCGGCTCTGCTGAAGATCCTCCTTGTGTCGGCGACACGGATCTCCTGTAGTCAGCGAAACGGGAAACTTTTAATGCGAATATCTCTCAGACCATAGTGGTTTGAGAGATAGGGTTTGTTGCATATAGATTCATTTTAAGCACTACAAAACTATAAATATTTTTCTGGGACATTACTGTCCCTATAAGCTCTCTGTGATCATCAGTGGTCTGAAGGATTGCATACAGCCACTGAGTCATATGTACTGAGGAAAAACTACAGCAATTATAGGGTTAACCAGCTCTTCTCTGCCATAGAGGATATAGTGACAGATCCACCTGCAACCACATTCAGCTCAGTTGGATACACCTCTGGCACTCAGAGTGGTTGATATGAAGGTGATTCCAGGATCAGAAATTACCACTGTGACAGCCAGTGACTATAAGATAAATGTTCCTTCTGAGTGTGAAACATCAATGAAACTATATCATGCTCACTCTGCCAGTGTCCCCCACATCACCCTCTGCCCTTTACTGTCTCACACACAATGCCCTCAACCTGTCAAGTGTCACACACAGCACTCCTGGTCTTTCACTGTCGAATACAGCACCCTCGGCCTGTCATTGCCACACACCTTCAACCTGTCAAAGCCACACACATAACACTTGTGTCCTGTCACTCACACATACAAGACTCACACCCTATCAAGGTCACATGCAAAACACTCACGCATGTCCTGTCATTGTCACATACAACACTCACTGTCATTGTTATAAACCTAACTAACATGTACTGTCAGTGTCACAAATACAACGCTGACACCACACTGATGACCTGTTGGTGTCACACACATCATCACCCTCAACTAGTCAGGATCAAACACAGCACCTTTAGCCTGTCTATGTCACACACACACACACAACACTCCCACACCACCATCAACTAGTCAGGATCAAACACAGCACCTTTAGCCTGTCTATGTCACACACACACACAACACTCCCACACCACCATCAACTAGTCAGGATCAAAAATAGCACCTTTACACTGTCAGCACCACACACCGCACTCTCGGCCTGTCAGTGTCTCCTACACACCTCTCCCAGCCTATCAGTGTCTCACACAAAACACTTCCAGCCTGTCAGTGTCTCACACAACACTAGCACCTGTCAATGGTTCACACAACACTAGCAGCCTGTTGGTGGCTCACACACACAACAATAGCACCCTGTCGATGGCTCACACACACAATACTCGCAGCCTGTCGGTGGCTCACACACAAAACTCACGGCTCGTCAGTGGCTCACCCAAAACACTAGTGGCCTGTCAATAACGCACACATAACACTCGTGGCCTGTCAGTGGCTCACACAAAAGACCCACAGCCTGTCAGTGTCATGCACAACATCATCACAGAGTCAGCACTCATGGCCTGACGGTTTCACATACATACAGTTCTCTCAGCCTGTCACTGTGTCTCACACACACACACACAACATCCATGGCAGCACTCTCAGTCTTTCAGCATATCACACTGCACACCATGTGTCACAAACACATAGCAACCATGGCCTGTCAGCGTCACACATAACACCCTTGGCCTCACACAACTAGAGAACCCTCAGCCACTCACACACAGAGAGCACTTGGTCTGTCATGCACAACTCCCCACTGCCTATCAATGTTACATGTAGCACTCTTCTCTGCAAGTCAGTGTTAAACACAAGGGGTTCCCAAAATAAGTCAGCATCACCCACTAAACTATCATTAGACCTGCATATGTGTTACTTTGACTGTAATATTCCACACACACAATGGGCTCTTTTCAGGCAGTGTTCATCCCAAATACACAGCAACTTGGTTGGTGCACATCGGCCTTAACTTTGTCAAATATGCAATAATTCCTCAGAGGTCTGTTGGGGATGCACTGTGCATCCCCTGGGACCAAACAGAGCATCCCTAGGTCCACACTATCAGAGAATACCTAGGGTCTGCTGGGGCCACATTGTACAAGCATCCCTGGGGACTATTGATGTTACACACACAGTGCTTTCTGGGCTTGTCAGGGTGACACAGTAGCGCTGCTACATTAGTGTATCATTGTCACACAGATCTCCCCTCATCTGACAGTGTTACACTTGGTATGCCTCAGCCAACAGGGCTCCCACTGCCTACCAGAATCGCGCAAAATTTTCTTGAGTGGGCACACAAAAACAGCACTCCAGGGCTTTCTGGACCTGGCACACATACACAAACACACAGTGCTCCCTTTGCCTGTTAATGCCACACACCCCTCGATGATGTCTATTTCCGTTCCAGATTTCAGGACGGCCATGAGACCACAGAGCAGTTTCTGAGCCAGCAAGCTCCACACCCCCTCTCCGAACACAACACACAAATCACGACAGCTGCCTGCGTGACACAGCGCCAGTACCACTTCAAAGGCCACCTGCAGGACAAACCAACACACTAGCTGGGAGAGACAGCTACGCACTAAAAATGACCTGAACACAGTATGACCAACAGGGAGCTAACACACTCACAAACATATGCTAAATAGGCAGTTTGTGCTATACGGAAGGACGCTGATGGCCAAACCCAGGGAACAAATAAAAAATTACATTGAATTAAATGAGGCTTTTAAACCCCCTGAATGTTAAACAGGTCTCCAATGCATTGCAAAGCAATACACTGGGGAACGTGTTAGCCTTCAAGATGTTAGAAAACCCTTCGAAATCAAGAGAGATTTGGGGAACGTTTATTTCACAGCTATTTCCTCAGTGAGTTTGCTGTATTAACCCTTTCAGTGCCAGAGTACCCCCTCTGGCGCTGAAAGGGTTAAAGTGAACTAGGCAAACCAAAAGCGACATAGAGAAGTCAGAGGACAAACATGACATTTGCACTGCTTTAAATGTGGGTGTCAATCCTTTCAGCGCCAGAGGGGGTGTGCTTTTGCAATGAACTGAAGGGGTTAACCCCTGGAATGCCAGAGTGGACCCCAACGCAATGCTCTGGAGACCTCTTTGGCATTCAAGGGGTTACAACCACCATCTATATCAATGGGAAATGTTATTGCCCCCACCATGACACAGATGGTTTGCTCCTGTCCTTAGTAACTTACATCACAAAGACATAACTTTACGTATAAAGCAGAGAGTGAGTACAAATACATCACCATACATGAAAGTGAGCACGAAACTGGTAAACAAAGGAGAGAAAAGAATATACGACTAAAAAGCGCAACTGCAATAGCAAGTCAGTTAAATACTGTTCAATGAGAAACAGACACATAAAAGAGAAAATACTGCACAGTGAGGATGTAATAGCCACACAAATTTACATCACACAGTAACACCAGCATATTTTACACACACACACACACACACACACACACACACACACACACACACACACACACACCACTCACTGTATGTGTATGTTGGTAAGAGAACACAGGATGGTAACAGACCACACAAAAAGGCCCACACAGACAGTGACACCCACACAGTACATCACTACAAGGCAAATTTGTGGCATTGAGGCCTGAATCTAACGAACACTGACCTATCTAAGGGGTCAAAGTACTCCATCGCAAACACCCTAGCTACAAATGAGTTAATATGTGTTTCATACAATAAAGAACCACATGTATCCTCCAACAAGAACAATGGAGGGTTTAGCACAACACATTCGCATTGAAACGCTTCAGGGTATGGGGTGGATAGAGGGAGGCGTGGCGCAGAATTTAGGCAACAGAAAACATGGCAAGTTAACCCTCATCACCACCTTCGAATTCATTCGATACACATAATCAGCTTCTCAGGCTACAGTCAGACAAAAAAAAAAAAAAAAAAAAAAAAAAATATATATATATATATATATATATATATATATATATACACACACTATAACGATATATTTATATGTATGCACACATATATGTGTATATATATATATATATATATATATATACTCCAACCATTATATATATATATATATATATATATATATATATATATATATATATATATACACATACAGATAGATAGGGAGAGAAAGAAGGAGATCCACACAAAGAGGAACTGGAGAGCCTAATTGCATCACAGGGGTTAAACAAGATTCCCAGTCATTTTATGAAGCCATATGCAGAAAACAAAACACCGATTAATGGGACCATTAACCCTTTGAGTTTTGGAGGGGTACGCAACGAATTGCAGAGCAATGCGTTGTGTACCTCTCCTGCACTCAAAGTGTTAACCACTTGAATCCAACACAGCTCTTCAAATCATCTCTGCACAATGTGTGAGAGACCTCCCTTGCAACTAATGGGTTAAAAGTCAGATTCAAATCAATGGGAGTTTTTACTTGCCCAACACAGAGCAGTTGGTTCTCCCCAAAATGATTCCAGCATTTATTAGTACATAGGCCTTACTCACGTTTGTAGATTTGCAGATAAAGCGACTAACATTACAGTAGAGCTATACAGGAGTTTGTGAGAAGAACATGTACATATTTAATAGCGGTTTCACCCTTTGAGCGCCAAAGGGGTGTGAGGTGCAAAGGGTAATATATATATATATATATATATATATATATATATATATATATAAAACAAACTGACCTTCCTAAATGCAAATGCACAGATACAAGCAATTCACCACTGCAGTACACACCCCCTCCCATTCTTTAAATGGTTAATTAACATCTCGAGGACCAGAAGAGTGTGCAGCGCATTACAAAGCAATGCCATGCACATGCCTCTGGTTGGAAATGGGTTGACAATATCTAACAAAATGATCCTGCTAAATGCATTGCAAAGACACAGTTTATTCACCCATACGGTGCATCACTGGCAGAGAAAGCAATCCACGTGCACTATGCTGACAATTGCAGGCCTACGATCAGTAATGGGCAACCTGTGGTCCCACACCAGCAGCTGTTGGCCAGCTGGGGATAATGGAAACTGCAGTCCATCAACAGTAGGGCATGATGGGAACTGTAGTCTTAACAGATGGAGGACAGCCAACGGTGGTGGTATACTTGTAGTCCAACAACAACTGCGGGTGGGGCCCCTGTAATAAGTGCAGTAAGACTTATGACCGAACTAAAAATGAAGTAAATCTGGAACAAACCAACTGCCATATAGGGAACAGAAAAGAAAGACTCCCTAGTTAAATGCCCTATTCCAATTAATTCAAAGTTTTATAGTCCTCTATTCTGTACTTGGTTTGCCCCAGAATTACATATGGCCCGGGGGGGGGGGGGACACAATGGAACCTGTCATGGAACGTGTCATATGGATCGAACAGTGAACTAGTAAGAACTGGAGCAAACCAAGTGCACCATGGGGGATATATAAAATGATCCTTGACCCCTGAATGCTAAAGATGTCTGTACGAAGTACAATATGGGATCCATGTGCTCAAAAGAAAAAATTGAGTAATTCTTTAATATTCAAAGGGTTAAATCCACATTTATATGGATATGGCACACTTGATTTGCATGCTTTTCTTTGTACATATTGGAATTTGAAATGCCTTGTTACAAATCAAGTGGGTCAGCCCTTTAAGTGCCAGAGGATTACCCAGAAATGCATTGGTTACCTCTCTGGCACTCAAGGGCTTTAAACGTGTAGGGCCTGAGCGCTGTCAGCATGAAGAGAGGGTTAACCTCTTCCATGATGCACTGACAAGCATGCCAGCCTTGGACAACCTTGTAAAGAGCCCATAAAAAAATAAACCCTGTGTGCACAGGCCTCGTGTGTGCTGGAGGGAAAGAAGCAAGAGCACAGCAAAGCCTTCTATTAACACAACAACACTCCCCTTCTTGTTTATAGTCTTAGGAAATGCCCACTGAAAAACATCCGGGGGAGGGGGGTGCCAGGCACCCCCAAACTGCCCCCACAATATCCGCTTAGGGATGTTTGGATCAGTTTCATTAGTCAGAGAGGGTAAAAGCAGCCTGTCTGGAGGGAGGGGGTGGGTTTCAGAAATGACCCTATAAAATTTTATAGCAAGACCTCTTTCCCTACAAGACAAGAAAGAAATATGCCTTATGTACAAAAGCAACGTGGACTAATTATGGGACAAATTAACAGCCATGATGGAGAGAGGGAATGAAAAATTCCCCACAGATCTACACTAACATAATGGGGATGTAACCCCTTGTATGCTAGAGGATCCCCCTCCATGAAGCACCTGGTTTGGTCCACTACTAAGTACTGTACTGTTCAACCCACTGGACATGTAATAAGTCATTACAGATCCCACTGTGCCACCCCATGGGCCATATGAACAAAATAAAAGTGGAGAAATTCTGGGATATACCAACTGCACAATAGAGGACAAATAAAAGTTCTCATTGATTTAATTATTAATTTTTAGTTCTCCCCTATGATGCAGTTGGTTTGCCCCAGAATTACTTCACTTTTCATTCTGAACATAAGGTCCAAGGGAGGGGGACTTGGGGGTGATAAGGGGGGAGATGAGAAGGGGGTACGCAAAGGCGGCAGCCGCCCCCCTCCACCACCACCTTGCAAACCATGAGTGCCATATATTGTAGCTTTCCTACCAGAAAATAATGCATGTAGGCCTAGTCTACAGTAAAGAAAGGGTTACACAGGTAGCATTATACAGATCCGATCCTACTTCTGTATATACAGCCATACAGTATCGCAATGTAACAGCACAGCCCCCACCCCATGTGCAGTTTTGCGAAATAACTCACCTCTGTGCAGAACAGGGCCGAGCCTTTCACCCCCTCCCGGGGGCAGTATTGGGGTGTTGAAAACTTCGGAACAAAAAAGGGGGAGTGAGAAATTAGCAAAAAATAATAAAGGAAAAAAAATCGCACTAAAAAAAACAGGTGGGGTGTAGGCTTCCCACACCCTCAGCTCCCCAAAGAAGAGAGCAAGCTTTTCACCCCCTGAAAACAGAATAGAAGATCAGCGAGTTGGTTTGTAAATCCTGGAATTATTTTATATTTTGGGGGCTCTTTTCTTAGCTGTTTCTCTCTCTTTCTTCTCTCCCCTCCGTGTGTCAGGGATACAGACAGAGAGGAAAGGGGAAAAAATCTAGTTATACACAGCTCCTCCCTCTCTATATGTGTATCATATCCTTTTAATACAGCAAGGCTGCTATTGTGCGCCACCTGGAGGAAACCTAGTGAATAGCACGTTCCTCCATTTGCTCTCATCTGACCAGTTCCTGAACAATTTTTTTTTCGAGGCGGGATGAAAAGCAACTACACTATATATATTTATATAAACGTGTTATAATATGAAATAGATGTATAAAAGTTTCCATACCATAATAAACTTAACGGGGAAGTAACACCTCCTGATAATAGCGCCCCACATACACTCACCTTACCATACTTGGAAAGTCTCATGGTTTTAACTTAAATCTCAGGGTGAAGGGCCCAGTCCACTGTTTCCTATCATATGATCTACACAAATTAACTGCCTACATTTCTATTAGAAAGGCAGAGGAACAAGTCCTCCTTGTCTTATGTGTGTTCAGGCAGTGAGAGTTCTTATTTGCTGCATAAGTGAGGACTGATTGGAGCACCTCTGGGTTAGAACAAGCAGGGACATATCACCTGGAATCTATGTTCTGGTTGAACGTTATCACTTATTATTTCAGTGATCTCAGGGTCAGCTAATTTTGTAAGTTCCCAGGTATGACTATGACCAGAAAATCCTAATAACCCTTACGAATGTTGGCCTTGTGCCTTTGTTCAGTAGAGTACAATTTCAATTAGCCCTTGATGTCACATCCATGGAGGCAGTTGCTGTCATTGTTTTCAGACTGAAGAAGCCGGAGTCTCAACCCAGACTAGAACAATGTGCAATGACTCCTCTCACAGGGGAGGGCTGAACTGGGAGGTAGGGAGGCATTTGCCCCCTGGGCCAGTCATGTGTCTGGGTCATTTGTCCACTGCCTCACTGAGTCTCCCACTTGCTGCTGTAAATGGAGCTGCACTAGTGATACCACAGAGCTTATAACTAAAATGGAGCTACACTAGTAGCATAACAATTTTTCCTTCTAAGCTGTATAGTATCACTAGTGTATGTTTACTTACATTGTAAGCTCTGTGGTATCACTAGTATAGTTCCATTTCAGTTTTAATCATTGCAGTATCACTTGCCTTACTTTACAACATTAATGCTAATTTCAAAATTAAAAAAGGGTGTGGGCTTGGATGGCGGGCTGGAACAATAGTAGAAATTGGCCACTTCATAGTATTTGCCTACCAGGCATTAAGTTGCCAGCCCGCCTCTGACCTCAGTCATACCTCCCAAAATTTCAAATGGCCAAAGAGGGACGCTTTTGTTTTAGATGGTGTTGCGGGGGTGTGAGGGGAGTTTTATTGCTGTGGAGCAATGGGATACAGTTATATACACACCACACAGAAAAGGAGTGACAGCAGTGTGGGAAAGAGGAACAGTGGGATTTGGGTCTCAAAGATGGACTGTCTCGACCAAAGAAGGACACTTAGGAGGTATGCTTGTGTGCATCATGTGGGCATGACGTCCAGGAGTGATTGAAGATTTTATTCTCTGAATAATGCACAAGGTGCATAATTCATATGTACTGTTAGGATTTTGTGTGCATAGTAAGGAAAATTGGGGATTATTATTAGGAGGTGTTCCTTCTATAATGTAGATTCTAGGGGTTATGTTCTGGCATGCTGCTGTAAAATGGAGGTTCCCCAATCAATCTATAATATGATATATATTAATAACTTCTCCCCCTGACTTTTTAGTACAAACAGCACCAACATAAAGACTATAGAATAAGTTAATTGGTACAAATCATTGTATTAGGAAGCATTGACCTGTTTACCGTGGGAATTTGCCCCTTCACCCTAAGACTAATTGATCTGCTCAAAATACGAGAGCTCCCAGTTTTGAATATGAAATATGAAGACAACTGGTAGGAAGCGCTCACGGGTCCACCAACACATTATCAGCCATATCCCAAAATTGAGTTAAAACATCTCATATTTTTTATGGTAACTTTTTTAAACGACTACAATGAAAAATCAGATCACGTGGAGAAAAATTAGGACTGTCTGCCTAACGCATTTTGCAAAAATAATAAATCACGTAATCATAGGCTCTGTATATGAAATATATGTAAAGGTTTCTATGCTGTGCTAGAAATTTACTATGTGTCTGCCAGAGGGGAGTGCAGTTGATTGCTCCACAGTGTATTGCACACCTTTATAAAATGGGTTAGAATATTTTAAATTAAAGTGTGTTATTTTTCCGAAGGCTGGGAGCACAGATTTACAGTGAGCTCCTCACTTCCTGTTCAGTACACAGTACTGTTTGGGCAATGTGCAGAGTACAAAAGAGTAGCAATACTCCTCATTCCCTGTTCAGTACAAAGTACTATTTGGGCCATGTGCAGAGTACAAAAGAGTAGCAATACTCCTCACTTTCTGTTCAGTACACAGTACTGTTTGGGTCATGTGCAGAGTACAAAAGAGTAGCAATACTCCTCACTTCCTGTTCAGTACACAGTACTGTTTGGGTCATGTGCAGAGTACAAAAGAGTAGCAATACTCCTCACTTCCTGTTCAGTACACAGTACTGTTTGGGCCATGTGGAGAGTACAAAAGAGTAGCAATACTCCTCACTTCCTGTTCAGTACATAGTCATACCTGGGAACTTTTTAATTTTGTCTCCCCGGAGGGGAGTCCTCTGCTGCAACGGGTGGTGTGACGAATGATGCGTATCGTGTCAAAAAGGGGCGGGGCTTAACATGAGTGCTGGGTGGAGGGCTTAAAAGAAGGCTGGGGGAAGAAGCAACACGGGCAGAAAAAGTGGAAGTGGGTAGAGTTTCAATAGGAACTCCCCACATCCGGAGGACTCAGCCTCTGCCCCGGAGACCTGGTAAAGCAGTGTCAAAACCGGAGTCTCCAGGGCAAATCTGGAGAGTTCCCAGGTATGTACATAGTACTGTTTCGGCCATGTGTAGAGTATAAAAGAGTTGCAGTACTCCTCACTTCCTGTTCAGTACACAGTACTGTTTGGGCCATGTGCAGAGTACAAAAGAGTAGAATAATCCTCACTTCCTATTCAGTACACCGTACTGTTTGGGCCATGTGCAGAGTACAAAAGAGTAGCAATAGTCCTCACTTCCTGTTCAGCACACAGTACTGTTTGGGCCATGTGCAGAGTACAAAAGAGTAGCAATACTCAATCAAACCAACTGCACCATAGGGGACATATAACTGTTTCCAAAATTCTTATTGATTTAAATGGGGTTTTTACCTCCTTGAATGCTAGAGATACCTCCAACACATTGTTTCATTATGTTTCTCTAATATTTAAGACGTTAAAAGTCCCATTTAAATCAATGGAAATGTGGAAAGTTTTTATTTACCCCTACGGTGTAATTGGTTTTCCCCAGAAATGCTCGGTTTTATGTGTAAGACCCTAACTGCACCACAGAGGACAAAAATTCCCCAAATCCCCTAAAATAAGTCAGCCAGACCTCACTTTTAACCACAGACACATAGAACATATGAATATTTCAGGGCTGCATTGAAATCAAAGCAACCCTTCAGAAAGCACATCTAGGGTGACCACATGTCCCTGATTGCCCAGGACAGTGCCCCAGATCCCCTACAGCCTCTTGCAGGGACAATACAAAGTCCCTGAATGAAGACTCCAAAGCACACATTTCTAAACACTGAAAGGAGAGATGCCCATTTCCTACTGTGACAGGAAGTGATGTCTCTGTTGGACTACAAGAAAAGGGCTTCCACACAGAGCTCTAAACACTGAAAAAAGAGACCTGAGCCTGGATCCAGCCATCAAACATGAGCTGTTTTTTGTAGCCCACAACAGGCTTCACTTTCTGTCACAGCAGTCAATGATCAGTTCTCCTTCTAGTGTTTAGAACTATGTGTTGCTCCGGAGAAAGAGAGAATTGCTCACTGATGTCCAGTGTGATATATAGTGACCCCTCCCATATAGCTGCACTAGAGCCTAGGACAAATACTCTGCTTCTTTCATCTAAGCAGTGTCCCTGAATGGCAGAATAGAAAAGTGGTCACCCTGACACCCACTGGCACTCAAAGGGTTAATTTGAGCTCTTCACTTACTGATTAGGAGGCTCTTGGTGCCAGTCGAGTACACATATGGTATTTGCAAAATTCCTTATTGATTAAATGGGTCTTTTAACTCCTTGAATTCTAGAGAGGTCTCCAATGCATTACTCCGCAATGCGTTGGAGACCTCTCTAACATTCAAGGCTTTAAAAGTTCCATCCAAATGGATAGTAATGTTTCACAAAAACAGCAGCTCCAAGTAATCTTCATAGTATTTGGGCCATGGTGAGTGTTATTTCAATACTGTCCGAGTTGTAGTTCAAGAGTAATTGATTGATAAAGTATCCCCTTCCTGCCTAGGGTTGCCACCCAGTCGGTATTTTACCGGCAGGCTGGTAAAAAATTGGCTTCTTTCCAATGTTAACTCTATGGAGAGAATGTCTTGGCCGGTATTTTTTTAAAGAAAAGGTGGCAACCCTACTCCTGCCCCTTTTACCTAGTGTAAGCCATCTTCCCTCAGATGAGGAATCTGGTCTCTTGACCGGACAGGTCACAGCAAGGGAAGTCTTCTTACTGTGAACATAAGGAAAACCCTGCCCTTCTTGACAGGTTGTTATGGTTTTTCCTTATACTCACTGAAGATTGTCCCTCTCTATGATCCATCCAGACAGTCTTGCTACTTTGAGGTGAGCAGTGTTACACCATTAAAAGGGGCGGGAGAGGGATAAGTTATCCTTCAATTACTCTTGAACTACAACTCTGACAGTATTGAAATAACACTATCCATGGCCCAAATATTATGAAGATTAATTGGAGCTGCTTTTATTTTGAAACATTACTATCCCTTTAAATGAATGGGGATTTTCATTTGTCTCCTATGTTGGAGTTGGTATGTTCTGGAATTGCACCTCTTTTTCTTCTGCTTATGGCCATTAATGTAAAATGCAAGTAAAAATGCTTTCCCCAGCATGCTAAAAATAAAAGCACATGTAATATCATATATCTCAAGATCTATCATGGCATGGAAGCTTTTAGATATACATCCGTGAATGCTATAACATGCTTTTCATATAAAAGGAAGCTTTGTTTTAGAAGTAGTGTTGCGTTAACCCTTTTATGCCAGAAGGGATGTCCAACATATTGCTTTCCATTGCATAGCCTACCTCCTCTTGCACTGAAAAGATTAACAACATACCCTTGATGCCATCTTCCAGAGACACATTTATTTATTCATGCTGACTAGTGTATAAATATTACACAGTTCTCTTAAACAATTGTATTACAACATAGATTTTTCACATGAGCCTATACAGAACCGGAGCACATTTCATTTTATACTCCCTGGATGTTAACCCCTTGAGTAGCAGCAGGGCTGGTGCAAGGATTTTTGCCACCCTAGGAAAAACCTAATTTTGACGCCCCTTGGCTCCACCCCTTGTGTCTTACCCCTTTATGCCCCGCCCTGTATGTGTTTAAGTGTCAGTGTGTTTGTGTGTTCCCTGTATGTGTATAAGTGTCAGTTTGTGTGTGTGTTCTCTATATGTGTATGTGTATGTCAGTATGTGTTCCCTGTATGTATATAAGTGTATCAGTGTGTGTGTGAGTCTCTGTAAGGATATCAGTGTGTAAGTATGTGTGTGCTTCTCTATATGCGTATCAGTGTGACAGAGTGTGTGTTTTCTCTATATGTGAATCCCCTTTGACTCTCTCCCCCTCTTGACTGTTGATCCCCCCTTTGACTCTCTCTCTCCCCGTCAGACTCTTGATTCCCCTTTTGACTGTTGATCCCCCCTTTGACCCTCTCTCTCCCCCATCTGACTCTTGATTCCCTCTTGACTGTTATTCCCCCCTTTGACACTTTCTTCCCCCATCTGACTCTTTATCCCCTCTTGACCCCCCTTCCACTTACTCTTCCACTTCTCTCTCCCAGTGAGTACGTTTCGGTGCCCTCCGCTCCTTCAATCCTGGTCTAGGACTGAAGGAGCGGAGGGTGAGAGAGAAGTGGGTATCGCTGTGCTACATTAAAAAAATAGCCAGCCAAGGGAGGACACCGAAACATACTTTTTTTTACTTGGGCAGTAAGTGGTGAGCGTGGGAGGCAGGGTGGGCCCCGATGCACCCCCAGAGAATGTGCACCCTAGGCCGGTGCCTACCTCGCCTATAGGTGGCACCGGCCCTGAGTAGCAGAGGAGATGTCTACTGCTTTGCTTCACAAGGTGTGAAACAGCGCCTGGAATTCAAAGAGTTAAACTACCTTTAACTCTTTGAGTGCCAGAGGCAGACCTGGGAACTTTTTCTTCTGGACTCCCGGAGAGGAAATACTATGGTTCTGTTGTGGCTGTTTGTGTCAAAAGTGGGTGGGGCTTAATTACAAATAGGGGTGGGGCTTAAGAAACAGTAAAGAAAATGAGGTCAAATACGATGGGGAGGAAGGAGAAGTGGGAGGGAAATGGGAGGAACAGACAGGGAAGGAGCAGAAATGGGAAGAGTTTCAATAGAAACTCCCCACATCCAGAGGAATGAGTGAAAACCTGAGCATCCGGGGCAAATCCAGAGAGTTCCCAACTATGGCCAGAGGTATCTGCAGAGCAAGGTGCTGCACGTGCCTCTGGAAATCAAAGGGAGATTATCACAATTTACAAAGTCTACTCCAATGGGAGCAAACTTGCCAAAAAACTGGGACTCCACTGTACACTCAGTGCTGCAGGGATAGTGGGGTAAATGTGCTACTGAGATTCCACTGTAAATCAGGTGCGGAAATCGATTTTTTTAGTCCACTCTCTTGTCTTACATCAATTTACTAAGCCACTCAAACACCAACAATTCTTCCTGAATGAAGACTGAGCCAGGGATAGGTGAATAGGACAGTGTATAGGCATTTCATGGTGTTATTTTCCTCTACTTTTTGTTTAATTATAGGTATTAAACAAGACAGATATTGCGTGATGCAATGCCATTTCTCTGTACATGCTGTGGGTAGGGTGACCACATGTCCCGGAATGCCCGGAACTGTCCCTTATTGGAGGTCTGTGTCCCGCATCCCGGGTCACCCTCCACAGGGACAACAAAGAGTCCCGGAATGGAGCAACAAAACCGGCACTCACAGCCTACCTACATAGCACTGCACGCACCAGTCCAGCCATCCAGCCACCCAATGAAATGTATTTGTTATATGGTCCTCATTGGCTGACTGAGCCAGTCAATGAGGACCTTATAGCAAATACATTTCATTGGCTGGCTGGACTGGTGCGTGCGAGACAGCTGGGATGGCGCCGGTATGTTGCTGGTGTCGATATGCCACCAACGCTGACCATCTTTCTGAGGCTGACCCAGAGTAAGAGTTCCCACTAGGGGGACCACATGTACTGGAATGGCAGATTGGAAATGTGGTCACCCTAAATGTGGGGCTAGAAAAAAGGGCCTTCCTGGCTTTACAGTCCTAAATCTAGTGCAGACTGTCTACTGTACAAGTACATACACTATAGTGCATATTACTAGTGTAGCCACTGTGAGAAGCTAACACAGTGGAGGTGCTCTGATGAAATTGGTAATTCTTGCCAGTGTTACGTTGTATCACTGCTTTCATAGTTCCTGGGCCTTATGCACAAAAGAAAATCTGAAGCAAACCAACTGTAAAATACTCCTTGATTTAAATAGCTCTAGCATTCAAGGGGCTAAAAGTCCCAATTAAATCAATGGGTGTTTTATAAATTTCTGTTTTGCATCATGGCTCCAGTTCGTATTGCTGTATAAACCTCTATGAATCTTCTACCAATGCCCATTCTGTCTAGAAGCTCCTCCTTATTTTGCAATTGGGCTTCTCAGCTACAGAGTTATAACTACATAATCATCATACCTGGGAACTCTCCGGCACTGCCCCGGAGTCTCCGGCTTTTGCAGATAATTACCAGGTCTCCGGCAACAGACACTGAGTCTCCTGCTGTGGAGAGTTTCATAAGAAACCCTGTCCACTTCTCTTCTTTCCCACCCTGTTCCACTCACTTCCTGCCCTATTCTCCTCCTTCTCCACCCAGTTCCTCCCATCTCCTGCCCACTTTTGAGACACATCTATTAAGCTCCACTTGTATCATTTATATCCCCCAGCGGCACCACAGGAATCCTCTGGGGAATATAAATAAAAGACAAAGTTCTCATGTATGATAATCATACCTGGGAACTCTCTGGGTTTGAACCTGACACTCAGGGTTTTGATACAACGCTCAGGGTCTCAGGGTGAAAGGTCAAATTCTCAGGGTAAGAGAGTCCAATGTTTCTTACTATATTATTCAAACCGATTTACTGCTCATTCCTTGTCTAAATTAATTGCATCTGTACCAGAAAGGCAGAGGGAGAAGTTCTGCTTATCTTGTGAGTGTTTAACAAGTGATATCTCAGAACTGTTGCATTGTAAAGGTTCCTTGAGCAATGACTGACTCACCCCTGGGTTCCACCAAACACCGATATACCATCTAGACTCTACTTTTTTCAGAGTGCAGAGTTAATATTCTAAAGATCTGTGTTGACACATTTTGAAAGTTCCCAGGTATTATAGTAGTTCCATGCACTCACGTTTAAAACAGGCGTCTGCCTGGGTGCTGATGTAAGTCTACAATATTTCCCGAAGGAGAACAAAAGCACTCACAGGTCTTCAAAGAATATTTGTGTCAAAATAAAGTGTTTTTATTTAATCAATGTTTCGGGTGCCATGTGGCAGCCTTCTCACAGGTCTTCAAAGAATATTTGTGTCAAAACAAAGTGTTTTTATTTAATCAATGTTTCGGGTGCCATGTGGCAGCCTCCTAGCGAAGGCTGCCACATGGCACCCGAAACGTTGATTGAATGAAAACACTGTATTTTGTCACAAATACTTCAAAATGCTATGAGCAGAAAAATGTACTTGTCAACGTTTCTGTCACAAAGGTCAAAATTTGTGACTGAAACATTCACAAGTCAATTTTTCCATTCTCAAAAGATATTCAGTATATATATATATATATATATATATATATATATATAGTTCTGTGTATCATAGACAGCACTCTTAGAGAGAACTTACAGAGAACTATATGTAAGAATTACTCTTTCAATGTGCACCCAAGTCATAGCAAATATGTTTACACTGGGTGCAAACCACCAACACAGCGATTATTTCTCTCTCTCTCTCTCTCTCTCTCTATATATATATATATATATAGACATTCCCTGATGAAGTGCTATTGAGTGGGACGAAACGCTCTGGAAAATACTGTCTATCAGATTGCGCTATATTATTCTACAGAAAGGTGCCAGACTTATAGTACAACATGAACGTGGTGTGCAACAACAAAAAGAGGAAATATCTGTTTGAAGGTACTAAGACACGATACTAACTCCAGCAGCAGCAGGTGGGGGGATTCTGTCTAAGGACGGGAGGTCTGATAATAAATTGCCATTGAGGTGCACTTAGGAGACCATGGTTTGAGGGTTCTCGGCTGGAACGAACATTGCAGAAGCAATGAAAAAATTGCAAGTACCAATCTCTTAATAATATATAAGTGTGTTGATAAGCGATTATAGTGACTCAGTGTCAGTTTGCTTACCCATAAGGAGCGGCAACGGAGGAGAGAATATTTGCCGTGGGGTTACACACTTTTCTAATGAGAGGTACTGAAACTGCAATCTATACAGTGCACATAAGTATAGTGGTTGAAAGAAAGTGATACAGACCTGCCCGCGACACTAAAGCACCAAGATAATCAAAAGGTTAAAATTACATTAAGAACCTTTTTTCTTCCATGCTTCAAAGAACTGAAATTGTTGTTTTGGCATACAAATTATCCAAAGATCTTATATGTTTGGAGTAATATCAAGAACACATAGGACTGTCATCTTGATTCTGATAAAAAATTTTTTGCAATTTAGTGCACATTTTTTTAAGCTCCGAGCTTTTGTATTTATTTTATTTTTAAGTCTTATTTTTAATATTTTAGAGCTTATTTGACCAAAATATTGATATTAATATCATTGTAATTAATAAAATTGTTTTGTGTAAAGTACATTAATAGAGCTCTCCATTTGTCTAGTATCCATTTCCATTTTCTAAGCTCCAATCACTGACGGGGTTAAGAATAGAAGCGCTACACTGTTACTTTAAGAAATATTTGGTGAATAGTCGACCGCTGCGTGTGCAGGGCGCCTTGATAACAGAGAGTGTGGGGTTGTAAGATATATATATATATATATATATATATATATATATATTACTGGTCAAAAGTTTTAGAACACCTCAATTTTTGCTACTTTTAGTTATTGCCATATAACTTGGCAAAAACATTAGAAAAACATATAAACATTGGGTATTTTTAGCGTTTGTAGATGTGTAAAAGATTTTTTGTGTAAAAGCTAAAAAAAAGTTCTTTTGTTACTTTTTTCATCATATTTTATAATTTTTTTTATTGTTCATTATATGATATGATGAAAATAATGGTATCTTTAGAAAGCCCATCTTATGACAAGAAAAACAGTATATAATATATGTGGGTACATTAAATGAGTAAGAGAAAAATTACAGCTAAACACAAACACAGTAGAAGTGTTAAACAGCCATTGTTCAGAAAGACAAATGTTCCAAACCTCCGGGCCGGAGGGGTTAAACAAAATGATTCAATGTTTTCTTTTATATATTCAATTGTTTATTTGTTCTAAAAAAAGAAAGCATTGAATCATTTTGATTAACCCCTTAAAGAGATAGGAATGTTTGACAATAAAAGCAGCTCCAATTAATCTTCATAGTATTTGGGCCTTGGAGAGTGTTATTTCAATACTGTCAGAGTTGTAGCTCAAGAGTAATTGAATGATAAAGTATCCCCTCCCGCCCCTTTTACTGATGTAACAATGCTCACGTCAGAGCAGCAAGATGTGTCCAGATGGCTTTCAGAAAGGGAAAATTTTCAATTAGCATAAGGGAAAAACCTGAAAAACCTGTCAAGGGGGAGAGGGCTTTCATTGTTCTCACAGTAAGAAGATTGTCCCTTGCTGTGAGCTGTCTGGTGTTAAGACCAGATTCCACATCTGAGGGGAGGCGGCGTACACTAGGTAAAAAGGGCGGGAGGGGGCTACTTTATCATTCAGTTATTCTTGAACTACAACTCTGACATTATTGAAATAACACTCTCCATGGCCCAAATACTATGAAGATTAATTGGAGCTGCTTTTATTTTGAAACATTACTATTCCATTAAGGACAGGTAGTTTGGAACATTTTTTGTCTTTCTGAACAATGGCTGTTTTAACTCTTCTACTGAATTTCTGTTTAGCTGTAATTTTCCTCTTACTCATTTAATGTACCCACATATATTATATATTGTTTTTCTTGCCATAAGATGGGCTTTCAAAAGATACCATAATTTGCTATCAAAAAATTATAAAATGTGACAAAAGCACTTTTTTTAGCTTTTACACGAAAAATCTTTTACACATCTACAAATGCTAAAAAATCCTGCTAAATAAATAATAATATTTGTCTCCCAAAACCGCCCAAAACCAAGTTAAGGTCCCACTGAGGAGCGGGAGTGTTAAACACAGGACGGGTATGAGCAACACTTTGGAAGAAAACCTTGACATCAGGAAGAATAGCAAGTCACTTCTGAAAGAAAACAGAGAGAACAGAGGTTTGCACGTTAAGAGAACTCAAACTGAGACCCTTATCCACACCATTCTGGAGGAAAGAAAGGACCGTAGGAAGATCAAAATCCTGAGACAGGTCCCTATCAGCACACTAAGAGAGAAAGGTAGACCAAACTCGATGGTAGGCCTTAGAGGAAACAGGCTTACGTGCACTAAGCATAGTAGCCACCACACCAGAAGAAAAACCCTTCTTCTTCAAAATTGAGGATTCAACCTCCATGCCGTCAAAGCCAGATGATGAACATCCTCCTTCCACAGGTAACCCTGCAAAAGAAGATCCGGATGGGAGGGGAGCCGAAGAGGTTCCGCCACTGAGAGATCCAGAAGCTCCAGAAACCAAGCCTGTCGAGGCCAGTACGGAGCAATCAGAATGACTGGGCAGCACTCCAGTCTCAGTTTCCTTATCACCCTGTGCAACAGGGGAATGGAAGGAAAAAGGTATGCCAGATGAAAAATCACGGGATCGACAAGGCATCCACTGCTCGAGCCAGGGGGTCCGCCCAGCGAGAAAGAACGTCGGGACCATCCTGTTGTGTCTTGTTGCCATCAGGTCGATGCACGGAAGACCCCACCACTGGACAATGAGGTCGAACATCTCTTGATGCAGATCCCACTCTCCGCTGTCCACTGTGTGTTGACTGAGGAAGTCTGCCAGAACTTTGTCTATGACAGTAATATGAACTGCGGAAAATGGCAGGGACATGCTCCTCTGCCCAGGACAATAAAGCCTTGACTGGGGAGTAACTGGTCATTCAGGCCATTCAGGCCTTGTCCAGAAGGGCCTGAATGGCTCCCTCGAAAAGGAAGTGTTTTTCTGTGTTCAGAGGAGAGCGAGAAGAGAAGTTCCGAGAGGGAGGTGAAGGGAATCCTGTACACCATAGTCACCACCTGCAAATCCCACGGGTCTGCCACAGAGGCTTCCCAAGCCAAGAAGTAGTGGTGCAAGTGGCCACCCACCTGCTGGTGGGGACCCGGATTCCGGGAGTCATGCAGAAGAAGGTTTGTAAGCCTTGGGCTTAACAGAGGACTTGGGCCTCCATTGCTGCTTAGGCTTGGATGAGGTGCTAGGAGCCTGAGGCACCGCCTGGGTCGCCGGACACAATTCAGCCTGGAAGGGATGAAAAAAATGATTCCGTTTAACAGGTGTCTTCTTCCTAGAAACCACTGGCAGGTAAGTGCTCTTCCTCTTAGTGGTTTCACTGATCAGATCCTTGAGATCAGGCCCAAACAGTGAGGTGCTCTGAAAGGGCAAAGACAGGAGAGCCCTCTTGGAGGCAGTATCAGCAGACCAGATCTTGAGCCAAAGTGCACATCTGGTTACCACAGACATTGTGGATGCCCTGGCCACCATACGAATGGCGTCAAACAGGGCAACAGAAACATAATGCTGGGCCTCAGAGATGTTGGCGAGAAGCCGCAACATGTCAGAAGTAGGAGCTCCCTGACGGACAGCTGAGGTGAGCTGTACAGTCCAACAGCCACAGCCCTATTCACCCATGCCTCAGCAAATGCAGGGCGCAGGGCAGAACCAGCCATCGCAAAAATGGCCTTCAGAGAGGTCTCAAGCTTTTTGTCAGTCCAGTCTTTCAGAGCAGATGCATTAGCCACAGACAAGGCAATGGACTTAGAAAGCCTGGAAACAGGGGCGTCCACCTAAGGAGGATGAACCCACTGGGCTAGGGCCGCTTCAGAGAACGGATACAGCTTAGCAAATTTCCTAGAGACAGACGGTTTCCTGTCTGGAAACTTCCACTCCTCAGATACCAAGCGGTCATGAGTGGCCAGGGCCGGTGCCACCTATAGGCGAGGTAGGCACCGGCCTAGGGTACATGTCTATGGGGTCGCAGAAGCAAAGCAATACCTCACGCTCCTCGGCAGCTGCTGTGCCTGACAGCAAAAAAGTACATGTACGGACACCGTCCTGTATAGCCTTCCTAGCAAGTTCCTTGCACATTCGCACTGCAGCCAATGAGAGAGGAGTGCTTTGACAGAATACTCCTCTCTCATTGGCTGCCTGTGCTGTGATTGTGATGCGGTGTGGCAGCGCTGTTGCGTAACAGTGCATGATGGTCTGGAGGCGGTCACAGGAGTGGAGTGACCACACAGGATTCAAAGTTGGCAGCAGCAACCGGAGGAGTCAATCACTGAGCGACTAGTGAGGAGGAGGCCTGAATAATTCACCGCACACCCAGAGAGTGAGATGCCAGCAGCCCTGAGTCACTGGGTAGATTTTTACTTCTAAACTTGTCACCTAACCTGGAACTGTGACACAAGTTATTCCCCATGACATTTCATGTGATGCGCTGGTGTCACGGGAGCGGAGTCTTGGTTACAGTCCCAGCTCTGTATGATTGGCAGACCTATGAATACCTGAGAACTTTTTGCCAACAAACTAGTCACCCGTATTTGTTGGTTTTCAGATATAGTTTCACATCTATCCTTGTCACCCATCCTGACAGTCTAGCACAAGTAATTCCTTTTGACTTTTTGCGCACATCAATGAGCTGGGGTCACTTGAATGGACTCATGGCTGTGATTTCAGGTAATTCTGATGGACAGTTCTATATAGCTCTGATCTCAATTGCTCTATATACTAATAGCTTCTGGCGATCATCATATATATCAAATCATATATCATACATACATCATATATATCAAATCATCAGATATATTTTCCCCATAACCTTGCGTATCCAGCGCAAGCAATTCCCCATAATACTCCATGTGCTGGGATGCGCTGGTGTCTCGGGAATGAACTCTCTGCTGTTACTCCGAATATGTCTAATGAGCCGGTTTATACAGGTCTCATTTCTGATTAAACTGTAGCCTCTGTACGGTGACCATCGGGTATATTTTGATTTCTAACCCTGTCATCCAACCTACAATATTAGCGCATGCAATTCCCCCTGACACTTCATGCGCTGCAATGCGCTGGTGTCACGGGAGTGAGTGCTTAGCTATAACTCCAGGCATGTTTGACAGAGAGATCTTTGATTGTAGTTCAAACACATTATATAAGATGCTGGGATATATAAACATATATTCACAACGTCACGCGACTGTGATGTCATATTAACGGAGGACACCAACTTTGGTGCCCTTTATGTCACTGTGGGTATATAAGGGTTTTTTTTGCACCTGTTTGTTATTTTGATGAAGGTAACAATCATTAAAAGAGGTGACATATAATTGGGCGGGTAATAAAGGAGTGGTACACAAGGGGCAGAGCCAAGGGGAGGCAAAATGAGGTTTTGCCGAGGGTGGCAAAAATCCTTGCACCAGCCCTGAGAGTGGGGTTAGGTGGAAAACAAGTATGGGGTCGGACAGGCTCCTGAAACACATCAGACGAAACCTCCTGTACCAAGGGAATGTTCAGGGTGTTCAACACAGCCCTGGTCAGGCCCTCAGAAGAGGAACAGGATCAGCCTCAAAGGGGTCCCCAAAAAAAGTCGTCATCATCAGAATCCACCAATAATTCCTCCTCAGAGGAATCAGACACATCAGGTACACCCGGCTGTTTAGGCAGGGAAGATCTGATAGAGGTGGGGGCCTGCCATGAGTGGAAGACCCCCTGCAAAGTGGATGAAAGGAGTTGTAAGGTAGACCGGAGGTCCCTGGTAGTAGCCTTAAACTCTTGCATCCAAACTGGCTCTAGTGCATGGCTGGAGGTCCCTTCAGGGGACTCAGGGGCAGCAGTGCATGCTGGGCAAACATGACCTGAGTATTCTCTAAGTAACCCTGAGTGACATGAGGAACAGTGAGCGATAGGGGACACAGACGTCCCAGTGTCCTTATTCTTAGGTTTAGCCGCAAAGTCTAATGGAATAGACATGCTCATCAGAGTCAAATGGTCAAAGTATCAGAACCACCCAAATAACAGTGTATATGATAAACTGTTCACCCCAGAAACTCTAAAATAGACTTATCTGGCAGGCGAAGGGTTAAACTGCTGAGGAGAGAAGGAGAGTCCAAGCCCTGCGTAGGATACTGCTTCAGAGAAGGCACAAAATGGCTGCCTTGGCGGGAGCCAATCAGAAACGAGCACGCGAAACAAGTGCTCACGGGAATTGTAGTTTCTCAAAAAAAGTACCCCAACAGAACCCGAAGCCCCCTGAGCCCCCCAACATGTCCAGAACGTTGACCGGAAGACAGAGCATGGGCAGACCAACAACATGAGCCATCTCTGACCTCGCTACATAGAGCGGTTGCAGAGATACATCCCAAACTGTAAAGTCCCATAGGAGTGAATGGAGCAATGGCGTCTATGCGGTAAACGTGCGCCTTAAAGGCACGGAAAATAAATTTAGCAAATGGATTACAAAATGTAAAACACGCTCAAAAACCCACTAGAACGAGTCAGGAGGCCCAATAAAAACTGAACCCAGTAGGGAGAGTGCTCACAACGCTGCAAATTATGCCAACCAGCAGCTAAAGGGTTAAGTTACCACAGAAACTTGCTCCAAACACCCAAAAGACATACAGATAAACCCAATGAGTGCATGAGCATGTAATAGGAACTCCAAGGAGGCCCCTGTGTGGAGGGAAAGCATGGGACATGTGGACGACAGCACTCAAAGGGTTGCTCACCTTTTCAGCTGGTCTTCTGTTTTCAGATTACCATATAGCAAGAAGAAGCCTCACTGGGCAACTCCTCTGGAAAAAACTTGCAGCCAAGATTTTCCCCCCAGGGCTTAGGTCCACAAAAGCACCTGGTAAATTGGGAATTGTCAGTGATAGTAATCCGCCTAATGGTGGTATCCCATATCGAACAGAAAAATAATAAAAAAGCTAAAATAATAGCAGAACTGTTCTCTTGCTTGGTGTCTTGACCAAGGAACAAATCTTACTGAAAGGGGATTGGCTAGCTGACAGCTAAGGAGAGGAGGCAGGCTCCACCCAGCAGTCACTTCTCAGAATTGTTCCTGCCTACTTAAAGGGGTGATCGCCTACCCAAAGTTACCAGTAACCTGTATTGGACGACAGAGAAATATATATTCATCATGTATGCCGCTTGAGTCCGTTGATGCTCTTCATTATAATAAACTTCAGTAGATTTGTGTAAAATATGTCTTTTTTGATAAAATACATCATTTGCATAAGAACTAAATAACATTAAAAAAATACTACTAAATATGTGGAAAAATAATAGCATTTTTCACCAATATTTGTTTAAAAAAAAATCACAAATATTTAAATAACACTGAGTCTTATGTGCTAAGAGACAGATTCATTCTGGTTGAATACAACTACTTCATACGGGGCAAATTAAACCCATGTCGATGTAAATGGGGATTTTAAACCCTTTAACACTTTGAGTGCCAGAGGGGTATGCAACGCATTGCAAAGAAATGCGTTACCTACCCCCTCTGGCCCAGTGGCCCTCAAAGGGTTAATCCTAAAGAGCTGTTCATTACATTGCTTCACAATGCGTTTGAGCCCTCTAGTATTTAAGGAGTTAAAAGGCTCCATTTAAATCAATGGGACTATTGGGATTTTTTTTGTCCTGTATGATGCAGTTGGTTTGCCCCAGATTCACTGCAGTCTTTAATACATCAGCCTCAGTGTACACAACTTGTCTGCTTTATTCCCTGACCTCTAAAGAGGGATTAGCCTACAGCAGAGACGTTAGCACAGTTACACTTATGAACTTATCTCAGACACATATTATTTTTGCTGAATTATAGATCAATGCCTCCTTTAAAGGAAAATTATCAATGATTTGTTCATCACATTTACCTTTAAACACAGTCTTTCATAGTTCTGTGTATTTTTCTGTTTCATAAATCTGCTTGCTTAAAACCCTGTTTTAACTGCTGTGTTAATACTCCCCTTGCTATTCTCATCTCTTCCAATTTTCTTTATAAATCTGTAAAAGGCTCAGTCTTGCTACACTGATGTATCTCAGAGGTGCCCAAGCATATTTTCGGGGACCCCTTTACAGTGTGTGGGGGTGGGCAGTGTGGAGGTGGACAATGCGGAGTTGGGCAATGTGTGGGTGGACTCTGTGTGGGCAGTGTTGAGGTGGACAATGTGAGCAGTGTGGAGGTGGACAATGTGGAAGTGGATAGTGTGGGCAGTGCGTGGAGGAGGACAGGCTGAGCAGTATGTGGAGGAGGACAGGCTGAGCAATGTGTGGAGGAGGATGGGGTGAACAATGTGGACATGGACAATGTGGGCAGTGTGTGAAGGTCTACAGTGTGGGGGAGGTGGACAATCTGGGTAGTGTGTGGAGGAGGACAGGGTGGGCAGTTTGTAGAGGAGGATGGGGTGAACAGTGTGGACGTGGACAATGTGGCCAGTGTGTGGAGCTCAACAGTGTGGGGGAGGTGGACAATGTGTGCAGTGTGGAGGTGGTCAATGTGCAGGTAGACAATGTGGGCAGAATGGAGGTGAGCAGGGTGGACAGTGTGGAGGGGGGCAGGGTAGACAGTGTGTGGAGGGTGACAGAGTGTGGGCAGAGTGTGGACAGTGTGTGTGTGCAGTGTGTGGACAGGGTGTGGAAGTGGACAGAGAGTGGAGAAAAAAATGTCCCCAGATTTAATTTTAAAAATCTGGTCACCTTACTTAACAGGCCATTTCTTTAGGATTTTCCTCCATGTGTAAAGGTGAGTTAATTAAGTGGATGAGCCTCAATTAACTTACCTGTATTGAGCAGTGAAATCATAAAAACATGGCCTGTTAGAGTCCCTGAGGATAGGATTGGGAACCACTGACTTATCCCATAGAATACCTCATAGAGAGGTATAGTGAAAACTCTAAAAGCTGTGCCATAACATATATGTAAGTCAACAGCTGCTTTGATCAGTAGGAAAAGGTACAAGTTGCATGATTACCTGAAATAACATCCTCCACCCAAGCAGAAATAACAGAGTATAACAACACTAAACTACTAGATGCTACACAAGATGTACTAAGACAATAACTATAATTATAAGATTTATACAATTTATTATATCTTTATTTCCCATCTTCACCTATTTCCCTGACAGCGAGCTCCCTGGATCTCTATTGCCATGGAGCTTTCTGGTCAGGAGGCCTTATGTATTAAAGAAAAGAGAAGCAATTCTGGTGCAAACCAACTGCACCATATGGGAGAAATACAAATTACGATTTATTTAAATAGGGCTTTTAACGCCATGTATGCAAGAGAGGTCTCCAACGCATTGTGAAGCTTCTCTTAAGATTCAAGGGGTTGTGTTGCATACCTCTCTGGCTTTCAAAGAGTTAAGATCCCAAATTAAATAAATGACAAATTAGGGAATTTTTATTTGTTCCAGTGGCGTAACAATAGGGGTCATAGGGGTCGCACCTGCTACTGGGCCAGTCAGTCTAGGGGCCTGGTCACCCCCTGTGACCCCCCTCCTGGTGCCTGCAACATGCTGAGGTCTGTGCCTTCTTTGGCACAGACCTCTAGCAGTGGAGCGCCCTCCTCAGCTCTTTAGTAATGCAGAGCGCTGGGAGATGACATCATCTCCCAGCGCTCTGCATTACTGAAGAGAAGACTGCGCAGGAGTTCCAGCAGCTACAGGTCTGTGCAGAAGGGACACAGACCTCTCCTGCCGCACTGCTGTACCACCAGGGAGGTTGGAAATGGAAACTGGGGGGGCAATGTGAGGGCAATGTGGAGATGATGGGGGGCAATGTGTAGATGATGAGGGCAATATGGAGATGATCGGGGGCAATGTGGAAATGGGGGGCAATGTGGAGATTGGGAGCATTGTGGAGGTGTCCAGTGGAGATGGCCAATGGGGGGGGGGGCAATGTGGTCGGGGGGGGGCCCATGGCAACTTCTGCACCAGGGCCCGGTGTCTTCTAGTTATGCCTCTGATTTGTTCCCTATGGTGCATTTGGTTTGCTCCAGAATAGTTCCAGTTCTTAGTACATTACCTTCTAGGGCTAGGGTATATCATTATAAATAGGCAGAAGGATTAACCACATGAGAGCCAGAGGAGTGTGCAATATTTTAGAAAGCAATGCTTTGTAACCCCCTCTGTCACACAAAGGGTTACAGCACTGGATGTTGACCACACCTCCAATGCATTGCAAGATGACATTAACATCCAAAGGGTCAATCGTACACATTTATAAAAGGCCAGTGATTAGATGGAGACTGACTCTGAGCAGTGTGAGGGTGAACGGCTGGGCTGGGTGCGCCAAGAGGGTCTTAACTGCTGTCAATTCCTATCTTTCTACGTCTGATGTCTCCAAGTGGAAGAGGTTACTGAATTGCCTCCTTCAGACATTCAACATTGCTTGGATTTGATTTATAAAAGATAAACTCTCCCTCCCACAAAACACCAGCTACATGGCTATAGGATCACCCTCTTCTACAGCTGTCATGGAAAGAGAACTCAATAGGATCACCTACTTACACCCATCACTAACCACCAAAAGACTTTAATGGGATCATGCTCTTACAGGTCAAGAATCTTTATCTTATGGACATCAACTTCCCCACACACAGTAATAGGATCACCCTTTTATTTAAGGACCATCCTCTTACAAATCTAAATTCTACCCACAGGCTTTAAAGGAACACTAAAAACTCTTAATATTAATTTGAGCACAACACCCTAATGTACCCTACAAATTATTTATTTTGGGGTTGGTTCTCTAAAATTAATCTCTAACCCTTTCAGTGCCAAATGTTTCCTACCTTTGTCAGAATATGTTAATATTAGGCCCTAGAATCCCATATTATTTTTAACATTTCGTCCTGACCTGATCAGAATGAAGAGATGAAAAGGGGTGGGGGTAATGTTATACCACCATGTTTTATTTAAAGCCATTTTGACCTCAAATAAAATAGTCTTTGCTTTTTCTCCCCTTTCACATGGGTGACGTTGACGTACCAATGCTGGTTTAATCCATCGTGTGTGATGAAAGGTAACATGCTGAACTGGAGTGCCTTTCAGTCAGGGAACTATCGCCAAAGTCTAGTATGCAGCAAATTTACTTAATTCCCTCAGGAAAACAGAAACATTGCAGTAAGGAAGGTCTACCTGGAGGCCTTTGAGGCCACCTGCAGGCTTTTGACACTATTAGCAATGGATGTTGTGATCCTCACTGCAACTCCCAATGAATGACCCATGTGGGCTGCAGCCATTAATATTGTCTGGCACTCACATGGGCCAGCCATCAGACACACCTTCCTTGTATTCCAGTCCTCAGTGGCGTGCAGGAGAGAGCTGAGTGAAGATACACAGGGGTCAGGACAGAGGGCTGCAACAATCCTGTCACCCATGTGAAAGAGGCCTTAGCTGTTTTTGGAAAAATCCTATTTACTTTCTTCAACTATGTATCAACTCAGCCCCTCTACCCTCACTACTGCGATCCATGTAGCTTTCCCCAGGAGCTGTCACATGTTGTCTAATCAGCAGGAGCTGAAGCTAAAAACACTGAGGCCCTTTATTTGACAGAACTCAGTTTAGCCTAGCACACTCCTAGTAGAAAGCTCAGGGTTACATGCAGGGGATGAAGGAGAAAGGAGTCCTGCAGCAAGAATGGAAAAATGAAGGATGGAGCGGAACTGTCACTTTGTAAGACGTAGTTGATTTTGAAAATGCTTTCAAAATCACTTATACGTATGCTAGCCATTTTTATTTAAAACAATATTTTATGACATTTTTATATGTATTTTGTCAGTTTATGAAAATTCTACAGTTCTGGCTGGAATGCCTGTCATTAATAACATTCCATACTGCTCTCCATCCCAACTGCCACTCCCTGCCAACCAGCACTAGTTAATTTGCAAAAACAGTCAAATAAATAAAACTAAATATCTCAAACTATCACATAAAAAGTCTAGCATAACGTATAGGTGATTGTAAAAGCTTTTTTAGAATCATCTATTTGTTACAAAGTGACAGTCCCACTAACAACTCCTAATAATAACCATTCACTTACCTTATTATGGGCAGAAAATCCGAATGGCCACTATGATTTTCCCTTATTCCTTTGTTTAGGACAGAACATCTTCAGTCAGTTCTAAGTGTCATGCCCATGGAGGCGGACATGTCACTTGCTAGTTGACCACAGGTCCTCAAATTTCTCACTGTAAATGATAATATTTTGTAATGTTTCACAAAAAAGCAGCTCCAAATAATCTTCATAGCATTTGGGCCATGGAGAGTTATTTCAATACTGTCAGAGTTGTAGTTCAAGAGTAACTGAATAATAAAGTATCCCCCTCCTGCCCCTTTTCTTTTCTCTGAGGGCGTTAAGCATGTTTTTATTATTCCTATCATTTGGCTTACAATTTTTTAGGGGGTTACTATCCCTTTAACACAGCCCTTAAAGTGTGAAATAGCCTCAGTCCTTAAATGAGCAGTACACTTTTTTATGAGTAAAACAAGGATACTCTAACTGTTGTCCATTGTTTTATTCAACATTTATAACAGTTCAAATAAACAGGAAGTGAATTTACTGCACATTTCCCTCCTGATAGTTCTAACTGACATGAAGTGAGTCAGCAGTTTCTATCACATTCTATGGAGAACTGTAAGTCACTGACTTTCCTCTCTATTAGAATAGAACAGAATTACTAATTAGAATTTGAACACTAGAGGGCATTGCTAATGTAAAAAAAAAACATGGTTTATGGACAGTGGGAGTACCCTTATTTTACTCAACAGGAAAAGACATACACTATATATTTTTTCATAAAAAAGTTTCCTGCTCCTTTAAGGAGTTAGCATGGTACTTTGCTTATCTCAGTTTTATCATTGGAGGCATTGAATCTTTAACCCCTTAAGACCCAATGCTGTACCAGGACCGTCAAGGCTGTGATGGCCCTGGCACGTTATGGAATTCAGGGTTCCCTGCACGGATGAACAGAAAAAAAAAGCTCCTTAAAGGGACAGTAATACTTTATTTTATCTTCATTTTATTTTGTAGGTATTAAAAAACATGAAGAACAATATAAGTTGTATCTCTCAAACCTTTATGGTTTGAGAGATATTCACAAGCAAAGTTTCCCCTCCCTCCCCTTTTACCTAGTGTAAGCCATCTCTTCTCAGATGTAGAATGCAGTCCATAGACCAGACAGATAACAGCAGGGGACAATCTTCTTCCTATGAGAACAATGAAAGCCCTTCCCCCCTTGACAAGTTTTTCAGGTTTTTCCCTTATCTTAATTGAAGATTGTCCCTCTCTGCAATCTACCTGGGCACCTCCCTTCTGCTCTGGCTGAGCAGTGTTACATCAGTAAAAGGGGCGGGAGGGGGACACTTTGTCATTCAATTACTCTTGAACTACAACTCTAACAGAATTGAAATAACACTCTCCAAAGTCCAAATACTATGATGATTAATTAGAGCTGCTTTTATTATGAAACAATACTATCCCTTTAAGTGTCGGCCACCAGCATACATTACTATGGTGTAACTCCTAATGACCATACCTGGGAAATCTCACGGTTTGACCCTGAGACTCAGGGTTTTGGCCCAAATCTCAGGGTCTCAGGGTGAAGAACCAAAATCTCAGGGTGAGAGAGTTCAGTGCTCCCTGTTATATATTCTGCTCCAGTTAAATGCTTATGTCTCTAAATTGGTGCCACTTGTACCAGGAAGGCAGAGGGATAAGTCCTGCTTGATTTGTGTGTGTTCATGCAGTGATATCTGTAAGTTGTTGTGTATTAATGGCTCCTTGAATGCTGATTGGAGTGACTCTCAATTACAGCAATCAGGGATATATTGTGGATAATCTATATTATGGGAAATTTAAGGGTTAATATTTACACAATCTCAGGGTCAGCTCATTTTGAAAGTTCCCAGGTATGCTAATGACCCCTATGAATTTGCCCATATGCCTTTGTTCAAGATAAAATGTCCTCTATAATTTCTGGATGACATGTCCATGGGTAGTGATAGGTTTATGTGCACATGTATGTGTTCAGGGCTGGATTTACATGCCAGACTCCCCTAGGCAAGGCACTATGGGCACCCTTAGCTCCACCCATGGCCAAACCCCACTCGTTACATGACCACGCCACCAGTCTCATCCACTGTTTCCTGGCACAGGACATATCTTTGGCCTACAACAAGCAAGGACATGAAAGCTTTAACCCCTTGGTTGCGGATCAATGCTTTTTAGATCTCATTAGCATCTAAGGGGTTAAATAATAGCCTGTAAAGGGGTGTATAAGCTACTGCATGGATACAGAGAATGCTTTGGCCTCACCCACAATTCAGAATGTGGGTGTGGCCAGAACAGCTGAGGCGCCCCTCAAAATGTGGAACTCTAGTCAGGTCCCTAATCTGGCTATTGAGAAATCCAGCCCTGCATGTGTTTGCTATGCACAAAAATATTATTTTAAAAATATAGACTACGCACTATAATATTCATCTGCTCTAATCACTGATCCTGATGCATTATTATTTTTAACCTGCTGAGTGCCAGAGGGGATGTGCACAACTTTGCAATACTTTGCATGACCCTCTGGCACTCAAGGGGTGAAAATACACAGCTAGGTGTATAAATATGCAACTCGTGTGATGAATACAGATTAGGGCATCATGAACTGGATTAAAATACGTGTAATAATTTTCTAATTTGTTTGATGAAAAATCCCAATCTAAAATGGTTTAAAGGGACAGTAATGTCCCACTCCCATAAAAAATGCTTATAGTTTTGTAGAGGTTAAAAAAATAAACTACGTGCCACAAATCCTATCTCTCAAACCGCTATGGTTTGAGAAATATTCACATTCAAAGTTTCCCACTCCCTACCCTTCTCCTGATGTCAGCTGTAAAGCTGACAACAGGAGATTGGAGTCGGCTGATTTGAGGAGGCTCTGCAGCAGAGCCAAAATCGGTTTATTTAAAAAGATTTACTTCATTGGAACGGTCTACAAAGTGTGCTTGCAAACCAGGCACACTTTGTAGGCCGTTTCAGTGAAGTAATTATTTTCCAATAACGTGATTTCGGCTCTGCTTCAGAGCCTCTGGATGGTCCCCGGACCGGGATCTCCTGCTGTCAGCACATCACTGACGTCAGGAGAAGGGGAGGGAGGAGGGCACTTTGACTGCAAATATCTCTCAAACCATAATGGTTTGAGATATAGGATTTGTGGCACGTAGTTTATTTTTTAACCTCTACAAAACTATAAGCATTTTTTATTCGACATTACTGTCCCTTTAAATAATGAAACCTACTATATTCAAAATGTTGTTTAATCCCCGTGAATGACTGGGGCTAACTTTTACCTCAGGTCTGGATTTTCCAATAGGCAGAGTAGGCAACTGCCTAGAGCGCCACATTCTGAGGGGTGCCACAGCTGTGCTGACCACACCCACAATCTGATTTGTTGGTGTAGCCAGAGTAATCTTAATGTCCCTACACCACATTTATACCACTTTGCAGGCTATTATTTAGTTAACCCCTTGGTTGCTAGAGAGAGAGAGATCTGCAACACATTGTAAAGTAATACATTGGAAATGTATCTAGAAACCCAAGGGTTAAAGCTTTTTTTCTGTCCTTCCTTGTATTTTCTGTGCCAATAAATAGTGGATGAGCCTGGGGGGTGGGGCCATGTCAGGAATAGGGGTGTGGAAATGGGTGGAACTTAGGGCACCTAGAATGCCTTGCCTAGGGGATCCTGGCATGTAAATCCAAAGATGAAAGAGCCCCATCAAATATAATTAGCTGCTAGATGACCAGAGGGGTGCACTATGCATTGCTTTGGAATGCATTAAACACCTCTGTGGTCCTTAATGTTTTTCTTCAGGACAGAGTACCTTTTGTTTTGGTTCCACATTTAAATATATATATACCCCTTTGACAGGAATGGTTAAGTCATATCACCCCTCACATATAGGCTGGTTTTTGTCCGTATTGGGAGCCAGTTCATAACCCCCTCGAGTAGCAGGACATTCCCCCTTGTGTTTGAGGTTCCCTTCAGTGGGCGCATTACAAGTCTTGCTGAGGCGAGTGGGAGTCAGAGAGAGTGAGTGTGTATATATATATATACAGGGCTCAAAATTTCCACTCGCCACTAGCCAATAGAGAGTGAAAATTTAGCCCTGGCGAGTAGAAATTCAGCCCTGGTGGGTATGTTATGGCTTGCAGTGGCGAGTAACTTTTCAGGTCTGGCTAGTAGCAAAGGACTTAAAATTATAAGCCCTGTATATATATATATATATATATATGTGTGTGAGTGTGTGTGTGTCAGCCATGTTTAATATAGCTTTAATTTGACCTATATTAATATTAGCAGTCATTTACCTAAAACTATAGATTACAAGATATTAGATCACAAGATATTTAGCTTTATTTATTGGTCAGTTTATGCAAATTAGTCAGTTATTCCTGGTAGGAAGTGGTATTTGGGAGGGAGAGTGAGATGCTAGAATAAGACATACGAGGATGTACTCTCCAGAGCTGCTTAATTTGCATAAACCAACATAAGCTATATATCTTGTAATTTATAGTTTTAAATAAAGAATGGCTAACATATTTACTGGTTACTATGAAAGCTTTTTCACAATCACCTAAATTAATATAAGGTGTTAGTTCCACTTTAACAAAGGCCAGGATACCATTGCAGTTGATCACTCTATCGAAGGCTTTATATGCAAATTTCTCCATAGGCTGCATGTTCCCACTGCTAATGCAATAACTATAATGGGTAAAACTACAGGGAGAAGATGTGTTTGGCTGCCAGCAGTAACAGGTGGAGGGTGTCATTGACAGCTCTCTCCTGTCTCCTGCAGAACAGAGCACTGTATATATTCTTAATTTACTATGTTATCTTTATTTGTGCTATATCGTGGACTCCCAGGCTGAATACATCTGTAATATTCTTTTTATTTATTTATTTGTTTTGTTGCGGGGGGATAAATATTTTCTTGAACTGAACCCCTAACTCATTAGTTATGCCACTGACTCAATAAGTTTGTGTGTGTTATGTGTGTGTTGTGTGTGTGTGTGTGTGTGTGTGTGTGTGTGTGGTACAGTGAGTATTAGAACAGAATGACAGACTCAGTAGCAGTAACACTGATGTGTGTGTGTGACAGTGAGAATAATAATAACATACTGACAATCTGTAGCAGTTAGGTTGGTGTGTGCCTGTGTGTGCACAAGTATGTGTGTATGTGTATGTGTGTCTTACTGTGAGTACAAGAACAGAATGACAGGCTCAGTAGCGTTAAGTTTAGTGTGTGTGTGTGTGTGTGTGTGTGTGTGTGTGTGTGTGTGTGAATGCTCATGTATGTATGGGTGTTAGTGAGTATAAGAACAGAATGACAGGATCAGTAGCGTTACGTTTAGTGTGTGTGTGTGTGTGTGTGAATGCTCATGTATGTATGGGTGTTAGTGAGTATAAGAACAGAATGACAGGATAAGTTGCAGTAAGTTTAGTGTGCATGTGTGTGTGTGTGTGTGTGTGTGTGTGTGTGTGTGTGTGTGTGTGTGAATGCTCATGTATGTATGGGTGTTAGTGAGTATAAGAACAGAATGACAGGATAAGTTGCAGTAAGTTTAGTGTGCATGTGTGTGTGTGTGTGTGTGTGTGTGTGTGTGTGTGTGTGTGTGTGTGTGTGTGTGTGTGTGTGAATGCTCATGTATGTATGGGGATTAGTGAGTATAAGAACAGAATGACAGGATCAGTAGCATTAAGTTTAGTGTGTGTGTGTGTGTGTGTGTGTGTGTGAATGCTCATGTATGTATGTATGGGTGTTAGTGAGTATAAGAACAGAATGACAGGATCAGAAGCATTACGTTTAGTGTGCATGTGTGTGTGTGTGTGTGTGTGTGTTTGTGTATGTTTGTGTGTGTGTGTGAATGCTCATGTATGTATGGGTGTTAGTGAGTATAAGAGCAAACTGACAGAATAAAAGCAACAAGAGTGTGTGTGTTACAGTGAGTATAACAGACTGACGAATCAGAAGCAGTAAAATTGTGTGTGTGTTACAGTGAATACAACAGAATCAGTGGGAGTAAGTTTGGGTGTTTTGATGTGTGTATGATACAGTGAGTATAAGGGTAAATTGTGGTAACTTGTTAGCCAAAGAAAACGCAGGATAAAAGTGATAACCATAGCTGGGAACGCTCTGGTATTCCCTGGAGACTCCGGTTTTGACTTTGTATTACCTGGTCTCCGGGGCAGAGTCTGATTTTCTGGGGTGTGGGCAGTTTCTTAAGAAACTCTTCCCATTTGTGCACCTTCCCTATCTGTTTCACCCACTCCCTGCCCACTTCCCCCCCTTCCCCAGCCTATGCTATATAATAATTTGCTAAATGTATGTTTGTCAGAAGCTGTCATGTGCAGTACAGTCGGCTGCTCACGCTGCAGTCATGTGCAGTACAGACTGCCCGCGCCACAGCTGATAACGGAGAGGGCTGCTCCGAATTCAGACTGTAGTCCCCTCTCCACAACAAAGGTGCGCAGAGTGGACTACGGTCTGAATTCGTAGTGGCCCGCTCCGTTATCAGTTGCAGCGCAGGCAGTCTGTACTGTACATGACTGCACCGCAGCCGTTGCTGGGTGGCACTGTGGGCCGTGTACACGGGCTCTTCAACTAGTTCACCTATGTTTTTGCACGTTTCTGAAGCCCCGCCCCCAGTCATGATTAAGCCCAGCCCCCTTTTGACACAAATTGCGTCATTTATCTCCCTCAACAGCCAGAAGGAAAAGCTCCCAGGTATAGTGATAACTTTAATGGTTAACTGTCTCTAGGATGCAAGCTCCCAAGACACCATGGGGGGAGATTCACTAAAGCGTGATAAAGTGGAGATAGCTTATCCAGTGATATCACTTCCCTAATTCCTATGTTATTTTATGGAGCCAACTCACAAATATTTCTCCAAATTTGGAGATCTTAGTGCATAGGCTCCATAGAATAACATAGGACCTGAAGAAGTGATGTCACTGGAGAAGTCATCTCCAATTTATCACCTCTTTTTCACTCCTTAGTGCAAAACCCCCCAGGTCTCCCCCTGACAGCACAACAAGAATGATTCAAACTTTGGAGACATCTTTGTGTATTGGCTCCATAGAATAACATAGGAACTGGACAAGTGATATCACTGGGGAAGTAATCTCCACTTTATCATCTCTTTATCACCGCTTTAGTGTATCTGCCCCCTGGTATCTGGAGAGCTTGCATCCTAGAGCCACTCAGTAGACAATAAAGGTATGAATTTTACTCTACTAGTGAGTATAAGGACAGAGTGAAACAATCAGTAGAAATATGTTTAGTGTGGGTATGTGTGTTTATGTGTATGTTACAGGGAGTATAATACCAGACAGATAAAATCCGTAGCAGTAAGCTTGGTATGTGTATTACAATGAGAATAACAACAGACTTACATAATCGATAGTAATAAGTTTGTGGTGTATCTGCCCCATCCAATTCACCTCCACTGTTGTTTGAAGTAGCCTCCTCTGAAAGTTCAGTAACAGGGAGACAGCAATGCCTGAAAGTCCCTCCACACTGAGCGGCATGAGGCTGGGTGCAGGTTATGGCCCACACTGTGGCTACAGGTCCAGGGTGCCACATAAGGGGTTTGTAAGGGCTCTCGCAGTTGTCCCTTAACTCTTTGAGTGCCAGAGAGGTATCTAATGCATTGCAACGCAATGCATTGGATATAGGGTGACCACATTTCCCTTCTGCCATTCCGGGACGTGGTCACCCTAGTTGCCCCTTCATGCCCTACCTTGAGTCCCTGGTGGTCTAGCGGTGTGGAAAGTGCTCTGTGCCTCCTCCGGCACAGAGCTGAAGCTCCCGCGCGCTGTGCTCAGTAATGCAGAGCGCTGGGAGATGATGTCATCTCCCAGCGCTCTGTATTACTAGAGCGCTTGCCTCCAGATCAGGTAAGCTGCATTGCCGCCCTGGATGTCAGCCTGCAAGCGGTGTGTCATATCATGGACGCCGCAAGGGAGCGCTGATTTATGCTACCAAGCGCTCCCTCGCGGCATCCATGATGTGACACACCGCTTGCAGGCTGACATCCAGGGCGGCTTGGCTTCATTCCGGGACACTTCATTGTCCCGGTTGAAGATGACCCGGGACGCAGGACATAGCCCTGAAATAATGGACAGTCCCGGACGTTCCGGGACCCGTGGTCACCCTAATTGGATACCTTTTTGGCACTCAAAGGGTTAAACATGTCAAAGCCCTTGATAAAAGCTGTGACCTCTTTATTTCTCTCTATTTCTGTAACATCTTTATTTGCATACTTATATTTTTATTTTCATACTAGTGTAGTGTTGAGCGAGCGTGCTCGGCCGATGCTCGGATCGGCTCGAGCATCGCTCTGCTCTGCACATGGCGGTACTCGTACGAGTACCGCCATGTGCTCGCCCGACATGTTCGGGTGAAGAGGATCTGTGCCGGAAGAGGCACAGATCCGAAGACGCTCCGCTGGACCACCAGGGAATGGAGGTACGGGGGCATTGCGGAGATGAAGGGGGCATTGCGGAGATGAAGGGGGACATTGTGGAAGAGGGGCATAGACTCTATGCCCCTCTTCCACAATGTCCCCCTTCATCTCCGCTATGCCCGTCTTCCACAATGTGCCCCTTCATCTCCGCTATGCCCCTCTTCCACAATGTCCCCCTTCATCTCCTATGCCATAGAGGAGATGAAGGGGGACATTGTGGAAGAGGGGCATAGCGGAGATGAAGGGGGACATTGTGGAAGAGGGGCATAGACTCTATGCCCCTCTTCCACAATGTCCCCCTTCATCTCCGCTATGCCCCTCTTCCACAATGTCCCCCTTCATCTCCGCTATGGCATAGGAGATGAAGGGGGACATTGTGGAAGAGGGGCATAGCGGAGATGAAGGGGGACATTGACCAGGCACCCTCCGCTCATCAGAGCAGGGGGTGCCTGGTTTAATGCTCGAGTGCTCCCATTCATTTGAATGGGGCTCGGGTGCTCGGCCGAGCACTCGAGCATCAGGGGGTGCTCGGTCAGAGCACCCGAGCACCCGAGCATCGGGGTGCTCGCTCATCCCTATACTAGTGTAAAAGCCTATGTACAAGGTCCAGTGAGGTAAAGAGGCCGGTCCTGCCCTGTATACTGCCGTCGCCTCACTGGAGGTGCATGCGATGCAGTCATGTGCAGTAGAGACTGCCAGAAAGCACAGAATGCTCCCAGCACAGAACTCCCAGCATTCTGTGCATTCGGGCAGTCTTTACTGCGCATGACTGCATTGGAGAAACATTCTGGCCTTTTATATTATAGGATGAGGGTTTTTGTAAAGGGGAGAGAGGGGCATGGGTTTCATGACAGCTAAGGAGGAAGAATAGTGTTTAAAGGGATAGTAATACTTAAAATGTAAAATGTTGTAGGGTTTATCCCCCTTAGAAGGCTAATTCCCCTGCTGATAGATGTTTTATTCAAAAGTTATTACAGCTCAAACCTGAATTTTTTTTAGGTGCAGTACTGCAGTGGCCTGAAATTGTACAGTGGCGCTGTTGCTACACCATCCTATAGAGATGTATGGTCAACTGACCAGATCTGTCTATAAGATGATGTAGCAACAGCGCCACTGTACAATTTCAGGCCACTGTGATACTGTGTCTAAAAAATTAATTCAGGTTTGAAGTGTAATAAACAAACAGCATCTCTGTCAGACAGTGAACATTTGCTGCACATGCATTCGAACAGTAAGTTTAGGATCAGATTTATAGACCTAAAATGAAAATATGTTTTTCAGATGCTAGCTTTCAGTACTTTGTATATACATGTATTTAACTTAAATTCTTTTTTAGGTGACAGTATTCCTTTAACAAATCCATCATGAAGAACGCTCCAAGTCTTTTACTAGATCACACTTCATTGGCACTGATGTTAGAGGATATGATGATTTTGTTTGACCTTTAAATATGATGTGAAGCCCTTCAGGGATTATGGTTAACCAGGAGTCTGTTATATGAACCAAGCTTAATTCTGCTCCTCTAGCTGTAAATGCCAATGCTAGTGAACAAGTTAGCTTAACAGCCGCAATCCTCACATCACAGGAGGTGTTCTCTATTGCTGACAGGAAGGACAATATAGGATCTAGGTTACTGTTAGAATAGTAGTGAATTTGTACTGACTTCATCATTGAAGTCCCTTTAATTAGTCTAAGGTAAGGCCTATGAGTTTTTTAAAGAGGAAAAACTAATCAAATCAAATCCATAGGATTTCACTGTGGGAGGTGTCAACATCAGGTTGTATTTATGAAACAAAAAATCCGGCTGAGCTTGGAAATCATCTGGTTTGCCTGAGCGATAGCTCTTGATGTGTGTCCATAGCTATAGCATAATAACCTTTACATTTCTTAGGTCTGCATGCCAACCTAATGGAGTGACAATGACTGTATCTCAAAATCATTAATGGAGCTGCAACTTCATTAACTGTGGAAGAGTTTTTTCACGTATACTTTTCAAATGTCGCCCACTATTGGGCGATATACTGAAAAGTGCATTAACCATGTCGCCGGTATGAAAGGGTGACATGAGAATCTTGCCCACATCAAAAGTGTGAGATTCTCATATCGTAGGCTTAAGCTCGCCGGCATAATTCTCATAAACATAGCTTGCTGATATGTGTGTTTTCATTGGTGGAGTATAGAAATGTCACCATGAAGCCAGAACCTGATTCTTTCCCGCTGTATTATCCTTGACAGTGTACTCCCGCTTTCCTTCCCTTCAGGGTCTGTGGCTCATAATAATAATAATATAAAAATCATACGTGCACATACTGTAGGGATGATTTGTGAACCTGTGTCTTTGCAGATAGTGATATGATTTTTTTTTATTATCAGCCGCGGACACTGAGGGGAAGGAGAGCAGGGGTACACACAGAATTGTTCTGGCTTCATGGTGACATTTCTATACTCCACCTATGAAAACACACATATCAGCAAGGTATGTTTATGAAAATGATGTGGGAGCTCATTTCTATACTCCACCTATAAAAACACACAAATCAGCAAGATATGTTTATGAAAATGATGTGGGCGCATAAGCCCGCAACATGAGAATCTCACCCTTTTGATGTAGGTGAGATTCTCATGTCGCCCTATTCATACCGTTTACTTGCCACTCAATTGTGGGAGACATTTTCATAGTGAACTGAGTTTTCAATAGATCTGGAAGGCTCTGAAAGAAACTCCTGCTAAAACCTAAGGTAACTTTCTGTCTTTTGATGGGATTGTGAAGTATTAGGTACCATACTTTTGATGATCAAACAGCCTTATCCTGCTCTCCAGGTGAGTGAAATTCCATGCTAAAAACACAATGCATGAGTACCATGAGTAGATTTCTCTGGGACTTACAAAAGGAGCGATGGAAGCATCCAACTTCTGATTATGAAACAAAGTCACTAAAGTCCCAAAAAAAACAAAAACAGGAAATTATTTCCCTGAAATCCCATGATTGTAAAAAGCAAGGTCGGGTAACATAAAACATATATTATGCTTTGTCATCATTAATATTATTTTGGGAGACAAATTAAGGAGAAGAACAAACATAGCCGCCTAAATGTAAATATGTCTTGGACAGTAAGTTCATTTGAAACAAAGGATAGGAGCAGGTCTCACCATATCCTCTTGACAAAGGTATAAATGATGAATGAATATGTTTATTTATATAGCGCCACAAGTGTACGCAGCACGTAAAGGGGAGCTATCAACCCAAATAAAGCCATCTAGCAATTAGCTTGACAATAGTACTATTATCCAGCCTAATTACAGTGTTAGTCAGAAATCCTACTTCTGCTGAGACCGATGGCCAGGCAACAGCGCTTTAGAGGCATCTGTGCTCCTCCACTCTCAGTCCCTTCTGGTACCTTAAGGTACCATGCAATGCCTCCTAGAGGAGACCAGGACTGACAGTGCAGGTGTGCAGACATCTGTAAGCAAAGATGTCTGTGCTGTTGCCTGGCCGTCAGTGTCGGCAGACGTAGGATTTCTAACTAACACGTTAATTAGGCTGGGTATTAGTACTATTGGTAAGCTAATCGCTAGATGGCTAATTATTGGACGGAATTAGGGATGAGCGAGCACCCCGATGCTCGGGTGCTCGGGTGCTCTGACCGAGCACCCCCTGATGCTCGAGTGCTCGGCCGAGCACCCGAGCCCCATTCAAATGAATGGGAGCACTCGAGCATTAAACCAGGCACCCCCTGCTCTGATGAGCGGAGGGTGCCTGGTCAATGTCCCCCTTCATCTCCGCTATGCCCCTCTTCCACAATGTCCCCCTTCATCTCCTATGCCATAGCGGAGATGAAGGGGGACATTGTGGAAGAGGGGCATAGCGGAGATGAAGGGGGACATTGTGGAAGAGGGGCATAGAGTCTATGCCCCTCTTCCACAATGTCCCCCTTCATCTCCGCTATGCCCCTCTTCCACAATGTCCCCCTTCATCTCCTCTATGGCATAGGAGATGAAGGGGGACATTGTGGAAGAGGGGCATAGCGGAGATGAAGGGGCACATTGTGGAAGACGGGCATAGCGGAGATGAAGGGGGACATTGTGGAAGAGGGGCATAGAGTCTATGCCCCTCTTCCACAATGTCCCCCTTCATCTCCGCAATGCCCCCTTCATCTCCGCAATGCCCCCGTACCTCCATTCCCTGGTGGTCCAGCGGAGCGTCTTCGGATCTGTGCCTCTTCCGGCACAGATCCTCTTCACCCGAACATGTCGGGCGAGCACATGGCGGTACTCGTACGAGTACCGCCATGTGCCGAGCAGAGCGATGCTCGAGCCGATCCGAGCATCGGCCGAGCACGCTCGCTCAACACTAGACGGAATGTTATTTGGGGGTCCCTTTAACAATTAAAGGGTTAGACAATACAGGGTTACAAGTGCTTTTGCAAAATGAAACACTGGAAGTCCCTGCTCAAAAGCTTACAGTCTAATGTGGTAAAGGGAGCTATACAGAGTACATATGGGTCAAGTGCGGATTACAGTGCTGTACACCCAGTTCTGGTTTGGGATAGGGGACACATAAATAAAGTAAATAAATGATAAGAGCCTTGGGTGTACAAAGTTAGTGCCTTCTAGCTTGTTGGAGTTTTGTTGAGGAGGTGTCTTTTTAATGTGACATGAAGACCACAAGAGAGGTGCAATGGTGCAGGCTGGGAGGTAGAGCATTCCACAGATAAGGAGCAATGAGAGAATAAGGTAGTTTTGTTATAAAATAAAACACATTTTCATCTTCTCTTACATGGAAATCATATCCCATTTCTTAACACCTTAATAATCGATGACATGCCAGGACTGTCACCTGTGTATGTGATGGTCCTGGGGTATCCTATCAAAATGTCACCATGAATTTGGAGACCAAACCAGGGGCTCATTAAATATGTTGCCAGGTTGAAAATGGCGACATTATAGTCTCGTCCACATGACTAGGGCGACATGCGCAAGAAAGAAAATGGGCAAAAGTGTACCAAGTTGAGGTGAATTAGTGAATTAGATTTACATGCAACACATGCAGAGTAGCAAATGCGATTGTGATGCACCATCGGCGTGATTGCAGGCACTGTCATGCAGCACTCAAAGGGTTAATGGACCAACTGGAATGAATTCATACTCACACCGTCCATTAACCCTCTGAGTGCCGCATCACAGTGCCTGCAATCACGCTGAAGGGCATCACAATCACCCTTGCTACTCTGCATGTGCTGCAAGTAAACCTCATTCATTAATTTGCCTCAGCTTGCTACACTTTTTGCCTGTTTTCTTTCTTGCGCATGTTGCCCTTGACATATATAATTTGCCCCCGACTTGGTCGCCAATTTCCAGGTGACATTTTGATAGTGAACCTGGTCCTAGTATGTCATAAATTGCAATCCTAAGAATTTTGTATTTCTCATTGTAAGAAATGTTGTATGCAGTACATATGGGGGGACTCCTTGTCCTTTGAAATAATGTGTCCAAGACATATAAATTCTGTAGAGCAGGGGTTCTCAACCTGTCTTCAAGCCCCCAGCAGTGCATGGTTTCAGGATCTCCTCAGTTAAACACAAGTGAATATTGTTAACTCAGGCAGATCTTTCAGAATGTTTGGACCACTGATTCACCTGTGTTCATGTGTATGTGAAAACCTGCTCCATTGGGGGGCTTGTGGGAATATTGAGCTCCCTTGGTATTGTGAACAAAACTCATAAATCCAGTGTTCAACATTTTATTTTACACAATGATGCATATTTATCGTACTTTGGTTTTTGTGTAATAGAAAAGGTGTTTTCTTCAGTCAGAGGAAGATATTTAATTGAGAAACTTGAGAGGAGAGAGGTATATTGAATCTTTTATCTTAAAACAAAAGATGTCTAATGGTCATAATTAGTGTTGAGCGAGCATGCTCGGCCGATGCTCGGATCGGCTCGAGCATCGCTCTGCTCGGCACATGGCGGTACTCGTACGAGTACCGCATGTGCTCGCCCGCCATGTTCGGGTCTCCTCCCCGCACGTTTTGCGGCTGCTGCGCAGCCAATAAACGTGCAGGGAGGCTCTGACATCGGTGTAATGCCAGCAGCATAATGCTGGCATTACACTGATTGGCTGGCCAGAACCCGTGGTCGGGTGCTGTATAGCACCTGACCAGCGAGTTCGGCTCAGTCTTAGCCAGGGAGAGATGAGGATAGGAAGGGAAAGTCAGTGTAGGGAGAAAAAAAGCAAAATTGTGAAAAAAAAAGAACCAAAAGTCCTTTTTAGGACTACTGTGTGTGGGGGCAGCAGGTTATTTTGTGTGGGGGGAAAAAAACAAAAAAAAAAAAATTTTATATATTCTGTTTAGTGTGCAAAGTTGCAGATTAGAGCACATTCTGTTTAGTGTGCAAAGTTGCAGATTAGAGCACATTCTGTTTAGTGTGCAAAGTTGCAGATTAGAGCACATTCTGTTTAGTGTGCAAAGTTGCAGATTAGAGCACATTCTGTTAAGTCTTCAAACTAAAATATCAAAGTCACATATTCCATTCAGTGTGCGTCGCCGCAGTTTAGCAGCACATTCTGTGTACTGTGCAGAGTTGCAGAATAGGAAGAAATACTGTTAAGTCTTCAAACTAAAATATCAAAGTCACATATTCCATTCAGTGTGCTTCGCCGCAGTTTAGCAGCACATTCTGTGGACTGTGCAGAGTTTCAGAATAGGAAGAAATACTGTTAAGTCTTCAAACTGTAAAATATCAAAGTCACATATTCCATTCAGTGTGCTTCGCCGCAGTTTAGCAGCACATTCTGTGTACTGTGCAGAGTTGCAGAATAGGAAGAAATACTGTTAAGTCTTCAAACTAAAATTTCAAAGTCACATATTCCATTCAGTGTGCGTCGCCGCAGTTTAGCAGCACATTCTGTGTACTGTGCAGAGTTGCAGAATAGGAAGAAATACTGTTAAGTCTTCAAACTAAAATATCAAAGTCACATATTCCATTCAGTGTGCGTCACCGCAGTTTAGCAGCACATTCTGTGTACTGTGCACAGTTGCAGAATAGGAAGAAATACTGTTAAGTTTTCAAACTCAAATATTAAAGTCACATATTCCATTCAGTGTGCGTCACCGCAGTTTAGCAGCCTATTCTGTGTACTCTGCACAGTTGCAGAATAGGAAGAAATACTGTTAAGTTTTCAAACTCAAATATTAAAGTCACATATTCCATTCAGTGTGTGTCACCGCAGTTTAGCAGCCTATTCTGTGTACTCTGCACAGTTGCAGAATAGGAAGAAATACTGTTAAGTTTTCAAACTCAAATATTAAAGTCACATATTCCATTCAGTGTGTGTCACCGCAGTTTAGCAGCCTATTCTGTGTACTCTGCACAGTTGCAGAATAGGAAGAAATACTGTTAAGTTTTCAAACTCAAATATTAAAGTCACATATTCCATTCAGTGTGTGTCACCGCAGTTTAGCAGCCTATTCTGTGTACTCTGCACAGTTGCAGAATAGGAAGAAATACTGTTAAGTTTTCAAACTCAAATATTAAAGTCACATATTCCATTCAGTGTGCGTCACCGCAGTTTAGCAGCCTATTCTGTGTACTCTGCACAGTTGCAGAATAGGAAGAAATACTGTTAAGTCTTCAAACTCAAATATTAAAGTCACATATTCCATTCAGTGTGTGTCACCGCAGTTTAGCAGCCTATTCTGTGTACTCTGCACAGTTGCAGAATAGGAAGAAATACTGTTAAGTTTTCAAACTCAAATATTAAAGTCACATATTCCATTCAGTGTGTGTCACCGCAGTTTAGCAGCCTATTCTGTGTACTCTGCACAGTTGCAGAATAGGAAGAAATACTGTTAAGTTTTCAAACTCAAATATTAAAGTCACATATTCCATTCAGTGTGTGTCACCGCAGTTTAGCAGCCTATTCTGTGTACTCTGCACAGTTGCAGAATAGGAAGAAATACTGTTAAGTTTTCAAACTCAAATATTAAAGTCACATATTCCATTCAGTGTGTGTCACCGCAGTTTAGCAGCCTATTCTGTGTACTCTGCACAGTTGCAGAATAGGAAGAAATACTGTTAAGTTTTCAAACTCAAATATTAAAGTCACATATTCCATTCAGTGTGCGTCACCGCAGTTTAGCAGCCTATTCTGTGTACTCTGCACAGTTGCAGAATAGGAAGAAATACTGTTAAGTCTTCATACTCAAATATTAAAGTCACATATTCCATTCAGTGTGTGTCACCGCAGTTTAGCAGCCTATTCTGTGTACTCTGCACAGTTGCAGAATAGGAAGAAATACTGTTAAGTTTTCAAACTCAAATATTAAAGTCACATATTCCATTCAGTGTGTGTCACCGCAGTTTAGCAGCCTATTCTGTGTACTCTGCACAGTTGCAGAATAGGAAGAAATACTGTTAAGTTTTCAAACTCAAATATTAAAGTCACATATTCCGTGTAAGATGAAGAAGGCGGGTAAAAAGGGACGGGGAAGTGGACGTGATCCTGATAGTTCAGGGCGCGGGTCAGGACGCGGAGAAACTGTGCCTGGTGCCAGAGCACAAGAAAGAAAGACATCCACCATACCTAGCTTCATGTCTAATTTTACAGGGCGTCGCAGGACATCACTCTCGAGGTCCGACCACTGCGAACAGGTGGTCGGTTGGATGTCAGCTGATACTGCTTCCAGTCGGTTAAGCACCACCCTGTCTTCCACCAAGTCCACTCTCAGTAGCCAAGAGTCTGGTCAACATAATCCTCACTCTGATCATCCTTCCTCCCACCATAGACGGTCTGGTCAAAGAAGTGATCCCACACTGGGATATAGTGAGGAGCTCGTCTCATCACCAATCCTTCATTTGACCCTCTCTCCAAGCACGCTTGCAGAGGAACATGACATCTTGTGCCCTGATTCACAACCTCTAGAGGGTACCCAATCACAAGAAGATGACAGATGTGAACGGCATTTAAGGTCAAAGGAAGTAGTGGATGATGATGATGATGATGAGACACAGTTGCCATTAAATCAACCACTATTACTGTCTCAAGACCTTGTTGAGGAGAATGTTATACAGTTGTCAATGACTGAGTATGTGGTGGGATCAAGACATGGGGAGGATGATCAGAGTGAGGAAGTGGAGGAGGACTTGGTGGACGATGAGGTGACTGACCCCACCTGGGAAGGTGTAGAGCCGAGCGATGACAGCAGTCCTAAGGGTGAGCCATCTGCAGCACCGCAACAGGCTGGAAGAGGCAGTGGTGTGGCTACAGAAAGAAGGCGGACCGCACCAAACCGGCCCGCAAATGTTCCACGGAGCACCCCCTTGCGTAAATCTCCCTTGCCAAAGGGTAGGTGTTCCGCGGTATGGCGTTTTTTTAAGGAAAGTGCGGACGACAAAAGAATTGTAGTTTGCAACCTGTGCCACACCAGAATGAGCCGAGGCATGAACACTAGAAACCTCACCACCACCAGCATGATCCGACACATGGCATCCAAGCACCGTAGTAAGTGGGAGGAACGCCTGGATCGCCCATCTGTGTCTGCAGGCCACACCACTGCCTCCTCTTCCCCTGTTTTCGGTGCCGGCCAATCGCCTGTCGAAGGCGCAGGCCCGCATACCTCCCGCCCTGCACCTGTACCATCTGAAGCACCATCAGCGACCACATCCACTTCCCTGTCCCAGCACAGCGTCCAAATGTCGTTACCCCAGGCATTTGAGCGCAAGAGAAAATACCCAGCCACCCACCCACAGGCCATAGCACTAACCTCACACCTTTCCAAATTACTGGCCATCGAAATGCTGCCATTTAGGCTTGTGGACACTGAGTCCTTCCGCAGCCTGATGGCAGCAGCTGTCCCTCGGTACGCGGTCCCCAGCCGCCACTACTTTTCCCGGTGTGCCATCCCCGCATTACACCAACATGTGTCCCGTAACATCACCCGTGCCCTGACCAACGCAGTTACTGGGAAGGTCCACTTAACGACTGACACATGGACAAGTGCTTGTGGCCAGGGACGCTACATTTCCCTGACGGCACACTGGGTGAATGTCGTGGAGGCTGGGAGCGACTCGGACCCTGGGATGGCACGGGTGCTACCCACGCCGAGGATTGCGGGCCCTACCTCCATCAGGGTTTCCGCCAGCACCTACGTTATTGGCTCCTCCTCCTCCGTTTCCACCTCCGAATTCTCTACACGCAGCGCCACTCCCCCATCAGCCAGTAGCTGGAAGCAGTGTAGCACTGCAGTGGGGAAGCGTCAACAGGCCGTGCTGAAGCTGATCTGCCTTGGGGACAAACAGCACACGGCCTCAGAGCTGTTGCAGGGGATTAGTCACCAGACCGAGCAGTGGCTCTCGCCACTCAACCTGCAACCAGGCATGGTTGTGTGTGATAATGGGCGTAACTTGGTGGCGGCTTTGGAGCTCGGCAAGCTCACACACGTACCATGCCTAGCGCATGTATTTAATTTAGTGGTTCAGCGATTTCTAAAAACCTACCCCAATGTGCATGATCTCTTGACCAAGGTGCGCCGCGTGTGTGCACATTTCCGTAAGTCATCTACAGCTTCGGCCGGCCTGTTGAAGCTGCAGCAGCGCTTACAATTGCCAGCTCACCGGCTGCTGTGTGACGTGAGCACGCGCTGGAACTCCACCTTCCACATGTTGGCCTGGCTTTGTGAGCAGCAGAGGGCAGTAGTGGAGTACCAGCTGTTACACGGTCGTCGCCTCTCCGTTCAACTTCCTGTAATCAGAAGTGAGGAGTGGGAATGGATGTCAGACCTCTGTGAGGTTTTACGCAATTTTGAGGAATCGACACAGATGGTGAGCGGCGATAACGCTATTATCAGTGTAACCATCCCACTTCTGTGTCTACTGAAACGCTCGCTGCTCACAATTAAAACTGACGCTTTGCATGTGGAAGAGGTGGAAATGCGGGAGGAAGAGCTTACACAAGGTGATAGCCAGAGCACCCTCACTTCGTCTTCTCAGCGACAATTGGAGGAGGCGGAGGAGGAGGAGGAGGAGGAGGAAGACACGGTTGCCTCCGCTACAGAGGGTAGCCATGGAACTTTAGTTCCATCTCTTCAGCGTGGGTGGGCAGAAGAGGAGGAAGAGGATGAGGATATTGAGAGTCATCCTCCTGGTGAGGACAGCAAAATCTTGACTGTTGGTACTCTGGCACACATGGCTGACTTTATGTTAGGCTGCCTTTCCCGTGACCCACGCGTTGTACGCATTTTAGACAACACGGATTACTGGGTGTTCACCCTTCTGGACCCCCGCTACAAAGAGAATTTCTCATCTCTCATTCCTCCGGTGGAGAGGACAAGCAAAATGGTGCAATACCAGAAGGTTCTTGTTGAAAAATTGCTCCAAAATTTTCCATCTGACAACGCTGGCGGCAGAGTACGTGCTACCTTGGCCAACCGAGAAGGGGAGAAAAGGGGAGCACACAGCAGTTCCGAGAAAGGCAGGGCAACACTCTCCAAGGCGTGGGACACCTTCATGACACCCCGCCAGCACCCTCACCCTGATGCGCAGCCTAGTGTCACAAGGAGGGAAAAGTTTTGGAAGATGGTGAAGGAGTACGTAGCAGACCGTGTCAGCGTCCTCAATGATCCCTCTGTGCCTTACAACTACTGGGTGTCCAAGCTGGACACGTGGTATGAACTGACACTCTACGCCTTGGAGGTGCTGGCCTGCCCTGCCGCCAGCGTTCTGTCTGAGCGGGTATTTAGTGCTGCTGGTGGCATCATAACAGATAAGCGTATCCGCCTTTCCACCGACAATGCTGATAGGTTGACACTTATAAAAATGAACAAGGCCTGGATTTCCCCTGACTTCTCCACTCCACTGGAGGAAAGCCCCGGGGGAACATAAACTCACTTTACATATATTATTTACAATGATGGGAATACTCTGTATTCCCATTCACCCCTTCCACCCAAAAAACGGGTATATGGTTGACTCTTAATCTCATCCTCCTCCTCCTCTTCCATATGCCCTGTGCTATAATTTTTATATAGGGCCAGCTCACCAGCGGGCCTTGTGATATAATTTTTATATAGGGCCAGCTCACCAGCGGGCCCTGTTTGACAATTTTTATATAGGTCAGCTCACCAGCGGGCCTTCTCATATAATGTTTTATTGGGTCAGCTCTCTAGCGGGCCCTCTCATATAATGTTTTATAGCGTCAGTTCACTAGCGGGCCTTCGCATATAATGTTTTATAGCGTCAGCTCACTAGCGGGCCTTCGCATATAATGTTTAGGATGGTCAGCTCTGCAGCAGACCCTCACCCATAATGTTTTAGATGGTCAGCTCAGCGCACGTTTCCCTCTTAATCATGGCCTCAGTTCAATAAAATCAAGGAAATTTTTGGGAGAATTTGCCTCTGCGCACGTTTCCCTCTTAATCATGGCCTCACTTCAGAAAATCAAGGAAATTTTTGGGAGAATTTGCCTCTGCGCACGTTTCCCTCTTAATCATGGCCTCACTTCAGAAAATCAAGGAAATTTTTGGGAGAATTTGCCTCTGCGCACGTTTCCCTCTTAATCATGGCCTCACTTCAGAAAATCAAGGAAATTTTTGGGAGATTTTGCAGATGATATACAAGTAAATATACAGCAAATATTGTTTGGTAACAATTTTTCGCCTAAAGTCGTTTTTATTTTCCTTTTTGTGTGTTTTATGGTCAGTCTGTAAAAATGGCGTACTACGGGCGAAAGATCGTTCCCAGCAGCGATGTTGGAGTCCAAGATGCATCCAGACATCCTCCCTATGCTGTCCCTGAACCATTTCTGTGGTGTTTCCATCATTTTCTGCCCTTTTCCTATGGACCAGGCACCCTCCCCTCATCAGAGCAGGGGGTGCCTGGTGTAATGCTCGAGTCCTCCCATTGACTTCAATGAGGCTCGGGTGCTCGGCCGAGCACTCGAGCCTCCGGGGGCGCTCGGTCAGAGCACCCGAACACCCGAGCATTGGGGTGCTCGCTCATCACTAGTCATAATATAGAACTAGATGTATTTAGCTGTAATAGATTATCAAAGGAGTTGGCCCTCCACCACTACCTCTTCTTCCAAAAAACAAACCTGGCCTTTCAACCCCCTTCCACTCCTGTCAATATCTCTCCAAAGAATTGCAGGGGCCTTCAATACACTCACACACGAAATACACATGCACAACACAGACAATACACATACACTCACACTCAAAACATACACAACACACCACAACACACACAAAATACACATACACACACTCACAGCTTGGGGAATCCTTCAGAGTTTGAACAAGTCAAAGGGAGAAAAGGGTCTCATATGTCATACTGATTCCACACTATTATGTATGATGAAAGGGACACTAATGTACCATAAAAATTGGTTCAGTTTTGTAGAACTTAAAATAATAAACTACGTGCTCCAAAACCTATCTCTCAACCACTGTGGTTTGAGAGATATAGGCACTGAAAGTTCCCCCCTCCTTCCCCTTCTCCTGATGTCAGCTGTAAAGCTGACAGCAGGAGATCAAGGCATACGACTCGAGGAGGCTCTGCAGCAGAGCCCAAATCGTGTTATTTAAAAAGAATTACTTCATTGGAAAGGTCTACAAAGTGTGCCTGGTTTGCAAGCACACTTTGTAAACCTTTCCAATGAAGTGATTCTTTTTAAATAATGAGATTTTGGGTCTGCTACAGAGCCGCCTGCTGGTCCCCGGACTGGGATCTCCTGCTGTCAGCTAGACGTTGATGTCAGGAGAAGGGGAGGGAGGGGGGAACTTTCAATGCAAATATCTCTCAAACCATAGCAGTTTGAGAGATAGGGCTTGTAGCATTTACTTCATTATTTTAAGCTCTACAAAACTAGAAACAATTTTTATGGGACATTAGTGTCCCTTGAATTTTATTGAATAAATGTGCAATCAACTACTACAAAGTTTGACTGACACAGAAATGAAGAAAGGTTCTCATGTGTGTGATGGATGGCATGCTACAGTTTTTAAAGCAGACCTATCACTTTAACAGCAACTGTGTCTATCAAATAAAATTAATAAGTTTCTTTGCGTTATTTTTTTTTTTAGATGCATGATTTTTTAAGAGGACCTGTTAACTCAAAGGGATCCTCTAACGTGAAAGGATTTGCATGATTATTCCTCTTTATCAATTAATTCCAACACCCGCAAATGAAGGTAGAAAGAAGTGATTTTCTTGACATGTGGGTAATTAATTATGCATGCTTTATCTGCTGTGATTAGATTCCCAAACTACTAAATCAATAATCTATAAAACCATTAAAAAACACAAGTCATAGGCAGTTTATATTGTTACATTTAATTAGACTAAAAGCTATGTAGGTAACAGGTTCACTTAAACTGAGAAAATGTGTAACATTTACCATTGGTAATATCATTAATCTTTAAAGGAGCAGTATTCTTTTTTATGAAAATATATATATCTTGTAGGGATTTTCCTGTTCAGTAAAATAAGGGTACTCCCACTGCTGAGAGATGCATATTTCTAGGAGAATTACAGTTTAAACCCGTGTTTATTTCCAGCAGTGCCCTCTATTGATTAAATTCCAATTAGTAATTCTGTTACATTCTAATGGAGAGGAAAGTCAGTGACTTACAGCTCTCCATAGAGAGGTAAAAACGACTGAGTCACTTCCTGTAAGTTAGAACTTCCAGGAAGTAAACACACAGTAAATTCACTTCATGTTTATAATAAAATAAAACAACTGACAGCAGTTAGAGTGGCCTTGTTTTACTCAGCAGAAAAAGCTCTATAACATAAATGTTTTCACAAAAGTTTACTGCTCCTTTAAGGATCAAAGGTGTATACCACACATTGAGAAGACATGCTTTGCACACCCCCTTGGTCTTTAAAAGGTTAATGTCAATACTTATGAAAACTCTGATGTCACGTATCATGTCAGCAACAAAGTACATGTGATACAAAGCGGGAGATGCACTAAGGTGTGATAAAGCAGTGATAATGAGGCGATAACCTCTCTAGTGATATCACTTCTCCAATTCACACTTGAGAAATCTTGGTGCATAGACTCCATAGAATAACATAGGAATTGGAGAAGTGCTATTAATGGAGATGTTATTCTCTTTTTATCACCGATTTATCACACCTTAGTGAATAACCCCCAAAGAGTTAAAGTTCACAAAATCTTAAATGGAACTTTTGTGCATTTTAATGTGCCCCCAAATAATTTTTAACGTAGTGTTAAGCATATCCTTACCTGTATTATCCTTAGTAAGTCTGACATCAGAGGCATTAATAGAAGCCACTGGACCCTGGTGCAGAAATTGCTTTGGACCCCTCTGACCACATTTCCCCCCCATTGCCCCCAATCTCCACATTGCCCCCCCCATTGCCCCCAATCTCCACATTGCCTCCACAATGCCCCCAATCTCCACATTGCTCCAAACCTCCGCCTCCACATTGCCTCTATTGACCTCCCCCCCAGTGTCCATCTCCTATCTCCCTGGTGGTCCAGTGGAGTGACAGGAGAGGTCTGTGCCTCCTTCTGCACAGACCTCTATACAGCTGGAGCTCCCAAGCTGTTCTCTCTCTTCAGTAATGCAGAGTGATGAGAGATGATGTCAGTGCAGGCGCATGGATGCCTCTTTGGCAAGATGTCTGTGGTGTCGTCTGCCGGGGAGTCTCTGAAGAAGTTACATTTAGAAATAATGCGGGACTTACTAAGGATAATATGCTTAACAATATGTTAAAAATTATTTGGGGGACACATTAAAATGCATGAAAGTTCTCTTTAAAGGAGCAGTGAACAATTTTTATGAAAAATGCATTACAAGAGTTTTCCCCACTGTTGGGAGATTATGCATTCAAAGGTGATTACTATGGGAGAGCGTGAGTCACAGACTAAGGGTTCTCAATACTGAGTGACAGGAACATCGTCACCTACTGACCTGAATAGAAAATTTGCAGTTAATCCCGTGAGTACCAGATGATGCCCAACACATTGCAGAGGAATACTTTTGTATCCCCTTTGGCACTCAAAGGATTAATAAAAATGAGCTGTAATAAGTATTTCCCTTGTTTACTTAACATTAGACAACCCCAGTGTATTTAACATTTTCTTGCCTAAGAGGTGTGCATCTTTCTTTACAAACTTATCTGACACTCAAAGGGTTAAACATGCATTTAATAGGACAAATATTAAAGTCATCATGATCCAATATATAATATTTTTAATTGATCTTCCACACTGAAAGATGATTGTTAGTTTACTTTAAATGGATGCTGTAGCATGTTTGGTAGATGTGGGGTTAAATCAGTGATTGAATTGACAGCTCTCTTTTAGGATTCAGCAGTAGTTCACTTTAGGCCTTTATATATATTACTAGTGTAAAAGCCTGTGTACATGGGCCAAGGTCCAGTGAGGTAAAGATGCCAGTCCTGTTCTGAGTACCACCGCCGCCTCATTGACGGTGCATGCGATGTAGTCATGCGCATAGAGACTGCCTGAACTCACAGAATGCTCCCAGCACAGAACTCCCAGCATTCTGTGCGTTCGGGCAGTCTCGACTGAGCATGACTGTATCAGACAAACATTCTGGCCTTTTATCTCATAGGATACCTTCCCATTGCAGGTTTATAATACACTATTGATAAGCTTTTTAGATTTCCTGTATAACATATGGGGAAAATGCACTTAGGCGTGATAAAGAGGTGATAAAGCAGAGATGACTTCTCCAGTGATATTACTTCTCCAGATCCTGTGTTATTCTATCGAGCCTATGCACTAAGATCTTCAAAGTTGGAGAAAGCTTAGTGCATTGGCTCCATAGAATAACATAGGAACTGGAGAAGTGATGTCACTGGAGAGAAACCCCACAGGGGGTTATGCACTAAGGTGTGATAAAGAGTTGATAATGCAGAGATAACACCTCTAGTGATATTACTTCTCCAGTCCTATGTTATTCTATGGAGCCAATGTACTAAGATTTCACTTCTGTATTACACCTTAGTGCATAACGCCTATAGTGTTGCAAGGCTCTGTTTATAATGTGTTGCAATTTCTGTGTGAAATAGGGAAATTAGTAATATATCACGTGTGATGGTCACTGCTGCACATAAGAACATTTTCCATATTCAGGTTCGAGGCCTGGGGAACCAGACACATCAATGGGAAAGCCACATGTGGACATAGGGAGAGAGTCTTTGGAAAAACCCTCTCCCCCCTGGATCAGTTGCTGAATGCATTTAATCATGTGTGCCATGGGGATAAAGAAATGCATTGCTATGCGTTGCACACATACATGGAACTTAAAGGTTTAACTCTGCTCTTGTATACTTCCCAACATTACAAACTGCCACTTGGGAGGTATGGTGCTTGGGTTGGAGTTGGGAGGGAGGAGATCACACAGGGGGTTGATTAGGGGAATTCACTTGTGCAGACTGTACCAGTACGGCACAAAAATAGAAATGCTAATAGCTTGAAAACTATTTTAGTAAATAACATGCATCTAATACAACATATTGGTAATTTTTCAAGATGTTTTTAAATTGTGTAAGTTATTTTAAGGTTACATATCCCTTTAAATGTGTGTAACAGAAGTACTTACTGAGGTAACTGTCCTTCATACATCAGTCCCATATATGTATGGATAGGTTTTTAGTATAGTATCAGCAGTTCATGTTCATGACTTTAGGTCTACATACAGATTTCACCTTCACATAATAAACTGTTGACTTTCTCAGTTTAATCATTTTAGTGCAGTGGAGTAACAATAGGGGTCACACCTGTGACCGGGCCTGTCACTCCAGGGGCACGGCAGCCCCTGCGACCCCCCCACCGCCAGGCATCCGCAAGAAGCAAGCTGTGGGCTGTGCCTTCTTTGGAACAGACCTCTAGCAGCTGAGCTCCCTCGTTGGCACTCTAGTAATGCAGAGCGCTGGGAGATGACATCATCTCCCTGCGCTCTGCATTACTGAAGGGAAGACCGCACGGGAGCACCAGCTTCTGAGGTCTGTGCCGAAGGAGGCACAGACCTCTCGCCCCATGCTGCTGGACCACCAGGGAGGTAGGAGATGGACACTGAGGGGTCAATGTGGAGGTGGAGATTGGGAGCAATGTGGAGATTAGGGGTAATGTGAAGGCAATGTGGAGATTGGGGGCAATGTGGCGTCAATGTGGAGGCAATGTGGATATTGCGGGCAATGTGGAGGTGGCCAGTTGGGAGGAAATGTGGAGGTGTCCAGTGGAGGTGGCCAATGGGGGGGGGGCAATGTGGTCGGGGGGGCCATGGCAATTTTTGCACCAGGGCCCGGTGGCTTCTAGTTACATCTCTGTTTGAGTGCCAGAGGGGTATGCAACGCATTACCATGCATTGCATAACTCTATTGCATTCAAAGGGTTAATGAGATTAGACTTAAACATAGAGAAAGATCCACCAATGATGTGTCATGGTATATGAGAACCTTCTTGATAGTAATATGTATCTATTTAGTTATGAACTATAGTAGAGTTCAGTGCAAAGCCAATAACTAGAGACACCTGACTGCTGTATGAAGGACAAATTCCTAAGCAAGTCCTTCTTTTAAACAAAGGACAAGTCAGTTATTTAAATGGGATAATGCACCTTTAAAGGGATAGTATTACTTCAAAATGACTATCCCTCATATTATAGCCCTTAATAAACTGAGTTAAATGACACCAGCGGCATCTCTCAGACTTTTATGGTTTAAGAGATAGCTGCTTTCAAAGTTTCCTCTCCCCTGCTGTCAGCGTTCTGCTGCCAGCAGGAGAATCCGGTCTCTGAATCAAGCGGAGGCTCTTCAGCAGAGCCGATATCTCATTATGGAAGGGAAATTGATTCATTGAAACAGTCTTCTACGTGTGCTTGGTAACCGAGCCCACATAGAAGACTGTTTCAATGAATCATTTTTCCTTCCATAACAAGATATCGGCTCTGTTTAAGAGCCTCCGCCTGTCCCGGGACCGGATTCCCCTGCTGGCAGCAGAACGCTGACAGCAGGGGAGAGGAAACTTTGAAAGCGGCTATCTCTTAAACCATAAAGGTTTGAGAGATGCCGCTGGTATCATTTAACTCAGTTTATTAAGGGCTACAAAACGAGGGTCAGTAATTTTGAAGTAATACTATCTCTTTAACACACATTTTAACAAAAGCTTTAAAGGGACAGTAATGTCCCATAAAAAATATTCTTGTTTTGTAGACGTGTAAAAAATAATTTATTTGGAGCTAATCCTATCTTTCAAACCACTATGGTTTGAGAGATATTAGCCGCTGAAGTTCCCTCTCCCTCTCTCCTGTCAGCAGAGCCGGAATTGTGTTATTTAAAAAGAACTACTTCATGGGAATGGTCTACAAAGTGTGCTTGCAAACCAAGTACACTTTGTAGACCTATAGACCTTTCCAACAAAGTAATTATTTATATATAACACGATTTCGGCCCTGCTGCAGAGCTGCAGGCTGGTCCCCGGACCGGGATCTCCTGCTGACGTCAGGAGAAGGGGAAGGAGGAACTTTAGAAGCAGATATCTCTCAAACCATAAAGGTCTGAGAGATAGGATTGGTGTCAAATAATTTATTTTTTAGACCTCTACAAAACAAGAATAATTTTTTATGGGACATTAGTGTCCCTTTAATTAGATTATAAGTAGGGTCAGATTTTTCAATAAGCTGAGTAGGCAAATGCGTAGAGCTCCAAATTTTGAGCTATGCTGGCCACACCCACATTCTGAATTGTGGGTGTGGCCAGACTAATATCAATGTCCCTGTGCCAGTTTTATATCCCTTTACAACCAATAGGTTGGAAAGGGATATAAAACTAGCACAGGGACATTGGTATTGCACTGGCCACACCCACAATTCAGAATGTAGGTGTGGCCAGAACAGCTCAAAATTTGGAGCTCTAGGCATTTGCCTACTCAGCCTGTTGAAAAATCTGTCCCTACTTATAATCTAATTAAAGAAAATAGTGGATGGGTCTGGGGTGGGGCCATGTTAGGTACAGGGTGTGTGTGGCTATGGGTGATGATAAGGGAGCTTAGAATGCCCTGCCTAGGGCTGCCCCAGATGTAAATCCGGCCCTGAGTAGCTGTAAGAGAGACTGGTTTTCCACATATAACCAGAGAAATTCAGGAATCTACAGAAATACAGAGTAGGGATGGGCGACAATTTTTTACCTCAAACCAAAATCATCGAAAAATGTCACTTCCCACTTGGAGAATAATTTCCATCGAAAAGTGTAATTTTCCCGCTGTTTTGGGGGCCTAGCTCATTGCATTGAAATCAATGGGAAGAAAAATTTTTCCCCACCACATGAAAGTTTTCTCTACTTTTCTACAGGCATATAAAAGGGTGTCAGGCTCTCACAGCAGCCATTCTGTGTTTGTGAGAGGAGAAAGCAGCACATTTTTGAACTAGAGAAGATAGGCAAATAAAGGGGATTTGAAGCTTCATTTAGTGAGTCTTTCAGGGAGGACATTTGTTCTCTGTATTAGGGGAGTCTGGGGGCACTCTGGGGGAGAAAAGGGAGGAAGGAGATTGACCCCAAATACCCCCAACTTATTTGTGACTGACTGGCAAGGCAGCTGGGGTCCAATTTGCTTGCTGATTTTGCTTTTATTGTTTCAGTGCTGGGGAACTCTGGGGAAAAGTTGTTGATTTTGTT